>JALPQD010000563.1:625394-1250788 GCA_023101885.1 Typhlomys cinereus | reverse complement strand
TCTAACCCTAACTCTAATCCAAACGCATACCCTAACCTTAACCCTAATCCTAACCCCTAAACTCTAACACCTAACCCCAACCCTAACCTTATCCTAACCCCAAACCCAAACACTAACACTAACCCTAAACCCTAACCCTAAACCTAACTCTAACCCTAAACGCTAAACCCTAAACCGTAACCCTAACCCCTATGCCTGAACCTGACCCTGAAAATGACCCTAAACCTGACCCTGACCCTGAACTTGACCTTGACCCTGACTGTGACCTTGACTTTGTCACTGATCCTGATCCTAGCTTCTTAACCTGACCCTGACACTGACCATACCTTCTAACCTTGTATCTGACTCTGACCCTGGCCCTGAACCTAACCCTGACCCTAACCCTGAGCTTCACCTTGACCCTGACCATGACACTTACCCTGACCCTGACCTTGACTCTAGCTTCTAACCCGGACCCTCACAGTGACCCTGACCCTGACGATGACTCTGACCACAACCCTGACCCTGACAGTGACCATGATCGAGACCCTGATTCTAGCTTCCAACCCTGACCCTGACACTGACCCTGATGCTGACCTGACCCTAGCTTCTGACCCTGACATTAGCGCTGACCCTATCTTAGACCCTGACCCTGACGTGACACTAGTTGCTAACCCTGACCCTGACATGACCATGATGCAGGACCCTGACTCTAGTTTCTAACCCTGACCTGAACCTGACCTAAACCTTCAACCTGAGGCCTGACATTAACTCAAACCTTAACCCTAAACATAAACCCTAATAACTAACCCGACCCTAACCCTAACCCTAACCCTAACCCTAAACAAACCCTAACATTAACGAAACCTTAAACAAAACCCGAACCCTAAACCAAACGCATACCCTAACCCTAACTCTAACGCGAACCCGAGGCGCGAACACCTAACCACAACCCTAACCTTAAGCATAATCCAAAGCCCAAACCCAAACCCTAAATACTAACTTTAAACCCTAACCCTAAACCCCAAACCTAACACTAACAATATTCCTAAACACTAAACCCTAAAACCTAAACACTAACGCTAACCATAACCCCTAACCATAACCCTAGCCCTCAATCCTGAACCCTAAACTCTAACCGAAAACCTTAAAACCTAAACCTTAACCCAAAACTTTAAACCCTAACCATAACCCAAACCAAACCCTAAACCTAACCCTAAACCCTAACCCTAACACTAACCCTAACCCTAGCCCAAAACCCTAATCACTAAACCCTAACCCTAACACCAACCTTAACCTTAACCCTAAACCCTAACCCTAACCTAACCCTAACCCTAACCCTAACCCTAACCCAAACCCAAACCCAAACCCTAACCCTAACCCAAAACCCTAAACCCTAAACCGTAAACCCTAACCCTAACCCCTATGCCTGACCCTCACCCTGAAACTGACCCTAAACCTGACCCTGACTCTGAACTTGACCTTGACCCTAACTGTGACCTTGACCTTGACACTGACCATGACCTTAGCTCCCAACTCTGACCCTGACCCTCAACCTCACTCTCACCCTGACCCAGAACTTAATCCTAAAACTAACCCTGATCCTAACCCTAACCCTAAATATATCCCTAACCCTAACTCGGTCCCTGACCCTGACACTAGCTTTTATCCCTTACCCTAAACTTGACCTTGACCCTATCTTATACCCTGACCCTGACCCTAGCTTCTTACCCTGACCCTGACCTTGACCGTAGCTTAACCCTGTACCTACTCTGACCCTGACCCTGAACCTGACCCTGACCCTGAGCTTGACCTTGACCCTGACCGTGACCTTGACCCTGACTCTGACCCTGACACTAGCTTCTAACCTTGACCCTGACACTGACCCTGACCCTGACCAAAACCCTGATCCTGACCAGACCCTGACTCTAGCTTCTAACCCTGACCCTGACACTGACCCTGATGCTGACCTGACCCTTCCTTCTGAACCTGAACTTGACGCTGACCCGATCTTAGACCCTGACCCTGACCATGAACCGGAATCTCACCTTGAACCTGACCCTCATCCTGACCCTGACCCTGACCCTGATCCTAACCCTGACCTTAGCTTCTAACCCTGACACTGACCCTGACCCTGACCATAGCTTCTAACCCTGACCCTGACCCTAGATTCTAACCCTGACCCTGACCCTGACCCTAGCTTTTAACCCTGATCCTGATCCTGACCCTGACCCCATCTTATAGCCTGACACTTACCCTGACCCTGACCCTGACTTTAGCTTCTAACCCTGACTCTGACACTAACCCTGACATTACCTGACCCTAGCTTCTGACCCTGACCATGACCCTGACCCTATATTAGACCCTGACCCTGACTCTCACCCTGAACCTGACCCTCATCCTGACACTGACTCTGACACTGACCCTGACCCTGACCCTACCCCTTAACACTGACCCTGACACTGGCTTCTACCTCTGACCCTGATACTGACTCTGAGCCTGACCCTATCTTCTGACCCTGATCCTGAGCCTATTTTATACCCTGACCCTGACCCGAACCATGACCATGACCCTAGCTTCTAACCCCTAACCTGACCCTGATCCTGACTCAGACCCTGACTCTAGCTTCTAACCCTGACCCTGATACTGACCCTGACCCTGATCCTGACCCTAACCCTGACTTTAACCTTAACCCCTAACCCTGACTCTGATGCTGACCCTGACTCTAGCTTATAACCGTGACCCTAACCTTGACCATGACCTTCATCCTGACCCTGAATCTGACCATGACCCTGACGCTGAGTCTGACCCTGACACTTACCATGACCTTCGTGCTGACTCTAACCTCGATCCTGACCAAGACCTCTAAATTCTAACACCTAACCCCAACCATAACCTTAACTCTAACCCCAAACCCCAAACCCAAACCCTAACACTAACCCTAAACCCTAGCTTCTTACCCTGACCCTAACCCTGACCATAGCTTCTAACCCTGTGCCTGACTCTGATCCTGGCCCTGAACCTAACCCTGACCCTAACCCTGAGCTTGACCTTGACCCTGATCGTGATCCTTACTCTGACCCTGACCCTGAAACTAGCTTCTAACCCTGACCCTCACAATGACCTTCACCCTGATTCTGACCACAACCCTGACCCAGACACTGACCACGATCCAGACCCTGACTCTAGCTTCTAACCCTGACCCTGACACTGACCCTGATGCTGACCTGACCCTTCCTTCTGAACCTGAACTTGACGCTGACCCGATCTTAGACCCTGACCCTGACCATGAACCGGAATCTCACCTTGAACCTGACCCTCATCCTGACCCTGACCCTGACCCTGATCCTAACCCTGACCTTAGCTTCTAACCCTGACACTGACCCTGACCCTGACCATAGCTTCTAACCCTGACCCTGACCCTAGATTCTAACCCTGACCCTGACCCTGACCCTAGCTTTTAACCCTGATCCTGATCCTGACCCTGACCCCATCTTATAGCCTGACACTTACCCTGACCCTGACCCTGACTTTAGCTTCTAACCCTGACTCTGACACTAACCCTGACATTACCTGACCCTAGCTTCTGACCCTGACCATGACCCTGACCCTATATTAGACCCTGACCCTGACTCTCACCCTGAACCTGACCCTCATCCTGACACTGACTCTGACACTGACCTGACCCTGACCCTACCCCTTAACACTGACCCTGACACTGGCTTCTACCTCTGACCCTGATACTGACTCTGAGCCTGACCCTATCTTCTGACCCTGATCCTGAGCCTATTTTATACCCTGACCCTGACCCGAACCATGACCATGACCCTAGCTTCTAACCCCTAACCTGACCCTGATCCTGACTCAGACCCTGACTCTAGCTTCTAACCCTGACCCTGATACTGACCCTGACCCTGATCCTGACCCTAACCCTGACTTTAACCTTAACCCCTAACCCTGACTCTGATGCTGACCCTGACTCTAGCTTATAACCGTGACCCTAACCTTGACCATGACCTTCATCCTGACCCTGAATCTGACCATGACCCTGACGCTGAGTCTGACCCTGACACTTACCATGACCTTCGTGCTGACTCTAACCTCGATCCTGACCAAGACCTCTAAATTCTAACACCTAACCCAACCATAACCTTAACTCTAACCCCAAACCCCAAACCCAAACCCTAACACTAACCCTAAACCCTAGCTTCTTACCCTGACCCTAACCCTGACCATAGCTTCTAACCCTGTGCCTGACTCTGATCCTGGCCCTGAACCGAACCCTGACCCTAACCCTGAGCTTGACCTTGACCCTGATCGTGATCCTTACTCTGACCCTGATCGTGATCCTTACTCTGACCCTGACCCTGAAACTAGCTTCTAACCCTGACCCTCACAATGACCTTCACCCTGATTCTGACCACAACCCTGACCCAGACACTGACCACGATCCAGACCCTGACTCTAGCTTCTAACCCTGACCCTGACACTGACCCTGATGCTGACCTGACCCTACCTTCTGACCTGACCTTGACGCTGACCCTATCTTAGACCCTGACCCTGACCCTAACCCTGACCTTAGCTTCTAACCCTGACACTGACCCTCACCCTGACCCTAGCTTCTAACCCTGACCCTGATCCTGACCCTGACCCTATCTTATAGCCTGACACTTACCCTGACCCTGACCCTGACTCTAGCTTCTAACCCTGACACTGACACTAACCCTGACCCTGACCTGACCCTAGCTTCTGATCCTGACCATGACCCCGACCCTACATTAGACCCTGACCCTGACCCTGACCCAGACTCTCACCCTGAACCTGACCCTCATCCTGACACTGACCCTGACACTGACCCTGACCCTGACCCTAACCCTAAACCCTGACCCTGACCCTGACATTGGCTTCTAACTCTGACCCTGATCTTGATTATGAGCCTGACGCTGAGTCTGACCCTGAACTTCACCCTGACACTGACCCTGACTCTAGCTTCTAACCCTGACACAAACATTGACCCTGACCCTGACCTTATCTTCTGACCCTGACCCTGAGCCTATTTTATACCCTGACCTGACCCGGATCATGACCATGACCCTAGCTTCTAACCTCTAACCTGACCCTGATCCTGACTCTGACCCTGACTCTAGCTTCTAACCCTGACCCTGATACTGACCCTGACACTGATCCTGACCCTAACCCTGGCCTTTACCCTAACCCCTAACCCTGACCCTGACGCTGACACGGACATTAGATTCTAACCCTGACCCTGACCCTGACCTTCAAACTGACCCTGACCCTGACCGAGACCCTAACCTTGAGTCTGACCATGACCCTGACCCTGAACTTCAAGCTGACTCTGACCTCGATTCTGACCATGACCTTGACCCTGACCCTGACTCTAGCTTCTAAACCTGACCCTGAACCCTACCCTAACCTTCAACCTGACCCTGACCCTAACCCTAACCCTAAACATAAACAATAAACCTAACCCTAACCCAAACCCTAACCTAACCCTAACCTAACCCTAAACTAACCCCAACCCTAACCCTAACCCTAACCCTAACTCTAAACCCTAAACCCTAAACCCTAAACCCTAATCCCTAACCCTAACCCCTAACCCTAACCCCTAACCTCTAACACCTAAACCCAACCCTAACCTTAACCCTAACCCAAACCCTAACCCTAACCCTAAACCCTAACCCTGAATCCTAACACTAACCCTAATCCTAAATGCTAAACCCTAAAACATAACCCTAACCACTATGACTGACCCTGACCCTGAAACTGACCCTAAATCTGATCCTGAACTTGACCTTGACCCTGACCATGACTTGACACTGACCCTGACTCTAGCTTCCAACTCTGACCCTCACAGTGACCCTGACCTGACCATGACCACAACCCTGACCCTGACACTGACCATGACCCAGACCCTGACTCTAGCTTCTAACCCTGACCCTGACACTGACCCTAACACTGACCTGACCCTATCTTCTTACCCTAACCCTGACCCTGACCATAGCTTCTAACCCTGTGCCTGACTCTGATCCTGGCCCTGAACCGAACCCTGACCCTAACCCTGAGCTTGACCTTGACCCTGATCGTGATCCTTACTCTGACCCTGACCCTGAAACTAGCTTCTAACCCTGACCCTCACAATGACCTTCACCCTGATTCTGACCACAACCCTGACCCAGACACTGACCACGATCCAGACCCTGACTCTAGCTTCTAACCCTGACCCTGACACTGACCCTGATGCTGACCTGACCCTACCTTCTGACCTGACCTTGACGCTGACCCTATCTTAGACCCTGACCCTGACCCTAACCCTGACCTTAGCTTCTAACCCTGACACTGACCCTCACCCTGACCCTAGCTTCTAACCCTGACCCTGATCCTGACCCTGACCCTATCTTATAGCCTGACACTTACCCTGACCCTGACCCTGACTCTAGCTTCTAACCCTGACACTGACACTAACCCTGACCCTGACCTGACCCTAGCTTCTGATCCTGACCATGACCCCGACCCTACATTAGACCCTGACCCTGACCCTGACCCAGACTCTCACCCTGAACCTGACCCTCATCCTGACACTGACCCTGACACTGACCCTGACCCTGACCCTAACCCTAAACCCTGACCCTGACCCTGACATTGGCTTCTAACTCTGACCCTGATCTTGATTATGAGCCTGACGCTGAGTCTGACCCTGAACTTCACCCTGACACTGACCCTGACTCTAGCTTCTAACCCTGACACAAACATTGACCCTGACCCTGACCTTATCTTCTGACCCTGACCCTGAGCCTATTTTATACCCTGACCTGACCCGGATCATGACCATGACCCTAGCTTCTAACCTCTAACCTGACCCTGATCCTGACTCTGACCCTGACTCTAGCTTCTAACCCTGACCCTGATACTGACCCTAACCCTGGCCTTTACCCTAACCCCTAACCCTGACCCTGATGCTGACACGGACACTAGATTCTAACCCTGACCCTGACCCTGACCTTCAAACTGACCCTGACCCTGACCGAGACCCTAACCTTGAGTCTGACCATGACCCTGACCCTGAACTTCAAGCTGACTCTGACCTCGATTCTGACCATGACCTTGACCCTGACCCTGACTCTAGCTTCTAAACCTGACCCTGAACCCTACCCTAACCTTCAACCTGACCCTGACCCTAACCCTAACCCTAAACATAAACAATAAACCTAACCCTAACCCAAACCCTAACCTAACCCTAACCCTAACCCTAACACTAACCCCAACCCTAACCCTAACCCTAACCCTAACTCTAAACCCTAAACCCTAAACCCTAAACCCTAATCCCTAACCCTAACCCCTAACCCTAACCCCTAACCTCTAACACCTAAACCCAACCCTAACCTTAACCCTAACCCCAAACCCTAACCCTAACCCTAAACCCTAACCCTGAATCCTAACACTAATCCTAATCCTAAATGCTAAACCCTAAAACATAACCCTAACCACTATGACTGACCCTGACCCTGAAACTGACCCTAAATCTGATCCTGAACTTGACCTTGACCCTGACCATGACTTTGACACTGACCCTGACTCTAGCTTCCAACTCTGACCCTCACAGTGACCCTGACCTGACCATGACCACAACCCTGACCCTGACACTGACCATGACCCAGACCCTGACTCTAGCTTCTAACCCTGACCCTGACACTGACCCTAACACTGACCTGACCCTATCTTCTTACCCTAACCCTGACCCTGACCATAGCTTCTAACCCTGTACCTGACTCTGACCCTGACCCTAACCCTGACCCTAACCCTGAGCTTGACCTTGACTCTGACCATGACCCTTACCCTGACTCTGACCCTGACACTATCTTCTAACCCTGACCCTCACAGTGACCCTGACCCTGACCCTGACCACAACCCTGACCCTGACACTGACCATGACCCAGACCCAGACCCTGACTCTAGCTTCTAACCCTGACCCTCACACTGACCCTGACGCTGACCTGACCCTAGCTTCTGACCCTGACCTTGACGATGACCCTCTCTTAGACCCTGACCCTGAGCCTGACACTAGCTGCTAACCCTGACCCTGACCCTGACAGTGACCCTGACTCTAGCTTCTAACCCTGAACCTGACACTGACCCTGATGCTGACCTGACCCTACCTTCTGACCCTGACCTTGACGTTGACCCTATCTTAGACCTGACCCTGACCCTGATCCTGACCCAAACGGAATCTCACCTTGAACCTGACCCTCATCCTGACCCTGACCCTGACCCCAACCCTGACCTTAGCTTCTAACCCTGACACTGACCCTGACCCTGACCATAGCTTCTAACCCTGACCCTGACCCTCACCCTGACCCTAGTTTCTAACCCTGACCCTGACCCTGACTCTAGCATCTAACCCTGACCCTGACCTGACCCTAGCTTCTGACCCTGACCATGACCCTGACACTATATTAGACCCTAAACCCTGACCCTGACCCTGACCCTGACCCGGACTCTCACCCTGAACCTGACACTGACCCTGACACTGACCCTGACCCTGAACCTAAACCTTAACCCTGACCCTGAACCTGACACTGGCTTCTAACTCTGACCTTGATCCTGACCCTGAGCCTGATGCTGAGTCTGACCTGACACTGACCATGAACTTCACACTGACCCTGACCCTGACTCTAGATTCTAACCCTAACCCTGACACTAACCCTACCCTGACCTGACCCTAGCTTCTGACCCTAACCATGACCCTGACCCTTTATTAGACCCTGACCCTGACCCAGACTCTCACCCTGAACCTGACCCTCATCCTGACACTGACCCTGATGCTGACCCTGACACTGACCCTAATCCTTAATCCTGACCCTGACCCTGACACTGGCTTCTAACTCGGACCCTGATCCTGATCCTGAGTCTGACCCTGACACTGACCCTGACATTGACCATGAACTTCACCCTGACCCTGACCCTGACTCTAGCTTCTAACCGTGACACTGACACTGACCCTGACCCTATCTTCTGACCCTGACCTGAGCCTATTTTATACCCTGACACTGACACGGACCATGATCATGACCCTAGCTTCTAACCCCTAACCTGACCCTGATCGTGACTCTGACCCTGACTCTAGCTTCTAACCCTGAACCTGATACTGACCCTGACCCTGATCCTGACCCTAACCCTGACCTTTACCCTAACCCCTAACACTGACGCTGACAGTGACCCTGACTCTAGCTTCTAACGCTGACTCGGACCTTGACCCTGACCTTCATGCTGACCCTGAACCTAACCGTGACTCTGACACTGAGTCTCACCCTGACACTGACCCTGACCTTCACCCTGACTCTGACCTCGATCCTGATTATGACCTTAACCCTGACCCTGACTCTAGCTTCTAAAACTGACCCTGAACCCTACCCTAACCTTCAACCTGACCTTGACCTTAACCCTAACCCTAAACATAAACAATAAACCTAACCCTAACCCGAACCCTAACCTAACCCTAACCCTAACCCTAACACTAACCCCAACCCTAACCCTAACCCTAACCCTAACTCTAAACCCTAAACCCTAAACCCTAAACCCTAATCCCTAACCCTAACCCCTAACCCTAACCCTAACCTCTAACACCTAAAACCCAACCCTAACCTTAACCCTAACCCCAAACCCTAACCCTAACCCTAAACCCTAACCCTGAATCCTAACACTAATCCTAATCCTAAATGCTAAACCCTAAACATAACCCTAACCACTATGACTGACCCTGACCCTGAAACTGACCCTAAATCTGATCCTGAACTTGACCTTGACCCTGACCATGACTTTGACACTGACCCTGACTCTAGCTTCCAACTCTGACCCTCACAGTGACCCTGACCTGACCATGACCACAAACCCTGACCCTGACACTGACCATGACCCAGACCCTGACTCTAGCTTCTAACCCTGACCCTGACACTGACCCTAACACTGACCTGACCCTATCTTCTTACCCTAACCCTGACCCTGACCATAGCTTCTAACCCTGTACCTGACTCTGACCCTGACCCTAACCCTGACCCTAACCCTGAGCTTGACCTTGACTCTGACCATGACCCTTACCCTGACTCTGACCCTGACACTATCTTCTAACCCTGACCCTCACAGTGACCCTGACCCTGACCCTGACCACAACCCTGACCCTGACACTGACCATGACCCAGACCCAGACCCTGACTCTAGCTTCTAACCCTGACCCTCACACTGACCCTGACGCTGACCTGACCCTAGCTTCTGACCCTGACCTTGACGATGACCCTCTCTTAGACCCTGACCCTGAGCCTGACACTAGCTGCTAACCCTGACCCTGACCCTGACAGTGACCCTGACTCTAGCTTCTAACCCTGAACCTGACACTGACCCTGATGCTGACCTGACCCTACCTTCTGACCCTGACCTTGACGTTGACCCTATCTTAGACCCTGACCCTGACCCTGATCCTGACCCAAACGGAATCTCACCTTGAACCTGACCCTCATCCTGACCCTGACCCTGACCCCAACCCTGACCTTAGCTTCTAACCCTGACACTGACCCTGACCCTGACCATAGCTTCTAACCCTGACCCTGACCCTCACCCTGACCCTAGTTTCTAACCCTGACCCTGACCCTGACTTTAGCATCTAACCCTGACCCTGACCTGACCCTAGCTTCTGACCCTGACCATGACCCTGACACTATATTAGACCCTAAACCCTGACCCTGACCCTGACCCTGACCCGGACTCTCACCCTGAACCTGACACTGACCCTGACACTGACCCTGACCCTGAACCTAAACCTTAACCCTGACCCTGAACCTGACACTGGCTTCTAACTCTGACCTTGATCCTGACCCTGAGCCTGATGCTGAGTCTGACCTGACACTGACCATGAACTTCACACTGACCCTGACCCTGACTCTAGATTCTAACCCTAACCCTGACACTAACCCTACCCTGACCTGACCCTAGCTTCTGACCCTAACCATGACCCTGACCCTTTATTAGACCCTGACCCTGACCCAGACTCTCACCCTGAACCTGACCCTCATCCTGACACTGACCCTGACGCTGACCCTGACACTGACCCTAATCCTTAATCCTGACCCTGACCCTGATACTGGCTTCTAACTCGGACCCTGATCCTGACCCTGAGTCTGACCCTGACACTGACCCTGACATTGACCATGAACTTCACCCTGACCCTGACCCTGACTCTAGCTTGTAACCCTGACACTGACACTGACCCTGACCCTATCTTCTGACCCTGACCTGAGCCTATTTTATACCCTGACACTGACACGGACCATGATCATGACCCTAGCTTCTAACCCCTAACCTGACCCTGATCGTGACTCTGACTCTGACTCTAGCTTCTAACCCTGAACCTGATACTGACCCTGACCCTGATCCTGACCCTAACCCTGACCTTTACCCTAACCCCTAACCCTGACGCTGACAGTGAACCTGACTCTAGCTTCTAACGCTGACTCGAACCTTGACCCTGACCTTCACGCTGACCCTGAACCTAACCGTGATTCTGACACTGAGTCTAACCCTGACACTGACCCTGACCTTCACCCTGACTCTGACCTCGATCCTGATTATGACCTTAACCCTGACCCTTACTCTAGGTTCTAACCCTGACCCTGAACCTGACACTAACCTTCAACCTGACCCTGACGCTAAGCCCAACCCTAACCCTAAACATAAACCATAAACGTAACCCGAACCCTAACCCAAATCTAACCCTAACCCAAAACCTAACACTAACATAAACCCTAACCAAAACCCTAACCCGAACCCAAACCCTAACCTAACCCTAACCCCAAACCTAATCCTAAACCAAATGCATACCCTAACCCTAACCCTAACCTTAACCTCTAACACCTCACCGCAACCCTAAGTGTAACCCTAACCCCAAACCCCAAACCCTAACCCTAACACTAACCCTAAACGTTAACCCTAAACCCTAACCCTAACCCTAAACCTAACCCTAAACTTTAACCCTAAACCGTAACCCTAACACCTATGCCTGACCCTGACCCTGAAAATGACCCTAAACCTGACCCTGACCCTGAACTTGACCTTGACCCTGACTGTGACCTTGACCTTGTCACTGACCCTGACCCTAGCTTCTTACCCTGACCCTGACCCTGACCCTGACCATAGCTTCTAACCCTGTACCTGACTCTGACCCTGACCCTGAACCTAACCCTGACCCTAACCCTGAGCTTGACCTTGACCCTGACCGTCACCCTTACCCTGACCCTGACTCTGACACTAGCTTCTAACCCTGACCCTCACAGTGACCCTGACTCTGACCACAACCATGACCCTGACAGTGACCATGATCGAGACCCTGACTCTAGCTTCTAACCCTGACCCTGACACTGACCCTGACGCTGACCTGTCCCTAGCTTCTGACCCTGACCTTGACGCTGACCCTATCTTAGACCCAGACCCTGACCCTGACTCTAGCTTCTAACCCTGACCCTGATACTGACCCTGACCCTGATCCTGACCCTAACCCTGACCTATATCCTGACCCCTAACCCTGACTCTGATGCTGACCCTGAACATAGCTTCTAAACCTGACCCTGACTGTGATCCTGACCCTGAGTCTGACCCTGACACTGACCCTGAACTTCACAATGACTCTGACCTCGATGCTGACTATGACCTTGACCCTGACCCTGACTCTAGCTTCTAACCCTTACCCGGAACATGACCCTAACCTTCAACCTGACCCTGACCCTAACCCTAACCCTAAACAGAAACCCTAAACCTAACCCTAACTCTAACGCTGTCCTAACCCTAACACTAACCCTAACCCTAACCTAATCCTAACCCAAACCCAAACCTTAACCCTAACACTAACCCTAACCCTGATCGTGACTCTGACCCTGACGCTAGCTTCTAACCCTGAACCTGATACAGACCCTGACCCTGATCCTGACCCTAACCCTGACCTTTACCCTAACCCCTAACCCTGACGCTGACAGTGACCCTGACCCTAGCTTCTAACACTGACTCTGACCTTGACCCTGACCTTCACGCTGACCCTGACCCTGACCGTGACTCTGACACTGAGTCTGACCCTGACCTTCACCCTGACTCTGACCAAAACCCTAACCCTAAACATAAACCCCAAACCTAACCCTAACCCTAACGCTGTCCTAACCCTAACACTAACACTAACCCTAACCCCTAACCTCTATCACCTAACCCCAACCCTAACCTTAACGCTAACCCCAAACTCCAAACTCTAAACCTAATACTAACCCAAATCCTAACCCTAACCCTAAACGCTAAACCCTAAACCGTAAACCAAACCCCTATGCCTGACCCTGACCCTGAAACTGACCCTAAACCTGACCCTGACCCTGAACTTGACCTTGACCCTGACCGTGACCTTGACCTTGACACTGACCCTTACCCTAGCTTCCAACTCTGACCCTGACCTTGACCCTGACGCTCAACCTCACCCTCACCCTGACCCAGACCCTAATCCTAAACCTAACCCTGATCCTAGCCCTAACCCTAACTCTGACCTTGAAACTGACCCTAGCTTTTAACCCTTACCCTAAGCCTGACCCTGACACTATCTTATACCCTGACACTTACCCTAATGCTGACCCTGACCCTAGCTTCTTACCTTGACCCTGACCCTGACCGAAGCTTCTAACCCTGTACCTGACTCTGACCCTGACCCTGACCTTGACCCTGAGCTTGACCTTGACCCTGACCGTGACCCTTACCCTGACACTAGCTTCTAACCCTGACCCTGACAGTGACCCTGACCCTGACCCTGACAGTGACCCTGACCCTGACACTGACCATGACCCAGACCCTGACTCTAGCCTCTAACCCTGACCCTGACCCTGACGCTGACCTGACCCTAGTTTCTGACCCTGACGTTGACGCTGACCCTATCTTAGACCCTGACCCTGACCCTGACTCTGTCTTCTAACCCTCACCCTGACAGTGACCCTGACCCTGACACTGACCATGAAGCAGACCCTGACTCTAGCTTCTAACCCTGACCCTGACACTGATTCTCACCTGATGCTACCTTCTGACCCTGACCTTGATGCTGTCCCTATCTTGGACCCTGACCCTGACCCTGAACCGGAATCTCACCTTGAACCTGACCCTCATCCTGACCCTGACCCTGACCCTAACCCTGACCTTAGCTTCTAACCCTGACCATGACCCTGACCATAGCTTCTAACCTTGACCCTGACCTTCAACCTGACCCTAACTTCTAACTCTGACCCTGACCCTGACCCTAGCTTCTAACCCTGACCCTGACCCTATCTTATATCCTGACACTTACCCTGACCCTGACTCTAGCTTCTAACCCTGACCCTGACACTAACCCTGACCCTGACCTGACCCTAGCTTCTGACCCTGACCCTATATTAGACCCTGACTCTGACCCGGACACTCACCCTGAACCTGACCCTCATCCTGACACTGACCCTGACACTGACCCTGACCCTGACCCTGACACTGGCTTCTAACTCTGACCCTGAGCCTGACGCTGAGTCTGATGCTGAGTCTGACCCTGAAGTTCACCCTGACCCTGACCCTTGTGGGAACCGGTTCCCACTCACGCACTTATACACTCACTCACACACACACACAGCTGCTGGCTGTGATGAAAGCAGGTTCCAGCCATCCCCACCTCCGCCTCTACCCCCAGAGACTCAGCACGGGACGGGGAGATTGTCAGAAGCAGATCTCACTTTATTGGGGGGAGAAAAGAAACTTTTATAGACAAAGGCCATCCAGGCGCGAAACTGGCATCCAATTGTATTACAAGGTCAAGACATCCTACAGGTACTAATGGTCAAGTTCAATGCAGCTCAGCACAGGGGGCAGGTAGATACCTGAAAGCCAATTAGGGCTCTCTGTGAAGTGATCAGGTTACGCCCAAGACCCTTGCCCTCAGTGCCATCTTTAGTCCCATGTGCTCGGCCATGCCCTGGGGCAAATCCTGGGCTGGCCCAACAGACCCTGATACTAGCGTCTAACCCTGACCCTGACCCTGACCCTATTTTCTGACCCTGATCCTGAACCTATTTTATACGCTGACCCTGACACTGACCATGACCCAGACCCTGACTCTAGCTTCTAACCCTGACCCTGACCATGACCCTAGCCCCTAACCCTGACCCTGACCCTATCTTATACCCTGACACTTACCCTGACCCTGACACTAGCTTCTAACCCTGACCCTGATACTAACCCAGACCCTAGCTTCTGACCCTGACCATGACTCTGACCCTATATTAGACCCTGACCCTGACTCTGACCCAGACTCTCACCCTGAACCTGACCCTCATCCTGACACTGACCTTAATCCTGACCCTGACCCTGGCTTCTAACTCTGACCCTGACTCTAGCTTCTAATGCTGACACTGACACTGAACCTAACCCTATTTTCTGACACTGACCCTGAGTCTATTTTATACCCTGAACCTGACACTGACGCTGACGCTGACCCTAACTCTAGCTTCTAATCCTGACACTGACCTTGACCCTGACCTTCAACCTGACCCTGACCCTGCTGTTGAGTCTGACCCTGACACTGACCCTGACCTTCACCCTGACTCTGACCTCGATCCTAACCATGACCTTAACGCTGACCCTGACAATAGCTTCTAACACTGACCCTGAACCTGACCATAACCTTCACCCTGACCCTGACCCTAACTCTAACCCTAAACCTAACCATAACCCTAACCCTAACCTAACACTAACCCTAACACAAACCCAAATCCTAACCCAAACCCTAAACCTAACACTAACCATAACCCTAAACACTAACCCTAAACCCTAAACCCTAATCCCTAACCCTAACACATAACCTCTAAAACCTAACCCCAACCCTAACATTAACCCTAACCCCAAACCCTAACTTTAACCCTAACCCTAACCCTAACCCTAAACGCTAAACCTAAAACATAACCCTAACCTCTATGCCTGAACCTGGCACTGAAACTGACCCTAAACCTGAACCTGACCATGAACTTGACCTTGACCCTGACCGTGACCTTGACCTTGACCCTGAACCTGACCCTAGCTTCCAACTCTGGCCCTGACCTTGACCCTGACCCTCAACCTCACCCTCACCCTGACCCAGACCCTAATCCTAACCTAAACCCTGATCCTAAACCTAACCCTGATCCTAGCCCTAACCCTAACTCTGACCCTGACACTGACCCTAGTTTTTAACCCTTACACTAAGCCTGACCCTGACACTATCGTTTACCCTGACAATTACCCTGAGCCTGACCCTTACCCTAGCTTCTTACCCTGACCCTGACCCTGACCGTAGCTTCTAACCCTGTACCTGACCCTGACCCTAGCCCTGGACCTGACCCTGACCATAACCCTGAACTTGACCTTGACCCTGACCGAGACCCTTACCCTGACCCTGACCCTGACACTAGCTTCTAAACCTGACCCTGATACTGACCCTGAACCTGACCCTGACCCTAACCCTGACCCTGACGCTGACCCTGACTGTAACTTCTAAACCTAACCCTGACCTTGAACCTTACCTTCAATCTGACCCTGACCCTGACAATGACCCTGACACTGAGTCTGACCCTGACACTGAGTCTGACCCTGACACTGACCCTGACCTTCACACTGACTCTGACCTCGATCCTGATCATGACCTTGACCCTGACTGTAGCTACTAACCCTAACCCTGATTCTGATCCTAAATTTCAACCTGACCCTGACCCTAACCCTAAATCTAACCCTAAACATAAACCCTAAACCTAACCCTAACACTAACCCTAACTCTAACACCTAACCCCAACCTTAACCTTAACCCTAACCCCAAACCAAAAACCCTAACCCTAATACTAACCCAAACCCTAACCCTAAACGCTAACTATAACCGTAACCCTAAACGCTAAACCCTAAACTGTAACCCTAACCCCTATGCCTGAACCTGACCCTGAAACTGACCGTAAACCTGACCCTGAACTTGACTTTGACCCCGACCGTGACCTTGACCTTGACACTGACCCTAATCCTAGCTTCCAACTCTGACCCTGACCTTGACCCTGACGCTCAACCTCACCCTCACCCTGACCCAGACCCTAATCCTAACCCTAACCCTGATCCTAACCCTAACCCTAACTCTCACCCTAGCTTTTAACCATTACCCTAAGCCTGACCCTGACACTATTTTATACCCTGACACTTACCCTAACCCTGACCTGCCTAGCTTCTTACACTGACCCTGACCGTAGCTTCTAACCCTGTACCTGACCCTGACCCTGACCTTGACCCTGAGCTTGACCTTGACCCTGACCGTGACCCTTACCCTGACACTAGCTTCTAACCCTGACCCTGACAGTGACCCTGACCCTGACCCTGACTACAACCTCTGACCCTGACACTGACCATGACCCAGACCCTGACTCTAGCCTCTAACCCTGACCCTGACCCTGACGCTGACCTGACCCTAGTTTCTGACCCTGACGTTGACGCTGACCCTATCTTAGACCCTGACCCTGACCCTGACTCTGTCTTCTAACCCTAACCCTGACGCTGACCCTAGCTTCTTATCCTGACCCTGACCCTGACCGTAGCTTCTAACACTGTACCTGACTCTGACCCTGGCCCTGAACCTGACCCTGACCCAACCCTGAGCTTGACCTTGACCCTGACCGGGACCCTTACCCTGACCCTGACCCTGACACTAGCTTCTAACCCTGACCCTCACAGTGACCCTGACCCTGACCCTGACCATAACCCTGACCCTGACACTGACCATGACCCAGAGCCTGACTCTAGCTTCTAACCCTGACCCTGACACTGACCCTGACGATGACCTGACCCTAGCTTCTGACCCTGACCTTGACGATGACCCTATCTTAGACCCTGACCCTGACACTAGCTGCTAACCCTGACCCTGACCCTGACAGTGACCCTGACTCTAGCTTCTAACCCTGAACCTGACACTGACCCTGATGCTGACCTGACCCTACCTTCTGACCCTGACCTTGACGCTGACCCTATCTTAGACCCTGACCCTGACCCTGACCCTGACCCTGAACTGGAATCTCACCTTGAACCTGACCCTAACCCTGACCTTAGCTTCTAAACCTGATACTGACTCTGACCCTGACCCTAGCTTCTAACTCTGACCCTGACCATGACCCTAGCTTCTAACCCTGACCCTGATCCTGACTCTGAGGCTATCTTATACCCTGACACTTACCCTGACCCTGACTCTAGATTCTAACCCTGACCCTGACACTAACCCTGCCCCTGACCTGACCCTGGCTTCTGACCTGACCATGACCCTGACCCTATATTAGACCCTGACCCTGAACCGAACTCTCACCCTGAACCTGACCCTTATCCTGACACTGACCTTGACACTGACCCTGACCCTGACACTGGCTTCTAACTCTGACCCTGATCCTGATCCTGAGCTTCATCCTGACCCTGACATTGACTCTAGCTTCTAACCCTGACACTGACACTGTCCTTGACCCTGACCCTATCTTCTGACCCTGACCCTGAGCCTATTTTATACCCTGACCCTGAACAGGATCATGAACATGATCCTAGCTTCTAACCCCTAACCTGACCCTGATCCTGACTCTGACCCTGACTAGCTTCTAACCCTGACCCATATACTGACCCTGACCGATCCTGATACTAACCGTGACCTTTACCCTAACCCCTAACCCTGACCCTGACAGTGACCCTGACTCTAGCTTCTAACCCTGACCCGGACCTTCACCCTGACCTTCACCCTGACCCTGACCCTGAACGTGACCCTGATGCTAAGTCTGACCCTGACACTGACCCTGAACTTCACCCTCACTCTGACTTCCATCCTGACCATGACCTTGACCCTGACCCTAACTCTAGCTTCTAACCCTGACCCTGAACCTGACCCTAACCTTCAACCTGACTCTGACCCTAACCCTAACCCAAAACATAAACCCTAAACCTAACCCTAACCCTAACCTAACCCTAACCCTAACCCTAACAATAAACCTAACCCTAACCAAAACCCTAACCGTAACCCTAAACCCTAACCCTAAACCCTAAATCCTAATCCCTAACCCAAACACTAACCCCTAACCCTAAACGCTAACCCTGAATCCTAACCCTAACCCTAACCCTAAACGGTAACCCTAACCCCTATGCCTGACCCTGAACCTAAACGTGACCCTAACCCTGAACTTGACCTTGACCCTGACCGTGACCTTGACACTGACCCTGACCCTAGCTTCTTACCCTGACCCTGACCGTAGCTACTAACCCTGTCTGTGACTCTGACCCTGGCCCTAAACCTGACCATGACCCTAACCCTGAACTTGACCTTGACCTTGACCGTGACCCTTACCCTGACCCTGACCCTGACCCTAGCTTTTAACCCTGACCCTGATCCTGACCCTGACCCTATCTTATACCCTGACACTTACCCTGACCCTGACCTTGTCTCTAGCTTCTAACCCTGACACTGACACTAACCCTGACCCTGACCTGACCCTAGCTTCTGATCCTGACCATGACCCTGACTCTATATTAGACCCTGACCCTGACCCTGACCCAGACACTAACCCTGAACCTGACCCTCATCCTGACACTGACCTTGACATCCTGACCCTGACCCTAACCCTTAACCCTGACTCTGACCCTGACACTGGCTTTTAACTCAGACCCTAATCCTGACCCTGAGCCTGACGCTCAGTCTGACCCTAACACTGACCCTGAACTTCATCCTGACCCTGACATTGACTCTAGCTTCTAACCCTGACACTGACACTGACCCTGACCGTGACGATATCTTCTGACCCTGAACCTGAGCCTATTTTATACCCTGACCCTGACCTGGACGATGACCATGACCCTAGCTTCTAACCCCTAACCTGACCCTGATCCTGACTCTGACCCTGACTCTAGCTTCTAACCCTGACCCTGATACTGACCCTGACACTGATCCAGACCCTAACCCTGACCTTTACCCTAACCCCTAACCCTGACTCTAGCTTCTAACCCTGACTGTGACCTTGACCCTGACCTTCAACCTGACCCTGATCGTGACCTTCACCCTGACTCTGACCTCAATCCTGACCATGACCGTAACCCTGACCCTGACTCTAGCTTCTAACTCTGACCCTGAACCTGACCCTAACCTTCAACCAACCATAAACCCTAACCATAACATAAACCCTAAGCCTAACACTAACCCCTAACCACTAACACCTAACCCCAACCCTAACCTTAACTCTAACCCCAAACCCCAAACCCTAACCCTAACCCTAACCCTAAACCCTAACCCTAAACCGTGACCCTAACCCTAACCCTAAATTCTAAACCCTAAACCCTATGCCTGAACCTGACCCTGAAACTGACCTTAAACCTGACTCTGACCCTGAACTTGACCTTGACCATGATGTGCCCTTGACCTTGACACTGACCTTGACCCTAGCTTTCAACTCTGACCCTGTCCTTGAACCTGACGCTCATACTCACCCTCACCCTGACCCAGACCCGAATCCTAACCCTAACCCTGATCCTAACCCTAACCATAAACATAACCCTAACATTAACTCTGACCCTGACCCTGACCCTAGCTTCTACCCTAACCCTGATACTGACCCTGACCCTGACCACTAACCCTGACCTTTACCCTAACCCCTAAACCCTACCCTGACGCTGACCCTGACTGTAGCTTCTAAACCTGACCCTGACCTGGACCCTGACCTTCAAACTGACCCTAATGCTGACTGTGACCCTGACACTGACCCTGACCCTGACACTGACCCTGACCTTCACCATGACTCTGACATCAATCCTGACCATGACCGTGACCCTGACTCTAGCTGCTAACTCTGACCCTGAACTGACCCTAACCATCAACCTGACCCTGACCCTAACCCTAACCCTAAACATAAACCCTAAACCTAACCCTAACCCTAACCCTAATCCTAACCCTTACCGTAAACCCTAACCTAACCCTTACCTTAAACCCTACACACTAAAACCTAACTCTAACCCTAACCCTAACCCTTCTAACCCTAACCATAACTCTAACCCTAAATCTAACCCAAACTCTAAACCTTAACTCTAAACCCGCCAGAACGTGAACCCAAACCCGAACCCTAACCTTAAACCATAACCAAAACCCTAACCCCTAACCTCTAACCCTAACCTTAAACCTAACACTATAACCTTAACCATCAAACCCTAACCTTAACCCTAAACCCTAAACCCTAACACTAACCCTAACTCTAACCCTAAGCCCTAACCCCTAACACCTATCCCCTAACCCTAACCCTAATCCTAACCCTTAACTAAAAACCATGAACCCTAACCCTAAGCCTGACAGCTAACCCATAGCCCTAGCCCTAGCCCTAGACCTAAACAATAACCCCTAATGCCTGACCCTAAACGTAACAAAACCCAAACCTAACACTAAACCTAACCTCTAACCCCTAAACCTAAAACTAACCCTAAACCCTAACCCAAAACCAAACCCTAAACCCTAAACCTAACCATGACCCTAACCCTAACCACTAACCCCTAACCCTAACCCTAACCCTAAAGCCTAACCCTAACCGTAACTCTAACCCTAAACCCTAAACCTAACCCTAAACCCTAAACACGCACCAACCCGAACCCGAATTCAAATCCTAAAACTAAACTCTAAAGCCTAATCCTAACCCTAACCCTAATCTTAAACCCTAACCCTAACCCTAAAGCCTAACACTAACCTTAAAGCCTAACCCCTAACCCCTTAACCCTAACCCTAACCCTAAACCCTAACCCTAACCCTAAGGCTAGCCCTAATCCTAACCCTAACCCTTAACCCTAACCCTAACCCTAACTCTAAACTTTAACCATAAACCCTAAACCCTAAACTCTAACCCTGACCCCTAACCCCTAGCCCTGGCCCAAGCCCTAGCCCTAATCTAACACCTAACCCCTAACCCTAACCAAACCTAACCTTAACCCTAACCTCTAACCCCTAACCCTAACCCTAACCCTAACCCTAACCCTAAACCCTAATCCTGACCCTAACCCTAACTACTAACCCCTAACCCTAACCCTAACCTTTAACCCCAAACCTACCCCTAAACCCTAACTCTAACCCTAAAACCTAACTCTAAACCCTAAACCCTAACCCTAACCTATCCCTAACTCCTAGCTACAACCCCCTAACCCTTACCCTAATCCTATCCCTTAACCCTAACCCTAACCCTATCCCCTAATGTCTAACCATAACCCTAACCCTTACCCTAAACTCTAACCTAACCTTTACCTTAAACCCTACACCCTAAAACCTAACCCTAACCTAACCCTAACCCCTAACCTCGACCCTCTAACCCTAAACCCTAACCCTAACTGTAAACCCTAACCTGAACCCTAACCTGGACCTTAACCCGGACCCTAACCCGGACCCTAACCCGGACCCTAACCAGAATCCTATACCTCCTTCTCAACCCCCTCCCTCACCTTCTCGCTAATCCCCACCCTCCCAAGGCTCACTGTGAGTCCGGCACTCCAGCTACACCTACCTTAACTCTTCCGTGCCCGTTGGCACCAGGCAATTGCTGAGTGCTGCCCGAGGCTGATGTGGAGCATCCAGCGACCCTAATCCTACCATGCCTATGGGCATCAGGCATTTACCGAACGCCGAGGCTGACCGCAGGTCTAGGGATGCAGCCGCCAAGGTCGCAGGTTTTGAGGTTCCAGGGCGCTGCTGGACGGAGGCTCGTGCTTGGCCGACTCAGTATTGCTGGCTCCGCTCTAACCAGAGGACGATGCTCCTGTCAGGGCCGCGAGCTATGCCCCTCCTGGTGACACTCTCACGCTGCGAGTCTCCTCCATGGTCTGAACCCTGAGGGTACCGCCGAGGCCAGAGCCAAGGCGCAGACAGGTGTGCAGCCCACCTCGGCCAGAGGCCGCTGCCAGAAGGCCCGCGCTAGACCGGGTCTGGAGCTGCAGTCCCTGTCAGGTCCACACGTGCCCAACATCTGAAATCTTCGAGGCTGCGAATCTTTTCCACACTCCCGCTGCCCGCCCGACTCGCAGCCACCTGTGCTCTGGCCCCGCCCACTCGTAGCCACTGGTGCTCTGGCCCCGCCCCACTAGAAGCCACCTGTGCTCTGGCCCCCGCCCCGTGAGCAGATCTGCACAGGTGGCGCGTTCATGGAATTGGTAGTTTTCCCTAGGTCCGCACTCAGGAGTGCCAAGAAAGGCTCCAGAGACTTGTGGGCGGTGGGAATGCCTGGGGGCTCCAACACACTGGTTGGGGGCGGCTGCTGGCTGACAAGGGGAGAACAGCTCTGGCTGCCTCTGCCAGGAGAAGTGTGGCGGGCGCTCCAGGGGGAGATCTGAATGAAGGGCCTCGCCTAGCCACAGTTTTGACGTTTGGGGCAATCAACTTTGGTCTCACTTCCCAAACATGTCTTTATGTGGCCCTGACCCTGACCATCTAACCATAACTCTAAAGATAAACATGCCCACTGCTCCCACTGAGAGAGCACTTTTATTAGGTAACTTAGAAGGACAGTAGAAAGGCTGCTGGAAAGGTCTTTGAAGGTCATGTCCACTACTGGGATTATCTTGAAGGATCACACCCTACTAATCTAAATCTTGAAGGAGCATACTGTACAAATCTGGAGGAAAAGGTGTGTCAGTTAGGTATAGATGTCAGCTCGATAGTTGACGCTTTGAGCTCTGGGCACATTTGTAGAGAATTAGTTAAATAAAGAGCAATCTGCAGAAGATTATCTAGTGCATGGGGAAGGCCCAGCCTATGGTGGGTGGGACTAGTCCCTTCACCCTCACCCCTCACCCTAACCCTTAGCCCCAGCCCCAGCCCCAGCCCTCTCACCCCCAACCCCTTGCAGGTGAATAAAATGGAGGGATCTGTTTGCAAAAAGGGGCATCCTATGTATATTTAGCTAGACATGCTGGTCTGGCAAATACAGTTCATCACCCTTCTCTTAGCTATTATGTGGATATTATTTTGTGACCAGTGTTCTCATCCCTTTGGTAATGGTGCATGCTCTCCTGTCAAGCTGGACAAACACCTGTAACCAAGAATCGAAAGAGATAAACCCCTTGCTCCCTTGAGTTGTTTGGTGGTGACTTCTGAATGATAGTGCAGGTGACTGTAACATGGTTCCAATCCTCCACAGTGACAAGGTCACCAACTTCCTCCAACCCTCTGTTTATGAAAGGATATGGAGATGAGCCCTCCACTGCACATAAACTAAAGTCATCAAAAGAAACATTTCACCCTGAAGCAGGCCACAAGATCAGCCCCCATGAGAACAGACCAATGAGATGTAGGGAACCAAAAGCCCCTCTGAGGTTTGCAGAACTTGGAGCTAACATATAAGGAAAAGCAATTTTCCTGGGCCTGCCTAACCCTGTAAGTAACCCTGACCCTGCCAGCTATCAGACTCCTCTCTGACTTCATGTCGTGAGCTCCTTTGACTTCCTGGCCCCCATGGATTCCATGTCTGGCATCTGTGAGTTCCTTTTGACTTTCTTGCCATTCATGGACTCCATGTCCATGAGTGTGATTCTTTCTCTCCTTGAATAAAATCTGCTTTAATCTTCTACATGTGTTCTGATCTCAGTCTTCAACTCCCATACACAAGAACCTGGACATAAAAACCTGCAACTGTTGAAGGACCAACGAAACTCCAGACACAAATGTAGAGTAAGATCTGACAATTTACTCACTAGCCAGGGGAATCTTCAGTAAAAGACAGAGACAAATCGTGTCTTACAAAAGGGTTCACATCCTGATTTATCTATCTATCTATCTATCTGAAAGAGAGAGAGAGAAAAGAAAGAAAGAAAAAGGAAGGAAGGAAGGAAGATAGGAAGGAAAGAAAGAAAGAAAGGAAGGAAGGAAGGAAGGAAGATAGGAAAGAAAGAAAGAAAGAAAGAAAGAAAGAAAGAAAGAAAGAAAGAAAGAAAGAAAGAAAGAAAGAAAGGAAGGAAGGAAAGAAAGAGAGAAAGAAAGAGAAAGAAAGAAAGAAAGAAAGAAAGAAAGAAAGAAAGAAAGAAAGAAAAAAGAAAGAGAGAGGGAGAGAGAGAGAGGGAGAGGGAGAGAGAGAGAGGGAAAGATGAGAATGTAACAGCCTTCCTGAGAAGTATTTGTTTAGGGACTAAGAACTTAAGACAACCACCACGGAGTAGGGGGACTGCCATTAACCCTGACCTTTAGATTTAAATCCCCTTGTAAGTTCTCTCCAGAACCGCCGGGTTAAAAAAAATCAAAGTCTCGGTGGGGTTGAACCGGGCTGGCAAGAGGAGATTCCTTTGTTGCCCTACCACTGGCCACCGGGACCTATACTCACCTGTGTGCTCCTTGTGGGCTGTGGCAGAAGATTCCAGCATGCCGGCAAGCGTGCTGATCGTGCAGCCCCAAGGGCGTCTGCTGGAAGGTGCGTGCTAGGTGAGGTCGCCAGCGCAGAAGACTCCTGCCAGGCGGCACGCGCTGCTCAGTGCAGCATCATCTGCGTGAATTCACACGGTGATACACCTGGAGGCTGCGGCTCTTCACCTTGGCCCCAGGCCGCTCAGGAGGGGCCTCTTGTCAGGGGCTCCGGGCTGCTCGCCCACTCCGGAAACCCTCGAGGCTGCAAAACTGCACTTATAGTCTTGCCCATCCCTCCGCCGCCCCCCAGCTGATTGACGCGTGTTGCCCCTCTGGGATTGGTAGTTTTTTCTACGATTTGACGTGCAGAAGAAAGAAGGCGCCAAAGACTACACTGTGGGAGCGGGGGACCGTGCGGGTGTGGGGTGTCGCAGGCTGACAGGGCGCTTGTTACCTTGGGGACACGCCGGGCGTGTGTGGCTAGGGTGATCGTGGGGCGTGTCGTGGCCAAGTGATCTGGCTCACTCTGAGCAGGTGCTGGGCAGGTGCTGGGCAGGTGCTGGGCAACAGTCACCGCAGCTGAGCAGGTGCTGGGCAGGTGCTGGGCAGCAGTCACCACAGCTGAGCAGGTGCTGAGCAGGTGCTGGGCAGATGCTGGGCAGGTGCTGGGCAGTGCTTCCAGTCCTGGTGACTCCCCACCAAATGGTCTGCCTGTCAAGATTTCTGAAGTGTCGGGAGCACGTACAACCGAGTACATATCGGTTGTCAAACGAAGCTTATTTTGTACAAGCCTGTGAGCTCATAATTTTTACATTTTAAAATTTGAAGTGTAAGCAATTAGCTTTTGGAGCAAAATTATTCAAAGGCTTAAAGTATTTGCTGTACAGAGAAGACTGGTCAACACAGTGATGTAATTTCTTTCACACTGCAGCTTCCTCAGCAGGGCTGTATCCATCTTTCCGAAACAGTGTCAAGAATCACTAGCAAGCCCTTAAGTGATGTGAGCAGTTAATCAGGTGTTGACCTTAGAGGCTTCATATTTTAATCCTTTCAAAACCTTTTATCTGGGGCTGGAGAGATGGCTCAAGGGTTAAAACTCTCCCTCGTAAGCAGAAAGTCCTGAGTTTGTATCCCAGGGCCCATGAAACCTGAAATGGTGGTGGCTGGCACTTCCGGCTCTGGTGGATCAAGCCTGGGAAATCAGCGTGAAGGAAGAAGGAGGTAGAAGTAATCCAGGATGATTCCTGAAGTTACCCTTGGTCCTCCACAGAGACACACGGTATATACACACACACCAGATAAATAAATAAATAAAACATTTTAAAATAAACTTTTATCGCTGCTTTTATTTCCTTAATTCTGATAAGGAATTTGGAGTGTAAGCTAGTTACTAAAAGCAACACACACACACACACACACACACACACACACACACACACACACTTGTGTCTACTTAACTTCCTCTTGAGGAAAAATAGGATTTAGAAATTTTAAGATTATACTGCAGAATTGCGTAAGTCCTTTCCTAAGTACATTTTTTTCACCCACCTACTGAACTTCTCATAAAATGCCCATTTGTGCACATTTTGTGAATCCTGGGACTGTGGGACATATAAAGATGAATGTGGGAGAGACCCATAGGGAGGAAGTTTTGTAGTGGGAAAAGAAGAGAGTATGTGATTGAGGAATGGGAGGTGAAAATGACATAAACTCACTTCATTCATGCATGAAAATCTAAGAGAATAGAAGTAAATCTTTAAAAAATGTATGTTGCAATGGCGCCTTCTCTGCAGGAGTGTTCCTTTGGACTAGCAGCACAGACATGTGTTAGCTAATGTGGGCATAAAAAGTGTTATGTGTCATCCTGGTAAATTTCCAGTATCTGCAAAGCCCTTGAAAGTCCTGAGGGTCCTTCTGGGAGTAGGAAGAGTGGTAGTTTGAGGCAGTCTTATGAAAACTTGGCTTGTGTGTGTGCTTGTAGCAAGTATCTAAAGGGAGAAATCCATGTTTCTTGTAATACTGAATCTATGATTCAAAAAAACAAAACTTTTCTCCAGACTTTGCTACTCTGTACAAACTTAGCAATTGTTAGCTAGACTTAACTTAATTTTATTTTATGACAGAAATTGAAAGCTAATGGGTTAGGAGAAAATTTGACTTTATTTGCTGCAGATCTGTATCTCTTCCATCAATAGCTGCATGCCTCTTACTACACAGAGGGGCAGCAGCATTGGTACAGCTATATATAAAATCTTTGTACCAAGGCTTCAGTGCAGGATCTAGTTATCATCACCTCTCTAACTCTGGGGATAAACTTAAGTTTTAGCATTTTCTGTGTCTTCATCCATCTGGTAAGAGAGATGGATAGAGATTTTTATGCCACTGAGCTCTGAGCTAAAGGGGTTTTACATGGAAAAATCATATTGATGTGAGTTGCACCTATGTGAAATTTAACGTCAATACCAGAAATGCACTCCTTTACTGCTAATCTAGTTTCTGATAAAAAAGATTCATTTAGTGCCTGTCGATCAGAGGGCACTATGTGTCCCTGTGGAGGACCAAGGGTGATTTCAGGAATCATTCTCGATTGCTTCTATCTCCTTTTTGCTTCTCTCTGGGATTTCCCAAGCTCTGCTCAATGAGGCCAGAAGTGCAGGTGGCTGCCGTTTCTGCCTGGCATTTGGGACCTAAAATCTGAACTTAGGACTTCCTGCTTCAGAGTCTTAACTCCTGAGCCATCTTTCCAGCCTTAAATAAGAATATTAATATCAAAAGAATTGATTATTGTATATCACAAAGCAAAAGTTATCCAACATATAATTCATGTGGAAATTGCATCCTATAGCTCATACCCAGGGTGGAATTTCTGTGTTTGGTATCATATATTATAAAGGTAATTTAATCGGAAAGTAGATAAATGAAAGCTCATAACATTAATGATTAATGATTTGTCTGAATCCAGGTTATTCAATAAGTGAGTGACCATGTACATATCCTCATATTACTCTTCTTGTGTCACTCAAGCAGTTCTGAATTGACCTTGGCAGCAGAAACTAAAACCTCATTCAGACTTGACAGTGAACAGCTACTTGCCCTGCAAACGCTGAGTGTTTTTATAAGTTTCTAACACCAGGTGGCAGGCATGCTCCTGTTGAAATTTGCTGAATTGTGAGAAAGGAACTTCCTGAAAGCGCCAAGCTCTGCTAACCCACAAGGACCTCAAACATAAAGTTTGCAGGTGATACATAACGGTGGTACGACGCCTAAAGTTTAAAATAATCTGTGGAAATAACCATCCATCATGAAGAAAGATGGATTTGGACACCCCTCTCCCCAGCAACCTGTAAAAAATGGGATTCAGCAGCATGTGTTTGCGATCCTAGCAAAGAGGAAGTGGAGAGAGATCACTGGGGGGTTGCTGACCTGCTGGCCTGGCTGAATCAGTGAGCTCCTAGGTTCACCAGACATGTCTCAAAAAACAAAGTGGAGAATAGAAGGAGAAGACACATGACTTTAACCACTGACACTCAACAGGTGTATTCACACCACATTCACACACACACATACACACATACACACACACACTTGCAAGATGGTAAATGTTACATGTAAAACAATGAACAAGTGTCTGCATTCATTCTTTAGTGCCAAACTGTAGACTAGGCTATTCATGCTACTGATTGGCTTCTACCTAAGATAGGCCATTATCTTGGGTAAAAATGGGCTTGTTATGCCCACTATTGATGCTCACAGCAATTGATTATGGCTCACTAGTTCAAAAAATCAAAAATAGTACTACATTAGTAAACATGTCCTAACATTAAAATATTATAGTCAGTTCCTTCCTCCTGACAGAATTAACAGTATATAAGTCTTTAAGGATTCTTGATATTCAGAAGTTATGATCCCTTTCAGTGTGATACTCTGTTGATTATGGTAAGAATCCCAAACAGGAATTCTCTATTAATACACTCCCCCCGACTTTCAGCTGTGATTGAGTCTTACCCCTCCATCTTTTGCACTTTGGTGTGTCTTTACAGTAGATAAAGAGGTCATCTATGATTTCTGCTCTAGAAACCTCAAATATTGATCATCCAACCTACACTAACCTTAACTGCCTTACAGATCATGTCGTTCATTGATGCTTCCCTAAGAATCAATGAAGCCCAGAATGTTGCTATAACAGAATTCTAGACCAAATTGGCAACCTGCAGCCACTTTCCTCTGGCCATATACATCTCTGTCATCTCTGCTGACAAGACTTCTATGAACAGTTTACTGCAGCTGAGGTCCAAATGTCTGCTCTGAGCCAGTCAACCAGATGGTGAAATGTAACTCTCACCAATGAAAATACACGGCTGTTTGCCTGTTGCTCAGTGGTGATGTGATTCCAGAATACCTCGGTTCCACCATCAAATCCAAAAACATCACATCCACCATGTGAACTTGTGCCACATTGGTTTCAAGGTGACATTACCAGCTGTTCACTGTGGTACCTAGTGGAGACCTAGCCTGAGTGAGCTGGGAGTATGCTAAGCAACACTACAGCCATTATTGAGGCCTATTTTTACCTGAACCACAACACTGACCCAATATATGCTAAATGTGCTTTGAGGACTAGTATGTGGGTGAAAGGATGGAGGAAGAAGACTTTTCTGAAGTCCATAATGAAATGACTGTACTAGAGAAGGATTATGAGGTTGGTATGGATTCTACTGAAGGGGAAGCTAAGGAAGGAGATGAATACTAATTATCCATTCTTTTCAGCCCTTCAGCATGTCAGCCAAGTGTGCTTTTGTTCGCTGGTAAGTGGGTGAGGGGATGGAGGAAGAGAATTTTCTGAATCCTACAAGGACATGACCAATGCCAATTGTGCCCAGTGCATGTGGCACACTTGGAGGAGCTCTCAGCTAGAAGCTTCTTTTTGCAATGGGATGTGTTTGATGCAGAGAATGACAACTGACAAAAGTGCAGAAAATAAGTACTTATGGACTGCTTGGTCCTAAACAAGACATCCAAATCATCCCCCAACCCAGGGCTCAGGGAGTATCATGGAAGAGGAAGTGGAAAGAATTTAAGAGCAGGGAGGGGGGAGGGGGAGATAGATAACATCTTCCGTGACAGCGCTGCTTCATCGTTGACTTCACTGCAGCTTTGCCTACTTTCATGAGATCTGCTCAAGAGAGCCAGTCTATCACCATTTCACTATGGTAGGGGAAAGAAATCTCAAGAGGCACCACACCTCTCTGATAAGCTAACTTGAGTGGGGGTGGGGAGGAGTTACTTTCCCCAGTGAAATACTCACTGATACATCATCCTTGCTCCAGCAAGTTCACACACATACCATTAATGGCAGCGCAAATGAAACTTAGTGGATCACACACAAAAGACATAAAAGAGGAGGGAGATGGTGAGAAAGATTTATGTTGGGAAAAGAAGGGGGTTTGGATTGAGTGACAGGGGTGGAAATGACAGTCATTGCATACACATAAATAGATAAATAATAGCTTAAATTGCAAATATACTAATAAAATACACAGTTCTCAAAAGAAGAAACACTAATGTCCAGTAAGTATCTTGAAAAGTGCTTAACAAATTAGCTATCAGAAAAATAAAAATCAAAATAACCGAGTTTCTATCTTGTCCCAGTCAAATGATTATCATCAAAAAATGGACAACTACAAAAGTTAACGAGCATGTAGCTGTTATTTATCATTGGTGGGAATGTAAAGTACTGTGGTCATTATGGAAATCAGTATATAAGTTCCTTAAAAAATACAGATAAAACTAATGTGTGATCCAGCTATACCACTCACTCTTGGACATATATCAAAAGAGTTCTACATCCTATCAGAGAGTCCTTGTACACACATTTTCATTGCTGCTCTATTCATAATACCAAGGAAATGGAACAAACCTAGATGCCCATCAGCAGACTGATAGTGGAAATGTGATATATATATAGACAATGGTATTATGTTAAACTGTAAAGGAAACAAAACTGTGAAATTTTGGGGCCATGAGATGACTCAGTGGAGCATTTATGGTGCAAACCTGATGAGCTGAGTTCAATTCTCAAAACCAACTTAAAGGTGGAAGGAGAGAATCAACTCCTCAGAATCGTCCTTTGACCTCTACATGCATGCATGGAACACATACCCAGTAACAAGTTAAATTAAATTTATAAATTATGAAAATTGAAGTAAAATGGATAGACTTGAAAAATATTGAATGAGGTAATTCAGGAACACATTTATCACATATTCTTTTTTATATGTAGATTCTAGTTTTACATACATATAAATATATGTGTCTGTACTTACTTGAGTGTGAGTGTAGGTTATTAAGATAGAAAAGGTACTAGATAAGACAAAAGAGGTGTTGAGGAAGGAGAACACATGACAAAATCAGAAAGGAGACTATTAGGGATGGAAGGGACAAAGAGAGGAAACAGAGGGGAGGAGGGGAATTAACAGAAAGAAATTTCATTTGAAAATGCCATAATGAAACCTAATACTTTTCAAGCTAATTTTAAAAAATAAAAAAATTAAAAGAGCCTATTTCACTCAGGCAACCATTACAGGAATAGGAAGCACTACAATGAGGAAATGACGGGGTGGGTAATGCACTGTAAGTCTGACACCTGTGCTACCAAGTTTATAGATAACTTTGGGTCTTCTTCATTGTTTCTGTTGTCAGTTTCTCTTTCATTCTAAATGTGTCTTGTTTGTTTGTGCTTTCTTGACTTTATCTCCTGAGTTTATTGTTTTTTTCTTCAAATCTGTTCAGACATTTGTCTATGTTCTCTTGGAGCTGTTTGCACATATCTATAATCGATCTTTGAAGTCCATTGTCCTGCTTACCGCCCTCTTGAATACCTCCTAGTGGACTATCCTCTGGTGGGAACTGAGTCCTTAGTATTAGTGATCTTGAGAGGAAACATGTTTTCTTGGCTTCTTGTGTTTTTTCTACTTTTTCCTGTGCGATCTTGGCATCTGGAATTAGGTTGTTGCTTATTTTCTTTGATTTATATTGTTATTTTGCTTGTGTCTACTGCCTGAGTTAGTATTTCTATTTGTGTATGCTGTTTTTAATATGGGTAGATGTTGATTTAAGTTCTAACTAACGTTATTGGATACTGGTTCTTTGGTGGGAGGGTTGTCTTTTATCTGAGTGCTATTTTTCAGCTCTTACATAATGTTTGTAATGTAAAAATATGGGACGCTTCACAAATTAGTATGTCATCTTCTTTGTATAGTTCCAATTTTAGCATATGTGATGTCAAAACAAGCACTGACCACCTAAGTTTGGATACACAGAATACATATAAAAGCTGGAAACAATGGCCCAACATCTAAAATCTCCACCTACGCACAGGAAATGGGAGGACAAGACTGGAGAATCAAGCAGACTGATGACTTTCGCAGTCAAATAAGAAGCACTTAAACTTTGCACCTGAAGTTGCCCCCTACCTCTATCCACCAACACATTGCACTGGGTCGAATCTGCACTCATATACAACCTCAGCCCATGCCACATGATTCTGGTGTCTCCAACAACATTCTGTGTTTGCCATTGTGACTGCAAGTATCACCTTCCTTTACAGGAACCCCAAACCTGCCATTCAGTGAAAAGCTTCAGCACTCTCCATGAACCTCTCAATTGTATTTCCAAACACATACCACCTGGGTGATGCTGTCACATTCTACAGTAACACTGAGATATAGCTTGGCCCATTCAAACCACAGCTGTACCAACTTCTGCATTCTGACCCTGGAAAGGCCCTTTTCTACCAGTCAAAACTTTTGAAGGGCAAGAAACAGCTTCACTGTAGGCTTACATTCCCTAAAGGAATCTGAATTTTCACAATAGATGATTCCCATGGAGTGGTATTCATTTCTCCCTCCATTCAAATGCAAAGAACTAGGCTTTTCTTCAATGGCGTTAATCTCTTCAATAGCCACAGCTGCGCTGCTGTCTGCTCTTTACTCATCTAAAATTTCAAGGCTACCAACACAGCTCTCCTCAGCAAGCAAACCAGTCTATTATCTTTAAATCCAACTGTGCCAAAGTACTTGTTCTCTTCATCACAACCGGGCCCCAACAGTATCTTTCAAATGGCCCAGTAAACTCTGCTCAAAAGTTGTTTTTGTAACCCACAGTCTCGAATCTTACGACATATCCATACATCTCAAAAAAATAAGGTACAAAATGCACAAAAGTCACACAGTCAGATTATCACCAACACCCCACTTCTCTAGTACCAAATTCTATTGCAGTTATTCTGCACGTTACCAATAAATTCACACCAAAATTGCTTAAGGGGGAACAAGGGGATTTATTCTTGGCTTACGATTATCCTGCTACACTTCTTATTCCACCTTTGCAAGAGAGTTCACTCCAACACCAGGAGCCAAGGGAGCTGCCACACCGTATCCACAGAACTGCTGTGAGAGTGGCGACTTCCTCTCTGACAACATGTCTGTCCAAGTACCAAAGAGTGACAAATTATTTTTGGATCCTCCATTTTATTCATCTGTCCAGGGAGTGACCTCACCCACCATAAACTGGGTCTCCCCCCATCAATTAGACAATCTCATGAAGACTTGCTTAGAGCATATTCAAACTGCTAATTCTTTTTTTTAATACATTTTTATTATTATTTCAGCTCATACAAACTTATTAGGTACACCAGTTCCCTCCCTCCCTCCTTCTCCCTCCCCCCCGTACCCCCTGCTCCCCCTCCCCGCCCCCTCCCTCCTCATCCCCCAGTGCCTCCCGCCTCAATTCCCAGAGAGTCCTTTCTTGTGCATGTCTGATTTTCCTCTGGGCCCTCCTCTCCGATGACACACAAGGACCCAGTGGCCTTTCCCTGAACCCTTTCCCGTGTTCCCCTTAGGTATAGGAACACTGCTGTGGCTGCCAATCCTTTGCCTCCAAGGATCTTGGTGCCTTTAGCAGATGCTAGACTTTGTGAGGTCAACAGTGTGTTGGACAATGCGCAGGGCATGCAAAGTCCAATTATGATTGCTTCAGCCCTAACTAGTATGGAGTAGCTTGCATATCATTGCTCCTCCCATCCTTTTGCTCTTACACTCTTACCGCCCCCTCTTCCGCAAATTTCCCTGAGCTTCAAGATGGGGAGAGATTAAGCTGGCCTAGTTCAAGGTGGTTGATATAGAGTCTCTGAAGTTCTGGATTGTGGTTTGTTGATTTTCTTTTGCAGTTTTTCTGCTCCTGCAATGCCCTTCACTCCATCCTGGTGGGCATTGTATGTTACTCCCTGGCCAGAGACAAAAAGCTGTTAAACTAGAGTCTTGTGATAAAAGCACATTCAAAGGTAGATGAATAAAAGTGGGAAACCACAGTGAGGGAGGGGTCTATCACACATTTGCAAAATGGTTACTTTTTATCTGCCAGACTATATGCCCTCCTCTTCTGGTGAGATCACACCCCATCAGTAGTAAATGATCAGGAACAAAAGTCTGTGAACTTAATCAGATGTCTCATTACTTATTTGGGGCCTTGATGGAGGCCTATTTTCCCTGCTGTAACATGGTCCCTTTTCTCCTTGTTTCTGGTGTGGCCCTCCTACCCCATCCCTCCTGTTCATAATCCTTGCAATTACTGTCTCTAGGTGGACTGGGTGGGTTTGGTACTAGGAGCCACCTATTAGGGAGTACATACGGCACTTAATTTTCTGTGTCTGGGATACTTCACTTAATATAATTGTTTCTAATGACATCCATTTCCCGGCAAATTCCAGTAATTCATCATTTTTGATGGCTGAGTAGTACTCCATTGTATAGATGTACCACAGTTTCCTTATCCACTCGTCAACTGTTGGACATTTAGGTTGATTCCATGACTTTGCTATTGTAAACAGTGCTGCTATGAACATGGTCGAGCTTGTGCTATCGAGGCGAACCTCTGCTGCATGGGGGGTTATTCCCAAAAGTGGGATAGCAAGGTCATATGGCATTTCAATCTTTAATTTCTTTAAGAATCTCCAGACGGCTCGCCAGAGTGGCTGTATGAGCCTGCATTCCCACCAGCAATGTAGGAGAGTTCCCCTCTCTCCACATCCTCTCCAGCATTTGTCGTTGTTTGTATTGTGGATTTTTGCCATCCTGACCGGGGTGAGATGATATCTCAGGGAAGTTTTGATTTGCATTTCCCTGATGGCTAAGGAAGTGGGGCATTTTTTAAGATATTTGTTAGACATTTTAATTTCATCCCTGGTAAAGTTTCTTTAAAGTTCCAGGGCCCATTTTTTAATTGGGCCATTGTTTTCCTTGGAGTTTAGTTTTCTAAGTTCTTTGTGCAGTCTGGACAGTAGAGCTCTGTCAGATATATGGTTAGTGAAGATTTTCTCCCATTCTGTGGGTTGCCTTTGAGCTCATGTTACTATCTCTTTATCTGAACAGAAGCTCTTTAATTTCACAAGATCCCAACTGTTGAGAGTTGGTAGCAGTGACTGTGCCATTGGATGTCTGTTTAGGAACTGTTGGCCTAGCCCAATCAGCTCGAGGGAGTTCCCTATCTTTTCAACAATGGTTTTTATAGTCTCTGGCCTTATATCAAGGTCTTTGATCCATTTGGAATTAAGTCTTGTACACAGTGACAAGTACGGGTCCAGCTTTAATCTTCTGCATGTGGAGATCCAGTTTTGCCAGCACCATTTGTTGAAGATGCTGTTCTTTTTCCATTGGATTCTTTGGGCCCCTTTGTCAAAGACCAAATGGCTGTAATTTTGTGGGCTTATATCTGGGTCTTCAATCCCTATCCATTGATCTGTGTGTCTATTTTGGAGCCAGTACCAGGCTGTCTTTATAACTATGGATTTGTAGTATAGACTTAGGTTTGGTATGGTAATACCTCCAGCAGTGTTTTTGTTACTCAGGATTGTCTTTGCTATCCTGCGTCTTTTGTGCATCCATATGAACTTTGAGATTGTTTGGTCAACTTCTTTGAAGAATTTGCTTTGGGATTTTAATTGGTATAGCATTGAATCTGTATATTACCTTTGGTAAGATGGTCATTTTTACGATGTTGATTCTGCCAATCCAGGAACAAGGGAGGTCTTTCCACCTTCTGGTGTCTTCTGCTATTTCTTTCTTTAGGGTTTTAAAGTTTTCGTTGTAAAGGTCTTTTACCTCCTTGGTTAGGTTTATACCAAGGTATTTCATTTTTTTAGGGGCTATAGTAAATGGGATTGTTTCTCTCAAGGCTTTTTCACTTCTTTCATTTTGGGCATATAGGAAGGCCTCTGATTTTTGGACATTTATTTTGTATCCTGCCACTCTGCTGAACTTCTCAATTAGTTCCAGAAGCTTCCTGGTGGAGTTTTTGGGATCACTCAGGTATATGATCATGTCATCTGCAAATAGGGATAGCTTGACTTCTTCCTTGCTGATTTGAATCCCTCTTATGTCCCTTTCTTGCCTTATGGTTTCAGCTACAATTCAGTACAATACTGAATAGAAGTGGTGAGAGTGGACAGCCTTGTCTAGTTCCTGATTGAAGTGGGAATGCTTCCAATTGTTCCCCATTGAGTATAATCCTTGCTGTGGGCTTGTTGTATACAGCTTTTATTATATTGATAAAGGTTCCTTCCATTCCTACTGTCTCCAGCGTTTTGATCATAAAAGGCTGTTGGATCTTGTCAAAAGCTTTTTCTGCATCTATCGAGAGTATCATGTGGTCTTGGACTTTGGATTGGCTTACATGATGAATTACATTTATTGATTTGCGTATGTTGAACCAACCTTGTGTGCTGGGGATGAAGCCTACTTGGTCCCCGTGAATGATCTTTTTAATATGTTTTTGAATCCAATTTGCTAAGACTTCGTTGAGAATCTTTGCGTCTGTGTTCATCAGAGAGATCGGCCTATAGTTTTCTCTTTTAAGTGAATCTTTATTAGGTTTTGGGATTAAAACAATATTAGCTTCATAGAAGGAATTTGGTAGTGTTCCTTCTTTTGCTATTTGATGGAACAGTTTAAGGAGTATTGGTGTTATTAACTCCTTAAATGTCTGGTAGAACTCTGTACTGAATCCATCTGGTCCAGGACATTTTTTTGGTGGGAAGATTTTGAGATTACTTCTTCAATTTCCTTATATGTTATAGGACTATTTAAATAATTCACAACTTCCTGATTCAATTTAGGTAAGTTGTGTTTACTTAGAAATTCATCCATCTCTTTTGTGTTGTCAAACTTCACAGAGTATAAGTTTTTGAAATATGATGTTATAATTCTCTGGATTTCTTGGATATCAGTAGTGATAATCACTCCATGTTCATTTCTGATTTTGTTAATTTGGGTTTTCTCTCTCCTGCTTTTGGTTAATTTAGCTAGGGGTGTATCAATCTTATTGATTCTTTCAAAGAACCAGCTTTTTGATTGGTTGATTTTTTCTATCGTTTTCTTAATCTCGATTTCAGATATTTCTCCCCTTATTTTGCTAATCTCCTCTCTTCTACTACTTTTGCGATCAGATTGCTCTAGTTTCTTTAAAGCTTTAAGCTGCATTGTTAAGTTGTTTATTTCTGATGTTTCCATTTTTTTGATGTAGGCATTAAGAGCTATGAACTTACCTCTTAGAACAGCTTTCATTGTGTCCCAGAGATTTTGGTAAGTTGTATTTTCGTTATCATTCACTTTCAGGAAATCTTGAATTTCCTTTTTAATTTCTTCCTGAATTCAGTTCTCATTCAGCATCATATTGTTAAGTTTCCAGGAGTTAGTGTATTTTCTCTTGTTTGATGTGTTGTGGATGTCCAGCTTTAGGCCATGGTGGTCTGACAGGGCACAGGTTAGAATTTCAACTTTTTTGTTCATGTGTAGATTCGTTTTGTGGCCCAGTATGTGATCTATTTTGGAGAAAGTTCCGTGTGCTGCTGAGAAAAATGTGTATTCTTTGGTGCGTGGGTGAAAAGTTCGATAGAGATCTGTAAGGTCCATTTCTTTCAGGGTTTGATTAAGGTCCAAAGTGTCTCTATTAAGCTTTTGACCTGTTGATCTATCCCATGTTGAGAGGGCGGTGTTGAAGTCCCCAAGAATTTTCGTTTGGGGGTTGATTTCTTGCTTTAGATGCTGTAGGGTTGTCTTAATGAATGTGGAGGGGCCCGTATTGGGTGCATATATGTTCAGTATTGTGAAGTCTTCCTGGTGAATTGTACCTGTGACTAAAATGTAGTATCCATCCGTGTCTCTTATAATTTTCTTTGGTTTGAAGTCCACTTTGTCTGATATCATAATGGCTACCCCTGCCTGTTTTCTGCTTCCATTAGCTTGTAGAATTGTTGACCAGCCTTTTATTTTTAGAGCGTGCCTATCTTTTGTGGTGAGATGGGTTTCCTGCAGGCAGCAGATTGATGGATTGTGATTTTTAATCCAAGTTTGTAATCTGTGTCTCTTGATCGGTGAGTTAAGTCCATTAACATTTAGTGTTATAATGGTGAAACTATTTTTGATTCCAGACATTTATTATGTTTAGTAGTTTTTATAAGTATTATTGTTTCGCTTTTAATGGTGTTACACTTGCCTTCTGCTCTCCTGGATATGCCTGTTTTTTTCTTCAAGCTTGAGTATCATTTCTAGCATTTTTTGAAGGCCTGGTTTGGTGGACACGTATCCCTTCAAGTTGTCTTTGTGCTGGAAGATTTTTCTTTCTCCCTCGATCATGACTGATAGTTTTGCAGGGTAAATCAGCCGAGGTTGACATTTTTGCTCATTCAGTACTTGAAGTATGTCTCTCCAAGCTCTTCTTGCTTTTAGTGTTTCCATTGAGAAGTCATTTGTTATTTTAATAGGTTTATCTTTAAAAGTGACTTGTTTTTTCTCCCTTGAAGCTCTCAGCACCAATTCTTTACCTTGAATGTGGAGTGTTTTGACTATTATTTGCCGTGGCAAGCTTCTGTTTTGGTCATATCCATTTGGGGTGCGGAATGCCTCTTGTATATGGATGGGCCTGTCTTTTTTTATATGAGGAAAGTTTTCCTTGATGATCATTTGAAAAATTTCCTCAGGGGTGGTATTTTGAGATTCTTGCTCTGGTATTCCACGAATACGCATGTTGAGCTTCTTCAGGGTGTCCCATATCTCCTGGATATTTCTCTCAAGCATCTTTTTGGCTTTAACAATCTCTTCCATTGAGCTGGTTAATACTCCCACTTTATCTTCAAGATCTGAAATTCTGTTTTCTGCTTCATTAGTTCTGCTGATAAGACTTTCTGTGGAGTTCTGGGTTGAAGATAACTTGCCTTTTAGCTCAGTTTTAAACTCTGCTTGAGTCTGCTTTAACTGCTCTATGCCAGTTTTTGATTCTTGCACTGTTTTTCTCAACTCCTCCATGTATCTGTTGTGTTCCTCCTCAAAGCGATTGATTCAATTATTTAATTCCTCCCTGATTTCCTCTTTCATAGTACTGAACATGGTAATGATCATATTTTGAAGGTCGTTATCCTGGGTCAGGCTTTCTTGGCCATTTTCCATGGGTTTGTTCTGGTTGGAGTCTAACATTATGGGATTAATTCCTTCAGTGGGAGATTTGTTTACTTGAGTGTTGTTTCTCATGGATTTGCACTTAGACTTTGGCATTGTCGTTTTAACTCTTAAGATCTTTTAATTTTTGTGCGTTTTTCACTAAACTGAATTATTTGGCCTGGGGCTCTGGGGGCGGGCAGGGACTGAGCTTACCTGGGTCGTGGCCCGGTGAGGCCTGGCTGGACCGTGCGCGCGCATCCCGGGCCGTGGAGTGGAGGGGAGGGGGGGATGGGGTGTCGGCGGGGCACTATTTAAACCCGGGCCACCCGAGGGCGGGGCCGGGCGCAGAGAGGGTGCCCTCTCCTCCTCCCAGGCCCTGCGCGGGCTCCTGCTGGATGGTGGGAGGACCTGGGTCTACTCCGGTGGCCTGGGGCTCTGGGGGCGGGTGGGGACCGAGCTTACCTGGTTCGCAGCGCGGTGAGGCCTGGCTGGACCGGGCACGCATGCGTCCCAGGCGGCGGAGTGGAGGGGAAGGGGCCAAACTGCTAATTCTTTACAAATGTGTCTAGAGCTCTAGTCTTAAATTGCCAAAATACCACAGCATCTTAATCTGATATTGTGGACATAAACATATGTGGACATGAACATGAAATCCTGTTTATGAACTGACCTGTACCTTACCCCTTAGTCACGCTAACTCTTGATGAATTGACCTGTACCTTATCCCTTAGTCATACTGACTTGTACTTCACCCCTTGAGCCATCCTTATCACCAATAACCAGATGTTTCATCCCATTTGTTGGGTTTGCTGTGTTTGAAATTTGTTCCCTGCCCTATAAAAAACCCAAGTCCTAAGTGCTAGGGGCCGCTCTTGCTACGGAAAAGCAGGGTGACCCCCAGTGTGCTGGTGAATAAAGCCTCTTGCCTTTGCATCGATTCTAGCGTCTCCGTGTCTTTAGTTGAGGGGCTCAATCAGGTGCAGGAACTTTGTTCCAACAATATGTCTATATCTTCTGCTGACATTAATTAAACCAATATTATCAGTATTTTTCTGGAAGTCACATTATTTCCTTATTCTTAATTATACCAAGTAATTTTATATGTTTTTTTTTTCTTCTTTTGTTTTTCAGATAGAGTTGTGCTCTGTAGCCCAGGCTAGCTTGGACCTCACTATGTACCTGATGCGGTTCTCAGCAATACCTCCTGCCTCAGATTCCTGAGTGCTGGGATTCAATCATGAATCACTACGCACATTACTTTTTAAGGTTTTCCTGTATTTATAATCCAATTTTGGCTTTGCTATGTTTCAACTTAATATTTACTTATTATTAACAATTACTATAAATTTAACAATTTTGAAATCTTTAAAATTGCTTATAATGTTTTTATATTTCTTAGTGGAGTGCCTATTGTTTTATTCAAAGAGTTAGTATAATTTTTCCCAAGTATTCTGTGTGTACATTGACCCCATAATACCATTATGCTATTGCTTTTATTTCAACCAGTTATTGAAATTACATATTTATTTAATACTCAGTTGGCAAATGTGCTATTTCCATCATCATGATGCTACTTCACACATTTCCAGGCACACAAGGTCTGCTACCTGTTCCTTTCATTCTGTTTTTTGCTTACCTGTCCAATAACTTTGAAACTTGAGAGTGATGCTAAACAATTCTGATGCTCACAGAAATTACCTCAGTCTGTTTTCTAGGACGATAACACAAATATTACTTAAATGTCTTCATCTCATGACAGTAAAAGGAAATCATATTCAGCAGTCATGTGCCTCCTAGTGTTTATAAAAGCACACTTGTAAAGGTTCCGCCTATACGGAACAGCCTCTGTGGAGTGCATGATGGAATACTACCAAACTCCTGTTGTTGTGTTCTATGTTTTTTTTTTATTTGAAAGAGTTGTATCTCTTAACTTTTTAAATTAAATTGCCAAATGAAAATAATAGTCACATACCTCTCAATATTCAACAGCAATAAACTAGGATATCACTAGTGTTATGTACAGTATATTAAAAAGTTTTACATTTTAAGGAACTTTCATCTAACTAATCCGTCCATGTTCAGAAATGGATGTTCAAGGTTACAAATATGATCAAAATATATGACATGCTTGAATAAAACACTTTGTGCAATTAATATATTCTAATAAAATTTAAATGACAATTTGATAGTGATCCAGATACCTAATACACAATCTACCAATGATGAATAAATCATTTATAAGTGCATAAAATGATGCTTTAAGAAAAAAATGAATAGTAACCTTTATATATTTCATTTCTATATTCTTTTTTTTTAAACTTTTTAAATTTATTTATTCAATTATGCATGTGTGTGTGTGTGTGTGTGTGTGTGTGTGTGTGTGTGTAGAACCACGGCCGAATTCGGGAACCACCATGGACGCCTCCACTTCCTTGTTTACTCTGCCCCGGGATTCACAGGCTCCGCCCTACCAGGACCAGAAACGCAGGCCGCCCCCGCTTCCGCCCAGCGTCTATATGTGGGGTCTAGGATCCAAACTCAGGACCTTCCGCCTGCAAGGCAGAGGCTTAACCCCTGAGCCACCTTCCAGCCCCCATTTCTATATTCTTACAGGGATATAGAGTCATTAAATGGAATGATTTTTAAAAAGATTTTAATACTCTATATACAGTGTTTTATTTTGAATATTGGTAGGAAGTTTACTTACTATTAATAAATAAGAGACTTGTTCTCTATGCCATTTTTTTATTTAAGAATTTCCTGCTGGAGCATGAATCATGGCAGGCATATGTCATCAAAGACAAAGTAGATAAAACATAGTGGGCCGCACAAGTGAAAAGATTTGAACATAGGAGGAAGTCTGGCAGAGAAGACGGACGAAGGGTTGTAAAGGGAAAAGGAAGGGGGAATGGGACTGGGGACTAAACACTGAAAATATAAATTCACTATATTTGTGCATGCAACATTAATAAATAAATACATAAATAAAAATTTCTGAGATGAGTATTTTATTCCTGAGTATTGTTTTATTTGTATTTTAATAACTTATCACATAAGTCTTATAAAATTTTGTACTTTACTTAAAATTTATACATAACAGGTTTCTCTCATTCCAGATATGAAAGGTTTTTTTAACAGATATAAGTTGATAAACGTAATTCATCACATACATTGAATCAAGGACAATTATTACATTATAATATCAACAGATAAAAATAACCACCAACAAAATTCAGTATTCACCTATGGTAACTGCCCCAATAACAATAGAAGGGTGCATTAGCATATTAAGACAATGAACAATGTATCTGTAGACCACAGTGCAATGAATGGGTAAAACGATAACTATTTTTTTCTAAAGACAGGAATGAAACAAGTGTATCAATTCTGATCACTCCACTGAAGACACTGCTTGAAAGCTTAGCACAAGCAATAAGGTAGCAATGGAATAAAAGAACAAACAGAAAAAGAAAAGATGAAATTAATCTTAATTGCAGATGACAAGATCTTATATAAAAGACCCTAGAGACTCTACTAGAAGACTCTTAGATTTTATAAACAATTGCAGCAAAGTAGCAGTGTATAAAACAACATAGAAAACTGAGTAGCTTTACTATAAATCAGTAATTTACTTGCCATAGATGATCAGAACTGTCTTATTTATAATGGTTTCATAAAAGCAGGTACCTAGAAATAATCCTACCAGGAGAGGTTAGTGACTAACAAGGCAGAAGAGGGAAATATTCCACAAGACCCATGGATTGGGGACACTGCAAGGATGGTAGAACTGACTCTAAATGAGATGAGACTATGTTCTAACTTCTGTGCATACGTAAGTAGATAAAATTATGAGCTGTTGGTCTGGAAATATAGATTAGTGGAGGGACCTGTTTGATGCAATAGATTAGCGACCTAAAGGAGGGCATTTAGCAGTTCTTAGGTACTTTTGCAGGCTTTCTTTCGTCGGGCAAATTTAGGGAGCAATGGCGTTATGGGAAAGATTTCTGAAGATGGAGGCTGTTGATGAAAGATGTGGAGAAATTGGCAGAATCAGGTGGCGGCAGTACTGCAGATGGCTTACACGCCCTCATAATTGGTTTGTTCGTGATGATTCTCAGAGAGATGATGGGCCTTGTGGAGAACACAGCAGGCTTTCCCCAAGACACGAAGTCTCCTTTCAGCTGAGACCTTTGACTGCCCAGCACTGGGGGAGACATAGGCAACTTTGCATTACCTCCACAACCAACACCACTTACTAGAGACATGTGACCTAGGGTCAGGAACCTTGTAGCAACAAGCATCTTTGCTTCACCAGTAAGTACTTCAGTGAACAATAAAGAGTTTGCATTGCAAACTTATTCCTAAATAAAAACAATCTGTAACACTGAAGAACTGTTCGAAAATTCGTTAGAACTGGAAAGAAGTCATGAATGACGGTCCCGTGAATCACGGCCACGATACAAGAAAGCCCAGGTTAACCAACAAAGAGCTCTACAAATTTATCAGGAGAAAAGGGTTTATAACTTCTTAGTTCACGTGTATGTTTTCTATGATTAGTAAAACACAAGACACCATTTTGGGAATGCTGACATTATTATTTCTCTTAGAGTATGCTATAAATAATTCTATATTCTTTGCATAGACTGAATATTTTAAAATATTTTCTGAAGATTTTCATATGTATCATAAAGACATACTTCGAAATTTTTAAATTAAGTCATATTCTCTTTCTCAATTGTGTTTCAAACTTTTTCATTTCGGGGATTAATCGGAGCCCAGTGCATTTTGGGGATTAATCAGAGCCCAGTGCAGTATTGTTCTTGGCGGTATCCCAAGACATATATAAAAAATTTAAGATATTTAATCAGCCCCATAAACATTATTTGGCATGTATGGGAAATCTCAAATGTGAAAAGAAAATGTGTATGATTTGAGCAAAATCTCAAACTTAGAGTAAGAAATATCTTAGAGGCAGATTCCTTAATGTGCACTAACTCAAGGAAAACAACAGAACACACTTATGTCTTCTGTGATTATGGTTCCCATCAGGCAAACAGAAGGAATGGCAAGGGAATTGGGGACTGTGATTAAGAACTGTAACTTTAAGCTGTTCCAAATGCCTTCACAGATAAAAATGGAACTTTTATTTAGAAAGTACTGGTCAAAAGTAACAAATAGCTACTCAAAGTGCAACATGAAAGTGTGAATTTAATTTGTTATAAGATTGAGGTGTGGAACTTTAACATAAATGAATCATTAGTTCATTCTGATAATATAGTAATCTTAGCATTAATGAATAGTATAATAGCAAAGACAAACCCAATCTAATTTTTTAAGAAAGGGTAAGAATTTCTCAATGGCAAACACACTCATGGCTAAAATAAATATAAAATCATCAATCACTAACGATTTGGAAAATGTACATCAAAATCACAGTATCACTTCTAAAGATAATATATAAAAAATACTGTTGTTACAAATACAAAGCAAGACAGCAATCTCAGAAAATATGGAAGTTCCTTCTGTGAATGAAAAGCATAACTACCTGATTCCATATAAAGGAATGAAACAATGTTGTACAAAATGGATATGTGCATTGTCCTGTTTATTACATCAACATTTATAATAATGAAAATATGAACTCAAACTATCTACCAATAGATGATTGGTAAAAGAACAAGTGATCTATGAACAGAATGGAATAATTTTATGTAAAAAGAAATTCTGACATTCCCAAGCAACATGGATAAAATTACAGAACTTCCATGCTAAATGAAATAAAATAGATATTTGAAAAACCTTGTGTGTTTTGAAACATATTTTTAAAGTTTATATCCAAGAAATGGAAAATAGAATATCAGTTACCCAAGAATAAGAATGTCATGATGAAGGATGATGGGAAGTGTCAACAGTTACACTTCAATAGGAAAAACTATAGTTCTGTTATGTAACAGGGTGTCTATAGCTAATAATAGTGAGCTATGTGTTACTAAATAGCTAGAAGGAGGAATTCTAAATATTCTTATCAGGAGAAATGAGGAATGTGTATACTATGTATGCTAATTACACTGATTTGATAATACAATATATGCATCTATTGAAACCTTACACTACAGCAGGTACTTAAAATTATTACAGGTCAATTATAAATAGAATTGTAATGCAGAACCCCCACATTCCATAAAACAAAATTTATCCTTTCATTCGGGAAATTTCAAACTATTCCTCAGAACTGAAAAGTTCTTGTGTGAGTTGAAAAGAAGTGCAGAAACAAGTTGAGTCAGGACTGCGAAGTAGAGTGAATGTTGAACAAATGTGACAAAGGGTGAGACCAGAGTCGAGGTGCAACTGGAGACAAGTAGAAAAATGAGCAAAACACTACTCTTTCTAAATTCAGGGTGTCGTCTGTGCAGCCTAGAATAGGCATCTTCATTCCACATGCAGAGTAAAGACCACATCTTCACCTTGGCCTCATTCTTTTCATTTTCTTCTTTTGCCTTTTCTCTGCTCCTTCCTTCCTTCCTTCCTTCCTTCCTTCCTTCCTTCCTTCCTTCCTTCCTTCCTTCCTTCCTTCCTTCCTTCCTTCCTTCCTTCCTTCCTTCCTCCCTCCCTCCCTCCTTCCCTCCCTTCCTCCCTTCCTTCTTCCCTTCCTCCCTCCCTTCCTTCTTTCCTTCCTTCTTTCCTTCCTTCCTTCTTTCCTTCCTTCCTTCTTTCCCCCCTCAGGGTTTGCTATATAGGCTAAACACTCTACAACTCACAGTAGTAAGAAAATCACGATCCTCATAACACCAGCCTCCGAGTGCCATTTTAACAAATGTTTCCACCACAACTGATAACAATCACACTACTTACTACAGCGTATGCTTTGTCCAGTATACATAATCATTGGTCTCTGTGATTACTTGTGTCACAGAACTTTCAAAATACATCACATCTTTCAACCCTCACAACAGGTCTGTGGGGTGTAGTCAGGCAGGCATCATGGTTCTAGAACACAGAGGACAGACAAGAGTTACAACTGGTAAAACTGGTAACTGAATCCAACATCTTCTGCCTCCCAGTAAGGGAGGTAACCTGAGCTCTGTTTAAAACAGTTGAATCTCCCTAGACTTGCAGACATGGGTGATTCAGCGTCTGGACCTCATCCCAGAACTCAGGGGCCAGACACGCCTAGGTCCAGGTAAGCATCAGCATAGGAGGGGATGGAGAGGACAAAGCAAGAATATCTTTAACAAAGGTTTCTGCTGCTGCTGCTTTTTTAAATTCTCACTGATCTAGGTTAGATGTCATAACTTTAAAGCAGCAAAGTTCAGGAGAAGGAAAATTATTTAAAGGATCTTTTCATCTAGCAATTTATTGATTCCTTCACAAATCCTCTTGAGGTTGGGCCTGCAGTTTCCATCTGATCTGTACAGGGTGGAGAGAAATTCCACATCGGCAAAGTGACTGAAGACACGGTTGATGCGCCCATGGGTTCTGGGTGTCAGATGTCGCTGTACAAGTTCATGCACCAGGTCCTTACACTCATGTAGAAGTTTGGAGAGCACATTCCTATCAAAAGTAAAGTCCACTTCGTAGAAGCTAACCATAGTCATGGCAGTCTGATTCAGCTTCTTCCGGAACTTCTCCACAATAACAAGTTCTTCCTGATTAAACTGGTTGTTCCGGTAGAGGATCCCAATTTTGATTGCCACTTTGATTAAGTCTTTCATGATTTTGTGGGCCTCTTTTTTGTTGTGGGTGTGTTCTTTGGTAACTTTGTAGAATTCATCAAATATCTCACTGCTGGTGTCATCAATCAACATGCTGGCCATAGTTTTGCTTGCTATTTTGCTCAGGATTTTCTTCTGGGCCTGAAGGGCAAGACTCTTTGAGCTAAACACATCAGGACCTATGGTAATAACAGAAAGAAATGTTATAGGAATAGGAGAACTGATACTTTTCTTAAAGTAAAATATACTAGGTTAAATTTACATTCTTACACCACAAACAACGAACTAAGATCTACCTTAGCTCTACTTCCCCAATAATGGAATTACAAGTCTGTACCGCCTCATCATCTAGCTCATGAATGCACACAGCATAAAGAATGGCACTGTGTGGGAAACATGAACATGGACAATGCCTAGCCAGCCACCTCCCCCCCCCCACACACGGAATCTAAACTACACTCATGCTCATCTCTCTGTGAAAAGTGATCTCTCATTCAGGAAAAAAAAACTTACTGTTTTAGGCATACAGTTTTTCTGACTTAACTAGCTCACAGAAAATTCCCCATAACTTCTATCACCATGGAAACTATTCAGTTTTGCAAATTATGCAGGAGTAAATTGTTTTATAATGACAGAAATGTAGTGAATGTCACTCCCAGGACAGACACGAATAGTAGATCATGAAAGCAATCTTCCCTGAGTCTCCTGATCATCTTTCTTTGAGCTTCCTCCTTTGCTTTTACTTTTAAGATCCTGGGACATACATCTGAGCCAAACAACAAAGAGGACAAGGAATTTTTATTCTGGCTCACAATTCCAGGTTATAGTTCAAGGCAGGGGCCAAGGGGAACATACCATATCCACAGTGCTACACTCTTGCTCTCCAACACATTAGCTTGCCAAAATGTTAACTCTCTCCATCTTATCTAAATGCCCAAGGAGCAGGCCCACCCACTGTGGGCTACATTATGCCCACTTACAGCCCACCCACTGTGGGCTACATTATGCCCACTTACAGCCTACCCACTGTGGGCTACATTATGCCACATCAGTTGTGCAATTCAAGGCTAGTAAGTAAACCCTAAGTAAATAACTCCTCTTGGGTGTGCCCAGAGGCTCAGCCCAGAAATTTGGGGGAAAGCTAAAAGAGTTCTAAGACATAACGTTTCCTGAACAATACTTGCTTACTTATTATTCTGCTTATTTTATTTTTGAGACAAGATCTCACTATATAGCTCAGGCTGGTTGGAATTTCCTGTGCAGTACAGACTGGTCTTGCCTCTGCCCTGCAAGTGCTAGAATTACAAGTGTGCACCACACCCAGGTCTGGATGGTATAAAGAATGGGACTGGGTGTGAAATACAAACATCAAAAAAATCAAATCAAATGTTCCTTAGATGTATAGTACACTGACTGAAGCTTAGAAAAAAAAACCCAGCTGACTGATTTCATTATTTTCCACTTCGTGGAAAACCCTATGTTTAAGCAAGGCAACAAATGTAACTTAATAAGCATAGATAAAAATTACAATAAAAAGCAATTATTGACAATTGCCAGCATCTCCCTTCATATGTATATGTGTGTGTGTGTGTGTGTGTGTGTGTACTAGAGGGCACTTGAGTGTGTGTATGATTGTGGAAAACCAAGAGTGACATCAGGAATCATCCTGGATGCTCTACCTCCTTATTGCTTTGCTCTGGGGGTTCCCAGGCTCTACTTTCCAGGGCCTAAATTGCAGGTTACCACCATTTCCACCATTTCCACCCAGAATTTTTACATGGGAGCTGGGATCCAAACTCAGGCATTTTTGCCTGTAAGACAAAAGTTTCACTCCTAAGCCATCTTCTCGGCCCTGTGAGCATTTTTCCAAGAACACATAAAATGATATTTTGTCACTCATAGTGTCTTCCATTTGATGAAACCCTCAATGAAACTTCAATTGGCTGGAGCCAACATCTGAAATGAAACCCATTCATTTGCCATTCTCCTTGTACAGTATGGAGTGTCTCAGACACCCAGATCAGTTCTGGGAATAAGGATGAGTTGATGTCTGTTGAAAGAAGCAGCAGAGAGACTGCAGAAGAACAGAAAGTACGTAACACTTTCAGTGAACAACAAGCTGATGCTACAAAAAAATAATATTCAGTTGAGAATTGAAGGTCTTCCATAATCCCCAACGCTTTTATCCACTGTTCTATGGTTACATGGAGGTGACAAATGTAAGCAGAGTTGACAAAGAGAAGATCATATGCACTAGCTTCTGTTCTCATCTGGCCCTCCTCAAATTTTATTCTACCCCATCTGCTCATTCTGGAATTAGCCCTTCAGGGAGCAGTGATTAATCACTGAATAATCTGACTTTGCAGTTACAAACTCAGTCAATGCAAACTCCAGCACTTTCTCCACCAGTATGCCTCTTATAGACTGACCTAGCCCTTAACTATGGGTCCTGTGGACAGCTCTTTTTGGGGACTCTACTACTTACTAAAGTGGGATTTCTAAAGTGGGATAAATACAACTAAGGCAGAGGCAACAGGGACCTTCCACATTTCCGGAATCTCTCTTCAGACTGAAAAACCCTCAGTTGACCTGATATCCAAGCTACCCTGACATGGCCAAGGTTCTCCCTTCAGTCACAGGGCATACAAAATAAATACTTACCTTGTAGAACATAAAGGCAGTGAATGATGTATCTGGCTCTTCTGTTCCCTGGTAGACCTCCAGGCAACTGATTTAGACACTTTCAGAGTTTGAGACCAATGGATATACCTGCTTAGTCTGACCATTCACTAAGGTCACCAGACTTGTGTGAATAAATTATACTCTAAAACTATAATCAAATTCATCCTCAAAAGACAAAGATTTAAGGCCAGTGAGATAGTTCAACTGGTAAAGGCACTTGCACCAAGTCTAGCAACCTGAGTTTGCTCCCTGGAGCGTACATGGTAGAAGGAGTGAATGGACTTCCGCAAGTTGTCCTCTGAGCTTTACATATGTATCTGGGATGTGCAGCTCTCCCACTGACATACAATAATAATAAGTAAATATGATTGATATTAAAAGATCATTATTTGCAACACTAAGAATGTTCAACAGATTTTTTTTGTGTGCTTTGGGGTCAGTTCCATAGACACTTAGGGTTTCTGAGTAATGGTGATGTCATGGAAATGTGTGGATGCAGCCCCAGGTGATTATTCCAAGGGAACAATGGCATCTAGATAACTTATCTTGAAACACCAAAAAAAAAAAAAAAATCATTCACTGCATGGGTGCTGATAAAATCATCACCAAACAGCTTAAGGAAACAAGGTTTAATTTCTCCTATGATTTCTGGCTACAGTTCTCAGTCCAGTTTGGCAGGACAGCAACACCATTAAAAGGGCTGAGGGAACTGACCACACCATATACACATAACAGCTGAGGGAGGGACAATTCTTACTTTCCAGACCAGAATGCCCCCTTTTCAGACAGTTCCCTCAGGGCTGGGCCTTCCTATCCACTAGACAATCTCCTGCAGGTTCACTCTGGGCTTAACTCAAATACTAATTCTCTACAAATGTGCCCAAAGCACGAACTCTCAACCATCAAGTTGACACCTGTACCAAACTATGACACTCCTAAAAACTGTCTGAGAATAAGGTCTCTAAAAACTGTAGCAAATGTGTCCCAGATCAGCCCACCGTGCATCCACAGACACTGGGGCATGAGAACTGGGCCTGGTGACTGGCTTTACTATGTCAGTGCCGTCACAGATGCAGCACACCACAGATCCACATCACCAGAAGCATCACCATTTTGAGTTTCACACTGGTCCTTGGTTTGACTGGGGAGCTTTGGTATTCCAGAACAGTATTAATATGAAGGTTCTTCCTAGAGGAGGACATCATGACTGAACAGTGGAAAGAAGAGAAACCACCCTTAAGGTCTCTTCCCAGGTCAATGAGTTCATATAAAGTCTGTACCTCTGTACCTAGAGCAAAGCAAACGATGGAAAAATAATCTAGACTGATTCCTGATGTCATCATTTGGCCTCCACATGTACACATAATCAAGTGACCTCTTGTACATATGCCCGCATACACATCACACCCATCTATTTTCAAAAACACACACACACACACACACACACACACACACACACACACATACACACAATTAGTTATTTACTTAAAAGGAACAGGAGAGGAGTAGTAAGAACTTCCAGAATAAGAACTGTGAGAGGTCACAGTGTGGCCAACTTCAAAGACTTACAGATTCAAAGTCTAGAGAAGAAAAGAACCCAAATGTTATGAATCATTTAAAAACACTAAGAAAACTTTTAGAAAATAAAACCATCATCACCAAGTAGATTCCCATTCTATCTCCATTGTCACAAACTTCCTACATTATTATGGCATGCTTAATATGCCCCAAAACAGATCATATAGATGAGATGACACTGATTATTCCTCCTGTTAGATACTCCCAAGAAAAAATGTTCTGTGATCAGTCTAATGAATGCATATATGTGTGTGTGTGTATGTGTGTGTGTGTGCATGCACGCGTGCACATGTATGCTCTTGATGGTTCATGACAGCAGGTATTATCAAGTCATGCAGGAAAGAAAACTTCACAGTTTTGTTTAGTCCATTTCCCAAACTTACTAGACACAGATACACAAATGTATTTGAAAGAACAAAAAGTGAAATCAAGACAAATCTGTATTTGTACAGCTCACAGATATCTACAGGGGACAAAAACAATGTTACTAATGATTTCAGAGAAATGCTGTTAAGATAGTAGTTCTAGTCAGAAAATTTGCACATCTTTCTGTCTACACCTTCCACAGAAGGATCGTACTGGTAACCCACCAGGAAAACATACTATAGGCTAAGAGGAAGAACATAACTTACGCTTTGGGAACCAAGGTCACGGGATTAGCTTGTGAAGATTAGGAAAACGGGCCCAACTAGTAGACAGATGTGTGCTAGCAGGGAAACACTAAGATATCCAGGATGAGTAGTGACATAAATTTCTTTTTTTCATTCCTGAATATAAGTCTTAGGAAAGTGCTTTTAGTGAAAAATAATTTTCTTAATCATCTCTGAACAAAAAGTTCCTATTATTCATCTATGAGAGGTAAAGAATAATTAACAGTACATCAGAATTCTGAAAATAGAGATAAAAATAAATTGTGTGACTACGGTATGGTTCCCCTGACCATCATAAGGAAACAAAATAGATGAAGCTGCAAAATTCATCCTGGAAGAAAGAACATGATCCTGAAACCAAGATTAGTGACATAATTCAAGAGGAGTGACTGAGGACAGATCTGAGAGTAAGTACACTTGTGACATTTATAAAGAAAGGGAAAGTTCAAGAACTGTGTTAGGAGGAGGGTGTTATATCGAGCACAAACTACTCTGGAGAAAGTCTAAAGTACTGCAAGAGGGCATGTCACTGCATGGAAAAGGGGTAGGGCCAGCCTGAGTCGATGCTTTAATAAATGGTGTTCACCCAGAGTACGGATGATGTTTCCACATTTTTAGAAAATGCTAAACTCTCCCAGATGGTGAAATGCCAAGCTGATGGTGACAAACAACAGGAAGCTCTTACCAAGCAGTATGCGTGGGCAGAAAAGATGCGGATGAGTCTGGTGACAACAAGGGAATAAACTTTGGAAGAGATGAAGTAAGTGACGGTTATACAATACGTCAGACAGCTGTAAGCCACAGCACAGAAGAATGCTCTTGAGTACAAAGAGGGCGTGGGGGTTGAAAGTATAACTATTCTGCTCTCTTCCTCCCAGAACTCTACAATTCTCTACTTCTGTCACTTCTCTAAGTATGTGGAAACATTGAGTGTAAGCATAGAAACTATTATGAACATCATTCAATTAGAGTCTATTTGTATGAGACAATACATAGACAGCATTTCCTTTCTATAAACAGCTTAAATTAAAAGAAACAATGTATGTTGATCAATGAGCAATACCTGTCAAATCTGGAACCACAGATACAAAGATGAGAAGTGAGACCCAAAGCCAGGAAGAAGGTGCTATGTGGGGTCTTCCTCTGAACAAACAGTGGTTCTCTTTGTTTTGAGACCATCAGGAGCACTTGTTGTCCCTGGACTTCTTCAGAGACCCGGAGGAGGGAGAGAGGGTTATTGGACCCTCACCTAAGGCTCTGAGCTGACCACACATAATTCTGCCCTAATTGCATGTGCATATTCACATACCTGCACATGTGAGGGCTGAGGCTAGAATGCACATGTGTGATACATGTGCCTGAGGCACCCACATGGCCTCCTTCCCTCACACCTGAGGATGGAAGGAGCCATGGAGGACATAAACTGAGGTAGATTCATGCAAGGTCCATCGAGGCAGCAACGAGGAAGAAGTAAGCCATGCTGTGATGAGCTTTCCCTGCTCCTGTGAGCAAGACAAGAAGCCAACTGATTTGTCATCAATTTGGTCTGTTGTGAAATTCCTGTCTGGAGTGGCAAGGCAGTCGTGGGTGACATCACCCCAGGAAAAGTAATCCACACAACAGAAGGTGAGGCTCCAGCAGAAGAACTCAAAGAAGTCCACGTTTATGGTTGCCAGACATTTATATTTAACTCAGGAAAGGGAACTTAAAATCCTTTTTAACAAGGAGTAGTCTTACTTACTACTTTAAAGTTAAATTTTCGAAATGAACAACCACCAGTGGTAACTTAGGTTAGAGACAAGCAAAAACCTTGATATATCCATTATTCATGCATAAATGGTCAAAGATTAAAGGTTCAAAAAAGTTCCTTTGATTGGTCCAGTATCTTTCAAACCTAAGCAACATTTTTCGAGACTTAAAAAGAGTTACTGAGAGACAATTTCAGAGATATCCACAATAAAAATTACAAGACCAAGAAGGATCATGAAATGGGTTTTTTTCTAACTGAGGGACAACCTAGCATATATTCAGGACTTATTTAAGACCGAATTCTCCTTAATACTCCAAACAAGGGACTTACTCTGAAGACATGTCACTTGGGCAAATGATAAGTAAGAAAGCTCTTCTTACTTGTGGTTCCCCAAACCTCTATCATTTGCAACAAGAAGCAAGGAGTTTGTGGAGCCTGGGTGTGGACGATCATGACTTAAAAGGCAATGATTTCTACAAGTCAACACTGGTTGGGCATACAAAATGAAACTTTTAGGCTATTTATGTTATTTTGTAATGCAATAAACTAATTTTGATAATGTCTAATATACTGACTCTGCACCTCTCTGTTGTGCAGCCTTCCCCAACACTGGATGGCGAGGGGGTGTCCAGTATACCTCTGACTTGCTTGCTCCCTTTCAGCACTTCTGGTTTTTTTCAGCACGTCTATGTGTGCTTGGTTAAACAGACACTTATAAAATTTAATTCTAAAATTAATCCTTGCATAATGGGCCAATGATTTCAAAAGCCAGGGACAAAATCAAATGCTAAAAGTGTTCTCTCATATAAGTGCATGTGAGCAGAGAAAACAGCAGAGCCAATGACTGTGCTCTGGCAAGAGCTCTTCCACATGACAAGGGGTCTTATCATGTGACAAAATTACAGATTTAATAAAATCTGAAAAAAATGGAACTTTCTAAAATAGACACATATTGGATACAAAGTAAGTTTCAAGCAGTTGACTAGTCAAAACCTATAATCTTTGCCTTCCTTCATGTACTTTCAGAAAATTGCTTTGTCTCTTAATGATTGTGATTTATTATTAAAAAGACTCATTTTAAACTTTCATCTATCTGAAAGTTAATATTTCAACATTTAAAAATTCAAAAAGGGCAGTTTCATCATAAAATACCATGTATTTATCAAAATTTGAACAGATGTGTCCCTTTCATTTTTAGATAGCATCCTTTATATTTTTAACAGATATTTGTATATTTCATTTTTCATGCTGACTTTATAGCTAGCTCTAAAAAGCAAATGAATATCTGATCATTTTCCTCACCAGAGCTAACCGAAGTAGGTATTTGTGAAGTCACTGGGAGATGGAACATTTCCCAGTTAATTTTGAAGATATAAGAGATATTTTTATCTCACTATCTTAGAAAAGTAAAACTAACATCTATTTACACAATTCCCTTAAGCAAAGCTCGTTCGACTCCCACCCCTACATCTAAGAAGTAACTAGTATCTGCAAATGGAAGATTATGTTTAGGTAAGAGCATACTTATGTCTTATTCATTACAATGCTTTATATGCAGTGTTACAATTAGCCTGCATGGTTGCTGATAAATGGCCATTAAATGGTTTAAGGGAACAAGGGGTTTATTTTCTTACTGATAGTCCAGTTACAGTCTGTAATCCAACTTGATGGGAGAGCATGCTCCAACACCAGGCTGAGGGGACTGGCCACACCATCTCTACATAATGGCTGAGAGAGGGACAATCGTTACTTGCTAGACCAGCATGAGTGGCCAATTATACACAAAGATGCTGACTCTCTCAACCAGCTCTCTGTGTTTTATTCCAGGGCCTAATCCCAACCACCTGGGCCTTCACCATCAGCTAGACAATCTCCTGCAGGTTTGCTCTGTGCTTAACCCAACCACTTATTCTCCACAAATGTGCCCAGAGCTCAAAACCTCAACTGTCAAGTTGACATCTGTGTTTAACTATGACATGCAGTAATTCATAGCACTCATATTCTTGCATCCATCTATGATGTGGACAACATCAGCAGTAATAGGAGCACTTTACATTAAAGGAAACCATAGCAAAAGGTATTTAGTTTACTTTAATAAACTCACATTTAGAAAGTGGCAGAGCTGGATCTTGCAGTATGCTCCGCAGTTCTGGCTTTAATTAGTTACAACTTTAAAATTAAGGTTGAACAGTGTTGCAGTCAGCCTGCATGGTTGCTGATAAATGACCATTAAACAGCTTAAGGGAACAAGGGGTTTATTCTCTTACAATTCCTGGTTACAGTTCTTAGTCCAGCCTGACGGGAGAGCATGCACCAACACCAGGGCCGAGGGAACTGGTCGCAACATCACTGCATAACGGCTGAGAGACGGACAATCCTTACTTGCCAGACCAGCATGTCTGGACAAGTATACAGAAGGATGCCCACTCTCTCAACCAGCTCTCTGTGATTTATCCAGGGCCTAATCCCACCCACCATGGGCTGGGTCTTCCCCAGCAGCTAGACAATCTCCTTCAGGTTTGCTCTGGGCTTAACTCAACCATCAACTCTCTACAACTGTGCGCAGAGCTCAAACCCTCAAGAGTCAAGTTGACACCTGTGTTTAACTATGACAAACAGAGTTTGTTTCTTCCCTCAAAAGAACTTTTAAACCTACAAAGCATTTCAAGCACATCGACAAAACAGAAGAAAATACAATGTCTGTGTGGCCAACATTCAGAAAAACAGTTCTTAATATCTTGCCTTCCAGAATTGAGGTAGGTGAAGTTTTCTTTGTTTTCAACTCTCTCTTTTTGCTTTGCCTCCTCAGGTCTAATTGTACTCCAGAAGTTTGTCTGTCTTATCCTTGATTGTGTGCTTTTACCTCAATGTATGGTGTGTATTCATTAATATTATATTGATGACTGCTTAAACTCCACATGAAAGGTATCAAAGATTTCTTCATTCAAAATCATGCTTTGAAGATTTATCTAACATGAATATATTTCCACATTCACATTCGTGATAGATATTTAGATTTACACATACATACATAATACCTAGAACACATCTGTCATTTCCTGAAGGAAGAGCTGCCAAGTGCTCTCCAGCAAGACTGCACCAACTTTCATTCCCATCAACAATGGCTGTGTTCCTGGGATTGTGCTTCCTCACCTATCCTTTCTATAGTCTAATTTCTTAATTTTTGCCTTTTAAGCAGTTTAAAATCATATTTCATTTTAAAATAAATTCCCCTGATTGGTAGCAAGATTCATTATGCTAGCATGTTTACAGGGCCTTCAGGTTTTTCCTCTCTGATGAACTTATTGTTTATACAAAATATCCATATATTTCAATTAGATTGTATGTACTTATCTTGCTAATTGGTAGAAATTTTTAGATATTACAGATGTTGATCACTTGCTGATCACATGAACTGCAACTGTTTCTTTTCAACCTACAGCTTTACATTTCAATGTGGTGTTTTTAGTCATACAGAAGATTTAAATGTTAACATAGTCACATTTGTCAATTTTTGATGGTTTTCCTGTCATCAGATGATAAGATAAAATGAGCTTCATATGTTTTCTAGAAGTGTTAAAGTTTTGATTTTTCACGTTTCAATCCATATGGAATAGATTTGTGCATGTTGTATGAAACTGGAAATTTTTCACTTCTCAAATTTATTCTTTTTATTCAATACTGCATTCTTTTTGTTAGGCAAACTGTCTTTTTTCCCATATTTCATAGGCACATTTCAGAATATTTTACTCTATTCCTTTAGTCCACTGGTCTATTCCAGTATCAATATCATGTTCTAATTGCTAACATATATGACAAAGTATTACCATTTTATTCTGCTTAGACGTTGTCTGGGCCATTTTTGCTTTACTCTACGGTATGAATTTTAGAATCATTTGATCAGATGCAATTAACACGCTCTATCAGCTAGAGAAAGCTAATATCTTTGATATGAAATCTTCACATCCAATAAATGTTATTACCTCTCCATCTGGTCAGATTTCTCCAATGGTGCTTGTAAAACTCTACTATGTTTTACTTGCCAGATTTCCTTTAAGGTACAAGTGCTGTTGCAAATATTAATTTTTCTATTTCAGCCACTAAGTGGCTGCTAATAATGCATAGGAACCCAACTGATTCCTGTATATTTATCTCCAGTTCTGTTCAGTTCTGTCATTAGTTTAATAAAAATTTATGAAGCACCTCTTGGCTATTACTCTGTACCCAACCACATTGTCTTCTTGCCTTGTACCTTTCTCTGTGATTGTGGGAACACCCAGTACAATCTGGGGTAAAAAGAACTATTTTGTATCCCTGTATCACTCCTAACTTCAGCAGGGTTACCTCTACCCTTCCTCTAACAAGTACCACATTTGCTGTGGGTTTTGATACTACAAATAGTGCTACAATAAACATTTAGGTACCAGTATCTGTATGATATGCTGACAAGAGTTTTGGGAGTAAATATGCAGCTGGGTCATATGTTAGATCTACTTTTATCCACTTTTTTTTTTTTGATAAACCTCCATGCTGAGTTCTATCATGTTTAGACTAGTTCACATTCTCATTGGTACTGTATAGGGTTTGTTCACATCCTTATCAGCATTTGCTATTATTTGATTTTTCTTATTTTTTTATATTTTTTCCCCAATCATACAAGCTCAATAGGTACCCAGGTCCTCTTCCTCCCTCAACCCCTCCCCAGTCCCCCCTTGCACTCTTCACCCTTTTTCCCTTCCTTTCACCCCCTCCCTCCCCTTCTCCCAGTGCCTCCTGCTTCCCTCCTCCCATCCCCTGGAGCTTCCTTTTGTGTGAATCTCAAACCTCCCTCTGAGTACTCCACCCTAGTGAGGTGTAAGGACTCAGTGGCATAGCTGAGAGCCCTTTCTTGGGCTCCCCGTTAGCATGGGAACACTACCATGACTATTAATCCTTTGCCTCTAAGGATCCCACTACCTGTGATCCATGCTAGACTTTGGGGGGGATTGTTGACATGTCAGTCATTGTGCAGGTCATGCAAAGCCCGATTATGGCTACTGCAGCACTAACTTATGTGGAGTATCTTGCATAACGTTGGTCCTCCCCATCTTTAGGCTCTTACAATCTTGCCGTCCCCTCTTCCACAAGTTTTCCTGAGCTTAGGATGGGGAGAAGTTTGGCTGGTCTGGTTCCAGGTGATTAATGTAAGGTCTTTGGTGGTCTCAATTATGGTTTGTTGATTTCAGTTTTGTTTTTCCTGCACTGCCCTTGGCTCCATTCTGATTGATATTGAAGGTCACCTCCTGAGGAGCAGTGAATCTGCCCTGGTCAGGGTAGTTCAGGGCAAAAAAGCTATTTGATTTCTTAATGACTACCATTCTAATGGGGATGAAATAGAATCTCCATATAGTTTTAATTTGTATTCTCTGATGGCTAGTGAGGTTAAACATTTTTTTCATAACATGGCTATTTGTATTCCAACCTTTGAAAACTGTTCATTTTATTAGCCTATTTGATGAGCTATTGTATTGATTAGTTTTTTGAGTTGTTTGTATGTTCTAGAGATGAGTCCATTGTCATATGTATCGCAAGCAAAGATTTTCTTCCATTGTGTAGGCTGTCTCTTCACCTGTGCTTCATTTACTGTACAAAAGCTTTTTAATTTCATAGATCAAGCTCTCCAGATCTTTTCTCTTCTTTTCCTAAATTGTTTCACTCTCAGGAATGAAGTGATTAACATTGCTCACTATTACAATTTTTACTGCTACAATACTTTCATCTAAGAAGAAATTCTCATTTTAAGAAACAACTGGAGACTGGTAAGGTGGCTCAGGAGTTAAGCTCTGCCTTGCAGGCGGAAGGTCCTGAATTCGGATCCTAGACCCCACGTATAGACGCCAGGCGGAAGTGGGGCGGCCTGTGTTTCTGGTCCTGGTAGGGCGGAACCTGTGAATCCCGGGCAGAGTAAACAAGGAGGAGGTGGAGGCAGTCCATGGTGGTTCCCGAAAATGCCCGAGGTTCTACACACACACACACACACACACACACACACACACACATATGTATACACATGCACACACACACGCACAATTGAATAAATTAAAAAAAAAGAAGTTTAAAAAGAAACAACTGAAGTGTTGTTTCTTCTCAAGTTTTTTTAAATTTTTAATTGTTAAATTGATTTTGTATGTATGTGTGAATGTGCATGGCAGCATGTGTCACAGCATGTGTGTGACAGGCAGAGGACAACTATGAGGACTCAGTTCTCTCCTTTCCCCATGTAGACCCTAGGTAGTAAACTCAGATTCTCAGACTTACATTATAAGTACTTTTACACTTTTACCATCTCTTTGGCCCAGCAAAAATTTTATTTTAAAAAAAATGTTACATAAGCATTGAGAAGTCAAATCAGACAAAAAAGTAAAAGGAAAAAAGAAAGACCGCAAATCCTAGCATGCAATATGGTTAGTATGAGTATATTCCTCCTTGATTCCAGGCACATATACTTTAATACTTAGAAACATAGGGTCTAGGAACATTTTTATCCCCATCTATGTTTTCTTGCAATAGTCTGAAAATGCCTCTCCACATCAATAAACATTATCCACCATTATATTTTTATGACGGTATATGTTACCATTATGTCTACTAGTACCCTCTTAACAGACTTCGAACCATTTCCAGTTATGTTTTGTTTTTCTTCACTCAGTGCTAGAAGTGAGTAGCAAATACCCTAATATCAGGTGAGATGTTTCAGGGGAGAGTATCAGAGTATCAGAAGGTATCATTGCAATATGACAGACTCTTCTTCTAATGCCCCTGTCTAAGCCACAAGGTGACAGGAACATGGAGAAGGGGTCCCACACCTAGACCTTCAGCTTGCCCTAACCCTTCCCAACCCTCTCATTAGAAGCCTACATGTCCATAGTCAGTCAGAGGAAGCACTGAAATGAGAAGTAGAAAAGTAGCTTTGTAAGGATGGCTTTTCCCTAACCCAACTGCATGTAGACAGAGACAGGAGCCCGACATAATAGAAATGAGGGTCCTAAGGGTCAACTCCTGGCTATCAATCATACCCTGACTTTGTCATATTTCTGAGTCCAGTGGAACTTTGCCTTCGGGGAAGGTACATGGCTGACAGTCATACTCTGACTTTCTCATACCTATCGCTAAGTCTTGGTTAGAAGATTCCCTACCATCAAGAGGCCCCAATTAACCCTTATCCTTTTCCAAGGATTCCTTCACATTTATCCCCAAAGCATGGTTTCCCCATATTGTACTATGAGTCGCTCTATTTTCTGCCTGCTGCAAAGTTCTTCAGAGCTGATATTCAAATACTTACATGTCCTTCACAAGTTCCTGTTGTGTAGAAGTTGTTCACTAAGTATCTGTTAAGTGAATGATTGACTCAATGATTTTTGTTAAATTCTGCCTATATTTTTTGAGGCCAGGACTCTATTTGCTCAGGATCCATACCTGGAAGGAGATGTATATTCACAAAATGGAGACTGATTAAATATACTCAACTGCTTTCTCATTACTCAGAATTAGTTCTACCTTTTGATTTCCTCTCACTTCTGGGGGGCATTCAGTGTTCAATTCCAGTAGGAACTTTCTCTTCGTGTCAGCAACACCCACCCACCATTCATCTCCAGCGCCTTCCATTCATGCTCTCTGACACTCAGCATCTGCAGGCATAAGAACCACACGAGCCATGCTGTGAATGACTAGGTGACTCTTTCTCTCTCATCAGCATCTGCAGGCATAAGAACCACATGAGCCATGCTGTGGATGACTAGGTGGTTCTCTTTCTCTCTCAGACAGCAGCTCCCAAGCTGTTCTCCCTGTGGCAGGTACTCAAAACCCAGCCTCGAGTCACCAGACTGCTAACTGAGGACACCAACAAGATGCCTACGCTCAGCACAATGGGAGAATGTCAACAGTAATAAGTGAAATTAGTAAATGAACTTGTGCAAAAAAAAGTCAGTGTCTGGAATTCTTCGGTATCAAGAAAGACACAAAATGTTTTCAAAACAGAAGGAAAAAAAAAAGCACAGGCTGGAGAGCTAGCTTAGGGGGTTAAGTTTCTGCCTCACAAGCAAAAGGTTCTGAGTTCACATCTCGGATCCTATGTAAAAATGCTAGGTAGAAATGGCAGCAGCCTATACTTCTCTCTTGGAAGACACCGCCTGGGAAACCCCAGAGCAAAACAAAGGGAAGATACAGCAATTTAAAGTGATTCCCAAAGTCACCCTTGGACTTCCACAGGTACACTTGGTACCCTCTGATACACACACACACACACACACACACACACACACACACACACACAATTAAACATTTTTTAAAAACAGACCATAAATTGGAATTTAAGCCTATAGGAATGAGAAACCTGAAAGGTGCTATAGTCAGGTTGAATCGAAACATGTAAAATCTCAGCTTTATAAACTCAACGAAAAAAGTCTACGAGCTGAACTAGAGAGGTCAGAACATACACAGAAGCAGCAGTCAGGACTTCTGGGATGGGGGATGATCTGGCAGACGGCATTATATTTTGTCCAGTGTTTTATTTATTTTTTTAATGAAAGAAGGATTTTGTGCAGTGATATTTTGGAGTTTCGGCCAAAATGAAGAAAAGGACACATGTGATATACTATCTAAAATATCCTTCATGTGTATGATGTAATAAAATTGATTCTGTTCATAGATTCAACATCTGAGACTTAAGTCAAAATACATTTGACTCTCCACTGTCTCTGTTGTCAGCATCAGGCGTGTGGAACCACAGTGCAGAGGAGTGTAGCTTGCAAGTGAGGGATGGGTTGCCCTCTAAGATGTTGGCCTGTTAACTTTGCAGGGACTCCTACACATTGAAACAAAGGACAGATCCATTCACATAACTTAAGAAAAAGGACTAACTGGTGGTAGAAGCTGGAATTCCTGCAATTTCTGAGAAAATGTTTTGCTTTGAAGTTACCTTTTGTTTTCATTTTTTCATCTGCATATGAGGGATGTGGGGGGCACAAGTGTATGGGAAGGTACATATGCACACGCTGTGGAGGCCTGGATTCATGTATGGAATCACCCTTAAATCATTCTTATACCTTACTGTGTCTAGAGAGGGTATCTAATCAAAACCTGACCTCACCAATATGGTTAGTATGGCTAGCCAGTTTATCCTGGAAATTTCCAGTCTCCACCTACTGAAGATGGAATTACAAACAGGCCACCATACCCATCAGGCCTAAGTGGGATGTGGAGATTCCAGCTCTGCTCCTTTTGCATATGAGGCAGTGCTTTAACAACTAATTTTAAAAACTGAGCCATCTCCCTAGCCTGAGACTTCCTTTTAAAATTAAGCCCTCCTTCCACTAGTTTCTATGACAGTCTCAGAATAAAACTTTCATACTTCAAGATAATGCAAAATAGTGTTCCTGAAAGGTTTCACCACTTTTTAGCTAACTACCAAGTATAGTCTCTCAAAGCCACTGAGAATAGTGAAGTCAGAATGCCAAGGGTGTGGCCATAGAGTCACTTCCAAAGATGGGAAAAAGAGAGTTCATTTAGGTTCTTGACTCTTACTGCTGTGCAAGGGATACAGAAGAGAGCTAGCTTTTAGTCCCTTCTGTAAGCCCCCAACATTCTCCTGGGGGGGGGGGAATCTCTTCACCTTGGAGATTTCTCAGTTTCCTAAGGAAGCAAACCAAAATGTTTATGTTCTCAATTTAATAGTAACTCATTTAAAATCATAAAAATGAATTTGTGTGTGTGCATTCACATGTATAACCCACCACAAAACACCTATCGAGTGATAGTATCTGTGGAACAGGCGACAAGTTACCCTTCTCTCACAGACTAGCTCATGCTTTCCCTGCTTTCCTCTTGATATCTTCAGAAGTGCTATGCTTCAGGTGAGAGGGCTCAGTGAAGAAAGATGCCTGTGCACAATTCCTGGAGCTCATATGGAGGAAGGAGAGAGTCAACTTTTATTAGCCATATGAGGAGTTTGTTCACAGGAGGTGAAGGCATCTGATGAGATGTATGAAGCAATTAGAGTGAGTCTGAGGAAAGGATGAGCTAATTCCCCTTAGCAGGAGACAGGGATGCAAGATCTAGTGGGAGGAGTTGATTTTGAGACTTGCACAGAACTCCTGCAGCAACTGTATCAGCGTAGAGTAACTTGCATCAGTAACTTGCGCAGGACTGGCAGTCCGCAACTTGGTCTGTGGGTACTGAAGCTGACACAGAAAGAGGCTTTAGTGAAAGCCTGCCAACTTCCTGCTCTGCAGTCAGCATACACTGAGGTCTTCTGGAGTCAAGAACCTCAGAAAACAGGAGAAAGAGGCCTTCCTGAGGGCAGTCATGGAAGAGGACCTCTAGAGTCTATAAGGCAAACGTCCCAAGGGTTTTTAAATGGGATGCATCTCATTACCTCTCACATATCCCTCTTCTGAACAAACTCCTCACGTGGCGACTATTCAAGGAACTCCCATCTGATGTCACTTGTTAGCTCCCTTCACTGCCCTTCACCAGGTACTCACAACACATAACAGGCTGATCAAATCTAGCCTCACTTTATTCATGCTGTACTTTCTGACCTGTGATAATCACTATTCTACATTCAAGTGGACTTTTCTTTGATGGGGATGATAATGATGATGACAATGTTTATGTATGCTTGATGTGAGCATGCACAAGTGTGATACATATATCACAACATTCATGTGACATCTTAGGTGTCAGTCTTCACTGACAAGTTAACTAGCCCTTGAATTCCAGAAACTTCCTAACTCTACTTCCCATCTCAGTCTAGCAGCACTGGAATCACAGATGTGTCCTATATACCCAGATTTATGTGGGTTCTTAGGGCTTGATCTCTGGTTCTCACAGTTGAGCAACAAGGACCTAATCCTCTGAGCTATCTTCCAGGTCCTCCAGATGAACCTAAGGAAAAAAAATTCATGTCTGAGAGATAGCAATGTGTTACTTGTCTTTCTGCTTATTCCACTTAACAGTTCCATTCATCTTCCTGCACATGGTAGGAAGTCATTCTTCCAGTCATTTGTTGATAGATACCTAGGCATAGTCTATTCTTAGCTACCGTAAGCAAAGCCATAGTAAACATGGGTTTGCAGTTATTGTTGCCATGATGGCTTCCTTTCTTGTGGAGGCATAGGACAGTTGGATCACAGTCCAGATATATTTTTAGATTTTTTTGCTTTCCATAATATCTTTACTAACTTGATTCTACTCAATGACATTCCCTGCTTTGCTCTTTTTATACTTTGCTTATACTTCAGTCAATCACATTGAATTATAACAACTTGACAGATATGAATGTATATGTATTTATATAAGAGAGAGAAAGCAAGTCTCCTAAGTCTAAGTTAATAGCCTAATATCCTAAAATATTTATTTATTTATCATTCATTCATTAATGTATTTATTCTTTTTACTTACTAAGAATGGATTCTCACTATATTTCCTAGATTTGTTCCTAACTCCTGGTCCTAAATGATTGATTTCAGAGAATTCTTTTTAAAGAATTGGAGGTTTTATATAGAGTTTTCTTTTTCTAACCAAAGCTCAGGTATTCGTGTTAGGAAATTCAGAGCATTTGTTTTGTAATAGCAAAACAAGACAAAGCATCAAGTATGATTAAAAAGCAGATCTCTTTGCCTATCCCTGAGCCTTGGTCCATCAGTGGCCTGTTTCTGGGGTGAGTAAAAACCCTGATGTGCAGTGTCTGGGAAAAACTATGGATTTATACATTTGCTGGCCTCAGGATGGGCTATGCACTGTTCTTCCTATAAGAACACCTGCTTTCTCTAGGAATTTATCTCTATTGCAGTCTGTTTGTCTCCTATACTCTCTGATGCCTCCTTTTAAAACCAAGCTGGATATATTAGCTCACTTAACAATAATAAGATAACTGTTACTGCTTTTTTCTTTTTTTTGAGGGGGGCGCTCTAGAGATTGAACCCAGGATCATGCAGATGCTATGCAAGCACGATTACTGAGAGGCCGCATCCCAGCCTTAAGATAGCTTCTTACAATCATATTTGGACTTTACCTGTCCTGCGCAATGTCCAACACACTATTGACCTCACAAAGTCTAGCATCTGCTAAAGGCACTAGGATCCTGGAAGGCAAGGGATTGACAGCCACAGTAGTGTTCCTATGCTTAACGGGAACACAGGAAAGGGTTCTGGGAAATGCTACTGGGTCCTAGCACCTCATCAGAGAGGAGGACCCAGAGAAGAGTTTGGCATGCACATTAAAGGATGCTCCGGGGATGGGAGGGGGAGGCACTGGGGGATGGAGAGGAAAGGGGGAGGGGAAGGGGATGTACCAGTTAAGTTTGTATGAGTGGAAATAAAAAAATAGCTTCTTAATAATAGCAGAACTGTAGAAACTGCTTCATCTATTAAGTAGAAGGCTTTTTTAGGTGGAAGACTTTTTAAGTAGAAGGTGGAACTTTTCTGGAAAGATGGAAATGCATATTCTACAATAATTTTATATTAGAAAAGGCATAAAAATTAAGCATTCCTCATAATATAAACCAAAAAAGTACATATAACAAAATCCTGACTTATACGGAAAAAAGAATCTCCAAGGATGAAGTTAAAACTAAGTTAACAACGCTGACAAATATGAGTATTGCTTTTTCCTACCATTTTCCTGATGGGCTGCCTTAGTTAGTTATAAAGGATAAGGTAGAAGTAGAGGGGCAGCTAAAGAATTATGGAGTTACCATATCATCTCTCATTATCAAACATCAGAATGCACAAGAAATCATCAATTCAATATCTGCTAATTGCTTAAGAAAGATATACATTCTACTTATTATCATATAACTCCTCAGTAAAGACTTTGCTTTGTGTTGATAGACTAATGGTGGTGATATTAGTAGACCCAAAAGTCAATATAATCCTATTATAGCAAACTTTTAAATACTCTTGTGTCTTCTAACTTCAAAAGTAATAAAATACAAAGACAAAACTTGTAAACAGAAAATGAAAATGAAATCCATTAATCTTTAAGGCAGGAGTCAAGGGCAGAAAGAGCCATGGATGGAATGAGGGTCAGAGATGCCAAGTGTCCACAACTGCTGATCAGCAAGCTACATTAAACCATATTTCAAAAAAAGTAAAAGAGCTGAATCTATAGGTTCACCCAGAAAGTCTTAACAGGTGCCAGTGACTTGAGCCAGTCTGGGACTCTCCATACGTCTTCATAGACGGGATGGTGATCAAGCAGAGGCACCAGAGGAAGCCGGGGGAGATGTCAACATCACGGCAATAAAGGAGCAGGAAGAGGGTGAGGACAGACTGGTTCATTCCCACCAGGAAACTGGGAAGGACCTGTAGGAGGAACCATGGAGAAATGATGGGAGGAAGAATAAATGAGAGAATAAATGAATTCAAGGAAGAGAAGGGCGATAACTGCAACAAGACTGCTAGAAAGCCAGAAGGACAAGCAATGAAGCAAGATACTGGATCACACTTGGCTGTTACTTTTGGTTTATTATCCTTAGGATCAAAACCAAGGCTTTATGCATGCTAAACAAAAACTCTGCCACTAAGCTACACCACCAGTTTTTGATTGCTTCTGAAAGAACATTTTCTGAAAATTATATGCGTGTATTGAAAGAAAGTAATACCTCTGGAGGTCCAGGGGTGACTTAGGGATTCATTTTGGATTGTTCTACCTCTTCTTTCATTTGCTCTGGAGTTTCCCAGGCTTCGCCTCCCAGGACCGAAAGTACAGGCCATCACCATTTCTGCCTGGCATTTTTTACATGGGATCCAGGAGCCAAACAATACTTTCTGCTTGTGAGGTAGAGGCTTAATCCTTAAGCCATTCATCATTGGCACCTCTCATTAATTCTGCTTGTCAATCCCTCTTCAACCTTTCACCAGACCCCCATAATCATGGAGATGCGTCTGGGTCCTGATCCCTCCCTAGTAGTTACTTGGTTCAGACTCTCTCCTACTGACCTGCTATGGGTTGATTACAATGTGTTGAGTCAAACTTCAATCACCAATAGCAGCAGTAAGAGGAAGTGGATCATGTAAGTGATTAAATCACAGGGGCATCTGTCTCCTTCACAGACGGATTAATATGATCTCTCAAGTTGTGACAGTCGGTGTTGGCAATGAGGTTGTCCCTCATGCTTTGTCTCTTCTACATATACTTATTTGCCTTTCCATTTTTCTACAATGCTACATTTGGCCAAATTTTGGTCTTTACAGCCTTCATAACTGTGAGCAAAGTCTGCTTTTCTTTTTATAAATAACCGAGTCTCAGATATTATATTAAAACAACAGGAAATAGACTAAAATACCTCGGTGTCTTATTCCTTATATTCACTACTGTGTTCTGAAGTCCATGAGTGGCAATCCTTACCCAAGTGTTGCTGAGTTAATGCAGAGAACACTTCAACTTGCAACAGGACCTGTGAAGGAAAAATGCTCTAAGAGAGGGAACCTAGTGGTCACAGTGTTTGAAACTATGGGAATTAAGCAGAAGATGCAAACAGCCTGGTGACATCTATAAATTTAACTTTGTGGTCTACTAGGTACAAGAGAAATAAGACTGGCTTCATTTCCATTGATAAGTTGTACAATTGCAAAACAGTTACTTAAACTCTCTTTGCATATATTTTCTGGCCTAGAAAACGAGGCTATTCATAGTATGTAGACCAGAAAATTGGTTAATATAGGTTGAAATGCCATAAAAATTATCAAACACATCCCTAAAATATTATAAAAGCTTAATTAAATTAAAACTTTAAATATTATTCTGAAGCTAGTCTTCAGCTGGCAAAGGCTGTTTTCCTAGTGTTTCCTCCTTATTTTAACTTCTTAAAACCCTTATTTTTCTTACACTGGAACCCCCAATTTCAGTCTTTCTTCCTTGAATTTCTTAATCTTTTCCGTAGAAAAGCAAGGAAGCAGGACTTAAAAGTGGAAACAAATTGTTGTGCAGAAAAGCAATCCACTACCTTGCTCATCTGTCTTATACACCATTTCACCAACTTTCCAGCTGAAACACAAGCCCCAAGTCAAGAACATAGAGCATATGTGTTCACCAGAACAGTACTTCACAAAATGTCCACTCGTGTGAAAGTGAATGCCTCTACTATAAAAATACAAACTGGAAGCCTCCCAGCTGTCTGTTGTTAGAATGCTTTCTTTTCTAGCTAAAACAGCTCACAGAAAGCATGTTTCACTTCCAAAACAGAATCTAGCAGCCACTGGCTGTTCCTGTGGTTTCTCTAAGCAATATTGGATACCACCAAGTATCTCCTTTTCTTCCCAGAGAACTGAATTGCAAAATCCTGGTTTCTATTAGGGCGTGTCTAGCACTGCCTGTGCTGCCAAGGCTTCCATTTTTATAGTCTGTACATGGGTAGATTTTCCATGAACAGGCTTAATTTATTCCTAGGCAATGATGTTTTTAGGAAAACTATTATGAACATGAAAATTATTCTAAAGTAATCTTAGAATTTGTGTGTTGTACTTGTCCAAAAGGAACATTTCTGATCTTAAACAAAAATAACATATTTTATGCCTCAATATATATGGAAGGGAAAGGATATTCGCTTGTCTTAAAAGGTTTTCTTACTTTTTAAGGATAACTTATTTAATTCTTCTCTATCCTTCCTTTTTCCCTCCTTCTGTCTCTCTACTCTTTGTAAAATAGAGGAGGGAAGTGGTGGGCTGCTCTGCAGCAGCTCTTTACTACCAGGATCTTTGCAAGCCAGGCCACCAAGATATACTCTCAACCCTATTTTTTCCTTATATACTTTGAAATAATACACTCCAAATACCAACCCATACAAGCATGTTATATAAAATTGGGGGAAATGACTGAAAAAAACTAAATTATTTATATAATGTCTTTCCAGAGATTCACATGTGGATTTAATTAAGAACTGGTAGTAACTCTGGAAGAGAATGAACCTACTGGAGAAAGTATTCATGGAAAGTATGACTATAATTTCATTTGACAGATGAAAAAGCAAGTACTATATTTTAAAACAGAAAAGCAATATAGGAAACAAAGTTGTATGTACACATACTTTATATGTGCATATTTACACACATTATTGCCAAAAATTTTTCCATAAGAACAAACCTCTTTGGCCATGTTTCAAGTCTTGCACTATTTACTACTAGTGTTGAACAATTTTACAGATTTAGTTTTGGGTAAACATTTACGCTGCTAACATAGCTGCAAGCATCTCAGGAACAGAGCTGTGTCCCATTCTGTTGGTGTACAACCACAGCACCAAGCATTTTTCTGAACATAAAATCAGCGATCTGCCAGAATCTAATGAATTATAAGGTGGCAGAGTAGAGTGCAAAACTGAGGGCTGAAATGTCTGCTTTAATGAGGCAGTCTTAATTAGCCTAAAGCAGTAAATAGAGTGTATAAAACTCAACAACCATTCCTGAACTCTGAAAATAAGTAGGGCCACTACTCCTAATGAAATTTACCAGGAAAATTATGGAGGATTAGGAAACAGGCTTACTCAAAGAAGATCTGTATCCAATAACTGATCCTTAAGCAGGTTATAAAGGCTGAGACTCTCATCATAACTCAGAACAGTTTTGAAGGTACCTTGTGGGATTAGCTTAGGTGTTGTTTCTACTGAACCCAGATTTCTCCCTCTATCTTAGCCTCCTCCCTTACGCTTCCCTTCCTTCCTTTTCTACAGGTGCTGATCTCAAGAGATGCTTTAAATGGACCTTCTTCCTGCTAATTTCCATCTCAGCACTGCTTCCTTGGAGACGCCACCCGTGCATGCATGTAGGCTTCTATCTGTCCAACTAGCCAACAACATATCAATGGGTTTAGGGCACATGTGTGGTATGAGGGTAGGTAATATAGATTAAAAATACTTAATCCCTATCTTTAGGGAGCTAACTAATAATCTAATATAGGAATGACCTTAAAATTTAGAATATTAAATAACTGGTATATAGGGAGAACATATAAGCAAGCACAGCTGAGGCTGTGATCCTAGGCAAAGAAGATCTGTAGTCTACCCTACCCTGCTTCCCCATCCAGTTCAAGCCCTGGAACACAGAACAGACTGTGTTCTTTTCTTCTCATTCCTCATAATTTCTAACAGAGTCTGAAACATAATTTCTTTTTTTTAAATTTAAGAACAATTGTTTTTATTCTTAATTATTTTTTATTTTTCTAGTTTTATAAAAATGAGTAGCTATCCCTGCCCCCCCTCATCATTTCTATTTCCTTCCTCCCTCCTTGCTCTCCCATTCTCCCCTCCCTTCAACAATCCATCCCTCTCTCTCCCACTCTCCTGCCTGTCTGCTTGTGAGGGGCACAGGGCTCCCTTTGGTTTGTCTGCTCTAGTATGGACTCGGGCCTCTCTGTCAGATTAAGTGGCCCTTCCTTGGGTAGACTCATTGATAGGGAGACTCTCCCTCATCTGTCTAGCCCTAGCCCCTAAGGTCCCCCCTGCAAATAATTATTTCTCCTGAGTTCCTCTCTAGTCTATGGGGCAATATTGTTATGTCAGTCATGGTGCAAGTCTGGTGAGGATAAGTTTCATTGCAGTAAATTCCTTGATACAGCAGCCCTGTCTTGAGTGGACTGTCCTGCTGGCATTAGACTTCCCCATTAAAATATAATTTCTTATAGATTCTAAAACAGTGGAAGAAATCACTAAATAGTTGTAAATAAAATACAACATAACTGACAGGTCTACTTTATAAAATAGTGTCATTGTTTGAGTCCCCCCAACTCTCAAGCTCATTTATTTGGGAAACCAGTAGCATCTTTAGGAGGTAGTGTCTTGATGGAGGAAAGCATGTCACAGGACAGTAGACCTTGAGGTTTTTGTGGTGAAATCCTGCTTCTGTAATTTTGCTCTTGCTTCCTCTGCCTCAATAATGCTGCTGTCATCTGAACTATCTCCAGCTTCTGCCTCTAAATTGTGCCTTCTGCTATGAAATTCCCACCATAATATATCTCTCCTCTGAAACATAAGTCAGATAAATCTTCCCTTAAATTGTGTATTAACAGTGTCTCTAAAGGCAAAAAAGAAAAACATCTGCAACAGATAGTTTTCTGGATTCTGTTCTAGCTTTTCTCAGGAATCCAGGATGCAAAGTTCTCAGGAAGATACTCAAAATCTCATTTACTATGTCGATAAAACCTGAGGAACATAAAGAAGCACAATAAAAGTTCCTAACCATCAGAGCAGTTACAGCTCATTGTGTGGACAGGACAGAAGCCAGTGCAAATTTCAACAACAAGAACAAGAAGAGAAATATGACTAATAGCAAATGGTGCATCCCAGGCCATCCTGTTGGCTCAACTTGTCATTAATCTGTCAATGAAGGTCACTCCACAGTCCACCAGAAGCCCAACAGTGAGAATCAACAGACCTCTAAATCTCCAAACCTCTCAAAACCAATGCGCCTAAAGAATTTATGGCTATAACAAGAAAATCTATTCACCAAAACATCACTCTCATGTTCCTGAAGGAAAGAGAGGAACAAGGGTTGGGGAACTTCAGTGGGGTCGGGGATTTAGTTATCAGCATTTTTCTGTCTCCAGTGCATCTACCCTTAGCAGTTCTGTCCAAACTCAGTGTGTCACTGTCTCCTTCCCTGATTTTTCTCCTTTCATTGATTTTGTGCAATCTGTTACCAACTTCTGTTGTTGATTTCTCTGAAATTCCATTTGCATCTTTCCTCTTCTGCCTTGTCTTCATCTACCATTTTCTTTATTACTGTGACCACACCCTAGAAGAAGAGATTTTAAGCCAAGGCAGTCCCTGCATTTCTCCATCTCAGATCCATATGAATTCTGAAAACATGACTCTCTGTTTGGTCATGTCCCTGTTCAATTGTCATGAAGGCTCCTAAGTTTTTAAGACCTTCTTATAATTGACCCTCTTGCCTATATAGACCTGTTGTATTTCAGAAGACCGCCCCCCCCCCAGATAAGCCTATGCCCTGTTCCTCTCTTCAAGCCACATCTGCCTCCTGAAAAGTCTCCTTTGGACAGTTTACAGCATCTACACATTATTTTTCACATGGACCAAGTTCAAGAATCAGGGAAACCACAAGTGCAGAGAGAGAGGTGAGGGATGACATGTTCCTTGTTCTTGTTTCTCTGGAAGTTCGCCTACCACACACAGAAATACTTTCCTGCAGCACCTCCCAAGGTGCAAGGTACACAGGTGCCCCATCAGCTTGACCACTCTGGATAAGGTAGTTGTGGTACAAATTCATCTGCCTTTAGCTGGGTGGACTATCTGGTCTTCCATACCAAAAAGGAGGAAATACACTGCTAATATTTACTTCTCTGTTGCTTCTTAGGAAGGATTCTTACTTTTTTGAGTTAATACACCAAGCTCTAGGATTTCTGTGAGATGGATGGTGGGTTTGCCAAAGGACGCCTGCCAATTTGGGTCTCTGGAATGAAGCCAGTGTTCCATAAACCCTGCATCTTTCCTAATCGCAGAAAGAACCATAAAATGACAGAAAGACAGAAGAGAGCTGCAGGCAGCAGAATGACATGGAAATATTATCCTGTGCTTTCTGAGAAAAAAATACACATTGGGACATGTTACTCCCAGCCCTCTCCTCCCTGACCTTCCTCAGCCACAGGGTGTTGCCCATAAGAGATCTGTACTTCAAGAAATGAAGAAATCTTTGGAAGAGGCTCTTAAAGGAATAAGCAGTAAGGCCTTGAGACTGGATGAGACTATCACGTCCCATCCAGTGCCAGAAGACCATGTGTATCTCCCAGGCCTCCTGTCATCTAGAAGGCAGAAAGGCCTCGGGGTGTGGGGACCAGCAGGAAGGCTGTTAGCACCTATATCCACTTGAAGCAGCACAAAAGAAGGATCCTTCCTTTTTCGCTCATTTTGATGTTAGCAGGTAGACTAGCTGAGGAGTTCTGTGTTTTTTACAACTTTCGCTAGAGCTGAGGTAAGGGTGGTTTAAAAAAAGGGGGGGGCTTGCAATGTTCTCATCTTAATGAGCTAGAAGATGAATAAAGATGAGAAAATATGTAAATAAAATTTCTCTTAACACTCACATATAAGCTGAAAAGGGTAAAATTCCAGCTAAATCAATTAGTGTGATAATAATGATTGTGCTGATTTTTTTAAATATAGCCTTTGTGAATTTTACTTTGCAAACCACTGGGACCATCATTCAGAAGGATTCTTACAGAAAATTTAATGAGGTGATAATTAAAATACAGCTTCCATCTATCGAGTGATTACCAACACCTTCCATGTGTTATTTTACTCAATATTCATAAGTCCCTAGTGGTGCAACTGAGGTTAGAGAAGCTAAATAACCTGTTCTGTAAGCAGTGCCAAACACTAAAATCCCTCTAATTCTAGAGTTTAGTGTCTTAATCTTAAAAGATGCATGGTACAGGTTTTTTTCACAAGTTCATAAAGAGACGGTATGAAAGAGACAGCACCTTTACAACTCAACTCCTTACAAAGAGTTACCTTTCTCAGTCACAGACCCATTCATCTGAAAGAGGTGCCAAGCCAAAGAAGAATACCAGTTTCTTGTGGAGAGAAAGGTCACTCTTTGTAGATAAGACACATGTCATTTAAAGTGTATTTTAATCTGCAAGAAGAATTTCCATCTGGCAGGATGCAGCAACGTAAGATGGAGAACTAGCATCCAGTTTTAAAGCTTTGCCACAAAGGGGAGTACTTTCAGACTGAAAATAATAAGTGAAACTAAATGTCATTTAGCAGAATGGCTTATGACATTAAAAATAAACGTTCAAGTTTTGAGATTCAAGCACATAGAAAAAGAAGAAACGAGTAGCAAGGTGCAAACAAATGGAGGCAGCTGATGAAGGATTACTGCCTAGCTTTTCATGGTGTGTCTGACCTCGGTGATAGTGTGTGCTGCCAGCTGTGCAGAAGCCTTCACAATACAAACTGACAGTCACCTGGACAGGCCGACTGGATATGCTGAAAGAGAAAATACCTGAGCACATATGTACTTTTTTCACCCTCATCTTTCTTCCAAACGCTACAGACTCTGGGGATTCACCTACCCACTTTTTTCTCTAAATCTCCTTACCTTACTCCCTTTTTCTCTTAATGCCTAAGTTGAGGTTTAGAGAGTAAAGGGCCACAGTGAACATATGTAAATCAGAGAGTTCTGGGAATGCGCATAGATACATACAGACACCTAATGAAAACAAAATTTCAGTACCTTGAAGACACAGGACGACACAGACGTGAATGGATAGTGTTCATGAACTACATCCACATATACCTACACCAAGAAGTGTTCCACAGGAATCCTCAACACAGCATATTCCTTGCCCCTTCCTGCCAACACATCCTGAGGTGAAGAAACTGCCCAGCGAGGAGTAGCAGGGACAACGAGGAGCCACAGGGACCTGGTTCCTAGCTGTGAGTCTGGGCAAGACTTTTAACCCAGACCTCTGTAAAATGGATAAAAAAACCCACTTAACTAGGTACTGTCCCTGAGCCTGCCTTCCCTACACCCGCACACTTGGATAGAGCCCTCTGTCTCTTGGTTCCCACTCTTCCACTCTGGTCAACTGACAGTCATAACTGACAGTCATATAGGTCTGTGCTCCAGGCTAAGACTTCCGGATTGCACTGGGTACAAAAGTGGGATTGGAAGGCTAGTGGTCCCAAATGTGGAAACTGCGGGCGCCTGGTGGAGCGGGCTGATGCGGGTGGGCAGAGTCAGGGGATAGTAGACCCACTATTGTGGGTGGCTTTCTCCTGCTGCTCAGTGTATGGGAGAGGCGGGGGAGGACATTCATATCTCTCCTAAATAAGCATCTACCTATCGTTTCAATAACTATGGATTACGACAAGCCAAGTCTAAGGTGCCTCTTAAGGAAGACTGACGCTCGGCTCCAGCGCGCCCTAGTGTCTGTTCCAGGACCCTTCCTCCCGGGACCTCCCCAGTTAGCAGAGCGCAGGACTGCAGGGATTTGCCCAGCAGCCTGGGGAATCACAGACCTAAGTAGAGGCTTGAGTCCGGCCCAACTCCCTGCTCATGCATCTCCCTTCCCCCTCCCTCCTCCTTGGAATTCCCTGTCACCTACTCTGGAATATGTTCAGGAGCCAAGGATGGAGACTGGGAGGACTCACAAAAGTTACTCCAAAAGGCAGATGCGTTTCTTCGATTCTGCAGCAAACTATAAGACGCTCATCTCATAAACTGTTCCCCGCCCCCACTCAGCCAGGCTCCCGGAGGGCCCCCAGAACTGGAAACCCTCAACTCTGCAAGCCACAGTCCAATACGTCCCTTCTCCCCGTGGAGCACCAAGTGGAAGACGCCCCAAAGCCAACTCACTGAGTGGACCAATCCCCTGCGCCGGCCTGGAAGGGGTCAGGCTGCTGGGGACGGCTTCCTGCTCCTTAGCCCCGAGAAATATTGGCGATTTCCTGCCCCAGCCTCCCTTCCCCCACAGCCCCAGGAGAGCTGGGGTATCACTGCCCATCCTTACCTGTGGAGGTTACAGGTTCACCCTCGCTCTGCTCTCCAGAATCCGAATCCATGCTGTGGCAGCAGCCCCTCCGTCTGCAGGACGCAGGGGCCCGGACGCTCCGGCTGCCGGGAGCCCTCGCTGGCAGAGGGGAGACTGGAGCCTAGGCAGCACCGGCAGGACGGTGTGTGGCTGGAAGCTGCTGCCAGGGGAGGCTCCGCGGCTGCCTGAGTCTGGCTCCAGGCGCCCGCCTGCGAGTGCCTGCGCGGGAGGCGAACGCGGGGCGGAGGGTGGGGCGCACCCAGAGAAGTAAGGGGAGGAGCGGGAACTTCAGCAACCAGGGGCTGCTGTCAACACGTATTTATATAGCTCAGGGGCAATACTATTCTCCCGGCTAGCAGGCTACGCTGGGAAGTAGTGCTGGCTCTGGAAGCCAAGTCCCCTTCCTTGGGTACAGCCAAATTCTCAGAATTCTGTGAAAAAAGCAACTATGCTCTATATAGGAAAAGAAATTGCTGATAGGGTTTCGAGTTGTGGAGCTGTGTTAGACCCACTTCACTGCTGTTATACACTTGGGAGACCTCGGTGTGTCACTCCTTTCAGGTGGGAAAGGGGCGAAGCGACTGTTTCCTTTGCCCGGGAATGTTGTACGGAGTATAATGCACAGTAGGGAAAACAGGAGCTGACACCTGGAGAGGAAATAAACTACACAAGGCAGGTCCTTATTCTGGCAGGCATGGTTCAGACAGGTGGAGCTGGTTCTTAGAGTGGGTGAGGCCTGACTCTGACCTATAAAACTGGACCCGCCCTGCCAATCAATCTGCTATGCCAATTTTGTGTCCCCCTACTAGAGGCAAGAATTGATTTTTATTAATGTTTTATTTTTGAATATTTCATAGATTTGTATACAAAGTGTTGTGATGCTACTCACTGGCCATCACCTCTCCTATTCTCACACTCAGCTACTTTCATCATAGTAATAGCCATGTCATATTCAAAGACAACATTGCATAGAGTTCCTCTCCATCCTCTAGTTCTTACAATCTTTCTCCCTTCCCTCCTTTCCCTCTTTCATAAGGTTTCCTTGGAGAAAGTGATATAATGTCCTATTGATGGCTCAGTATTTGCTGCATAACCATGAAAACCTGATTCGGAATCCCCAACACCTACACAAAAATCTAGGCGTGGGACCTGTAAATGCAGTGCCACCCAGAGGGAAAACTTATTGGGTCTTTCTGGCTGCAGGACTTTTCTTTTTATTATTATTTATTCAATTGTGCATGTGTGTGTATGTGCGTGCGCGTGTAGAACCACGGACGAATTCGGGAACCACCATGGACCCCTACCACCTCCTTCTTGTTTATTCTGCCCTGGGATTCACAGGCTCCGCCCTACCAGGACCAGAAGCACAGGCCGCCCCCGCTTCCGCCTGGCGTCTATATGTGGGATCTGGGATCCGAACTCAGGACCTTCCGCCTGCAAGGCAGAGGCTTAATCCCTGAGCCACCTCTCCAGCCCGAGGACTTTTCTTATTGATGGACTTAAATACAAAGTACTAAACTTCCTCAGCATCCTCTCCCATTTTCTTTTTTTAAGTATATGTTCTTTTATTCGCCAAATCAAAAGACTAAATCAGAGTGGAAATTCAGCGAGACATACATAAGGTTTTTGTTGTAAATTCCTGATTACCCTTGTGCTTTTATTGTCTTCCTGAACTATAGACTTTAATGAACTCACATAACTTTAAGCCAGTTTCACAAAGTATAAACTGTTTACAGAAACTGCCAACTATTAACCTGACAAAAATGAATCAAGAAGAGTAAATCCACAAAAAATGTATTTATCCAGTGTTTTCTATGTGTCACTTGTTTCATTTATGAAACAAGGATGAATTTAGCTCAAACTATTTGAAAATGCATTTTAGAAATTGGAAATTTAGTTGAAAGCTGGCACTTTTGAGGAGTTTGATCTATTGTTGGCCCCATTTTACAGAAGTGGAAACTGGGTCTCAGACACAGAGAGATGTCAGGTGAAATTTGAGTTTGAAATTAAGGCTGTTTGATGTGGACACTTGTTGCCTACTGCTATAATCTAGTATCACAAGCAAGTTTTGGCTTCACATTCAGCTCAGAGGTCCATCTTGAAGTGTAGGGGCAGGTTCACAGACTATTAAGACAGTTCTACCTTGTGTTTAAAGAAGAAGTTTCCTGAAAGTGAAAATTCATTGCCCCTACTGCTACGAGTTGAATGGAGTTTGATGAAATTATAAGAAAAGGTCCCCCATGCTAGATGTGTGCTCTATGGCAAATATTCTTACCTCTTTCTTTTCTTCCTTCATAAGGTGATATAAATAAATAGCAGCAGTGAGTACAGAACCTACTATCCAATTGCTCTCATAAGCAGAAGGAATATAAATTACTTGATACAACACACCTCATTTACAAAAAATCAAAATAACTAAAAGGTTTGCTGGGCTAGGTGTGACAGTTCATGACTGCAACACCTGCATTGGACGGCCAAGATAGAAGGACTGTCACACATTCAAGGCCAGTCTTGTCTACATAGTGAGTTTTAGGCCAAACTGTACTACAGAATAAGACCCCTATCTCAATTAGTTAATTAATTTTAATACTTTCAAAAATTTGCTATGAGTTTTACAGTCTTGAAAAAAAGAGTTTTACAGTCTTAAGGAAAAGAAATGATTGTGGGACTGGAAAGATGGCTCAAGGATTAAGCTTTTGTGTCAAAAGCAAAAGGACCTAAGTTCAGATCCCAGATCCCACATTAAAAAAAAAAATTCTAAGTAACCTGCACTTTCAGGAAGGTAAATCTGGAAACTCCAGAGCAAAGTAATAAGTAGGTAGCACAATCCAGAATGATTCCCAAAGTTTTCTTTAGGCTTCTACAGGTACAAACAGTACCCTCCTTCCACATACAACCACATATATATACACCTCACACACAGAAAAATGATTGTGCCTTCAGAGCATATTGTATTGAAAAGCAACTGAGACCTGAAAATATGGCTCAGTGGTAGAATGCTTGCCTGAAATGTTAGGCTCAATCTCTGTGGCACTACCGATTCAGGGAGGCCCTATCCCGGGCTCCCGGTTATGGATAAGCCTGGACACGTACAGACATGCCCCGGACACGTCCCAATACAGGACCATGCAGGCGGAGGGATGAACAACCAATAGGAAGCGGTCATCTAACCTGCCCCGCAATGGACACCTAGTAAACAGTTAAATGATTGGTGCCCGGGGTCTGGGTAGTGACCCCATTGCCCTGAGCCCAAAGGCCCAGCTGTTTTCCCCTCCTTTCCCTGGCTGGCCCGGCAGGGATTCAGCAACAAATCTCCAACAAGACATGCAGAGATTCAACAACACTCTGTGAAATTATTTTTATCTTTATTTACTTATTAGAAAGAGAAAGAATAATATAATGTAAATGCCATGTGTAGAGAACAGAATTTCTTTCTTTCTAACATGTGAATTTCAAGCATCAAATTCGGATCACCATGTCAGATCACCATGTCGCCCTTGTCTACAGAGGACTCTCATTAGCCTATGGAAGTATTCTTGGTTTTATTTATTTATTTTCGTACATGAGAGTTAGTGATAGTTTTATGAGCACATCCAAATCTAACAGCAAATTAAACAGGAACACATGTGTCCTGACTGTGATCAACAGAAAAATTCTAAAATATTCATTCACAGCATATATGCCTGTCAGTCATTGGGCCTATTCTAAATATATAACAAATATAACTAATATATAAATATATAACAAATTTGGACCTAGAGACAAGTGCTTGTGGTTGCAGGGATGAACAGAAAGAACTGGTTAAAGTTCTTAGCAAGGTCCATGAGATAAACAATTCTAATACCAATCCACTTAACTGTTTCTTATCCTCATATATTTCTGCAAGTGGAGAAAGACATAGACTGAAAGATTGAATGTGGATTTAACAATGGAAGAGATAGATCTAAACTAAACAACATTCTAGTTTCCCTATGATATGCACTCTATTGTCATGGGACAAGACAAGGGGAAATGACTTTTGGCATGACCGTGAATTGAATGAGAAACATTAATAGAATGTGCCTTATCTGTCCTACCAGAGTGGAAAAATCTGTATTAGAGGAAGAAGTTCTGAAACTACTATCTCATGACCATCACCCCCCATTAATATAGTGGAATTCAAGGTAATGATTCTGTCTTTACAAAGCTATCCTGGTATTTGTCTTTTAAAAAGGTGTTTGGGGGGCTGGAGAGGTGGCTATAGGGGTTAAGCCTCTACCTTGCAGGTGGAAGGTCCTGAGTTCAGATCCTAGACCCCACATATAGACGCCGGGCAGAAACAGGGGCGGCCTGCGTTTTGGGTCCTGGTGGCGCGGAGCCTTTGAATCCCCGGGCAGAGTAAACAAGGAGGAGGTGGAGGCTGTCCATGGTGGTTCCCGAATTCGTCCGTGGTTCTACACACACATACACACACACACACACACACACACACACACACACACACACACACACACTTGAATAAATAATAAATAATAAAAAAAAGGAGTTTGGAAAGTGGAAAGGGAAATAAGTTTCAGAAGTTCCTCTGTGTATTTGTAGAAGAATGGCCTTACTTTGCAGACTTAAATCTTGATTCTGAGCACTACAAAGTACTCCTTCAGTGTTCCTACTGCATCTTTTGGCAGTTCTTCAGATATAGAAACTTCTAACTCTCTTTGGTCATTTTGGTCATTCAACAAACATAGCTGACATGCTGAGAAAGGTGTATCAAGAAACAGAAAATAGGGGATGGAGAGGTGGCTCAGGGGTTAAGCCTCCGCCTTACTAGGCGGAAGGTCCCGAGTTCGGATCCTAGACCCCACGTATAGACGCCGGGCAGAAGTGGGGGCGGCTTGCGTTTCTGGTCCTGGTAGGGCGGAGCCTGTGAAGTGGGGGCGCTTGCGTTTCTGGTCCTGGTAGGGCGGAGCCTGTGAATCCCCGGGGCAGAGTAAATGAGGAGGTGGAGGCGTCCATGGTGGTTCCCGAATTCGTCCATGGTTCTACACACACACATACATACATATACACACGCGCACACACGCATACATGTACAATTGAATAAAAAAATTTAAAAAAAGAAACAGAAAATAAAATAGATGTACTTTAGTTAACAAAATAATACTTCTTTATTCTGAACCAATGCTATGACATGTCTACCTGTCTCCAACTAAGGGATGGAAAGGGAGTCCTCTGCAAACCTAGCCTCAGGAGGGTGCCAGAGTTTTCCTATTCTGAGCTTTGAAAACTCACCAGGTCAGCAACTGCCCCTTTTTCTAGACTGAAGTGGCACACAGTCCTGAGAATGAGGCATTCCACAGAACATCCCCATGTTTAATAACTTATCTTGACAGACACTACCCTGAAGGAAACGTCTGCTCATAGTCAAGGTAGCCGCACAGGGCTACAGGTAACCTGAAAAGCCACTTCAAACTGATTTCATGTATACTTAACAAGACAAAACAGACATCATTCAAAGAAGACATTTTCCATTTCTTTCTTGTTTGAAAAAAATAAGTTTTTGTTATTTCCACCTCTTCTTCCAAAAGCACTGTTACTGTAGAATAAACAGAAAATACAAATAAGGAAAAAAGAGGAAACTTAAAAATTCATAAATTGTGCCAGTTGCAGTCATTGTTAGCATATCTTTTGAAAAAATTTCCCTTTTGTTTCTACAGCATTCATCTTTTATGAGTTTTTCTTTTACCATTATGCTGTGAACATCATTCCGCCTACTCTTTGATAAACATGTGTTTTCAGTAGCTATTCGGTAATCTTTTGGTTGGGTGTAACATAATGTATTTAAATAATCGTTGGAAACTTCAGTTGTTTCCAATTTTCTGCTATAATAGTATCAACAAATATATTCATGTCTAAATTTTTGCATACATGTTTAATCAATATTAGTGACCTTCCAGCTGCCTTCTTGTTTCACCTTAAAAGAGAGAAGACAAAAAACACCAGGTAATAAAAGAGTTGTTGTATATATCCCTAGACTTTAAGAATTTCTTGCGGTTGATGCTGTCTAGGCGGAAGATAAGTTGAGTTCATTATAGCATTTATTAAATATTGATTGAGTCCAGAGGAAATTCCTGTTATTTAGGAGAGAAGTAGATCTTCTTTCCACACTCTGGTGGGGGAGTACTCTTCAAGAAGCTTCATCCAAGACTTTGTAGAAAATGAAGAGTGAGTGGGGCTTTCAACTTGGACACTAGGCTATTTACCATCATGAACTATCTGCAGGATAGCTATCTGAGTAGCAAATATAATAATGATGATACAAAAGCACTAAATCAGAGAAAGAGGGAGAGAGAAACTCCATGGGTCCAATATCTATAGTACCTTTGCTCAACTTTATATGGGATCTTTTGCAAGCTTTTAAAATGGATCTTCTGATTGCATGTGATATATGGTTACACTAGTGGCATTCACTATAGAAGTTATAGGATATGACAGTATAGGTGGATCAGTGAATTGAGACTGTTTATCAAAGGACCCCTAAGCAATTGTTTCAAATGTGCTAATATCTTGTCTTCTTCCAGAGTCTTCCACAGATATGTAGCATCAACAAGGTTAAAATTATTTCCATGGGAGAGAATATAGAATACAGAATCTTGCAAGGTTCAGAAACTACTACAGTTTAGGAATATAGTGTACTCCTCCCTGGGACTGGATGATGGCAATAATGCCCCAACAAGGAGTGAATTCCAGAGATAGACAATTGGACACATTTTTGGATATTCTTTAATAAACTCTGCATCAAAATTTTTATTAGTGTTTAAAGGGAAAGAAAGCATCTCTAACATTCAGTATCGGTGCATTATCACATCCTACTATAATAACTGTATTTCCTTTCTTTAAATAAATCATTAACTATGGATGTCATACCACTTACTCTCTGTGCTGCTGTGAGAGACCACTGAGGCTCAAACAACTTAAGAGGAAAAAGGAAAATTTATTCAGCTTACAGTTCCAGAAGGAGAACACAGTCCTTTATAGTGGAAAAGGCATGGTTGACTAGCAGAAACTGGAGGCGGCCTAAGTCACATGCATCAAATAGACTGAGAACTGCAAAACTGACAACCTCAAGAAAAGATCTCTTCCAGAAGTAAGGTGGGGATAATCAACCCCAAGGCCTACCCCCTTGTGACTTCCTTCCTTCAGCAAGGCTCCACCTCTTAAAAGTGTCATGACCTTCCCAAATAACTAAAGATTCAAGCACATGAGCCTGTGGGAGACAACTTACATACTAAACCTTGTCACTTTACCTCCATCCCATAGGCTCATTGCCATCTCATTATGCAAGCCATACTCAGTCCAACTTTAGAAGTCCCATAGGTTATATCAATAGTCCCGAAACAATCCAAAGGTTCAACATCTGAAGCCTTCTATAATATCAAAAGATAAGTTACATACTTCCAATATACAATGCCACAGAATAGAGTCCCATTCCAAAAGGAAGGAATGGAGGCATATCCAAAAAAGATCAGTCCATAATAAGACAAACTCCAAATCTTGCAGCTCCATATCCAACAAACATGCTTTCTGGTAAAATCATCTCAGTTGTTCCAAAGAGCTTTGGTTCCACCCTTCCAGTACAGACACCTTCAGAGCTTATTATTCTCTTGAGTTAGCTTCTACCATGATGCATAGCTTTCCTTGGGATATACCCCACATTGTCTCTGGCATCTCTAACATCTCTGGAATCTAACATTGAAGCCAAGTTTCAACTCCACAATCTAAACTGCCTTTCCTGGGTCTCTAAACTGCTTGACTTCTGCCATTTTCTGAAACCTTGGAGGAGGAATCCATGACTTCCTTCTTCTTGCATCTTTGATGCCTCTAAAACCAGACAACATGGACAACATTGCCAAATTCTATTGCAACATCCAGGTGGAGACTGACCCCTTGAATCACAGCTGATTCAGCTTTTCTGACACTGGGAAGGATCTCTCATGCATTTGCTTCAGAGAAGGAACAGAATTTTCCTCTGGAACTCCAACCTTCAGCTCATTTCTCTAAAAGAATCTGTATTTTTATAGGTGGGAGTCTTCCCAAAGGATCTGGCCCTCAGAGTGCATCCTCCTCTATTTTACAAATTGAGAGCAGGCTTTGATTCACTTATGGTGCTTAACTCTTTAACAATAGCTGCCATTTTGCTATCTGCATTCTCTTTAAGCTTGTTCTCACATTTTTTTTAAATAAAGTTTTATGGGTTTTGTCTCTTTCTACCTGATTTCTTGCTCTTTTTTTTTTTTTTAACAACTATGAACAAGAACACTAAAAAGTAGCCATATTACACTGTCAAGGCTAAATGGTCTTGAAATTTCTTCCACCAGACACTAGAATTTAACTTCAGTCAAGCTTACAAGTTGAGGGCAAAACTTAATCAAACTTTCTGCCAGCGCATCACTCCATTTGTCCCTCATACAGTTCCAAACACATTCTCTGTTCCCTTCTGGATCTTTGCCAGCCGGGAATCTCTAACAGCCTCAATCTCTTCAAAGCTGTCACTAGAATAGCCCTTTAGGACCCATCTCCAAGATACAAAGGCTTTTCCAGCACAAAATCCCAAAGTTCTCCATATTTTTCCCAACAAACAGTTCCAAAGGCACACTAGCCTCATCACAAAAATGATCACACTTCTTTACTTCTCGGTACCAACTTCTTTCAACTTCACAAAAACTTTCTGGGTTCTCAGTGTCACAGCAACATCTCACTTCTAGTATCAATTTCTGTACCAGTTACTCTCTGTGCTGCTGTTAGAGGTCATTGAGGCTCAAACAACTTAAGGGGAGAAAGAGAGATTTATTCAGCTTACAGTTCCAGAGAGGAGATATAGTTCATTAAGGTGGAAAAGGCACAGCTGGCTGTCCAAAGCTGCAGTAGGCCTAAGTCATGTCCTTCAAGAAGGCTGAACTCTCTGGGAATTGGGGTGGGAGGCACTGGGGGATGGGAAGGGAGGGGTGAGGGGAGGGGGAGCAGAGGGTTTGGGGGGAAGGAGGAGGGAGGGAGGGAACTGGTGTACCTATTAAGTTTGTATGAGCAGAACTAATAATAAAAAATGTATAAAAATATAAAGAAAAAAAGATCAAAAAAAAAAAAAAGAAGGCTGAGAGGTTGCAAAATTGACAACTGCTAGAGCAGACCTCTCCAGAAGTAGGGTAGGACTAATCAACCTTAAGACCCACCCCCTGTGACTCCCTTCCTCCAAAACAGGCTCCACCTCTTAAAGTTACCATAATTTTCCCAAACTAAAGATTTAAACACATGAGCCTGTGGGCGACAAATCACATTTCAAACCATGACAAATGTCGAGAATTGTTGTCCATTTTTGATGTAGTAAACAATTAGTTAAGGCTTCTCTGTCTTCAAGCGATAGTGAAGGGAAAAGAAAGCTAAAGATAGCATATATTGAAGTTTAATAAATGATTCTGTGAAATAATTGTGCAGCTCCCTTGCTGCTAGGTGGATATGGAACTGACTGAGTAGTCAATCCAGTGACCTTTGATACATAGTTGAGTTAACTTGTATGAATGTAATGTAACTTGTATGAATGTATGAATGTAATGTAACTTGTATGAATGTAATGACACAGAATTCTACACTGGGCAATAGTCTATTTTACTGTTTTTGCTCTCAAAAATACAACATCAATTTTGTGGACTAATTCGATTATCTGCTGACAAAATGTGTAAACTGCTTTGCTAGGAACACTCAGAGGAGATGTAATATTATATGGAAAATACATCCGAGTCTTACTTGTCCCTGAAATTGTCTTGGGTTGAGAGGGATAACTGATGTACTGCTACACAAAGGTTAAAAATAGCACTGGATCTGATGGTATGGACACTTAAACTGGTGTCACAGTTTAAGAAAACATATCAAATAACCCCATGAAGAGAGAAAGCCAGGATGGCTAAACAGAGTTTTGAGAACCATTCTGTAAAAGGAAGTTTGAATGTCAGACTATAGAAGGGAACAAAAGCAAGGAATGAATGAATGAATGTTGTCACATGTGTGAAAGAAAATATATTCTAGGCTGGTTCAGGACTGAGTAACTGTTATAAGAATGTAGAGTCTGGATCACAGACAGAATGTATCTGGAGGCCTGTCTGCCCCCAGATACACATTCCTTTACCTTACTCTGTTCTGTACAGAAAAAAGGTGACCCTACAGACTGCATGAGCCCGATGCAGCTGGTTTATGTCAGGATTCAGTGAATGGGAACACTGGGAAAAAGCTAGGGGCAGGGAAAAGATTAGCAGGACTTTATTCCTCTTCCTGTAATCATGAGTCTTAGACTCATCTAACAGTAGTCCTGTCTCCTCCGTGACCCCAGCTGCCAAGAAGTGACCCTCAGTCACTGAGCTCCTACAACAGCATCTCCTCCCTTTTGTCCATAGAAATAAAAAGCTTTGAAAATAATTAAAATTGGATGGTTATGTGCAAGGATGTTGTGAGAGGCTGAACTTCTGGATGCTAAGGATTCCTTTGGAAGTTGAGACACAAATGACCTGGTCAAATGCTGGAAGTGGCAGAGAAATTCAGCGTTCCTTTCCTCTAGATCAGAACTCTTCATTTGATACTGGTTCCTTCCCCCTGGGTATGTAGCCATTAAACATCCTCCCTTGGCTTATGTTAATCATCCCTCTGATCTATGGAAAGAAAAACGGAATGTCCAAGTTTTTCCCTTCTAATTCCCTTATAATTACATGACGAACCATCTCAATAATTCTTACTTGCTAATTATTATGCAGAACAAATATTGCTCGCCGAGCATTGAGTGGAACCTTTTATTTCTCCATACAAAACATTTTTTCCTTAGAAAAGCTAAATACATGTTCCAATCTGAAAGAAAGGCTCCATTTATGTAGGTCTCTGATTTCATAATGCTTATATTGAATATAGGGGTGGAGAAAGAAGGAATATTCAAGGTCACCCACCACTCTACCCCTATCATTTTAGATACAAGTCTAGAATACTGGAGTACCTTCCCTAAAATTAGGGAGAAATGAGAATAAAATTTGGGTCTCTGGCCCACTGATGATGTCCCATCACATTATCCTTCTCCCTTAGGACCTATCTACTTAACTTTATTACTCCAAGTTTTCAACTGGCTTTTACGTACTTGTTCCCCAATACTGACCTTTACCTTCTTTTCTGGACTTTCAACAGTTCATTTGACTCTTCAGTCTGGGTCATCAATACTTCTAAAGGTGGAATCTTCCAGGAACTGGATCTGCTCCCTGGTTGCCATACTACTTTGATCATTTTCTGAGGAAGTGCATAAGCCAACACCATCTTTTAGCAGGAACTCTGGGCTTATCTCTACTACTCCTGTGGCTTCTTGGCTACAGATATAAACATCTTAATATCTCAAACACTGTTTGGGGGATGGGCAAGTTTTCCACAAATAAGAATAATACATTTATTCATATTCAAGGAGTTCCCGGTGCTTCAATAATTTTCTTCTTTGGCTGTTAGTAGTATCAGTCCTATCTGATTTTCAGAACTTTGCCAAATCTGTGTTATCTAGACACTCATAAATGGTTAGACTCATTGAAGCTTTTTCAGAATGACATCATTAGAATACCATCTGAGTCTACTAACCCTATTCAAGTGCACTAGTCTTCCCTCAAACAGAACATGTTGACAGTGTAGCTACAGAAGGTTTGTATTCTTCTATCCTTCCAAATTGTGTTACTTTCCTCCAATATGGATTTTGTCTCGGGCTCATAATTGTCAAGAAGGAGCTCAGTTTATATTTCCACATTCCTATCACTCATAAGTTTGTTTCTCTTGATAAAGTTGATTAAATATAAGAACCAAATATTGTAGTTTCTGTTCTGAAAACAAGTTCACAGGACACTTACATCCCCTCCCTCCTTTTTCGACTCTTGTTTTGGCCCGTGGCCTTTCTCCCCTAAATTATCATAGGACTTCTGAGCAGCATGCTCTTGTCTCCTCTTGGTTTTGCCTCTTGACAATTAAATATTGGGCAACTTCTACTATGCTGGAGTGAAAATACCTATATTCTTGTCTTAATTTTTCATAAACTTCATAAGTTCAAAGACTGCCTGTCCTGTCCATCTTCAGATGCCAATTCTGAGGACCATGACTGTCCATATTCCCTTCAAGCTCCTGAGCCAATCTTGACCAAGTACCCTTCCTCTATTATCTATAGTCTTCTCTACCCCACCCCACAAAACTATATATTAAGTATTGTAGTTTGCTTGCAGGTTGCCAACAAATTCATGACCAATAAAAAAAACTTAAGGGAACAATGAGTTTTATTGTTTCTTACACTTGTCTGTCACAATTTATAGTACAGCTTAGCAGGAAGGTTGCATGAACAACAGGCGCCAAGGGAACTGGTCACATCTAGCCACAGGGATTTCCGGGAGAGAAGAAAACTTCATTTGCAGACTGTAAGTCTGTCGAAGTATGTTAACTTATTTAACTAGTCCATTCCTTTATATCTACCTGCCCAGTGAATGATCCCATCCGCTGTAAGTTAGGTCTTCCTGCAAGGATTAAACACTATCCTGCAGTCTTGCTTAAAACTTGCCTTAACTACTAATTCTTCAAAAATGTGTTCAGAGCCCAGCCTTCAACTGTCAAGTTGACACCTATGTCTAACACATTAGGTTATGCCTCAGCAACCCTATTTGTGTTCAGGTGTCTCTGGTCAAACAGTAGACCCACTCTGTGCACTGATGGTGGAATAGCCATTTCCCATTACTTGAAGTCTGTGTATATCTCCAGAGGAATTTACCATCACCATCTGCCTTTTAATGTACTTTTACTCTAACTCAAACAATTTGATAGCATTTTAAATGACTACCAATGATTTTAGATTATTATTGTCCTTATAGTACCCTTTAAGATTAAAGCTAAAAACCAGAGATAAATCATAAAGAAGAAGCCCCTGAGCCATTTGAAAAAGTTACCTTTACCCAAAGGAAGGTTCACTAAGGGTTTGCTCATTGTTCAGTCTTCTGTCTTCACCTCCAGACTCTGTAAGATATGGGAAAAAAGGGCAGGGTGTGTGTGACACCAGAGCTGGGCGTGGGAGCTTCTGTTCATGTCTTTATGGCCGATCACTCACTTCTCTTCCTTCTCCAAATACTGCAAAAAGCACCATGGAATGAAAGACCCCTCAAAGAATGATTGCCAGGATTGGAGAATAACATCTGGGGCATGTGTTGGTCAGCTTTGCACAGTTGCACAGAGGTTCAGAGAAGTGAGTTCCAGCTGCTTATGGGGGTAAGCATCTTCCAGTTAATGTACCAGGGTTGGCTAACTCACCCTTCCCTCCCTACTAGGGGATCCTTGGATCATCTTCCAGGAAAACATCTTGTGGAATCCTTATCTCAATGTCTATTTCTAAGAAATCATATCTTAATACATGTTGCCAGAACAAAAATTAGGAGAAAAAAAGAGAAAAGAGAATGCTGAAAAAAGAGAGCTAGATATGAAAGGGTTTCAGCACCCAGGTTCTAATACCAGGGACCACTAAGTCATAAGTATTTGTGACTCACAGACATAGAGTAGTGATCTGGGTATATCCAGAGAATTCTGGAAAAGGCCAAAAAATAGTTCCTACATTTTAGAAGCATTCTACATGCAAGAATGAAAATACATTGTGAAATTTTAAGGAAGAATTCATTGCCAATTTGATCTTGAGTTTTCTGAATTCTCCTTTCCATAATACAGGGACTTGGTGGATTTTCAGTTGAATTGAAATCATTGCGTTCAAGCTGTAAAGTTTTTGCCTCCAGCAATTTGGTTCTGAAGATTTATATTCTTCATGTTAGTCTTCAACTTCATCCCTTTTCCTGATTGCATAATAGATTTCTATTTTTTTAATATCTGCCTTCCCACAAGATGCCCTTTTGGCCCTTGGCCATTTCAATAGCCCCTTTTATGTATCATTATCTCATTCCCGGGTTATGGGGATCAACTCTGCATGCAGAATCTCAGGGCCAATGCACTAAGATCTGTACTCCTGTTTTGTTTCCAGTCCAAATGGATTATTTTTTTCAGTTTCTACCCAGATGTTTAATATCATGTAAACACAGCTTTAAAGTGTTCCTGAGCTGCTTACAGATGTATGCCATTGAGGCCCTTTCCAAATTACACATAATGATGCTCTCAGTCTATTTATATCTATGTCATAATCTCTGGCTAGAATTTTAGCAATAAGATTAAGAGGGAAAGAAAGTGAAAAATTCACATGTTTGGTAATTTGCCTAGTTGGTTAAAGACTTCCAGATATTCTGAAAATACTAAGGAATTGACACCTTTTCCCATTGAATGCTGGCATGACTGTAACCATAGTATTTTGATTAAATGTTTGTGTTCCCATTCAAAAAATTATATGTAAACTCTTTGCCTCTTATGATGGGATTTGAGAATGGGGCCTTGGAATGAGGCTGAAGAGGGTGAAGGCTGGAGGTTTTGGTTTACTTTCCTTTTATTAAAATGGTATCCTTGCTATGTTACATAGGCTCGCCTTGAACTCCTGAGAACAAGGAATTGTCTTGTCTCAGATTTACATGTAGCTGAGACTATAGACATCCACCATGGTGCCTGGTGAGATCAGAATTCTTATGACTGGATTAATGAATTGGTAGAAGAGACATATAAAAACTATCTCCCCTAACCTTCTCTTAACCTCCTCTCCCCTACCCTGCCACCACACACACACACCATAAACAGAACCTTCACAGGAAACTAGTTTTTGGCACTGTGTATCGTGGTGTGTAATTCAAGTAATCTGTGGTGTTTTGTTATAGCATCTGAGTAGACTAATATAGATGGGTACATAGATTCTATTGACCCATTTACCTTATTATAATCTTATAATCACTGTGACTTTCAACCTGCTATATACCTACTTAAACAAAGCTGAGACTTCTTTTTTTTTATAAAAAATAATATAGATTTACATACCGTTCCCCCCCCCCCCTCCCCTCCCTCCCCAGTGCCTCCCCCAATTCCAGAGACCTTTATTGTGTACGCTAACTTCATCGATGACATATAAGGACCCAGTGGCATTCCATAAGCCCTTTCTCTTGTTCCCCTTAAGCATAAGATCACTACTATGCCTGTCAATCCCTTGCCCTCCAGGGGTCTCGGTGCCCTTAACAGATGCTAGACTTTATGAGGGCAACAGTGCGCTGGACATTGCGCAGGGCATGCAAAGTCCCATTATGATTGCTTTGGCCCCAACTATTGTTGAGAATCTTGCAAATCGTTGCTCCTCCCATCCTTTTGCTCTTACAATCTTACCGCCCCCTCTTCCGCAAATGTCCCTGAGCTCCAGGATGGGGAGAGATTAGGCTGTCCTAGTTCTATGTGATTGATATAGAGTCTCTGAAGTTCTGGATTGTGGTTTGTTGATTTTCTTTTGCAGTTTTGCTGCTCCTGCAATTCCCTTCACTCCATTCTGCTGGGCACTGTATGTCACCCCCTGGCCAGAGACAAAAAGCTGTTAAACTGGAGTCTTGTTGTAATAGCACATTCAAGGGTAGATGTAATAAGAGTAGGAAACCTCACTGAGGGAGGGGTCCATCACCCATTTGCAAAATGATTACTTTTTATCTGCTAGACTATATGCCCTCCCCTTCTGGTGAGATCAGGAAAGAACATCTGTGAACTTAACCAGGTTTCTCATTACTTACTTGCAGACCTTGATGGAGGCCTATTTTCTCTGCTGTAACATGGTCTCCTCTCTCCTTGTTTCTGGTGTGGCCCTCCTAACCCATCTCTCTTGTTCATAATCCTTGCAATTACTGTGTTACATAGGTTTACTTTTGAGTGTCTCAATGTGGGCTGGGTGAGTTTGGTACTAGGAGCCACCTATTAGGGAGTACATACGGCGCTTAATTTTCTGGGTTTGGGATACTTCACTTAATATAATTCTTTCTAATGACATCCATTTCCCAAAGCTGAGACTTCTTGACCATGTTCTTAACATCAAAATGACATCTTTTAAGCTCTTTAGTTCTTTTTAAAAGTTTGGTTTCAAGAAATAGTATTTGTGATTTCATTTGTGATTTTCGTAGTAGGTTGTCTTTTCCAAAGATGGCATGGGCTGGAGAGATGTCTCAGGGGGTTAGGCCTCTTCCTGGCACCCTAAGATGGAACAACAATATTTCAACCTGTATGCATTTCTGTTCTATGATGTAACTTTGGCATGTATCCTAGAAGGTGGAGTCTTTGTTATCTCTCTTTGAATCTGAATGGTCTTGTGTCTTGCTTTGTTAATGAACTCTGTATGATCTCTTGAGCCTGGGCTTAGAAGGGATATATAGCCTCTGGCTAGTTCTCCGGGATGTTCTCATTTGGAGCCCTGAGTTGTTATGTAATAGTTGTAACTACCTTTAGCATCCATGCAGGGAGGTAACCCTGGACATGTGAAGACACTGCATGTGATGTTTCTGTCCTAGCCCACAGCCACATCAACTATCACACGTATGAACAAAGATGCCCCCTTAGCACTACAATATGGCAGAACAGAGAAAACAATTCGTATCTTCATCTGTCCTGTTGTTTTGTTTTTTAAGATGGCTTCCTACTATGTAACCCAGGCTAGTCTAGAGTTTTCAACATTCCTGCCTCAGCTTCTGGGATCCTATATGGGTTAGGGACAACTGTTCTGCAGAGATCCTACTACAGATGGAGCAGAGTTCATGCGAGTTCTTAGTACAGGAAAAATAATTTCCTTGAAACAAATGATATCAATAGGGCAAACTTCATTTTTCTCACATTTCTCCTTGTCTTCTGGAACCCAACTTTGTGACCAATTTGCAAAAATTTTATCCCTTTGTAGCTGGTTATATTTATTTTTTGAAGATCCTCAAAAAATTTAATGAATTAAGACATAATTAACTAATGGAGAAAATGTCTCTAAAATCACTGTAATGTTTTGAGTGTCATTAGACCAAGATATCCCAACAAATTACTTAAAACAAAAAAAATTAAACATAGCAAGATGTGGTGGTACACAACTTTCATCCTAGAATTAAGAGGCTGAGACTGTAGGATTATGAGTTCAAGCCTCTCTGAAATACACAGGGAGACCCTGTCAAAAAAACCTCAAACATCCTCTTTATTCTCTAAGACAAAAATTTTAGGAACTAAAAGGAGGCAATTTAGACCAAATGTAAAAAGAAATAATAATCGATACAAAATAACATAATACCACTTGGTAAGGAAAGCAGTGAAATACCCTAGACAGAAAGCATAAGCTTACTGAGTACACACCATCTCGCAGGTGTACCTGTTTCCCAGGATGCTTTTGTTAACAAGTATATTTAGTCATGATAGAACACCCTGTGGACACAGGTCTACCGGTTTGGTTTGGTTTGGTTTGGTTCGGTTCGGTTCGGTTCGGTTCGGTTCGGTTCGGTTTTTGAGACAGGTTCTTGCTATACAGCCCAGGCTGGCCTGGATCTCAATTTGTAGCCCACTGAGTTCCAATCCTTCTGCCTGTTTGATTATCTTCTTTATGCTGAAAGTATAGATCAACTTCCATTTTAGGGAACTTTATGAAAATGTACCTCTTATGTGGGGATGGGCTTGTGTTGCAATTTTCTGTGGCACTGGAAGGATTCAGTGCCCTGGGGTTCCACGGCAAAGGAAAGGGAACAGAGACCCTTGTGCGAGGCCCCGCCATTGCTTTCGAGCCCGTGCTTTCAGAACACTGTTTCGCTTTCTCCTCTTCTGGAAGTTCACCACGGTAACCCACCCTTCTCTGGAAATTCATGGCATCCTCTAGGAGGCTGCCTGGAAAACCTCTGGGCTGTGGGCCTGGCCGTGGGCGAAGCTCTATCACTGCAGCTGGTGAGACTGCTTGTTTCTGGGCACTGTCACACACAGAGGCATGTGTCATTTCCCCCCACATATGGATCGGAACAGGAGAAATGTGGTTTCAGTACCGAAATAATTCCTCTCAATGAATTCAGTCATGATCATCAGCCAAGTGTTGTGAAATGGGCTTTGAGGTGGGACTTGGACGTTCTTGCATTTTGTGTCATGAGTTGTTCACTGTAATGATACACTGTGCATTGCCTTCTTCATCCCTGCCTTCCGGTGGTCAGCCCAATGGACCGTTTTCATGCCCAGGACAGACTGCTTCTCCATCACCTAGTAAACCCCTTTGCCTTTCAGCTTACCTATCTTATATAACTTTTACAATGTCCTAGGTTACTTTGCATGGGATTGTTTTGCAGTAGTCAAACAAAAAAGGGCCCCAGCTTGACAGCATCTCTAAGCCCACAATATGGGCAGTCCTACTATCCTGAAAGGCCATTTGTGTACTGCTTTATTCTCAGCATCAGGCACCTCATAGGTATCCAGCAAATGTGTACTGTTGAAGAGTAAATGAATGGGTTAATGAATGAATGAACAGGATGCCAAAGTGAAGTGTCCATGTGAAAAGATCTTGTGATGTTCTTCATCTAGAAAAGAGACTACAGCTGGGGATGGGGAGACTATGATGATCATTACCTCAGGTTGCTATAAAAGATTGTTGGAAAATTAGAAATGGAGCATGTAAAGTTGTGAGTACAGTTCTGGGGACCACACAAGCTTTTATTAGAAACAGACACCTTCCCTGCCCTTTCGGTACCCATCTCCAACCCTCTAACATCTGGATTAAATTAGAGTTCAGAAAACAGATTTCTGGCCTCCTGAGGGAGTACTTCGAAGTAGAACATTCTAGAAATGCACTGGAATCATGGTGACAGTGACATATGGGCACCCGACCCAAAAAGAGCCATCCATGGGGTAGACCAAGTGTCTTCTATGTCATTTTCCCTCTAGAATCTCTGATTTTTTTAAATAAAATTTCTTTTGTTGCCTTGATTTAAAATAGTTTGAAATTCTGCAAATTCAAAAATGAAAGGAATCTCAGGAAAATTATGTTACTAGGAAACCAGAAAGGTTTGGCATTCTTTCAAAAGGAATTTATTCTGCCATCATATACTGTTCCTGGGGTCCTGCCAAACCCAATTCTTTATCCATAGATAGCCTTTCTGAGCTGGATTTCCTCCAAAAATGGTCCAGGCTTGACATGTCTGATCACCAAAAACCACTTGTTAGCCACTGCTTGTTCTACATTTTTAGTTATTAAAAGATAAAGCACAAAAATTAAAGAATTAAGCACCCTTTTAAATCCTAAACAAGAGTGTGAATTTATTCTGAATATGGGGAACCCTATCAACTAAATACATAAAATGTCTAGATCAAAGTTTCTCATCCTTGGAACAATGACATTGTGGGAAGATAGTTCTTTGTTGTGAAGCTGATCTTTTAGAAACATTCCTAGTGTGTAGCTATTAAATCCCAGAAGTACCTCTCAATTTTAAGAACAAGAAATGTCTACAGATAGTGACAAATGCTCTAAGGTGAGCAAAACTGACTCTGATAGAAGACTACATCTAAACACTGGAATTAATCTATTTAGATACTAATCTAGTAGTTACCCAGATTGAAGCAGAAACCCATCTTTTCTGATCTTATCCCTTGAACTCAGGAGACAGAAACTTGATGTGCTTATAACATCAAATACCCTGAAGTCAAATGATCTGCATTCAAATTCTGGGCCTCCTGTCTCTAAGTCATTGCCTCTATTTTACATTTTCTTTTTACAAAATGAGAAATGATAATACTTACTAGTCAAGAAAATGAAGCCATATAACATTTACAAAAAATTTATCATAGTATCAAATACTTACTAAGAGTACAATCCAAGAGCACAGATCTATTATTATTCATGACAAACTTCCTAGCTGGGCTGAAAAAGATCATTTATCTTTTGTAAGACAACTTGAAAGCCTGAATGCATTCTGTGTTATATAATTAACTGCTATAATCAACCACTCTAAACCTTAAGTGATGGGACACAATGCAACATTGATTTCTCGCACACCCAGTGGCCCAGGTGTTTCTGGCAGAGCCGTTATCTTAGGGACCACTAAGCAGTTTCTTAGGAATACAAGCTCCTAGCTTGAAGTACTGCCACTACAGAATCTTCCCAAAGGGTGGATGCTCTGTGAAAAATTTTTAAAAAATTCTAAAGTCACATAAGACTAAGAAGCAAAACATATTTACAGTCTGGGAGATTTGAAGTGTCCATTAACCTATAAAATGTACCCTGATGAGTGTTTACAAGTAAAGAAACCTGGTGAATGTCATTTAACTCAATGTGCATCAATAGTCAATTTTCTGTGGGCTATTAAATGTTTGCCCTATCAGCTATCACTGTGCAGTGAAAGAGGCATCCTGTGGAAAATATGAACACTGGTTTTAGACAGAGCAATAACATAGTCAGGTTGAGTTTTAGGAAGGAAATTCCAGTCACAGCATTCCCCTCTTAAAGCATGAGGACTATTTTTAAAGCTGAACATATACACCAAGGAGTAGGAGGCTGATGCTAACACCCTTCGAAAAGCCTAAATTATACAAAGAAAACTGAGCAGAAGGGGGACTTAATTATAAGTTCTATATATTTATTACTATAAATGTATACAATTATTACTTATTACTTTAATTCCATAAAATAGGATCAAAAAAAAAGAGAAAATACATTTAAAAACTAGGGACAAGGGTAGTCAGTGGTAGAGTACTTGTGTAGCATATATTAGATAGCGGATTTGATCCACAGCAATCCAAAACACAAAACAGAGAGAAAAGACACATTTAAAGGTAGAATTATAAATGTCTAGGGAAGTGAAAAGGCTAGTGTTATCCTCTTGTGACAGAAGCTGAGAAACGAAAAGTATAGAGTTTTGGAGAGAGGATGTAGAGTGTCTGCGAGGTGAGATCATGCAGAGAAGGGTGTGAAGGAAAGTGGTTGGCCAAGGGTGGACCAGGTGGCCAGACTATCTGGAAGGGCTTAGAGAGCGGAGGTAAGAACAGGGTCAAAACCCATCTGACCCAGAAGCCAGGGGAGAGGTGAATCACCAAGGTCATGACAAGTGTTATGAAGTCTTCCAGAAGACAAAAGGAAAAAAATCACAATTTGGCTTGATGGCATCTGAGAGCACAGTGTTACAGGAAAGGGGGTGAAACCCCACTTCAAAGCTTAGTGGACCATGGAAGCAGCAGGGCAGAACTTCTCTGGGAGTTCTGGCTGGATTGGGAAGTATGTGGCTATCTGTGTGTATGTATCTGTGTGGTGTGTGTGTATCAGAGGACACTGTGTGTGCCTGTGGAGGCCCGGGAGTGACTTCAGGAATCACCTAGATTGCTTTACCATCTCTTTGCTTTGCTCTGGAGTTTCCCAGGCTCTACCTTCCGGGATCAGAAGGAGTTGTGTGAACCACTCCACAGAGAATCTGATTGGAGGGAGAACAAAGTATCTGAAGAAAGAGGCCTGGGAAGAAGGAAGAAGGTCCTTTTTTCTGAGAGGAACTCAGCAGGCAGTATAAGAAGCAATGCAGAGCAATGGTAAGGAATCAGGCACAGAAAAGGCAGAATATCTTTTCCATTTAAGATTCAGGCAGTGAAGACTCCAGGAGACAGAAAGGATGTGTGTGTGGCAAGATGTGTATATGGGGGGTGTTATAATTGCATTTCAATGTCAACTTGACAGTTGCAGACTGTTTGGAGGCAGCTGTGGAAGTTAATGTTAAGAACAAGTCTGAACAAGTCTGCAGGTACTTGACTGATTACTATGGAGAACCCAGCCCATAGTGGGTGGTACTTTCCAGTAATGGATGGGATAATAGGAGGTGTAAGGAGGAGGGACTTGCTCTTCCCTTATGTGGTATCAATTTGCTGTGCTCCACTCTGCGTGCACATTGTTTGTTTTTAGAGCATCTGGCCTTCTTGGTTGCTGCTGCTGCCGCCTTTGTCCTTGGCTGACTTGGAGCTTTACCTTTTCCATTTGCTGTTCCAGTTGCTGCACCCGCTGCCTTTGGAGCCTGGTCTCTGGGCCTTGCTGCTGTTTGCTGTTCATCGCCCACGTCGGAGCCCAGCTGTTCTTCACCAACGTCAGAACCCAGCATCTTCTACCCTCCAGAGGAGCAACAGCTTGAGACCTTCTCAGGATCTTTTGGCTTTGTGGAACATTCCAGCCAGGAAAGAGGCTCTTGCGGGTGGCTACCTTGAAGGACACTATTTTTATTGTGAGTTATTTTTTAATAAGCTTATTTATATATACTACATTCTGTTGCCGTATCCCCCACCGGGCCAGCTAGGGAGAGAAGGAGGGGGAAACAATGGGGCCTCAGGGCTAGAGGTGAATGGACAAGCCAGTGATGGGGTCATCAGGAATCAGGTGAGAAGCAACAGATTCAGAGTCATTACAGGCGTTTTGGCTTATATAGGGTCAGGGTCCAATTAGGTGTTACCATCCCTTCTCGGGAGGGACAGCCACCAGTCATTTAACTGTTTACTAGGTGTCTATTGCAGGTGCAGGTTAGATGGCCACTTCCCATTGGTTGTTCATCCCTCTGCCTGCACAGTCCTCTGTTGGGACATGTCCAGGGCATGTCTGTATGTTCAGGCTTGTGCTGAATTCGGGAGCGGGGCTAGGGGCTCCCTGAATCGATAGTGCCACATTTGGCACTCCGACACTGGGCCTGCCTTCAGTGTAGATGAGACACCCACTCTGGTAAAGTTCAGTGAGCGTCCCCTTTGGTTTTGTGTTCTTGTACTTACGGTCCCTGAAGGTGAGCAGGTGGCCCCCTCCTCTTTCCTTTCCCTGTTTGTCCTTAGGAACACAGTTGCTCACTTGATTTGCTGATGATCAAAGAGCCCCACTTTAGGTTAGGAACACAATTACTCATTCAGCGAGCCCCACTTAAGATTAGGAATACGTTTAAACCGAGGCTTGTCCCGGTGAGTTCACATGAGAGATTGATTCCCTCAGAACTCGGAGCCCAGGCTCGATTACATGAACTGGCCTGACCCAGAGGCACCATATGTGCATAAGGCCAGGGATTAACGAACCTCTGGAAGTCCCCCACCAAGCATAAGACATTTGGGTCCGATACATTCCTTGTCTCATTTGTGCCTCTTTTGATCTCATCTCTGTTCTTTAGAAACTGTAAGGAGCCCCAGATACATGTCTTAAAATCTCTCCTAGAGAATAGAGGCCTGGAGGTTAGGTCTGCTGGCCAAGAGGAATTCTGGAATGAGGCTGAGGTTTTAGCGCCTTGGATCCCCCCAGAGAATATGTGGGAACCGGACTATGGATGAGAATGTTTTCCTAGCTGGATATTTTTCATAATTAAGCTAAGCTGCCAGACTTAACTAATATGAGGTCTTGTTTTATATAAGGTTTTCCTAAATGTTAATCCACCTTTGATAAAACTTTTAAAGGTAATTTTAAGACAGTTGCTGGTAAATTGTACAGTTGCCAATAAAATGTTGTTTACACGCTTGTATGTTTATATGTTCTGTGTTTACACGTGTGTCTTGAGTCTGTGGCCACTTCAATTTTTTTTCATTTCTGTTACGCGCTGATATAAGAATTTTGGCATGCCATTTTTAAATACATGTATGCATACTTAAAAATAGGAACAAATAATTTTGATAACATCTAAGGCCTTAACTAGTTATGTTTATATCGATCACAATTGTTTTTCTGATAGATTGTAAGTTTTCTTTCATGAAAAATTTTCTCAGCTTGGTTTTGATCTTCAATGAGATTACAAATAAAAATGTCATTGTATTCTTAAAGGTTTTTCCATCTGTTCCCAAAATAACAAAGCCACTATGGTATTGCTTGATCAAACTTGCTCATTCCTCTGACTCCTTCTATAGGATTTTATTACATCAAATCTAGCAACCAGTAAAATATAATTGTCCTCTAAAAAGTTCATTGGAATTTCTTCCTTCTCCTGGTATATATGAGCTCCCTTTCTTGGGGACAAATCTGCTTTCTAATTATATGCTCCCATGTGTATTCCTACTAAGGTGGAATGGGAATTCAAGCCTGCACCTTAGCCAGACCCCATTCCTTTGAAACAAAGAAGGATGTCGAACCCAGCATAGTCTGTTTTCAGAAAATTCTAAGTACATTTGGGTCAACTCAGGTTCATGTTTCCTTTTTCCTTGCAAGATTGTGGCTTAAGTTACTTACAGAGTTTCTCTGAGGATCCATCTGCCTAACGTGATAGATAAAATACTAGCAGGCATGCCCAAACTGACAAACCTGAAATTCCCTTCCCATCAGGGAAAGAAAGAAAAAAAAATGCTTTAAATATGTCCTGAGCGCTGCTCTTCCTGGCCCATAAGAGGGAAGTCCAGGACGCCCATGTGCCTCCTGCCTGCCAATATTAATGGTACCTGGAATGTTTCAAACTATTCTTTGACATATCAAAAATTAACAGGACTAAAGTTCAAATTATTACTGCTGCATCCTTTGGCAAACAATTATGGGATAGGATACCTGCCTTCTTTTCACTAGTAAAATTAGTAACTTGGTTAACTTTTGGAGTTGCCCTTTTAATGCTAATTGTCCTATTTAGATGCAAATGGAAAGCAATAAGGTCTCAGTGTTTACAACACAAGCTTGCTTTCCAGGTCCTCAGGGCATCCATTCAGGCCTCAGGCATTCCTCAGCATTTACAACAAAAGCTTGCATTACAGGTTCTCAGGGCATCCATTCAGCCTCCAGACATTCCTAAGGCCACCAAAGGCCCCTTAGAAGCCTGGCTGTCCTCCATTGAAGCTATGCCTTACTAATTTACAATTGTTAGGTTTTGATTTGTGTCTCATCAGCTCTTCTGGATGGTTTCTCTACCTGCTTCACTCATAGACTCTCTGCCTGCCCTGCCCACAGCCTCTCTGCCTGCCCCTGCAATGATGAAAACCTGCTTTTCTCTGCCACCTTGAGTTCCCCTTTGGGACCACAATTCCTTTTGCTGCGGTGGTCTCATGACTGGTAGTCAATGACAGGTAAGGCTCCACACGAGGGTGGTGACCAACCTAAGACAGGCACAGTCACCTATATTCCACACAGCTGAAGAGGCTCGGGTTCACCCCAGCTTTCATGGTCCCCACTAAAAAAATTTATAAATAAAAGGGTGAAATGTGGCACTACCGATTCAGGGAGGCCCTAGCCCAGCTCCCAAATTCAGCACAAACCTGGACATACAGACATGCTCTGGACATGTCCCAATAGAGGACCATGCAGGCGGAGGGATGAACAACCAATGGGAAGTGGCCATCTAACCTGCACCTTGCAATGGACACCTAGTAAACAGTTAAATGACTGGTGGCTGTCCCTCCCAAGGAGGGATGGCAACACCTGATTGGACCCTGACCCTACTATATAAGCCCAAACGCCCTTAATGACTGAATCTGAGGCTATCATCCACTGCTGCTTCTTATCTGATTCCTGGGGTCTGGTGGTGACCCCATCGCTGGCTCGTCCATTCACCTCTAGCCCTGAGGCCCCGCTGTTTCCCCCTCCTCCCCCCGGCTGGCCCAGTGGGGAATACGGCAACAACATTCTATAGATTCTGTTTCTTCAGAGAACCCTGACTAAAACAGGAGGAATCTTGGGAGATGCCACAAAGCTGCCAAAACCCTTTTAATTAATTTGTTAACTTTTGAACAGGGTTTCACTATGTACATCAGACTTGTCTTGTTTTCTAGATCTTTGTGATCTTTTCTTCCTTTTGCTTCACCATCCAAGTACTGGGATTCTGAGTAAGCCATCACATCTGAATTTCCAAAATTTATTTTATAAGCACATTTTTTTCCAAATTGGAAGCTTCTGGTATAGTAGCATGTACACACACATAACAAATGCATACACACTTGTACACACATGCCCATGTATTCTCATGTACATAGCACATGCATACATAGACATACTCACATGTACACAGACACTTGCACATACATACACACATACATATACACACACTAAATAGATAAAAAATTTTAAATTAAATTGGAAACGGGGCTTTTTTATTGTTTGTGTTGATGACTAGTAATACGTATAAATTTCCAATCATTCATATATACATATAAATGACAATGAATTTGTCAATAGGTACTGAATACCTATTGTATTTGTCTTTCTAGGTATCTCTCTCTCTCTTTCTCTCTCTCTTCTTTACTCCTGTGGTTCTATTATAAAAATGGGATTATAGTTACTCCTTTGTACCCTGCTGCTTATTTGAGGCTGGGTCTCATGTAACCTAACTGGACTTGATCTTTTGGCCTTTACATCTGAAGTACTGGGAAACTTTACCCTGGACATCTTTTCATGTCTATCTATATAATTAAACATGCAATTAATGACTGCAAATGATTAACTATTATATTAATGAATAATTCTGCTTCATAAGATAACGAGTTTTAAAGTTTGAAAGCTAAATGGTGGTTGCATGTACTTAGCACTGGACACACAGAAAAATTCTGAAGATAAGAGGCAGAAACAATACTAAATAAACAAATATAAATAAGTAAACTCAGCTCCAGATACAGGTGAAATCTTTCCTTTGAAAAGATTTGTTTATTGCATAGGTGTGTGTCTGTATGTGTGTATCTCTCTGAGTGTGTCTGTGTGTATGTATCTGTGTGTGTGTGTGTGTGTGTGTGTGTGTATCAGAGGACACTGTGTGTGCCTGTGGAGGCCCAGGAGTGACTTCAGGAATCACCTTAGATTGCTTTACTGCCTCTTTGCTTTGCTGTGGAGTTTCCCAGGCTCTACCTTCCAGGATCAGAAGTACTGGCCACTGCCATTTCCTCCTGGCATTTTTATGTGTGATCTGGGATCTGAACTCAGGACCTCTGCTTTCAAGGCAGAGGCTTACCCCTTGAGTCATCTCTCAGGCCCACAATACCATCTTCAAGGAACTGCATTGTTGAGGTGTTACTATGCTAGTTCATTTGTAAATCCATATATGCATGTATGTATCCATACAAAACATGGATAAGAAATCAAGGATATAAAACACATGACGGTCTCATAAAAGGGCCTCATCTAATTCTGATGATGATGAAGTATTACACAAATCCAAATTTGGAAATTCTGAAAAAAAATCATCTGTTCTTAGAACTTTTCTGTAAGTCTGAATTATGTCTTAAAGCTAAACTAATTACTCATGAAAATACAAATTGAAACTTTTTCATTTTTATTCATGCCAGAAGATCAACACGTGCATTGCTGCAATACATTCAAAATTGCTGATATGGAAATGGTTTTGTGACCAATTAACGTTGAGAAAAGTCACAGAACTTGCTTTCTTTGTCAGTGTTAATGTTCATTCACCATCTTTCATACCAGCCTTGATAAACACAATCCATCCATTTTCTACTATTTCCTACCTTTGCCCTTCTTACATTGATTTCTATCCACCCAAAAGCATCCAAACCTAGGGTCACATCCTATCTATCTGATCTTAGCTTAACATGGGGCTCTGTTAGTGTGGATTTTAACAGTTAAGACTTGTGCAAATACACGACAGGGGCTAGACGAAATCGTTAATTTTAGACATTTTTCTGAAACTCTTTTTCTTCACTATCTAGTTTTATAGAAATGAATACATATCTTTAAAGTAGAACATTTTTATCTCCTCTTTTGATTAGGAGAATGTTGTCTTTACACCCCCACTGTTGCTTCTATGCTGCCCCCCACCTCATGCTTAGGAGAGTTTCCATTTGCTTGAAGATATCCAGGATACCCAAGGTTATACCAGGATGAAGTGGTAGGGGAAAATATGTCCAGAAAACTAATGGTGATTGTTGTGACAAAGTGAGGATGAAAAGAAAAATGGGCGAGATGGCAGATAAAAGGTTCTGAAGTAGAGTGCTTAGAGGGAGAGAGGGAGTGTCAAAGAACCCTCTTGCCCCCTGTACTTGGAAATAAACCTATGGCCTCATGCAAGCAGGCAAGTAGTCTGCAGTAAGCTTTTAAAAATTTTCTTTTTGGAGAGAGTCTCAGTAAGTTGTCCCTGCTGGCCATGAACTCATTCTGTAATCCAGACCCTACTTCAAACTTGCCATTCTCTTAGCCTTCTAAGTAGCTAAGAAAATCATCATCCAACTCCACTATTTCTTCTTGAAAATTACCTTTTCCTGTTTATAGCTAGCCTCCTCTTGTGGTAGATGCCTTAGACTCTGTTCAGAATTGAGCCTCACTATGAAAGACCTGGCACTGAGTTTAAGTCTAAGGACTGGATTTAGTTTCTCTTTTCTGTCTTAGTTTCTCCCATTGATTAAAGACTGTTATCTTGACCACACCAGGAAGACTTTTCAGAAGAAGCTCTGACCTAGCCAGATTTCAAGGATAATTAGGAAGGAGCTACTTGAGGGGAAGTGCTGCAGAGTTAGAAAGTCTTCACCATACTAAATCATGTGGTCCGGAAAAAGACGGGAGGGGGCAAGAACATGTTTCCAGAGGTCAGTAGTCCAGGAAACAGATGATGGGAGGTGTGGTACAATTGGGAAAAAGGGGACAAGACCCCACAATGAATCAGAAATAGATACAAACAGGAATTTTCCCACACTGCTGATTTATCAGGGTGGAAGTTGTGCTAAATGCAAGGTTTGGAGAATATCAGAAGCTAGAAGTCTGATATCAAGGTAGCAGTAGATACCTGATTCCTCACTTAGCAACTCTCAGGAGTTGCTTCCCTGCCTCTTCCTAGCTTCTGATGGTTTTGGGGAATCTGTGGCACTCAGAGACTTGTGCATGCGTCACTCCAGTCTCTACTTCACAGTGTTGTTGTTCTGCTTTTGTTCAGGGTTTTCCCTGGCTCTGCCCAGCAAGACAGGAATTGCAGCCCATCCAATATTTATACATGGGATCTGAGGATCTGAACACAAGCCATTTTGCCTTCAAAGCAAAGGATTTAACCCCAGAGCTCTCTCTCCAGCCCTCTTTGAAAAAAAAAAACTGAAGACACTGATCCTATTTGTTTTAGGATCTACCCTTTCATCTTCACTAATTGCATCTACAAAGATGTTATCTCCAACTGAGGTTGTATCCAAGGGAACTGGTGTTAAGATTTCAACACTTCTTGGGGCTGGAGAGGTGGCTCAGGGGTTACACCTCTACTTTGCAGGCGGAAGTTCCTGCGTTCAGATCCTAGACCTCCACGTATAGACACCGGGCGGAAGCGGTGGCAGCCTGGGCTTCTGGTCCTGGTAGGGTGGAGCCTGTGAATCCCAAGGCAGAGTAAACAAGGAGGAGGTGGAGGCAGTCTGTGGTGGTTCCTCCCCACACACACACGCGTGAGCTCACACGCGCGCACACACACACACGCACAAATTGAATAAATAATAAAAAATTTTTTTAAAGATTTCAACATTTCTTGAAGGGAGGGCATGATTCATCTGCAGCAGTATCTTTGCACCTTGTAGGTGTCTTGGCTAACTGAATAGGCAGTAGCTATGTAGCCCAACAGTAATGAGACCGTGGAAAGAAAGGTGGATGTCAAAAAGTGGATAATGGCAGAATAGTGTGAAAAATACAGAATAGGGAAACAGTGAAGAGTGAAGGGACAGGATCAAAGACAGGCAGGGCCCATACAAAAAAATTAAGAGTAAACCCACTACTGAGTAGGATCCTTCCAGACAGACAAGGAGAAGTGTGGCTAGAATCTTAACATCAGTCCTTTTCAGGGTATTGTACAGTCTAAGGTGTGGCTAGGATGGCGAGTGTGATGTGGCAATGGAGGGGACTGGAACTTGAAGAACATGGGGCTTATGCTAAAGGCTTTTTGCACAGTCCTGAAGGCATAGACAAGCCACAGCCAGGTTGTAGTGGATCTTCTCAATCAGATTTGGGTTTCAAAGGCTTGAGGCCACATAAATATAAATGGATAAAGAGGGTAAGTGGAAGTTTAGGCAAGGATGGAAGGGTACCAGCTCCCAAACATCCTTACTCTTTGCCCTCTCCCACCTCTGCGATTTGGCTGACCACTTGACTTCAGAGGAGACCTCTCCTGCTCTCAGGTCTGAAGGGTTTCCACAGTCACTGGCTGCCAGAGAGACAGGGCACCCACCAAGCTATGCTCATGAGATGCTTTCTGCAGCTTTGTTTTAAACATAAGCTGGACCCAGGTGCATATTTTCCTTTTTAGTGGTGTGTCTTGCTGGAATAAAATAATAGGTTCTATTATGACATTTTCATACATGCAACAATATCTTTCAATCATATCCACTATCCTATCACTCTGTTTTGTCCCCTTCCTGCTGGTGCTTTTAAAAAATTTATATTCTGTATATGAGAGAAAATATGCTATCTTTGTCTTTCTGGCTTACTTTGCTTATTATGATACGCATTTTAAAAACAATTTTATTGATATCATTTATATACCAGAAAAGTTCCCCTGTTTAAAACATACAATTTGTTGTTTGTGTACCCAGAGTTACATAAGCATCAGTTTAATCTAATTTTAGAACATTTTCATCATCCACATAAGAAAACTTGTATCTAGATGCACATTCTGATTCTACCCTTTTAGCGTTATGTAACTATGAATAACCAACCCCTCTGAGACATGGTTTCCTTATTTTGTAGATGGAAATAGCAAGATACACTTTCAGAGATTTTTTTAAGAATTGAATTAGATAGCAAATAATTTCTTTAACACAGGGTAGACACTCAGTGAATTCAAGTCCTCTAAATTACACTGGCAGCTGTTTTCCTGTGTATTAGTCAGCAGTCACCCAGAGTAGTTATTCATTAGTCACTATCACAGCATCCAAACCTTTTCTGAAGAGTTCACAATCCTTACACTTTGCCTAAAGTCTTTATATTCACAAGTACACATGTGCTACCTCATCCACACATGCATATCACTCACAGAGAACTAAGCTTTGACAAATTAATGGAGGTTTTGAAATTCTTAACTGCTTATAAAGTTGTGTAAGTATATGTCTATATTTAACATAATGAATTTCTCTAGTTTGCATTTAGTCAAAAGGGCTTTGAGCCTGGAGATTATCAGCAGAACTATCCACAGGAAAAATTGTAAATTAGGTAAAATTGAATTTAGGATAACATTTACGTTCATATGTATATAGATAATATTTTGTTGAATAGTATAACTTATGATTCTTAACTTGAATAATAATAATGTAGGAATTATCATCACCTCCATTTTTGTAGGAGATGGGAAAAGAAGTACAGAGAAAGGGCATGCTCTAAGAAGCTAAATTTGAACTCAGGATATCCTATCAGGATGGCTAAACATGTACCTTCAAGTTGGATTTTCATAAGATATGTTTAGAATCTAATCTAGAAGACAAATAAGTGCATTCTCAGCAACACCAGAGAATAAAAGACTGGCCATCATTTTGCTTCACAAAGATCAAGATTTTGTAGACCCACTTCAGACTGTTTAAGAGAGAATTTCTAGGGAGGCTCTTAGAATTCATTCTTTTGAAAATATTATTATAGTTATGTAACTATGAAAACATGGCTATCAAATGCAAAAATATAATAAAATAAAGTTTTGGTTTTGCTGCAAAAATAGTTGATGTGCAAATGATAGTTTAGGAGCAAAGCAGTCTTTGCCCATATAGTTTGCAATAGATATATTAGGTCATAGGAACTCATGATATTGCACAGTAAGTTCATGGGCTTGAGACAGTTTGAGAACATTGCTCAGTCAGTAAAGTACTTGTCACAGAAGGATGAGGACCTGAGTTCAATTCCCAGGACCTATATTAAAAAACAAGCAAACGAAAGATCAGAAAGGATCCCACGTGCTTGTATTTCCATCACTGAGGAAGCAGAAAGGAAAGGCTCCTGGTGCTCCCTTGCAGGACAACATAGCCTTACTGAGGAGCTTTCGGTCTCAGTGAAAGACTCTCAAAAAACAAAACAAACAAATAAACAAAAAGGTGTAGTTGTATGGTCCCCACAGCTCAGATTGCAAGAGCACTCAGCACTTCCACAATAGAAGATGTTTGTTTCTACAGAGCACAACTTACTAAAATGCAGAAAATAAGTATCTGCAGACTACTTGTCCCTAAATAGGACATATAAGCCTCACCCACCCCCACCCCAAGGCTCAAGGAACATCACAAAAGGGGGGGGGGTGAAAAGATTGTAAGAGCCTAGAGTGGAAAGGTGGGGGGCATGAACAATTCTCCTTGATATATAATTGTGATATACAAGATTTCAAGGCAGATATATATACTTACACAAGAATTGCATAAGAACTGTCTTATCAACATCTCACTGTAACATCAGAAAGATAATCATAAGGTCCACACTTCTCTGAAAGACTGATGTGGAACGATGCTGATGGGGAAGAAAAGGAGGATGTTTTCCTCAGTAGTGTACCTCCTGATTTAGGATGCTTGCTGGAGCATGAATCAAGTCAGGCATATGTCATCAAAAACAGACCAAATGAAATACAGTGGGCCATAGAAGCGAAAAGATTTGAAATAGGAAAGAGTCTAGCATGGGAAATGAAAGATTGTAAGGGAAAAAGGGGCAGGAGGAGATTCGGGACTAACAGTTTAAAATATTATAAATTCATTATATTTACATATGCATGGGGAAAAAGTAGCAATAGACTATTACTTTCCATCAGCTTGATAGAAACTGAAGGCTGCTAACATCTACTACTGGTGTCGAGTTGGAGAGAATACACTCACTCAATGTTGGTAGAAATTGAAGCTGGTATGACATTACCAGTTAAAATTTAAATCACCATCTCCATTCCAGGGAATCTTTTATGATGAAATGAAAGAAGTGTGTATGGACAGCTATGTTCTGGAATAGTTGTTGGGGCATTAGTCACAGTGACAAGAATAGGATATCACTCCCATCAACAGGGAAATCATTAATGAATCACCACTATCATTGTTATGGAAAATTTTGAAGTTCTTTTTTAAAAAATAGCATTATTAAATGATAAAATCAAGAGTCAGAGGGAAGCATGTCAGTCCACTCTTGAAAGAGATAAATTAAAAGACAGTACATATCTCCTTTTACAGCCTTCTCTACTATACTGCTATCTTCATTATCCATCTGTGCCTGTACATGAAACATGTCTATGAATTATGATGGATTTTTAAAAAAGTTGTTAACATTGGTAAACTGGCCCAAGAAGTGTGGGTGGAAGAGGATTGAGAAAGAACAGAGGGTAACCCCTCGTATTTCATTTAAACAGGTGACAATGAAAAACCAGCATGCTACAAGCCCCTATAAGATTAATGCATTTACTTATGCTCATGAAAAAATATATGAATTTGTAGTCATTCGTGGTTAGCTCAGAAAAGAATTCCAGGTGAGATTTTTCTTTTTCTCTTTATACATTAAAATATTGGAATAAAAATAAATAGAAGGAACAGGATATATTTGGGAAGCTATGGCAAGAAGATTGCAAATTTGAGGCCATCTTAGAATGCTACATAGAGAGATCATGTCTCAAAAACTCTACTAACCAATAAACCAACCAAGAAACCAGGCAACAAACTACATAAACAGGAACAAAACCAACTTCCTTATGTAAATTAAAAATAAAGGGGTGGAGAGATGACTTGGGGGTTAAGACTCTGTCTTATAAGCAGAAGGTCCTGAGTTCAGAGCCCAGCTCTCATGTAAGAGCACCAGGCGGAAACTATGACCTGCACTTCCGACCCTGGTGGGTAGAGCCTGGGAAATCCCAGACTGAAGCAAGAAGGAGGTAGAAGGAATCCAGGATAATTCCCAAAGTCACCCTGGTCCTCCACAGGGACACACAGTGTCTTCTGATACACACATACATACAGATACACACGATAGATACAGATAGTTAGATAGATAGATAGATAGATAGATAGATAGATAGATGATAGATAGATTGACAGATAGATAGATAGATAGATAGATAGATAGATAGATAGATAGATAGATAGATAGATATAGATAGGTAAGAAGGTAGGTAGGTAGGTAGGTAGGTAGGTAGGTAGGTAGGTAGGTAGGTAGATAAAAATAAAAAAGCCTCCTGAAACATTCTGACCACCAACCAGATTTCATTGCCAGGGTTTAAATTAAATTCAAAAATAAAACTTCAAGCTTCACAAAACAGAATATTAGTAAATCCTTTTTGAGTGAGTTGGTCTTCACTTTGGACTGCTTAGTCTCCAGAACTGCAAGAAGTGTTATAATAAATGAGTGTTATTTAGGCCATGAAATCTGTGGTATTTTGTTATGACAGTGTGAGCACACTCCGACAATCATGCTTTAGCTGTGAACAGTAATATTTCTTCATTCACTGATTGTGTCTGCATAGAACACATGACCCAGTGGGAAGACAGAGCAAGAGTGATCTTGCCTACTGCTTATTGACAGGAAATAAAGACCAAGCACATGTGACACAGATTTTCTGAAGAAGGCCATGAATTAGTTTGTTGTTTTTTTCTCTCTATTAGTGCTTTAAATTGAGAAATTTTGCATAAAAATAGACTTCTAGGTATCTTGAAAAATCCAGTCTTCAGTCACACCCGTCCTAAATTTCCACATAGCACCACTAGGTGGCGGCAAGATGTAAATGTCACCTTCAAAAGCACTGAATTTCCTATTCGTTTCCTACTTAACCTGATACTCTTATTTCCCTTTTTAGAATAAGATTCACGACATAAAGCATTTTTCTTCATATTTGTAAGTATACATAATTGTACCACTTGCATGTCAGCCAGTGAGCCAAGTTAATTCAAACTAGGTCCAAAGTCAAGATGCTAACATGAAGGTTATTTGGCAACATTTTGCATCAGCAACTTAGGAAATTTCAAGACTTGGAGGGATTTACAGGGATCCAAAGTGTAAATAGAAACACAGATATTAAGTCGCCTGACCCAAGCTGCACAGATACATAGAAAGTGGCACCAGGGAACATGAGTCCCCGGAGCCTGCATGCTGCTTTTCCCTCTGACAAATCTTTGGGCTGTTCTTCCCGCCTATTGTCTTGGTAGAAAAAGAAAGCAGCTTGCCACATAGATTAGGGAAAGTGTTGTCATGAGACCTTGAATCCATGCTCAGGCCTCTTCTCCTACTGTCAGAGGAATTATCAAAAGAAGACTATTGGAAAGTGATAGCTGTATATTATAGCTTCCAAGCCTGCAAGCACAGATGTCCACTGATGAAACTGAAATAAAACTGGAAGAAATTAAATCTTGCTTTGTTTTCCAGTCCCTGGTAATAAAAAATTCTTGTGCAGATGAGTGATTCAGCTCAGTCTCCTCCCTCTTATTACTAAACAAAGGCAGAACACAACAAAAATAGAAATGAATGCAGGAATATGCTCCCATTTCTTCTTCTGTATACCAATGTTTTTGTTGGTCGAATCACATTACAGAACATCCATTACACAGCTTCTCTTTAGAAGCTACAAAGACACTGAAGAATGGGAGGCATATTCTCGCATAGAGCAGGATTGCATCCCTTTATCCCCAGGTTGGTGGTGGTGAAGGAGTAATTAAGTCCATTAAAGAATGAACTGCTGGTTTGTTGATCAAGGCCACAGGAATGGCACCAAATTTCCTGGGTTTAAATACCACCTCTGTTGTTGACTAACAGTTTGGCTTTGAAAAACATCTTTAATTTGTTGGTTATTTATTACTGAAACAAAGATGACACAGTTCCCTGTTTCCTAAGGTTATTTTGAAGATAGCCCTAGAAGAATAGTATGTCTCACTATGTGGCTTCATTTTCATTATTACTATTATCTGGATCATTATAGCAAGTGACAAAGACTCTTTCCTTACCCAAATTTTAGATGAGCTTCTCTGAGTCTCTTCTCAATTAGGTCTTGACCTTTAGTTTCCATGCCTGTGTCCATCCTTGACAAGTCAAGAAAGAAATCTACTCAGTCAGTTCAGTGAAAATGTTGCACCTTTGATATGTGCATGAACTGGGCTGCCTCAAGCAACAAGCTCCCTGTGTTGTTCAGAAAGACTCTACCTGCCCTTGACGTCTACTTTTAGTAACTCTCAGTCCCCAGTGGACCCCTGCATCCATCTCTCAGCTACAAGTTCTCACTGCTTCATATGTTTAGACTTGAGCCCCCACCTACATCCCATAGTTCATAAGCAATATCACAGAAGTTCTAAATAGCATATTTCTCACCCTTTTAGCAAGGATAATATTTTCTTTAGCAAGAGAAAATGATGATGTTGAGACCAAAGGTCCTGGTGGTTTGAGGAAAATAAAAGATAATCTGGAGGGAATTTCAGTAGGTTGAGAATGAGCTAGAGATCAGGTATGAGAGCCTGGGGCTGACTGCCTGTTACTTCTAACAGGGTGTTTGCAATCTGGCTAGGCTGTTGGGGCCAGCCTCTCACACCAGTTTTGCAGGCCCAGAAGTTTGAATCATCAGGGTCTCCAAGAAGGAAGGAAGTGTAAAAGTGTGAAGTACAAATCTCATACAGACTCTTGTTACATATACATCTGAATTCTTACCATTCTTATTAGCTATAAGACCCAGGTCTTATAACTTTTCATTTTTGTATCTGAAAATGAAGGATTAAAAAAAACTTCCTTTCACATGTTCTGATGAACTGAAATAATATATGCCAAAGCCTAGAAGAATTAAGAAGCAAATAAATGGACACTACTAATTGGACTTTGGAAATTGACTAATCATAAAACTCACAGAGCCCATTCTGCAAACAAGGATGCAAATTATTTAATTGATAGAGTGAAACTCTATTCAGTCACCAATAGCTCAGAGAACACTCCCGGTCCCTTTCCCTGTCATATTCTTGGAGCAGAGGAGCAGCATGAAGACTGTACAGGTCACAGGAGACCTACAGAGGGGCCGCACAATTACAATCATAGTGCTGGACTCCCACACTCACTGCACATGTCTGCAAGCCTCCTGTTGCAGGCACCTGTTACCATAGCCTGAGACTGCAGACTTGCCAAAGGAACACCTTCAGGTTACATGAAGTGCAATCTAGAAGTAGTCTAAAGGAGCCCCCAACCATCAACCTGCTGACCCACAGGTTAGAGTAACTCTGTGATGTGTGCTTTCCCATCTCATGGAGCTCCACAAAAGAACTGAGCTCATTTTTCCCAGTGACGGTACACCCTTTTCTTCCTTCTTCCACCTCTCTTTCTCAGCTCTCACACCTCCATATTCCCCAGGGATGCCTCCCAAATAAACTGCTTATCCTTAAATCACAATCTCAGAGTCTGTCTCAGCCTAACGCAAAGGCTGATGATCCTACAGTATCCACCTGGTGATGGGAGGCCTCGGGCTCTGGGAGACACACTCCCATAACCCTTTGAGATAACACCATCTTCAAGCATGAGTGGTGACCGTCGGGTCCATGAGGGAAACACTCAAGCATCTAAGTACTACCTGCAAGCCAGTGAGCTGCCGGCTGACGTGGTTCATTCTATCTGCAACATCAAGCTTTACACCCAGCATATTCTTTCATTTCCCAAAGTTCTGATGTTCTCTTCAAGGAGTACTTAGACACTGCAAGGATAAGAATGGCTTTCCTGAACTCAGATGTGGCTAAGCTGATAGATTCAGGGCTTGAAAGTGTCTTGCTGAAGAAAATTTAAGATTTGCTCATCTGGAAAGAAATAATTTGAGAACTGTGATGAGAAAAGAAATATGGCTTGGGAGTAAAAGAATGATCTTTGCTACCTAGAAAAAGTATTAATATGGGTGTTGTGGAGAGTGAAGTCTAGATGGATATTTACATCACTAGGCCCAGATAGTATGTAGGTCTTTATGCTCTAAGTCTGCGGGTAGAGTTCATTACTCTAATTCCATAGGTTCAGTCATAGGACTAAAGTTGTAATAGTTACCAGATTCCCCAAAGACAACCACCTTTCCTCATCTGTGCCAGTACTGGAGTTGAGGTCTGACCAAGACCTGAGCCTCCATATCAGAGGTGGAATGAGTGACAGGCATGGTTAGAAGATGGTGCACAGGATGCAAAGGTAGGAAGGCATATTACATATGAAGTAGCACACGATCACAGAGGGAGAGAGATTTGTAGAATTTGGGGGGTCAGCGATTACACTGCTGAGCTGACCCCATAGGCTTTATCTCTACATTTTTGCTAGACTAGTAAAGGAGCCTAGTGAATAAAAGAGAGAGATAGAGAGAGAATGTGTGTGTGTGTGTGTGAGAGAGAGAGAGAGAGAGTGTGTGTGTGTGTGTGAGAGAGAGAGAAAGAGAGAGAGAGAGAGAGAGAGAGAGACAAGGTCATGGGGAAGGAGAGAGATCGTCTGCATTATCTTCTATGCTTCAGTCCAGAGATCAACTTGTTACTTACAAGAGATTTTTGATCCCTAGGCTTCAAGCCTAGATATTCTGAGATCCCACTATTCTACATGTGAGAGAAGAGGAGATCCTCAGACAGGAAGCCACTGAGTTTCTGAGCTATAGTCCAAACTAAAATGTTCAAGTTATCTGTGAAAATGAGATCCAGAGGCCACACTGGTCTGTTCAGAGTCATGCAAAAGCAGAGCTGGGTCTGAAACTAGATATACTGACTCATTAGTCTACCAATGAACAGACATCGATCATTTCCTCTATTGTCAGTACCACACTGGATGCCCAGACACTGGAAACTAGCCTGGTAGGAATGTCTTGGAATGTTTCCTTCCCCACTGGAGCACAAGACTTCATTCTTCTCTGTTGTTTTACTGGCTCGTGTCAGGATGTACATGAAGGTCATTTTCAGGTGCCCTCTCATTCTAGGCTTCCTGGGTAGTGGCTCTTTCCCTGTCTCAGCGCCTGGCTTTGTCATGCTTGCCCATACCATAGTCTCTGACCCTACTTCTAGCTGTCTGTTTGCTTCTTCACCACCAGTTTTATCACTCTGCCAACTCACTCCTGAGCTCTCTCCAATCCAACACTTTATAGAGATTTAGGCACCTGCCCAGGTTGCACAGCAGTTGTAGCAGGGGCTTGGGTCTTTGGAATCAAGATGAATCCATTCAAAGTGACAGGGGCCTATTACTTTTTGGAAACTTATTTGAAATGTCTCATCTGAAATATACATGATTGTATCCTTTTCTTTCAAAATATTTAACTTTCATGAGTCCAAATGCTTCATAAACTGCTTTTCAATTCAGTTCTGACTTTCTGTGTATTATCTTCCAGATTTGGCTTTCTAGCCTTATTTTCTGTTTGTTTTAGCCCCCAATGTTCAGTAATACTGATTTAGGGCAAACAGCATCTGTGGATATTGGTTTCCTTTGGTTTTCTGTAACACAGGAAACTCTTGACCACCTCTCTGATTGCTGAGAGCCTAAATTAAAATGAATGCAAACACTTAGTAAATATTAACTTCCTTCCTCTTTGGCTGTGCCCATTCATCTGCTTTTTTTTTTTTTAACTGCTGTTCGCTTTTATGCTGGGGATCAGGGTTGTATTGAGCAGCAGGCTGAACTCTTTTGTCAGGTAAGTAATAGTGTTGAGTGAGGTCCACAGGACCAAAGGGCCACAACAAATGTGTGTCTTTCTTTTCTGTTTCTTACTTGAAAAGGCCAAATAAGAAATGGGAATTGTCACATGGTTGACTCTCAGAACCAAACCACGGTCAGTACTTACTTCTGCATCTGCCTCTGAAGATTTACATGTGTACTTAGTTATTTCCTTATAGATCCACAGGAAACCTAACTGATGAACAGCAGGGAAAGATGGAGAAGATTGATTCCTAGCACAGGGAGTGACCATCTCTATTTGCTGAGCAACCTCTTTTATACCATTCTGGGGCCGCGTGACCTTGTTTTCAGCTGACTTCCAGATGCTTCATCTAGGCAGCAGGACTGTGTATCAGATTCGTGTGTCCTGGAGAGTAAGCTGGCTCCAAGCCGAGGAGGTGAGCCTCACTCTGACCTGTGTAGGTCGCAAGCTCAGAACTCAGAACCAGAGAGACTGTCAAGGTTCCACGGTTTAACAGAAGTGCTGCATGGCTGCTGCATGGATCGGGTAGCCTGGCTGCCACTGATCATCAGTGTTGCCTTCAGGGAAGCACAGAGCTGGCCTAGGATCCTCAGGAGAGTTAGAAATCCTTCTGCTCGCCCAGTTGCTCACCTGGAATCACCTGTACCTCTCCCACATTATCCTTACAGCTACCACTCTAAGCCCCACCCCCAAGGGAATGTGAGCCCTGTGTTCATTCTGTAAATTTATGACTCAGGGTAGATTATACCCAAAGATAACATAGTAGGTTTTGGCAAAACTCCTAGGACATGGTAGCTCTATTAAAAACTTCTTAACACAAGATTGTTGGTGGTAGTGGCTTTACATATTGTCACTTGAATGTACGTATCTGTTTTACTGGGATCTCAAGAAATGCTTGCATCCTGACATCTGGGATGCAGGAATCCTGAGTGCAAGAGCAATGGGAAAGAGTAGGGACTCCTTGTTTTTCACTATTTATCTGAGCCCTTTTGATGCCTGAATTTTCCATAGCCCAGGCAATGACGGTATCCCGCAGACTCATCTGCAGGTTGACTACAAATGATACCCCTGAAGGTATGTATGTACCTGGAAACTCAATTCTCTTAAATATGCATCATCATGACTCCTCTTTCCTTATAGATAACCACAATGTTTATGGAGCGGGAACTTAAGAAATAAGATATATTGAAAGTGTGAGTTTGGATGTCTGATAAATGTTACCAGTCATGTTTATCACAGGAAAAAGGAGCAGTTGATCTTTTCCAGGACTTGAACAAGTAGCAAAATTGAACAGGATGACTACAGAGAGCTTCTGTCAGCTTGAGAGTTGCCCTTTCTAGAACTTATTGATTCCTTTGATAAGAGGGTACCAATAGTATTTAACTGACTTATTTTGAGCCACTTCAGGATCCCAGACGAAAGAGCCACGTGGCCTAGCCAGGAGCGTTCAGGCAAAATGTGTCATTCTTTGAGCTTTCAGTCACCATGGGTTCTTTGCTTATTTTTTCTTTTTCATACATGTGTGTGATACATGCATGAGTCACCCTGGATTATGCTGGAGGCACTGTACACAGCTATAGCCTAAACCTAAGCCTCGCTTCCCAGGTCACTGGAACTGCCAATTCTGTGAGCAACCTCAAAAAATGGAACTGCAGTTCCAGCATAATTGCTACTGTCTCAAGGGTGCAGGGCTTAGCAGGGATTGCCTCCCTAGCTCCTTCGGATCCTGCATATCCATGCTTTCTCCTGTTATGAGCTTCTCCACCTGTACTGGCAGAGGGGCTCTGGCATCTGCAGCCAGATACTGAGTCTGTACAAAAAAGGAAGGATCTCTGTGCCAGCCACCAGCATCCTTGACATTTCTCTCCTGATTAGATGGTTCTCATTGGAATATCCCATCATTAGTTTAACATTCAGTCTCCAGGGACGTAAATGCTTATCCTCAGAGCATTTTTAAGTTATGACAAATGTCAAGTTAGGAGAAGAATCAAAAGAATCTTTTTCCAATGACGATAAAGAAGACAGTGATGACACTATTGAACCTATTACTGAGTTTTGGTTTGTGCCTGTGATAAGTCAGCATTGTAGGAAACGTTCATCGTAATGTGGGGAACAGGGCTAGCATTCAGTTCCTGAGGAGAAAGACTCAGAAGAGGACAAGGAGATAGCCTTGCATTTAATACATGTAAAGGACTGCTGCACTTAACAATGGAAAGACAAGTCACATAGGAGAGATTGAAAGGAATTTTTCTCCATCTGTGAGCAGCCAGTACAACATAACTAGAGTCAGGAAGAACATTCAATAACAGATTATGAAGATAGTATGGAGGTGGATGCCACTCTAGCAGTTGTTGTACTATTTAAGATGCACATGGTGATCACTGAAAATGATTTATGTTGCTGTAAGAGTCTGCTTACAGATGTAGGGGAAAACTTGGTGCCTTTTTCACTGTGAAGTGGGATTGATAAAAGATTTTTCCTTCTCCAAAACACACTTAAAACCAAAGGAAGGGGAAAAGAGGGGAGGGAACAGGGAGGTCTAGGGAGGGGTGGAGGGAGGTAGGGGACAAGGGTACCTATTACATTTGTTTTTTTTTTATTTCAGCTCATACAAACGTATTAGGTACACCAGTTCCCTCCCTCCCTCCTCCTCCCCCCGTACCCCCTGCTCCCCCTCCCCACCCCTCTCCCTCCCCATCCCCCAGTGCCTCCCGCCCCAATTCCCAGAGAGTCCTTTCTTGTGCATATCTGATTTTCCTCTGGGCCCTCCTCTCCGATGACATACAAGGACCCAGTGGCCTTTCCCTGAACCCTTTCCCGTGTTCCCCTTAGGTATAGGAACACTGCTGTGGCTGCCAATCCTTTGCCTCCAAGGATCTTGGTGCCTTTAGCAGATGCTAGACTTTGTGAGGTCAACAGTGTGTTGGACAATGCGCAGGGCATGCAAAGTCCAATTATGATTGCTTCAGCCCTAACTAGTATAGAGTATCTTACATATCATTGCTCCTCCCATCCTTTTGCTCTTACACTCTTACTGCCCCCTCTTCCGCAAATTTCCCTGAGCTTCAAGATGGGGAGAGACTAGGCTGGCCTAGTTCTAGGTGGTTGATATAGAGTCTCTGAAGTTCTGGATTGTGGTTTGTTGATTTTCTTTTGCAGTTTTTCTGCTCCTGCAATGCCCTTCACTCCATCCTGGTGGGCATTGTATGTTACCCCCTGGCCAGAGACAAAAAGCTGTTAGAGTCTTGTGATAAAAGCACATTCAAAGGTAGATGTAATAAAAGTGGGAAACCACAGTAAGGGAGGGGTCTATCACCCATTTGCAAAATGGTTACTTTTTATCTGCCAGACTATATGCCCTCCTCTTCTGGTAAGATCACACTCCCTCAGTAGTAAATGATCAGGAACAAAAGTCTGTGAACTTAATCAGATGTCTCATTACTTATTTGGGTCCTTGGTGGAGGCCTATTTTCCCTGCTGTAACATGGTCCCTTCTCTCCTTGTTTCTGGTGTAGCCCTCCTATCCCATCCCTCCTCTTCATAATCCTTGCAATTACTGTCTCTAGGTGGGCTGGGTGGGTTTGTTACTAGGAGCCACCTATTAGGGAGTACATACAGCACTTAATTTTCTGGGTCTAGGATACTTCACTTAATATAATTGTTTCTAATGACATCCATTTCCCGGCAAATTCCAGTAATTCATCATTTTTGATGGCTGAGTAGTACTCCATTGTATAGATGTACCACTCTTTCCTTATCCACTCGTCAACTGTTGGACATTTGGGCTGATTCCATGACTTTGCTATTGTAAACCGTGCTGCTATGAACATGGTCGTGCTTGTGCTATCGAGGTGAACCTCTGCTGTATGGGGGGTTATTCCCAAAAGTGGAATAGCAGGGTCATATGGCATTTCAATCTTTAATTTCTTTAAGAATCTCCAGACGGCTCGCCAGAGTGGCTGTATGAGCCTGCATTCCCACCAGCAATGTAGGAGAGTTCCCCTCTCTCCACATCCTCTCCAACATTTGTTGTTGTTTGTATTGTGGATTTTTGCCATCCTACTTATTACATTTGTATGAGCTGAAAAATAAAAAAAAGTTAATATATAAAAAAAAATTCTTTTTTGAGATAATAAGTTGTCACCAGCCAAAGAAACTATGAGCCTTATTAACAAAGGTAAATTAGTGAAGGGGGTATTCGTAATATATGTGAATTAACGAAGGAGGTATTTATAGTTTATGCAAAGGTGAATTAATGAATGAGGTATTTGTAGTTTATCATTTACTCCCAAATTTCCCATGTCTAACTGTCCTCCGAATAGGCTCTAGTTCTCTTCTTTGCCACATGCAAGTCTGTCTGAAGGCAGGCCCCTGCATGGTGAAATGCATAGGATAATGTGGTGGGTGGGTATGTATTGGATGGGATTGAGATGAACTGAGGAAACTCTCATCCTCAGAGAGAAAAGAAGTTTTCCAGGGATCAGCTTCTGTCATCTTTCCATAGTGACATGAATTCTTTACTTGGGACTCAAATCAAAAATTTCAGTCTCTTTCTAGAAAGTCTCTGAGGGAAATCCAAACCATGTGCATAACCATGATACAAATGCTTCAGACTAGCTTCCATCCCTACCTGTTTCATCTATTGGCTCTGTTATGGTTTCCTAGATTACAAACTTGAATGTCCATCCTCTCGAGTTTGTTTTCTGCAATAGAATAAGTAATTTGTGACAAAGTCCTCAGAGTATTTCTAACGATGGTTTGTCTTTGTAACAGTTTAACAAATAAATTTAGGGTTTCCTACTAAAAAATTAAAATGGAGAATTAATTATTGTTGGACTCATAGGGCTTCCAAGAATCTGGAAGGTCTGTGGATGTCTTCCTGATGATGTGACATAGTCCTCCCCCAATTTGGAAAAATGATATTTGGGAACACAAATGTCTTCTCAGAACCCTGGGAAGCAAACCAAAGGAGGGCAAGTATGAGTTTGTTTGGCTTTTCCAGGGGAATTTCATTCTATTTTAGAATGAGATAAAAGCTGACAAACCCATTAACTTTGGAAGAAAAAAGGAAAAGATTGTCATAATGCCTGCACTGCACAGCATGAAGAGGAAACTTAGCCGATGAGACACTCAGATTCTGAGACCATCAGACATTGATAAGACTCTAGAGAGCATCCATTCTGTGCTTCTCATTTGAAAAGAGTATTGCTTCATTTTCAAACAGATGGAAATTTTCTTACCTTTTTAATAAACAGACTTATGATACACTTCACATACTATAAATTAGCCACTTTATAGTGCAGAATGATATTATTTTCCATATTAATATCTAAATTATGGCTGAATATATATAGCACACTTTTCCCATTTTAACCACCCTTAAGTACACATTTCATTAGCAGTAACTGCATTCACATAGTTGCATGAACACTGTTGTATGACCTTCATATTGTTGTGGTTGGGAGTGTTTCTAAAAGCTTTTAATCACCCTAATCAGAAACTCTAATCATAAGCAGTAATTGTACATATCCTACTTCTGGATCTCATAAATCTAGTCCACTTTTTGTCTCTATGAAATTGCCTATTCTGGGAACCTCATACAAGTGAAATCATGCAATTATTTTTTTCTTTCATGTCTATCTTATTTCACTTCACATAGTGTTTCATGGTTGAATGATATTATAACAAGCATCAACACTGTATTTTCTTGTTCTGGTTGATTGGAGGAAGTGGTCACTGGAAGCATGACTGTGCCGTGTGTTTTTTGTCCCCAGCTTCTTCTTATTTCTCTTTTTCCTTTCTGGTTTCTGTATAGTGAATGACCTACTCTGCCCAACTACAACAGTACCCTGTCATATCTCAGCCTTAAAGCAATGGGTCAGTCAACTTTGGGCTGAAACCTGAAAATGTGAAACAAAATAAATCTGGGCTGTGAGCTAGCTCAGCAGGTAAAGGTGCCTGTGTGCCAACCTGATGACCTGAATGTGACCTCTTGAGTCCACATGTGGAAGGGGAGAGCCCACTTCCAAATATTGTCCTCTGATTCCCACATATGCACCTTGGGATGTGCATAATTCCTCTCTCTCTCATTTTCTCTCTTTCTCACTCTCCCTTCTGTCTCTCTTCTCAAATAGAAACATAAATACTTTCCCCTTTTAGGTTGGCTTGCTAAAGTATTTTGTGACAGTGATGAAAAATGAGACTGACAGCTATTTTGAATAATGATACAACAAACAATGACATCAAGATATCTGTTGAGTCTGTTTTCAATTCATTTCGAGTGTATATCTAGGAATAAAATTGCTGGATCAGGTAATTATTATTTTGAGGAACACTGAACTCTATAGCAGATGCAGTTCCTTGGTGAGACTTATTTTCTGTATTTTAAATTGAATTCATCCCTTGTTTTTTTTTTTTTGTGAGGATTGGCTCTGAAGAGTTTCACATCCCCCATATACAATGGTGTGTTTTGTGAATAACCTTTGCATGTCCTCACATACACTGTCATTTCTATGTTACATAACACTTAACGAAAAGTAAAAATATTATTTAAGGATAAAATGACTTAAAATGACTTTATATGCTCACATAAACACTGAAAAAATGTCCTTCAGATTTGTGATTAGTTGAATATGCAGTTGTGGAATATCTAACCACACAGCTGCCCTAGGTGTATGAATATTATTCCACTGTAGCATTTATTTGTATTTCTCTATGATGAATGATGTTAAGCTTTTCTTTGTGTTCTTGTCAACTATTTCTCCTTGGAGAAATGTCTATTAGTCATTAAAAACATTTTTTTAGGTTCTTTTTTTTTATTAAAAATTTAATTATACATTTTAAAATTTTTTACCAGTTCCCTCCCTCCCCCCTCCTCCCCCTCCCCTTCCCCCAGTGCCTCCCCCCCAATTCCCAGAGAGTCCTTTATTGTGTACGCCTAACTCTCCATTGGGTCCTCCTCTCCGATGACATATAAGGACCCAGTGGCATTTCCATAAGCCCTTTCTCTTGTTCCCCTTAAGCATAAGATCACTACTATGGCTGTCAATCCCTTGCCTCCAGGGGTCTCGGTGCCCTTAACAGATGCTAGACTTTATGAGGGCAACAGTGCGCTGGACATTGCGCAGGGCATGCAAAGTCCCATTACGATTGCTTTGGCCCCAACTATTGTTGAGAATCTTGCAAATCGTTGCTCCTCCCATCCTTTTGCTCTTACAATCTTACCGCCCCCACCGCCCCCTCTTCCGCAAATGTCCCTGAGCTCCAGGATGGGGAGAGATTAGGCTGTCCTAGTTCTATGTGATTGATATAGAGTCTCTGAAGTTCTGGATTGTGGTTTGTTGATTTTCTTGTGCAGTTTTGCTGCTCCTGCAATGCCCTTCACTCCATTCTGCTGGGCACTGTATGTCACCCCCTGGCCAGAGACAAAAAGCTGTTAAACTGGAGTCTTGTTGTAATAGCATATTCAAGGGTAGATGTAATAAGAGTAGGAAACCTCACTGAGGGAGGGGTCCATCACCCATTTGCAAAATGATTACTTTTAAAAACATTTTTTAAATGGATATTGCCATGTTTTCCAAGCTGACCTGGAATTGCCCTGGGAAGGCATATGTAATCCTCCCACCTCAGCCTCCAGAGCAACTAAGGCATGTACTACTATATCCTAAAATTTACTTTTTAATTGGAAAATATATATGTATATTATGCATATAAACATATATGCACTGTAGAATGGCTAAATGGAGCTAATTAGGTCATACATAGCCTCGTATACTTTTTAATGGCAGAAACACAAAATCTCTCTTGGTAAAATTCACAAATATACTACAGTGCCATTAATCATAATCACCGTGTCGTATCATAGATCCTTTTTTATTGATTGCAGCCAATTCTGCTGTGGTTGGACATACATGCTGTGTGACTTCAGTCTTTCAAATTGTGTTGACACTTTTTTTATGGCCTCATTAATAATCAATTTCAAAAACAAAATTTAGGGAAATTTGAAGGAAAATAAGTATCCTAGAGTTTTAGGGCACAATATAACTTATGAATTAGATCAGGTTTATATGCATCATAGTGTTTAAGTCAAGGGTATTTTTGTGATTTTTGCTTTGTGCTTTTTCTAGCAATTACTAAAAGATCTGTAAAATCACTGTGACTCTGAAGATTTTATTTCTCTTTAATTCTGTCAAGTTTTGTTTTTGAAGTTGTGTTTTAGGTGCAAGTAAAATTTAGAATTATCATAGCTTCCTGGTGGATTGAATTTTCATCAGATATGTTGCTCTTCTAATCTCTAGAAATGTTTTGTGCCTCAGTATCTATTATGTGATGCTAGTTCAACTCCAGATTTTCTTGGGTTTGTATTTATATGATTTATCACTTTCCTTTCTTTAGTTGACATTCTTGATTCCTATGACTGAAATATAGCTTTTATAATCAGTACATAACTGTGTTTTATAATAATATTCCCCTTGATTAACACATTAAAATATTTACATTTAATATACTTGTTGATTAAGAATATACTATTCTTTATTCCTTGTTCTCCTTTTGCCTTCTTTTAATATTTTTTATTTTCATTGAAGTGATAAATGGTTCTGTATTAGACTGCACAGGCCAATGGCATTTAGTGCCAACCCTGCACTCAGTGCCTCCATCTGGTTTCAAATTGTTTCATTTTCATCACCCCAACTATTCTGTGGTGCTAGAGATGGGACAGAGAGCCCTGCACACGCGGAGCAAGCACTCTGCCACTCCGCTGTAGAACAACCCTAGCCCTACAGCCAAGGCTGACTGAAACTCACAAGCCTTCTGCTTCAGCCTTTGAGGTTCTGGGAGCACAGGTACCACTACTCTGCCTCCCCTTTGTCAATTGCTTCCTGTTTTGCCCTCTTCTCTACCTTTGGTAATCACACATTGAATTCTCTCTATATAAATTATTTTTCTTCTTCTTGTTCTTCTTCCATGGTTAGTCATACTTTCTTTTATTCTTCAGTAAGTGATTATCTTAGAAGTTACAAAGCACATCCTAAACTTAGTAGATTTCACAGAATGAACTTCCAAGGGCAACAAGAAAAGCCTTTGAGAAGACATGACAGCACTAAACAGCTCTTGAAAGCCAAATTTGTTAGCGTGCTGAACTCTTTCTTATCATGTTCTGCTTGACTCGTTGTTTATTCCCCCTGAAACATTTTAAACCAGCAAGCACATCGTGGGGGAAAGTATCCAAAGAGTACCTAATATGTACCAGCACATTCCCTTCTCTCTGAGACCAGATGCCACCAGGTGGTGACATCTCTCTGCCACCTTTAGCTTTAACATTTCTAATGACTTTGGGCATTTCAGCCAGTATTGTCAGATTTCTCAGTAAAGGCTGGTGTTCAACAAGCTGTTCTGCCGTCATTGAGAAGTTTGTCACCTTAATTTTGTAGCAAAATTACAGGACAATGGGAAAAAAGTGGTTGTTCTAAATTCACACTGGTAACTAAAGCAGAGCTGATATCAGAGCTCAGACTTCCTGGTGCTCATTCCAACAGGGTAAACAGAACAGTGCTACTCCACTAGAGATTAGTGAGGCAGAAAATCACAACTAACTAGAGTGCCGAATATCAGGCATCCTAGACTCCTCAGTCATAATCAGGCCATCCAAATGCTCCCTCATCCCAAAACTCAGGGAATCTTGCAGTAGACGGGGTGGTAAGACTTTAAGAGCCTAAAGATGGTGAGGTACACTCACCAGGGCACTTGAGTCACGAAAGGCTGCTGCATTCAGGACCTCACTGCAGTAAGATCTACCCCCATTAGATCTACACAGTGCCTGACATAGCAACATTCCCCCATGGAACAAACATTCCACCAGGAGAACAACTGTACACAGTGGGAACCCTAGGGGTAGGTGTTGGACAAGTGAAAGGGAGCATCCCTTTCAAAATTGGCCCATTGATCCTTACAGTCCACAGAGATGGGTCCCTTCCTAGTACAGGTACCTTGAAGGGAGCCCTGTAATCCACACATGAAGGCAGGAGGGATAAGGACAGATTCGTGAAAAGAGGCAGGGGAGGGAAAGTGAGGCAGAGATGTGGACGGAAACCCATCTTGTCTTTAAAAAAAATAATTAATTAAAAAATAAAAATGCATATCCATATAAAAAAGAACCTAAATGAATTCAGGTGGACCAATCGAATTCATTGTATGGACAGTTGGGAGACTTCTTGGGCAGAAGTGGGGCCTAGAGATGTAAGTTTGGAATCCATCCTTGGAAATAAGAGTTGTGGCTGTGAAAGAGAGAGTCCTTTCTTCAAAGAGTTCATATTTAGAAAGGAAAGAGTCTAGGATTGACACTTATCAATGAAAGACTGACACAGGAAAGAACTGACACTTATCAATGAAAGAAAAAGAACCAGCAAACAGATGGGACTTCAGTACAAGGCCAGCCGTTCCCAAAGGGCTGAGTGAGGCTTCTGCTCTTGAAAGGACCTACCTACACTTCCAGCTTTGTCTTCTCTTCTGTCCCTGCCCAGACTGTCCTTCTGTGATTTCTCCTTCCCTTTACTCTTGCTGACTTTCTCTTAAATAATTGCTTTCATTTCATTAAACTTTGATTAAATAGATAATTTAACTTAATAAAAATATTTGATTTATATTACACAAGTAACACCTATTCCCATTTTAAAATATCAAAAGATATAGTCAAACAAAAATTTATAATCACAATTCTTTCACTTAGATAATATTTTGGTCAAGATGTATCTAGATCTTTATATATGCTCTCTCCTTCTCTTATAGTATTCATGAACTCTTTCAGCATGCCAGTCATGGTCTGAATCTTAAATTTATATTTCATTATTCAAGCTTCACATCTGTTTATAAGGTAGTATTTATTATCCCAGATGAAGAAACACAAAGAACACAGAAATTTGGAGGCTTATCCAATTACATAAGTATTGCTACTTTATCTACACATGCACATTGTTTTTTCTAAGTTTTGATTATTGAAAAATTCAATTATATAACAGTAAAGAGAAGAGGTACTAGAATTTACACCCAGATTGATCTTGCCTGAATCTCTTTTTTCCTAACACTGAACCTACTTTATAAATTAAGTCTCTATACCTCATGTTACAGTTGACTTGAGTGTGTGTGTGTGTGTGTATGTGTCTATGTGTGTGCACACTTATAACAATGTAGAAACGAATATAAGCTGTAAAATTAAGGTACCAGCTTGTAATTTTTACTTACTAAGGAACTATTGAAAACTATTAGCATATTCTCTTTTTTTCTGGCATAAATTTCTGTTCTTATTACCTGCAAAGCTTTTTGATCTCTAATAACTTTCTACTCTATTTCTATTTTATATTAAATTGTTCTGAGATTATTTCCTTATATGAGGGTCATTATTAATTTTTGTTGCTTATTTTATTCTATCATCTATTTGTGTGTGCATGTGTATGTCCCTGTGGAGGACCAAGGGTGACTTCAGGAATCATCCTGGATTGTTTCTATCACCTTTTTGCTTCACTCTGGGATTTCCTAGGCTCCACTCACTAGGGCCAGAAGTATAGGCAGCCACTGTTTCTGCCAGGAATTTGTATGTGGGACCTGGGATCCCAACTCAGGACTTTCTGCTTGTGAGGCAGTCTTAACCCCTGAGCCATTTCTCCAGCCCAAGAGTTATAATTCATCCACACATTCATCCATAAAATTAGTCAATCACCTATTACCAGAGACTATGGCTGAAAGATAAGGTCCTTACTCATGGATTTAGAGTCTGTGAAGAATATAGGAAAAAAGACAATTTTAAAAACTTCAAATTGTGATAAATACCATATAAAGGCAAACAAGAATGAATATAGAGGATAATGTTGGGAACAATTTTCAAAACATTTAGGAAAAATTTGCTTTTGCTTGCTTGAGGCTCTCTTTAAAAGTAGCTTCTATTCTTCATATTTAAAAGAGATTGCGTCTTTCAATATGTTTTTGCTAACTGCCGGCTACTAGCGACTTATTATGTCCCCATGCCTTCTCTTTCTATATTTGTTTCAGTGCAGTTTTGCTTCTGAAACCCTCTGTAATTTGACCATTCAATGTTATACCTTCAACACGGTGGTATTAGGAACTTTGTACTTGATTTCTGTGGTAGAATGAACAACTCCATGTTACATCTAAACAACAAATACCCCAATTAAACAATTACATGATTACCATAGGCTTGTTCAGTCATTATTTTAGGGGATGTTTACTTGATCCATAAAAATGCTTTTAATTGAGTTGAAGCATAGGTACTAAAAAATGTAAGCAATATAATCCTTATTAAGACTCCTCTTTCTAATTTCTAATCCTTAAACATAATCCTATTGGCATTTTGAAGTCCATACATTCATTCAACAAATTAATATAGCACTTTTTATTTGCAAATGACTGTGATTGATAGATATGGTTCCTCCTCCTGTATCCACAAGGGAGGTAGACCAAGAGGGTGGAAGATGCCTCTCACCTTCTATGCATCTGAGGGGAACCAGAATATGCCATTCACTGGCCTCCAGTATCACACATGTGGGATAGAATATCTGGAGGCCATGCTGACTTTGAGCACTGTCACAAACACCCTGAGTGTCCCCAACACTGTGAGAATCACTGGCACTAACCTCTCTTACTAATAATGTTCTTTGTGAAGTTTACCTTTTGATCTAAATATAGCATAATATATCACCATTTGGCAATTTTTGGAGATGAAAATATCACAAAGTGTTGTTATACTGCTTCTTTCCTGTTCAAAATGAAACAAGCAATGACAGGAGAGGATCAGATGCCATCAAAGACATTATATGGAACACGACAAGCCATTTGAAAGCAATTTTCAAGGACATGTTCAAGTAATATTTCAGCAGGTTCGAAAGCACTGGAATAGTACAAGCAAAAATGACTTCTTTGAAAAATACTGACCATGTATTTGATGATTATTAAATGAAATACATTTGGTTCCCTGGTCTCTAAATTTTTCAATCTCATTTTGGAGAAATAAACCAAAAGTGAACTGGTACACGCTGGTATCATGCTGTTTTGCCCCACAGTACCCACACTCTACTATTTCATTCCTTGAAAGAATATGCAACAACCTATAGTATGAATGTTCAGTATTTTAGTTAACAATTCATTTATTGCTGGATACTAAGGGTACTTCTACTGATATGTTAGTATCAGTGATGTTGCAGCAAATGTTTATGAACAAATTCCTAGAATAATTGGTGCTATCATAGGCTGGGCCCTTAGAAAGGAATCTCTGGGTCAAAGAGTATATATTTTAGAGTTTCAATAAACCCCATCATATTGTTTTCCAATGGCATTTAACCTATGTACTATGTACAAAAATGTTCTTTTCAAAAATTTTACTTTATTATCACTTAATTATCATTGTGGAAGGAGGGGGAACATGCATTCCATGGCTGTCAGAGGACAACATTGTAGAGTTGGCTTTCTCCTTTCACCTTTGTGTTGGTTCTGGGCTGAACTCAGATACAAGGGTTGTACTACAATGCCTTTATCTATTCAAGTGTCTTTTAGATAGGATCTCATGAAGTTCACACTGGTCTGGTATTTACTATTTAGCTGATGACGAATTGAACTTCTGAAGAGCCGCCTGCCTCCACCTCTCAGGTGCTGAGATTACAGCTATGGGCACTGCTCCTGGCCAAAAATGCTCTCTTCTTTGGATCCTTCAAGGACACAGGACAGTGCTAACATAGATCTTGTTTTAACTAAATTTCTGTGATAACTAAATTGGCTGATCCTCTTTTCATGCAAGTATTTCTTCTTCCCAGTGTTTATTGTCCTTATTTTTTGTATATCTTTCTATTGAGCTATTTACTGGTTTTCCTGTGAATGCATAGGCATTCTTTTGTATGATAATAATACTACAGCTCAAGTATTGCCTATATGTAAATAGTTTTCAACTGTTTTTTGTTAAATCTTGCTTTTTCCTAAAAGAAAGACTTTCATTTTTATTCTAGGTATTTGAAATAGAGAAACAGCCTCCTCTTCTCCCTCCTGCTCACCAGTGGCTAGAGAAGCACTTGGTGCCTTGGTGGCACAAGGAGAACAGTTATGAGACTAGTGCACTTGTGATTCAATGGGGCTGAATAGTGCCTCACCTCACACATGGCTTCTAAAGGCAGCTCTCCATGAAAACTTCAAGTGCCTAGAGGAGCACGGTGTCCTGAGGAGGATGTCTTCTAGATCCCCAGGAATCCTGTGGAAACGACAGCTTTCATTCATCTCCACAGCAAAATCATACAAACCACTGAAGCTCAACGAGTAATGGAATAGAACCAAGTACAGACGCCCAGCGCAGCCTACCTAATGGAGTAGAACCAGGGAGAGACCGAGGCCCGGCGCAGCCCACCTAATGGAGTAGAATGAGGTAGAGACAGATGCCCCGCGCAGCCTACCTAATGGAGTAGAACCAGGGAGAGACATCCGGCGCAGCCCACCTAATGGAGTAGAACCGGGTAGAGACGCCCGGCGCAGCCCACCTAATGGAGTAGAACCGGGTAGAGACGCCCGGAGCAGCCCACCTAATGGAGTGGAACCGGGTAGAGACGGACGCCCAGCGCAGCCTACCTAATGGAGTAGAACCGGGTAGAGACGCCCGGCGCAGCCCACCTAATGGAGTAGAACCAGGGAAACACTGACGCCCGGCGCAGCCTACTGAGCTACCCAGGCGAGCAGAAGGGAGTCCCAAGTGAGCAAGAGGCACCCAGGTAAGCAGAACCCCACGAGGCATACAGGACACCAAAATATCCAGGACAAAAAAAGAGAAATACCCCACAACACATTTGATATGTCACACATTAAATATGCATATTAAAGATAAATCTTCAGAGCTACAAGACAGGAGGGGACCAAGTCATATACAGAGACAAGCCCATCAAAATAACAACTGACTCTTTTTTTTAAAATTTATTTATTTATTGCGCATGCATGCATGTGTATATCAGTGAACATTGTGTGTCTCTGTGGAGAACCAAAGATGACTTCAGGAATCATTCTGGATTGCTTCTATTTCCTTTTCACTTTGCTCTGGAATTTCCCAGGCTCTGTCTTCCAGAACCGGAAGTATAGGCCATTGCCATTTCTCCCTGGCGTTTTTTTTATGTGGGATGTGGGATCAGAACTCAGGTCCTTCCGCTTGGGAGGCAGAGTCTTAATCCTTGAGCCAACTCTCCAGCCCCAACAACTGACTCTTCAATGCAAACTATAAAAACCAAAAAGAGCTTGGAGAAAGATAATGCGAGTTATGAATGAACACAAATGCTAACCCAGACTATTATATCCAGCAAAATTATTGGTTATAATAGAAGGTGAACCTTTTTAGGCAGCCAAAACTTCTAAAGGGCAAGAAATAGCTTCAGCTTGGGCTTTCAGCTCCTGAAAGAATCCAGGTTTTCAAACCACTGAATCACCATATTCGTATCTTCCACTGTCCAAGTGCAAATCACTAGGTTTTCCTTCACTGAAGTTCATTTCTCCAACAATGGGAGCTGTTCTGCTGCTTGCCCTTTCTACATCCAAAGCTTTATAGCCATCAACACAACTCTCCTCTATCAAGCAAACCAATCCACTTTTTGCCAAAAGTCCTCGTTCTTTACCAAAGTCGTTCTCTTCATCAAAAACTGGGCCCAAACAATCCATGACTCTCTCAGTATCACCATTTTCCAAATGTCCCACAAACAAAATGATTTTTAGAGCACACAATCTCAATATCTTCAAACATTGCCATATTCCTTCAAGCCATTCAATCCACAAAGTCCAAATAGCCAGATTTATCAACAACATCCCTCTTTTCTGATACCAAATTCTGTTGAAGTTGCTGATAAAATCATGATAAAACTGCTTAAGGGAACAAGGAGTTTATTCTCTTATGATAGTGTAGTTACAGCTCTTAGTCCGGTTGGTAGGAGAGCTGCATCATCACCAAAGGGAGCTGCTTGCACCATGTCCATGTAATAGCTGAGAGCAGAACACGTCTTAGTTGCCAGACCAGCAGGTCTGGCCAAGAACACAGGAAAATCCAAACTTCCTCAACCAGCTCTCTGTATTTTATTCACCTGCCCAGGGTCTAATGTCACCCACTATGGGCTGGGTTGGCCCCATCAATTAGACAATCTCCTGCAGGTTCCCTCTGGGCTTAACTCAATTACTAATTTTCTACAAATGTGCCCAGAGCTCCAACCTTTAACTATCAAGTTGACACCTGTACCTAACTATGACAAAAACAAAGATACAACCTATCAAAATTTATGAAACACATTAAAGACAGTTCTGAGATGAACATTTATAGCACTAAATACCTACATCAATAAATACAAAATCACAAATAAACGATTTAATGTTACACCTGAGAGCTTTAGGAAAACAAGAGTAAACCTACCCTAAAATGAATACATGGGAAGAAATATCCAAAACCTAGGTAGAAATTAATGAACTGGAACTGAAAAACATACAAAAAATTAATAAAATGAAGACTTTGTTCCTTGAGAAGATAATACAAAACTGACAAACCTTTAGACACACTAACCAAAAAAAAAAAAGAATCTCCAAATCAAAATCAAAAATGAAAAGAGGGAAATTACAATAGATGCTAGAGAAATCCAGAGAATCACAGGAACATAAGTTAAAAATTTACTAAATTGAACAATCAAAAATAAATGAATTCATAAGCAATACTATTTATCAAAGTTGACTCAATTGGTGACTAAAGTTGGATGAGTGAAGGGTAATGACTTTGTCAGTGGGGCGGCCCAAGAAGAGGCAGCCTGGTATGCCACAGAGATCTGAACTCCTGCAGGAGCAGACTGACTAGGGAAGCAGACTGGCAGGAGGGTGGGATTGAGGGAGGGCTGAGAGGGAGAGACAATGGAGGGAAGCAGGGATAGGTACTCAATATGCTTGTAAAAGTAAAAACTTTGAAGAAAACGAGTAGACAGGCCAATGGGAGCCCTGGGGTCCATGAAGGTGGAAGGGTGGGAGAGTGGGAAGGAGTGGGATGGATTGAAGAAGGGAGGGGAAGGGGAATGAGTGAGAGGAAGGATGGAGGGAAGCAGGGATGAGTACTCTTATGCTTGTAAAACTAGAAAAATAAAATAACTTTAAAAATTGACTCAAGATGATATAGATAATTTAAATAGAACAATAACAAGCAATGAAATCAAAACCATAAAAAATTATAAATCTCCCAACTAAAAAAAGTCCAGGCTGGACAGTGTAATCCAGACTGCACTGAAGTCCGGTGAAGAATTTTATGAAACTTTCACAGAAGTTTCATATTTCCTACCATTACTCTTCAACTTATTTCTTGAAATAGAAAAAAAGAAGGAATACTCCCAAACTCTTCCTACTAAGCCAGTATTACTATGATTCCAAAGCCAAATAGACATATAAAAAGAACTATAGCCCAATCTCATTAATGAACACAACTGCAAAAATTCTTAATAAAGTACTTGCAAAACGTATCCAGAAACATATCAAAAATATCAAATTGGGTTCATTCCAGAAATGCAATGATGGTTTAACATAGGTAAATCAATAAATGTGATTCATCATATTAACAGACTTAAAGTTAAAAAAATTATCTCAATAGCTGCTGAAAAGACTCTTGGCAAAATTCAACATCTCTTCATGATAAAAGCTCTGGAGAAAACATTAGTGGAGGGGACATATCTCAATATAATAAATGTTATATACTACAAGCCTAAGACAAACTTCACTAAATGGGGAAAAACTTGAAGCATTCCCACTTAGATTTGAAACAAGACAAGGCTGTCCACTTCCACCACTTCTGTTTAATATTTTGCTTGAAGTTCTGACAGAGCAATAAGTCAAGAGAGGGAGATAAAAGGAATACAAATAGAAAGGGAAGAAGTTAAAGTTTATATTTATGTATTTATAATGATATGATTCTGTACTTGGGATACCTAGAAATCTTCTCTAAATTTATTAATAAACTAATAATTTCAGTAAAGTGGCAGGCTTCAAAATCAACATACAAAAATCAGTAATTTTTTTATATGCCACAAACAGGCTGAGAAAGAAATGGGGAAATCAATCTCATTCACTATAACTTCAAAAAGAATATCTTGGAATAAACTTAGCCAAGGAAATGAAATACCTGTACAATGAAAGCTATAAATCTACTGAGAGAAATTAAAGAGGATACCAAAGGTAGAAATATCATCCATACTCATGGATTGATAGAATTAACATTGTGAAAATGACCATCTTACCAGAGGCAATATACATATTTAATGCAATTTAAATCAAAATCCCAGTGCAATTCTTTACAGAAGTGTAGAAAGCAATCTCAAAATTCATTCGAAGGGATAAAAGTCTCTGAATAGCCAAAACAATCTTGAGTAAGGAAAACACTGCTGGAGGTATAACCATACAGACTTCAAGCTATACTACAGAGATATAATAATACGAAACAGCATGGTACTGGCACAAAAACAGATCAACGGATTACAGTAGAGGACCCAAATATAAGTTCACTTGATTTTTTGACAAAAGTGCCAAACATACACACTGGGAAATGAGTAGCATCTTCAGCAAGTTATATCTGGAAAATTGGACACCTACATGTAGAAGGGTGAAAGTTGACTGTTGCTTCTCACAAAAATTAACTCCAAGTGAATCAGGAATGTCATCACTAGATCTGAAACTTTGCAATTTGAGTTGACGGGCCTAGGTAAAGATTTTCTGAACAGAACTGATAGGGTTATACCTCCAAAACCTAAGACCAAAAAAACAAGTGGGACTTCATAAATTAAAAAGCATATGTTCTGTAAAAATAAGTTCTCAATTCCACAAAAAGATAACACACAGAATGGGAGAATTATCTTTGCTAACTACAAATATGACAAAAGATTAATCTCTCGAGTATATTAAAAAACTCAAAAAAATTGAATGCCAAGAAAGCAAAAAGCACAATTGGGTCCTAGAACTAAAAAGAGAGTTTTCACACACACAAAAAAACCCTTAAATGTTAAATAAATATCTTTTAAAATGCTCAACTTCCCTGATCATCAGGGAAATGTAAATTAAAACCTCTTATCCCAGTTAGATTGGTTAAGATCAAAAAGACAATAACAATGAATGTTGGTGAGGATGTGGAGAAAAGGGAACACTTATTCGTTGCTAGTGGGAGTGTGAATTGGGATAGCCACTTTGGAGATGAATATAGAGGTTCTTCAGAAAGCTAAAAATGGAATTACTATATGACCCAGATGTGCCATTGCTCTTAATATTTCCAAGGGACTTTACATTTTACTACAAAGACACTTGTTCTTCCATGTTCTTTACAGTTCTGTTTTCAATAACAAGAAAATGAAATCAATCAACATGTCCATTAATAAAAAAAAAAAAGGGCAATGGAACTGTGGTATATATATACAATACAATGCTAGTTAGGATGAGATTGTTAAAGTTATTGGTAAATGGCAATTAAACTAGCACTAAACTAGCATTAAACTAGCATTTATCATTAAACTTTAAAAAATTTTTTTTTATTATTTTTTATTCAATTGTGCATGTATGCATGTGTGCGCGTGTGTGTATGTGTGTGTAGAACCACGGACGAATTCGGGAACCACCATGGACGCCTCCACCTTCTCCTTTTTTACTCTGCCCCGGGATTCACAGGCTCCGCCCTACCAGGACCGGAAACACAGGCCCTGCCCACGCTTCCACCCGGCGTCTATACCTGGGGTCTAGGATCCGAACTCAGGACCTTCCGCCTGCAAGGCAGAGGCTTAACCCCTGAGCCACCTCTCCAGCGCCCCTATTATTAAACTCTTAACTGAAGTATTTGACCTTGGAACTCCTTTGTGATTATGGAACTTGTTGTTAGTGCTCAGTTTATTATGGCTACTTATGAGCCTGAGATGGTTGGGTCAGTGAACAAATTCTGTGCTGTGGGATTCAGAGGTAGGATTGGGTACAGGTACCTGCACTTATCAGTCAATGTGACGTCTATGGGAGGGGGGGAAGGGATCAGTGGGAATTAAACGAGGCCAGGGTCAGAGGAATCTCCGTAAGAATAAGAATGAGCTAAGTTTACTCTAAATTATTCAGCTTTAAATACATGAAAGTTGGGCAGTAATCCAAAGTCTTAGACTATAGCAAAAAACATCAAAGAATAGCATGATCTTATAAAAATAAGAAGGAATGAATAACAAGAGAAAATTCATTAGGAAACTAAATCATTATGACTAACTAGTACTCAGGAGAGAACACAGTATCACTGGTTGGGTATCACTTCCCGTCCAAGGCTGGCCACCGTGTAAGCAAGACCTCCCAAAGGGACAAAGAGCAGAAACAAAGAAGTTCAAATTGCTGATCTTTGCTGCTCAGATTGATCAGTACTAAAGGGGCCCCAGGAAGCCTCAACCAGACCCCAGAGTCAAATATGTTGGTGTGTTACAGTAAAGATGGCCAAGGATTTGGTGGAGGGTGATATTGTGCATAGTTAGTTGAGGAGTATTATCTTCTGTGTTGGAAGGTTTGTGTGGTGCTGTGGTCTTCATAACTGAGAACTGTGAATTTAGTTGGGTTTTTGGACAATGTGGGGTCCCTTTGTATTTCTGTGTTTATATGTTACAGAACATTCTGTAATGTTGCACTTCTGTTTATGGTTTGGAGATTTTGTTTCCTACACAATGCTGGGATGTCTACCCCTATTTTAAGTTTTTCTTTGAAGTGATAAATTTTTTAATAAATAAATAAGAGAGAAACCAAACATATGCATCCTATGGCACAATTTTCAGAGGAAAAGTTTCAAAGTCAGCCATCTCCTTCCACCATGTGAGTTCTGGGAATTGAACAGACCATCAGGTTTGTACACAGGCACCTTTACCCACTGAACCATCTTGTCAACTCTGTTTTACCATTTTTTTTAATGACAGTGATGTTTTGCGTGTCTCATTTCCCCAACTCATGTGACTCTCTCTTAACAGAAAATTGTCCCCAAAAGTGCATGGCCCACTCTCCTCCCTCTAATCCACCTCCTACCAAGAACCTTCATAGCCTGTTCTTCGCTCCCCAGAGGATTCCTGACCTCCTGATCCCAGTTCTAGTTCTCTCTTACTATTCTGAGTATATCAGAACTGACTCAATCTTGAAGCTTTATTTTCTAAAAGAGTTCTACATTGAAGTGTTAATGTGTGCTAGCCTCTCTCTACTCACATGCACAGCCTCGCCTTTAATAACAACTTTAGAGAGATCGGTTTCTAGCACACAAAAATAGAAAAGGCCGTGAGTTTTGTAGTCAGACAAATCTCTATTAACTTTTGTCTTGATGAGTGCTATCTGTGTTCTTAACCCTAACCCAAAAGTGTAAATTTGAGATATTGAAAATTTGGGCCCACATTGGGAATGAGTTGACCTTATATTATACTATAAATACCAAATGAGACCCTTTTACAAAATCCTTCCAAAGCCTTGTGGACTCCTTTCTCTTTTGATCTTTGCTATCTGAGAGAAGAAGGGGATGACCATTTTGTAGAAACAATCAGAACCTTTCAAAGACTTCCCTGGGGCTGAGAATGTAACTTAGTTGGTAGAGTGCTTGCCTAGCATGCAATAAACCCTGAGTTTGGTCCCCAGAATTATATAAGCTGGATATGGTAGTTCATGGTTATAATCCCAACAGTTGCAGGTGGAGGCAGGAGGTATAGAAGTGCAAAGTCATCCTAAGCTACATAAAAGTTCAAGGTCATCTGGAGAAAGGGCATTAGCACCAATCACAGCAAAATTCTTATCAAGTGAAGGTCTGCACTACATCAGTTGCAGTGTTGCTCTTGAACTCCCATCACAGTGGTCCTTCTATTAGGCCACCAGGGGAAGTGTCCAGGTGGACATGGTTCGAAGTCACCCCGTATTTACCATAAGTCCTATATGAATGGCTTAAAATAATCGTCTTGGCTCTAGCTCAGAATTTGGAACAATTAGCTATAATTTTTGTAATTTTCTTAAGGTAACTATAGAGTGTTCTAAAGGATCAACATTGGCCTTAAGGGTACTCTGACTGCTCTTGATTGACAGTCCTTTCTCTGGAGGCAGAAGAGTAGCAAGAAGAGTACAACAGCTGTCAATTAAGTATCCCCAAAAATCTTTGCTTATTTACAGGAAAATGGGCATCAAAAGGAGTGCTTATAATAACAACAAAGAAATTATCACTGACACTAACAGTGATTTTGACACTAATAATGATCTTGACAGATTTTTAACTATGCTTAGCGCTGGAGGGGCTCTATCTGTCTCAAAGTTGAGGTTGAATTATCAAAGCAAGGAATAGACTGTCTGGAGATATCCAAAGGCACGGCCATGGTGATTTGATCAACTAGAATACGGCCTGGCCCTGCTAATCTGGACAAACCTCTTCACTGTCTGCACTGATCAGGCCAACAGAATTTCCAAGAGAACAGCTTCAAGTCCAAATGTGCTCACTGAATACAAGGAACTGCAGGTGCACGGTAGACTGGACATGTATTCTTTCCTCCTCTTCTTCCTCTTCCTTCTCCTCTTCCTCTTCCTCTCTCTTTCTCTCAGCCAGGTGAGAATGAAAGTGTGTCTTGATGATTATGAGCCATTTGTTTTGAATGACACTGAAGTGGTTGTGTTTGGGGAAACACCACTTCTTTGGCTATAAAGAGTTACAGATTATGTGTTGGATTTAATGGAACCAGACCTCAAGCGTCCTGCAAAGCTGTGGCCCCAAGAAGGAAGAGTTCTGACAGTGACCATGCTCTTCTGCCAAGAGTGTTTGGCAAGCCCTGACAGACAACATGCACAGGACTTGCATGGCTCACCAATCCCTTCCAACTGACATTCTTTCTCAAACTGTGTATATCTCACTAGGTCTCCTTTGAATGGAACCAAGCTCCCAAAGCTGTTACTGATCTGCTCCTTAAAAAGCTGCCTCTGAGACAAATCACTGAGTCAAAGATTGGCAAGGAGCGCTCTTGGGCTTAGCACCCATGACAGAAAAAGAAGAAAGACAGGGAAGAGAGAAGTAGTTGGGCTATGATTTAGATATGACAAATTTCATCAGGGGTTTTGGAGGTAAGGTGGTCTTTCAGAGATGTTCTATGTGAAAGCAGCCCAAGATTTGTCCTCTACATCTGTCAGTTATTGGATGTGTGTTACCTATCACTTTGGATAAGGCAAATGGAAAGAGAACAAGATGAAACATCAGTTACCAACTGGGAAAATCATTGCCTCACACCTTCAACTTTCACTACTACTTGATCTACACAGTGATTTGTGGATATGATCCCTGCTGCCAGAATCTCAGATGGTGACAACTGCTGACATCTGTATCTGTCTAATTTGCTACATTTCATTCCAAGTGTTAGGTTGGGTCGGTTACATATTTCTCTTGTTTCTACTGCTCTCCCCCTCTCCCTGCCCTATCTGGAAAGTCCCCAGAAATCCAGAAGACCCACAGGGTGACTGTTGCAACCTCCTCAGCAGATGTTTCCAATCTCTCACTGGGACCCCTTTCTGGCCCTTTCCAATCCTTATCCCATCCCTGACCTATAAAAAGCCACACACCATGCCCTGGGTATGACTCCCCCAGCCCAAGCCTGTTTGGACCACAGAACCTTGCCTGAGAGCCTTCCCATTAAAGCTGGCTTTTGACTTATTATAATATGGTCTGATTCAGTGGTCTTCTGCATCAAGTTGGAACTTTTTACCAAGGACAATGGGGCTGGCAACACATTCAGCAGGTGAAGGTGCTTGCCTTCAAGCCTGACAACCTGAGTGAGTTTGATCCTGAAGAACCTACATGGTTTCTTCCAGTTCCATCCATTTACTGGAAAAATTTCATTAGTTTATCTTTCCTGATAGCTGAATAGTATTCCACTGTATATATGTACTATATTTTCATTAACCATTCTTCAACTGTTGGACATCTAGGTTGGTTCTTTTTCTTTGCTATTGTGAAAAGAATTGCTATAAACATGGTTGTACATGTGACTCTATTGCAGGATGCAATGCTCTTTGGGAATATTCCTAGGAGTGGTATAGTTTGGTGGTATGGAATTCAACTTGTAACCTTTTTAGGAATCTCCAAAGGGTTGTATGGGTTTACAATCCCATCAGCAATATATGAGAGTCCCCTTCTCCCACATCCCACATCTCAGTTGTACAGGCCAATTTTTAAAAGGAGCTTGTCCACTTCCTTTTCATTTAATTTTTCAAGTTCTTTGTGTACTCTGTATATTACTCTTTCATAGGATGCATGGCTAGTAAAGATGCTCTCCCATTCTATAGGTTGCCTTTTTGCTCAATTAACAGTCTCTTTTGCCTCATACTGAGTGAAATATCACAGGAAGACAGATACTGTTTGTTCTCCCTTAAATGTAGATTCTAACATTAAGCATTCAGTTTGATATAAACAAACAGAAACGTTTACAACACCCACAAAGGTAAAGGAAAACAAGCAGGGGGAAGGGTGGGAGAAGACTCCAAAGAGCAGAAACAAAAGAACAGGTGTAAACAGTTTTTAAAAAAAGCTTTTATGTAAGAAAACTCTTATGGGGGGAGGAAGAAAAGGAATAGGATATGATATTGAGTGGGGTTAGTCTTCAAATAACTAACCACCTGCTTACTACCCCTAACTCTCCCCTCAGTGACAGAGAACACACCCAGCAATGTCAGTCAGTCTAAACAGCAGCAGACAGGGAGAAAACTGACAGTAGTGAGGGTCAGATGCCTCACTACTAACTACAATCCTTGATAGTAAAACTCCATCTAAACATCCCTCATTTTATCTTTAAAAGAGAAAAGATCTCAACACCTAAACAAGATGCAACCTATTTCAATGGAAGAGTAGTGAAACAGACAACAATCAACTGGAGTGCAGAACTCTCAGCCAGAATCAAGTCAACCAAATCTCTTCCCATCCTAAGGCTCATGAAATCCCGCAGAAGAGGAGGCAGTAAGATTGTAAAAACCTAAAAGGTGGGGAGATCTACTACTGACTAGGACATTTCACTCAAAATAGGGCTGTATCCAGAAACTCCCTGCAATGAGACTTGTCCTCACCAGACTTGCACTATGGCTAACATATCAATATTCCCCATAGACTAGTGAGAAACTCAGGAAACATAATTACATGCAGGGGAAACTTTAGGGGCTAGGGCTAGACAGCTTAAGGAGAGTGCCTCTATCAGTGGGTCTACCCAAGGAAGGGCCACTTAATCTGCCACAGAAGCCTGAGCTCATACTAATGCAGATAACTCAAAGGGAACCCTAGGGCCTACACAAGCAGATAGACTGGAGGGTGGGAAAAAGAGGGATGGATTGGTGGAGGGAGAAAAGGGTGGAAAAGGAAAGAGAGAAAGAGAGAGGGGGAAGGAAAGAGGGCAGGGAAAACCACTCATGTTTGTAAAACTAGAAAAAAATTTAAAAATTAAATTTAAAAAGAACCTACATGTAGAAGGAGAGAAATGATTCCTGTAAGATGTCCTCTGACCTCCACATGTGCATTGTGGTGCACAAAGATATACACAGCATACACACATATTCACGCAAATAAATATAAAAATAAATGTAATAAAAGGTTTTTAAGGATTTCTACAATGATAACAACACTTGGTCTTTTCAAAATGCTAAGCTTCTAATCATGATGCATGATTTCTGGTCTGCTCTCAAGACTGCCTTGATCCATCAGTGACAGCTACAGGTTTGTCATTCATCAGCGTAATACTGTTGGGGCCTCAGAGCACCTCCATCCTTCTTTGTCTGTTCCTATTTAGTGATGTCCACTAGATGGCCACAAAGATTCATTTGCCTCTCCTACCAAGAACCTGATTTGGGGGGGGGATATAAAATTCAACTCACAATATTATTATTATTATCATTATTATTATTTATAGATCTAGAAAAAGAAATTTATTCTTTGTAAAACAAAACAACAAAAAACCCCATTAGATAAAACTGTAAGTATTACCAAAGATATCACTAAGTGAAGATATCACTAATTGAGAATAACTATGAAAACGACCTCATTACGTTTTTCCCCTTGTGGCCAGGTACTATCCAGGCTAATTTTTCCTTTAGGAACTCATAACTAGAGTAATCCTGGAAGACTTCCCTTAAGAATTCTGCCTATCTGCCTCAGTTTCTGTCCTATGATTTTTTGCAGTTCACATCTATCTCTTCCTGAGCTTTGAAGGAAACTACCTCTCCTGTCTCTTTCTGCTTATGTACTTTCACATGTAACAAGCAAAGCTTTGCTTCTGCTGGTAACTTCATCAACTGGGTAAAGATGGCCTGAGAAGACACTGAGCCACATGGACAGAGCTGACAGTCTTATTTGCTCCTTTCCTAGTGTTATCTGGGCAACAAGCTCACTTATTAAATGACCACTCCAAAGGTCACAAACCACTGTAACTTGAGTGTCCATCAGAGATCTCAGTCATTTCTGCTTCCTATTATGGGACCTTGAGACCTCAGGTGAGTCCAGACCTGCCCCATATCAATTTTATCATATGTAAAATAAGGATTCACATAGCAACTTTCCCATTGGATAGAATGGTGCATACCTATAATCCCAGCACCTGGGAGGTGGAACAAGAGAATCAGAAGTTCGAGGTCATCCACAGCTGTGTAGCAAATTCAACAGCTGGAATTAAAAGAGACCTTGTTTCAACTACTGTTCCCTACCCCTCCAAAAAGAGAAAAGGTAAGGAAAGGAGATACTATGGAAATGGCAATTTTCTATGCAAACCTTGGCTAATAGATCTCTTTATTTTCTAAAATTTATGAGGCAGAGAAAGAAAGAGAGAGAGAGAATGGGCACATGCATGACATGCACATGTTGGCTCTTTCCACCTTGTGGGCTTCAGGTATTGAACTGAAGTCACCAGATTTGCATGCAGGTGTTTTTACCTGATGAACCATTTTACCAGCCTAGATCTCTTTTTGAAATATGCTGCTTTTGAAGAGAAAGACATTTTTTTAGACAGAGACTCAATATGTTGCCTAGACTAGTCTCAAACTTTGATTCTCCTACCTCGTTTTCCTAAGTGCTAGAATCACAGCATGAGCCACCATGCTTGGCTTAAAGTTAATTAATTTGAAAAAGTGTGATACCTCTGAAGGATCCTTTCAACAAATGGAAGAGTGGAAGAAGGGTCTGATAGTGCATACTCGTGTGGTATCTAGAAAGATTTCACTCAGTGGTCTACTCTAGCTGGTAAGGTCTAAAATCATCCCATCATTCTTGGTAAAAAGGTCAACCTAGAGCCTGGTCCTAGCCTATGTTGGATTCTCCATGTCTATACCCAGTGTTTCCATAATGAAACACTGTTTAGTACTGTGGTCTGGGATTGGGGGTCTATCTTGCCACAAAGAAGTGCCAAGATTAAGGGTCAGAACAGGTAGGGGGTCATGCTGGTTGACCCAAGGGCTTGGACAACAACTATTTGGTGTTGTGTTTTTTGTTTCTAAACTTTAAACAAGTATTTTTAAAATAGAAACTTTCATATTTTATATGAAATTAATCTGGAAAATCTTTGAAATATGTGCCTAGAGAGTTGTCTCCAAGGTAATTCTAATTCTAGTTCCTATCATGTTGACAATCAGTATAGATCATCACAAAAGCCATTTTAAGCAACATGGAAGAAGAGGATAGCCTCAGTTTCTTTTCCTGTTGATGTGATGCAATACCCTCACAAAAGCAACTTGAGAGAAAGGGTTGATTCTGGCTCAGTTTAGGGTTATGAGCCATCATTACTGGGAACCAAAATAGCATGAGCTTGAAGAAGTTGCTCACATTGTGCCTGCAGTCAAGCATGCACAGTTAAGAAGCAGAGGGCAATGAGCGATTGTGTTCTACTTTCTTTCTCCATTTGTAAAGACCAGGATTCCATGCCAGGAAAATGGTGCCACCCACAGTGGGTCTTCCCATGTCAATCAAGAAAATCTCCTGCAGGCATCCTCAGTTGTCTGTCTCCTGGGTGATTCCATATTTCATCTAGTTGTCAGTTGACATTAACTATCACAGGAAAGAAACTTAACATAGAGTGTTTATCTAAGCTTCCCTGTTGAAGAAGACTCAGTATCATAAAGGTGTCAAGTCTCCATAAATTAATCCAGATATCTCCTTTTAAGTTTTTCTCTTTTTTTCTTTTTTTGTTTTCTGCTTCATTTTGCTTTTAGAAATGATATTGCTACATAGCTTTGGCTGATCTGCAACTTGCTATATGGATCTGTCTGGTCTCAAAATTGCAGGAATCCTGCTTACTCAGTAGGTCACGTGTTGAGATTATAGGTGTGCATCACTATGCTCAGCAATCCAGTGGTAAGTATGCAAATTGAACCTAAAATTCATATGGGAAAGCAAATATATTGAAAGAAATTATGGAGAGAGTACTGGGGAGAGACCAAATATTTTAACATCATATCTGTAGTTATTAATAATATGACACAAATACATAACTAATTCATTATATATTGATATGAGGTAAATTTTATCATTGACATTAGATCAGTGATATCAAAACAATTGAATTTTCATATGCATAAATACATTTCTAATGACCTTCATATATTAAAAGAAATTTCAAGTTATATACAGTATAAAAATTGAAATAATAAAATATTTAAAATAAGAAATTATTAGCATCAGACTGAAGAAACTTTCCAGAGAAAGTACATACTCAATTAAGAAGATAAATTCTGATACACAGAACAAAAAGTTGCACACACATTAAAAAAAGTATCAAAAATTAAACGGGCAAACCCAACACTGAAAAAAATGCTTTCAGTTTTTATAATTGATAAAGTTTTATTTTCCTGAATATTTCTTTATTACATCATCACTTTCCCCACATTAAAATTTCCTATAAAGAAGGATGGTTAACACTGTGCTTTGAAAGCAGAAGTTTCCGTGTTTGGAATTCAGGTCCCACGTAAAAATCTCAAACAGAAATAGCAGCAGCCTGCACTTCTGGCCCATCAAAGCAGAGCCTGGGAAATCCCAGAGTGAAGCAAAAAGGAAGTAGAAGCAATCCAAGATGATTCCTGAAGTTATTCTTGGTCCTCCACAGAGACACACAGTGCCCTCTGATAGATGCACCCACATAAAATATAAAAATAAAAATCTCTTATAAGAATAAAGGGCTGGACACTGTTTACAATAGCAAAGTCATGGAATCAACCCAAATGTCCAACAGTTGATGAGTGGATAAGGAAAATGTGGTACATCTATACAATGGAGTACTACTCAGCTATCAAAAATGATGAATTAGTGGAATTTGCCGGGAAATGGGTGGGATTAGAAACAATTATATTGAGTAAAGTATCCCAGACACAGAAAATTAAGCGCTGTATGTACTCCCTAATAGGTGACTCCTAGTACGAAACCCACTTAGAGACACTCAAAGATAAATCTCTATAATAACTACAGTAATTGCTAAAATTATGAACAGGAGGGATGGGAAAGGAGGGCCACACCAGTAACGAAAGAGGGGACCATGTTACAGCAGAGAAAATAGGCCACCATCCAAGGACTGCAAGTAAGTAATGAGACATCTGGTTAAGTTCACAGACTTTCCTTTCTGATCATTTACAGCTGATGGGGTATGATCTTACCAGAAGAGAAGGGCGTATAGTCTGGCAGATAGAAAGTAACCATTTCGCAGATAGGTGATTGACCCCTCCCTCACCGGGGTTTCCTACTTTTATTACATCTACCTTTGAATATATTCTTATAACAAGACTCTAATTTAACAGGTCTTTATCTCTGGCCAGAGGTTGACATCCAATACCCATCAGGGTGGAGCCAAGGGCATTGCGGGAGCAGCAAAACTGAAAAAAAAAATCAAAAAACCATAATCCAGAACATCAGAGACTCTATATCAATCATCTGGAACTAGGCCAGCCTAATTTCTCCCCATCCTGAACCTCAGGGAAATTTGCAGAAGAGGAGGCAGTAAGATTGTAAGAGCACAAGGATGGGAGGAGCAATGATATGCAAGATACTCCACACCAAAGCTTTTAATGTGGGGTCGAAGCAATCATATTTGGACTTTACATGCTCTGCGCAATATCCAACACACTATTGACCTCACAAAGTCTAGCATTTGCTAAAGGCACTAGGATCCTGGAAGGCAAGGGATTGACAGCCACGGTAGTGTTCCTATGCTTAACGGGAACACAGCAAAGGGTTCTGGGAAATGCTACTGGGTCCTTGCACCTCATCGGAGAGGAGGACCCAGAGGATAGTTTGGCATGCACATTAAAGGATGCTCCAGGGATGGAAAGGGGAGGCACTGGGGGATGGGAAGGGAAGGAGGAGGGGAGGGGGGCACAGGGGGCTAGAGGGTTGGAGGGAGGAGGGGACCGGTGTATCTGTTAAGTTTGTATGAGTGGAAATAAAAAAAAAATAAAGGGCTGGAGAGATGGCTTAGGGGTTAAGACTGCCTCTCAAGCAGAAAGTCCTGAGTTCGGATCCAAGGTCCCACATAAAAATGCCAGGTGGAAACTGCGCTTCCAGCCCTGGTAGGTGGAACCTAGAAAATCTCAGAGCTAAACAAGGAGGAGGTAGAAGCAATCCAGAAATGATTCCCCAAGTCACCCTTGGTTCTCCACAGGGACACACAGTGCCCTCTGATACACACACACACACACACACACACACACACACACACACACACACACACAGAGTAAATAAATAAAATTTTTTAAAGAAAAAATAAAATGGAAAGATGATCAAGAATTTATCAGTTGCCCCAGCCCGAGTCGGCGGCGGCGGCTGCGGGAACTTTCCCGGCGGGTCTAATGGCTGCGCGCGGGCCGCTGTGAGGCGCGGCGGCGAGCGGGCGCGGGGCCGCGGAGCAACGAAGAGCGAGCGACCGCGAGGCCGGAGCCCCGGCCAGGCCCGGTCCGACCCGCCGAGCCCGCGATGCGCCCCGGGGCCGCCCTCCGGCGCAGCTGACGCCCCGCGGCCCCGCGAGACCCCAGCCCGGCCGGCCCCGCAGGAAGCGGCCGCTGCCGCCCAGCCCAGCGCGCGCTCCGCCCGGGCACCATGGCGGGGAAGGCGGCCGCCCCCGGCACCGCGGTCCTGCTGGTCACGGCCAACGTGGGCTCGCTCTTCGACGACCCAGAAAACCTGCAGAAGAACTGGCTTCGGGAGTTTTACCAGGTCCTGCACGCACACAAGCCTCACTTCATGGCCCTGCACTGCCAGGAGTTCGGAGGGAAGAACTACGAGGCCTCCATGTCCCACGTGGACAAGTTCGTCAAGGAGCTGCTGTCCAGTGACGCAATGAAAGAGTATAACAGGGCACGCGTCTACCTAGATGAAAACTACAAATCACAGGAGCACTTCACGGCACTAGGAAGCTTCTATTTTCTTCACGAATCCTTAAAAAACATCTATCAGTTTGACTTTAAAGCTAAGAAGTATAAGAAAGTCAGTGGCAAGGAGATCTATTCAGACACGCTGGAGAGCACCCCCATGCTGGAGAAGGAGAAGTTCCCCCAGGACTACTTCCCTGAGTGCAAATGGTCAAGGAAAGGCTTCATCCGGACGAGGTGGTGCATCGCTGACTGTGCCTTTGACTTGGTGAACATCCATCTTTTCCATGATGCGTCCAACTTAGTGGCCTGGGAAACAAGCCCCTCTGTGTACTCGGGTATACGACACAAGGCCCTGGGCTACGTACTCGACAGAATCATAGACCAGCGATTCGAGAAAGTTTCCTACTTCGTCTTCGGTGATTTCAACTTCCGCCTGGATTCCAAGTCTGTCGTAGAGACGCTCTGCACAAAGGCCACGATGCAAACAGTCCGGGCTGCTGACACCAATGAAGTCGTGAAGTTGATATTTCGGGAGTCAGATAATGACCGGAAGGTCGTGCTCCAGCTGGAAAAGAAGCTCTTCGACTACTTCAACCAGGACGTCTTTCGGGACAACAACGGCACTGCGCTCTTGGAATTTGACAAGGAGCTGTCTGTCTTTAAGGACAGACTGTATGAACTGGACATCTCATTCCCCCCCAGCTACCCATACAGCGAGGACTCCAGCCAGGGCGAACAGTACATGAACACTCGGTGCCCCCGCCTGGTGCGATCGCATCCTTATGTCCCTGTCGGCCAAAGAGCTGGTTCTCAAGTCGGAGAGCGAGGAGAAGGTCGCCACCTACGATCACATTGGGCCCAACGTCTGCATGGGAGACCATAAGCCCGTGTTCCTGGCCTTTCGAATGGCGCCTGGGGCAGGTAAACCTCATGCCCATGTGCACAAGTGTTGTGTCGTGCAGTGACTGGTGGGAAGAAGTGCCCGCGCCACGAGAGGGTCCTCCGGGAGACCCCGTAGCAGTGTCCTGAACTCATCCTCCGGACAGCTGCATCGGAACCCGCTCAAGCACCACCTGCTAGACGGCCGGCCCCACACTTTGCTTCAGCCTCCGGACCCCCGGAAAGCCACACATACCTCACTGTCAATCTGTTATGTGACGTTAAGTAGACATATTGGGTTTTTTTTAAGTAAGTCACAGTCCTGTTGCCAAAACTCTTAATATACAGCAGAGAGCCTGTGCTTTAGACTTCACAGTTTTCCATTCTCAACACCTGTCTGGGGGGGCATCTCCATCAAGAACCCAGGTGCCCAGCATCCCTCTGCCAGGAGGCGTGTGCTCAGCACCAGTCAGGCAGCATAGCTGCCATGCGTGCTCTTGCCGGAGGCCCGAGGTCTGACTCTACTGCCATGTTACATGGCGTCCGAATCACACTGCAGCTGCTTTCCATTTTTATATATATAAATACATATAAATATATACTTTTTAAAATAATTTATAAACCTTACCAAAACTTACGCTGAGTATACTTTCCAGTGTGAGCGCACGAGTGTCCCACGAGTGTCCCACGGCAGGCAGACCACCGTCTAGCTGGATGACGTGTCTGTTAGTACACGTTCCTGAGACAGGATTAGCAGTGCCGGGGGCGAGAGATCCCGCGCACACCCACACTAGCCGCTTGTCACCCCTCTGCCTTTTTCTGTGTAATATTAAGAACCGAATGTGAAGTTTATAGCTAGCCTGGGTGTACCTTTTAAGAATTTTGTAAACTGTTTTGTCTGTCTTTTGTTACGTTTTATGGTGCCAAGTATCCTACATAAACTATAATCTCGTGGGAGAAGTAAAAGTAGCCTTGTCCACTCCCCACAGATAGCTTCTAGCATGGGCTGTGTGCAGCTGGCGGGGGCGCAGCAGGGGCCATGCCAGGCACAGGCTGTCCCCTTCCTCGCTCCCAGCACTGGGCACACGCTGAGGAAACACAGCGTGTTATTGATTTTCTTCTGAACACTACATTTCCTGGACGGGTGGCGGCACGACTTCTGCTGGTTTCCCTAGAAATCACTGGAGTCCAGCCTGCCTCCTGCACGCCAGGGTCCAGTCTGAGCACCGTGGTCACTGAGTGCCAGCGTGCAGTGACTCCTGTGGGCTCCAGCTGTGGGTCCTTCCTCGGAGACCTTTGGAAATGACTGCTCGGTTCCTAAGCAATAAAACAGATGATGGTGAAAACAAACAAACAAACAAACAAAAAAGAATTTATCAAAAAAAGCAAATGTAAATGCTAAGTCTCAGGAATAACCTTGAATTAAAAGCATAATAAGAGTTCAGGGTCATAGTTCGATTGTTCAGGCTCTCTAGCATATATGATGTTGTGAGATTGATCTGGCACCAAAAATAATAAAATAATAGCATAAAAATAATAGGTGAAATGAAATATTAAATCTATTTTATTAACATACATTATCAAGTTAGTAAAAGGATTTAAAAAAAAAAGGATTGTGAAATCAAACCAAGCTTGTGAAACTAAACTGATTAGCTTTGTGATTCCAAGAATTACTTCATGATGGCACACATTTATAATCCAGCACTTTGGAGACTGAGGCAAGGGGATTGATAATTAAAGGCTGGCCTGGGTTACATAAAGACCCTGTTTTTAAAAATGAAATGAAAGAAGGAAGGAGAAAAAAAAAGGAAGGAAGGAAGGAGAGAGAAAGGGATATCTTAATTTCTCTTAGATGTAAGTGCTGAGTCTTGGGGGCAGGTGAATATTCAAGTTTACAAGAAATCATTTCCAAAGTTCTTCTATAATTTATATCCCCACAAACACTGTATGAGAGTTTTGGTTGATTTGCATCCTTACCAATATTTATTGTTTTCAGTCCTTTTCATTTTAGCCTTTCCAGTAGTTTTAATATTTATTTCTTGGATAACTAATGGCTTTAAGTGCCTTCCACCCACATTTTAAAGCACAGGCATTCCAAGGTTTGGATTTTGCCTCAATTATGTTCTTTCTCTCTCTAGTTTGGTTTTAGTTCAGGAAATGAGAGTAGTTATATGATTCTTAAGATATTTTTAATTAAGCTTGAAGGAATGGATCAAAAAGTTCAAGAATGTTCTTTACATTCCTAATTCAGATTTACATAAGCTTTTGTTAATGAGACAAAAATTTTATAATCATGTGCATATAATTTGCTTGCATTTATTCTGTTTTGTAAAGCTCATGTCAATTACAGATATTTATAAGAAAAATGAGTATCTGGCATTGTTTATATGCTAACACTTTCAGAGTTTTTATGAAAATCATATGAGTAGAAAGAAGAATTTTCATAAAACTTTCTTAGCAGCATTTTTATTTTTAGAAAGTATACAAACTGTTCAAGGCTAGCATCAACATGGTGCCAGACTGATGATTGTACTTGGTGCTTTCATACTCCTTTCCTTTTGTTCACTCATTGAATATGCCCACCGCATCTCTGCATGGTATTATCTGCAATTTACAGATGGAGTATTGGCAGCCTCAGAGAGGTTGTGTGATTTGCCTAAGGTCTTGCAGTTGGGTAGCAGATCAGAATTAAAACAAATGAGATTCTGTCATGATCCATGCTGATTTTATTAAAAGTTTTCAGGGTCTCCTAAGGAGCCCAATGTGATCCCTGTCTCTGTGAAAGTAGACAATTTGTTTGTTTCATTTAGATCACAACAAGGGGTTCAGATCCAGTCAAAGATATACATTTTGTTGGGGTGGTAGACTCACAGATGTCTCTATTGGTTTCCCTTAGCAGGGGATGCTTCTCTCATGGAGCACAAGTGGGAACAGCAATGTGAACAGGGCCTCTTTGCAAAAACAATTGCAAGGTTTGTGACTAAAGGTGCCCCCTACAACCACATGTCTCAGGATGAAATATCCAGTGTAGTTAAACCCATCATTGCTCCTGGTGTAGCATTAGTATAATGGTTAGGTTCAATTGTCAACTTGACACCTAGGAAGCAAGTATGAGAAATTAATACCTGAAGAATGTTAAATCTTTCCAGAATAAGAAAACATATATAAGACTAGGGATTTTTTGAGCTGCTTTATACTGTAAAATTTAGCAACATCCAAAAATTAAAGGCTAAGTAAGTCTGGTGAAGTGGACTGCAGTAGTTCTTCTGGTCTGGATGATTCATAATACCAAACTTATATGTATTGGTTTCTAACATAGACAGTAAAGTTTAGTATATAAGTTAGTTACAGTAAAGGTTAGCATCAATAACTAATAATGCAATACAATAATTGGAGGGCAAGATTGCTTAGCAGGTAAAATCACACCTGGAAACTTGGATCCCACATGCTGATAAGAGAGACCTAACTTCCAAAAGTTGTCCTTTGGAACCCCTCCAACAAATAAATAAAATATTTATAAAAATTACAATAATGAGGCTGGGGAGATGGCTCCATAAAACATCTGCCGCACCAGCATAAGGACCTGAAGTGGGACCCCCAGAACCCACTTGAAAATCCCACGTGGTGACAGGTACCTGAAAGCCAAGTGCTGAGGGAAAGAAGCATGGAGTCAAGTATTCCTGAACTTCATTGGTCAATCAGGCCAGCCAAATCCAGGACTGAGGTTAAATAAGAGATTCTGTCTCAAAAAGTAAAGGTGAGAAGGAATCGAGGAAAGACACTCAATCATCTTTGAACCACTACTAATGCATATACATACTAGTGCATGTGCACACACCCATTTTAACAAATATACATATCATGTACACACAAAAATTAAACAAAATAATTATAGTATACTGAAATAAGTTATTTCAAATTAATAAATTTACATGTATGACAAGTGGTGGCAGAAGTTAGGGAGATTACATCTACACTCAGTGTTCTGACCTGTGAACATTTGAATGATCAATAGTAGCCTGACATGACATGGTATCTATCAAACCCCTGAATTTCATTCCTGTGCACTCACAATGTGGACAGCTTCCCTGGACGGACTGTCTGCCAGGCTCCATGCACTCACAATGGGTGGACAGCTATAATGTGGACAGCTTCCATGGATAGACTGTCTGCCAGGCTCCATGCACTCGCAATGTGGACAGCTACATGTGGACAGCTTCCATGGATAGACTGTCTGCCAGGCTCCATGCATTCACAATGTGGACAGTTCCATGAGTCAGGCTTCATGTGCTCACACCATGAATTTGGTCTCATAGGAGTTAGACAGAATTGCCATTCTTTAGCTTTATTGTGGGTTCTTAATTGTGTGGTGTTAGAAGCTCAGTCATGACTATCTACATCCTAAATATATTTTCTCTTATTGCTCACATAATAAGGTACAGAACAACATTCTCTTAACTTAAAACATTTGGACTTAACTATTTCTCAAATCCTGAAATTTTGGGGGTTCAGAAAAGTGGCAGACACGAAGGCCAGGAGAACTCTGTTCCCCAATGCATTAATCCCTCTATAGCAAAACGTAGATGTTCATACTAAGTGAGATTATAGCTTTTCTGGTATAAAAGAACCGAGCAGACTGAGACTGGGTGATTTATGAAGAACAGATATTCTTCTTTTCTTCTTGCCCAGCTTCATGTACTAATCTTAGTGAGTCTGAGTACAGGGCTCTCTCCTAGGGGAGGCCTCCCTTGTGGTTTCATGACATGTCATGAGGCATCACACAGATGCTGAGAGAAAAGGGTTAATCACATCCTGTTCATAATGAACCTCTTCCCACCATAATGAGTCCCTCCAGGAATGAACTCATCTGTCCATTCTTGAGAGTAGAGCTTGTCTCAGAGCGTCATGACCTCTGCAGGAACACATTTCTCCACATTGCATTGGGGGAACATTTAAGTCACAGCATGGGATTTTTCCATTAGTTTCATTCAATTTTAAGTCTTCATAGTTCTCCAAGGGATCACCAAGCTCCTTGCTGCTTCCTCCTGTCACATGAGCCAGGCAGTAGGGGTACCCCAAGTTTATTCTGCAGAATCTGCCTTTTATGTTTGGGGGACCCCAAGGAAGGAAAAGAGAAAACTTATTCTACTTCACATGTACATAGTTCTTTTGTATACATGTGATTCTTTTATGTGCATGTGATTTTCCTTTGAGGATTCTCTAAGGGAAAATTATAGAAGCTCATCCTAAATCCAAAATAGACCTTTTGGTTGATATTTTATCAAGGAAGAAATCTGGATATTTGACCACTCTTCGCCAGATCATGTCTCTTCTGCTGCTCTTTTGTATCCATTTTGACTCCACTGTCCTGGTTACAATCTCCATTTTTATTCAGGTCACATGGGAGGGGGATTCGGCAACACTTGCTCCTTTGCTGTCTATGTACATTATGACTGAGTCTAAGTTGGTATCACTTTTACATTGATCTTAAGCACACAATCCCCCTTCTTCACCTGACTCTCCCTTTATCCTCTATTAGAAGGTTTCAAGAACAGAGTTGGCTTACCTTATGTAGAAGGGAACTCTGTGGAGCTTACTAGGCCATTCGGACCTAGCATTTACAGAATTAAATATTAATTTATAGAAAGCCGAAAGGAGGTGAATGATTTTTTTCTGGTTGAAATGTAAATTTTTATGGAGCCCCAGAATAATAGTTTGGCTGTTGCATATTGTTCTGACTAGTTTTGCATCTGTCAGCAACTATCTCCTTGTTCTATTTTTATTACTGGACATCTATATATCATTTTCTCATGTTATCCTGAAAGCCAGATTTTTTTTCATCCTGCCTTCCCTCATTAATGAATTGCTCCTTACATATTTGTGTAAAATTATATTTTTAGAATTCTGAAGATTATGCTTTGACACCCCCGAATGTGATGGAGATGGAATTTCTTACCATGTTGAAAAGTTGTTAAAGCTCAATTTAGTTGTGCAAGAGAAAATGAAGTGATATGTCTTACTCCCAAGTATATCCATTCAAGGTCCAACTTCAGATACAAGAAATTACAAGGTCAGGGAGAGTCATCAAATATTATTTGAGAGTCATCAAATATATATTTCACTGGATGGAATAATGTTCCACTGTGTAACAGATTCATTTACTTACATAATCATTTACTCATCTAGAACAAGTCTGTACTGTAGAAGCTACCAGGGGAGAAAAATAATTAAAGGCCTTATGAACCTGTGAGATATGCTAGTTACAATAAAAATCACCATGGCTAAGGGTGACCACCAGTATAATAATGACATGAGTATCAAAGAAACAGCCAACAACTTTTTGCTTGGACTAAATGTCCCTTTCTCAGAATGGAACGTATTCCTGTTACTTTTAACTGGAACAAGAACCTACAAAAGGAAAGGAAATGGACCACTAGAGAATAACAGACTATGAACCTATAGGCAAGAATACAGTACATCAAACTGCTTTGTAAATACCTGCTATTATACCCATTGACTGAAAAAGCACTCTCAGCACTCAATCTAGAATCCTTCTTCTACAACAGAAGTAGAGGATCTCAACCTGCAGACAGGACACAGCCTGGTACAATGGAAGAGCACTGGAATAGATAATAGCCAGCCAGAATGAAAAGTACTGGTGACCTTGCATTGCTCACTCAGAATCAGGCCAACCAAATCTCTTCCCATTCTAATGCTCAGGGATTCTTGAGAGAGAAGGAACAGGAAGATATAAAAACCTAAAGATGGGAAGGTTCACAACTAGATAAGACATTCCATGTAAGGCAGGGTTGCTGCATCCAGGAGCTCACTGCAATGATGGATCCATACCAGAATAACCTTTCAGATATTAGTCAAGAATTCAATAACCAAGAAAAAGGTCCAAAGCATGATCAAAATAATGATAGAGGAAATCCAAGAGGAGTTAAAAAATCTCATAAGCCAATATGAACAGGAGCACATCAGGCACCTAGATAAAATTAAAAAGAAAACAAAGAAACAAAAGAAGAAAACAGTCAAAGAAACAAAACTAGATATAGAGCAATTTTAAAAAACCTCATGCAGGGGGCTGGAGAGGTGGCTCAGGGGTTAAGCCTCTGCCTTGCAGGTGGAAGGTCCTGAGTTCAGATCCTAGACCCCACATATAGATACCAGGCGGAAGCAGGGGGCAGCCTGCGTTTCTGGTCCTGGTAGGGCGGAGCCTGTGAATCCTGGGGCAGAGTAAACAAGGAGGATGTGCAGGCCCACACACACATACATGTACATGTGCACACACACAATTGAATAAAAAAAAATAAAAAAATTTTTAAAAACCTCATGCAGAAATTAAGCTTGAAATCGAAAATAAGCTAACTATAATCCAAAATTCAAAAGAAAGTTTTACTAACAGAACTAAGGAAACAGAAATACAATATCAGAACTAGAAGATAAGATGGCAGAACAAACTGGTTCAATGAAAGAGGTTGAAAAAGCCAAAAGAATATTTGAGAGGAATATTCAGGAATTATGGGGCTCTTTGAAGAAGCCTAACCTGTGCATTCACGGAATACCAGGAGAAGAAACCCATAAATCCATGCTGAAAGAGATTTTCCCGCTATCATTAATGAAAAATTTCCACTTTTAAGGAAAGAGATCCCCATCCAAGTATGAGAGGCATATCACACACCAATCAGATATGACCAAAATAGAACCCTGCCACAGCAAATTATATTCAAAATACTGTAGATATGTGTCAAAAAGAATGTGCTGAGAGAAAAACCAAGGCATATTTAAAGGTAAGCCTATTAAAATAACAGCTGTTTTTTTTTTCCCCAACAGAAATAGTAAAAGCCAGCAGAGCTGGAAAGATGTACTTCAAGTCATGACTGAACACAAATTGCCAACCCAGACCTATATAACCATAAAAACTTTCAGTCATGATTGAGGGTGAAAGAAAAATCTTCCACCATAATGACAAACAAAGCTTTACATAAAGACCAAACCAGGCTTACAAAAGATGCTAAAAAAGATACTTAAACACAAAGAAAAGGACAAACATAACCAAGGGGACAGAAGAGAAAAATAACATCAACACAACTTCCTCGTCACAAAAACACAGAAAATGATAGTAAATCAACAAACATTTCTAAATTATAACCCAAAACATCAATGTAATTAACCATCAAATCAAAAGACATAAGCTACAAATATGGATTAAATATCAATCTGCTACCTTCAGGAAACATATCTCACTATGAAAGATAAGACACATTCTCAGAGCAAGTGATGAAATGAAAGAAGAAATTACAAATCTCCCCACCAAAAAAAGTCCAGACCAGATGGATTCAATGCTGAATTCTACCAGATATTTGATACACAACTAACACAATTACTCCTTAAACTCTCCCATAGAATAGCAAAGGAAGGAACACTCCAAAATTCTTTCTATGAAGCTAATATTATACTGATCCCAAAAACAAATAAAAATACAATAGAAAAAAAGAAAACTATAAGTCAATCTCTTTTATGAACATAGATGCAAATCCTCAACAAAATTTTAGCAAGCTGGATTTAAAAACATATCAAAAAATCATTCATTATGGTTAAGTAGGATTTATTCCAGGCTCACAAAGTTTGATCAACATATGCAAATCAAAAAATGTAATCCATCATATAACCAAACCCAAGGACCAAAATTACATCATTCTCTCAATAGATGCAGAGGCTTTCAACAAGATTCAATGTCCATTTATGATTGAAGTCCTAGAAACATTAGAATGGAAGGACCATACATCAATATAATAAAGACTATATATAATAAGTCTATAACAAAATCATTCTAAATGGTGAAAAACTTGAAGCATTCCCTCTTAGATCAGGAACTAGGCAAGGTTGTCCACTCTCACTACTTTTATTCAATATTGTACTGGGAGTCTTAGCTAGAGCTATTAGACAAGAGAAGGAAATAAAAGGAATACAAGTAGGAAAAGAAGAAGTCAGGTTATCCCTATTTGTGGATAACATGATCCTTTATCTGAGAGACTCAAAAAACTCCACCAGGAAACTCCTGCGAACTAATACATAAGCTCAGCAGAGTGGCAGGGTACAAAGTCAATATTCAAAAACCAGTGGTTTTCTTATACACCAAGAATGAAAAAATGTGAGAAAGTCTTAAGAGAAACAATTTCATTTACCATAGCCCCTAAAAAAAGAAATATCTTTGTATAAATCTAACCAAGGAAGTGAAAGATCTATACAATGAAAACTTTAAAACCCTAAAGAAAGAAATTTCAGAAGATACCAGAATGACCGACCTACCAAAAGCAATGTACAGATTCAATGCTATACCAAGCAAAATTCCAAGACAATTCTTCACAGAAATTGACAAAGCAATCTCAAAATTCATATGGAAACACAAAAGGCCAAGGATAGCAAAAATAATCCTGAGCAATAAAAACTAGCTGGAAGTAACACCTTTCTAGACCTTAATCTATACTACAAATCCCTAGTAATAAAGACAGTACAGAGCTGGCTCCAAAACAGACACATGGATCAATGGATAAGGATCAAAGATCCAGAAATAAGCCCATACACACATAGCCATCTGATTTTTGACATAGGGGCTCAGAAAACTCAATGGAAAAAAAACAGCATTTTCAACAAATGGTGCTGGCAAAATTGGATATCTTCATGCAGAGGATTGAAACTGAAGCCTTACTTGTTACCACACACAAAAATCAACTCCAAATTGATCAAAGATCTTAGTATCACACTAGAGACTATAAAAATCTTTGAAGAAAGAGCAGGTAATTCCTTCAAAGTGATTGGCCTAGGCCAACACTTCCTAAGGCTCAGGAAATAGAACCAACACTCTACAAATAGGATCTCATTAAATTAAAGAACCAATGTTCAACCAAAAATAATGTCAATGGAGCAAAAAGACAACCCACAGAATGGGAGAAAATCTTCATTAACCACACATCTAATAAAGGACTGATATCCAGAGTGCACAAAGAACTCAAAATATTAAACACCAAGGAAATAAACAGCTCAATTAGAAAGTGGGCCATAAAACTTGAAAGAAAATTTTCTTAGGATAAAATTGAAATGTCCAACAAACATCTTAAAAAATATTCCACCTCCCTATCCATCGGGGAAATGCAAATCAAAACTACCTTGAGATAATATCTCACTTTGGTCAGAATGATGAAAATCCCAAATACATACAACAACAAATTCTGGAGAGGATGCAGGGAGAAGGGAACCCTCATATGTTGCTGGTATGAATGCAGACTTGTACATCCACTCTGGAGATCAATATGGCAGTTTCTAAAAAAGTTAAAAATTGAAATGCCATGTGACCCTGCTATATCACTGATGGGAATATTCCCCCAAAATATTTCATTTTACTATAGTGACATATGTACATCCATGTTCATTGCAGCACTATTTACAATAGCAAAGTCATGGAATCAACGTAGATGACCGACAGTTAACAAATGGATAATGAAAATGTGACACATATACATGATGGAATACTACTCAGCTATCAAAAAAACAAATTAATGAAATTTGCTAATAAATGAAGTTGGAAGAAGTTATATTGAGCTAAATATCCCAAGCACAGAAAACCAGATAGTGCATGTTCTTCCTTATAAGTGGAACTTAATTCCTAGCCCTCATAACAACATACTCAAGGGGAAATCTTTTTATTACCATTATAACCACAAAGGATTAGAACTAGGGAGGTAGGGGAAAGAAGACCCCAAAAGAATGCAGACAAAGGAACACAGCTCAATAGAGAAGTTAGGCCACTGTCAGGAAAGACCCATAATTGGTGAGATATCTGATGCAGCCCATGGTCAGTTTCCTTCCTGTTCACTGGTGTATGAACTGGTTTGAAGCACTGGATATGTGTTCCCTGAGGTGGAGGAAGAATTAGTGGTTAGTAGACAGTAGGATAATGGTCTGGAGGTTGATCTCACTCACTACCGTGCCCTCCTCCTGACCCTCCCTCTCTTTCAAGCCTTCTCTATATAAAAGTCTCTCTTTAACAGTTTTTATATTACTGGATAGGTGAGAATCTCAACACCCAGATAAGATGCAGCCTTGCGCACAGCAAGAACAGCAAAACAACCAGAATGCAGAACACTGGTCACCCTACAATGTTCACCTGGAACCAGGCCAGCCAAATATTTTTCCATCTGAAGCCTCAGGGAACTTAGTGGAAGACGTGACAGTAAGAATGTTAAAAGCCTAAAGATGGGGAGGTCTGCTGCTAGACAAGACGCTCCACTCAAGATAGGGCTGCTGTAGCCAGGAAGTCACTGCTAGGGGACTCGACCTCTTCAGACCTGCACAGTTGTAGATGTATCAACATGCCCCCATGGTCTGGCCTGGAAAATAATTTCAAGCAATAGGATCCTTAGGGGCAAAGAGTCAGACAGAGGTAGGGGAGTACCCATATCAGTGGTCCTCCCAAAGAAGGGCCTCTTGGTCTGTCACACCGACCTGAACCCCCACTAGAGCAGATGATACAGAAGAAACCCAGGGACTCATATAAGCCAAAGGACAAGAGAGTAGGAGGGACCAGGCTGGACCTATGAAGGGAAGGGAGAGAAGATGGGAAAGGATAAGAAAGTGAGGAAAAGGAGGGAGGAAGGGAGTGGAGAACAAGAGTGGCAAAGGAACATATATAACTAGGAAAAATAAAAATAACTGAAAAAATAAATACATATTTTCCACGTGCAAAAAAAGAGAGAGAAGGGCACAAAGATAAATTATCTCTCATTAAGAAAATAACTATTCCTCCCCTCTCCTTAGCATGTCTCTAGGTATCATCTTTCCTGGGATTAAGGGGTGGAGTCCTGGCCAGGTGATTGCCAGGCTCAGCTGGAGTAACTCAAAGAACTACACAGGAGTAGGTATGTTTTAATTTTTGGACCACATAATGTTGTGTCTCTACACAGGGCCATATGTGGCACTCAGATTCCATTCTAGTGTTACCAGGGAAATAGGAGGTGGGGGTCTATATTCAATGACCTCTATCTTGCTAACCTGTGCTAACAGTTTGACTCATAACCTGTAGAACATGAGAGCTAGAAGTTTCCTTACTTAATTCTCATAGCATCACATGAGGTAGTAGGGAGCTGAAAGGTACAAGTCAGAGCATGACCCTGGTGATTTTTGGCTACTCAAGCAGTGTGCTTTCCATCCAGCAATATGCTGGGGATGGAAGCACAGAGAACAAAAGATCTGACAGTGCTAGGTAAAGCACCTTGTGAATTAATGCTAGTGATCAACATCAGAATCCAGGTTTTATTTTTTTTTATTTATTCAATTGTGTGCACGTGTGTGTGTGTGTATGTGTGTGTGTAGAACCACGGGTGAATTCGGGAACCACCATGGATCGCCTCTACCTCCCCCTTGTTTACTCTGCCCCGGGATTCACAGGCTCCACCCTACCAGGACCAGAAACGCAGGCTGCCCCCGCTTCCACCCAGCGTCTATACGTGGGGTCTAGGATCCGAACTCAGGACCTTCCGCCTGCAGGGAAGAGGCTTAACCCTTGAACAACCTCTCCAGCCCCAGAATTCAGGTTTTAAAGCATCAGATCTAGAGCCCTTACCTCCACACTTGTGCCAGATGGCGACTCACAGCTAGACAACAACAGTTGTTAGACCTGCAATAGTCTGTTTTTGCAGGATAGACTTATGCTGGACTGTGCATAAGTCAAGCATTTTTCCTTTTCCTTTCTTTCTTTACTTTTGTTTCTTCTTTCTTTTCTATTTCTTCAAGAGAAATCTGTTAATCAGAATTGGTTGTGCCTCAGGTTCCTAGAACAAGACAGAAAATCATAAGACAGACTGAAAACTGACCACAAGAACACAATGATTGGTATGGTCAATAGATTCCAAGGAGAGAAAAGGAGGAGACGGAGAGAAAGAAGAGAAGGAAGATAAGTAGGAAAGCAGAAGCAGCAGCAATGGTCAAGACCTATTTGTGAATTAAAGTTGTTCTTTCTGCCACTCTTGGGTTATTGCAGAAGCCTTTTACTTGGACAAAATCATGGTATGTTTGGTGGAGAGTTAGGGGAGAAAAGGAAGAAGTTTGGTTTTCTTTGTTTATTGTGAGGAAGGAGGTAATATTTTTTGAGCCTCAAAAGCAACATCTTTCTTGTGTTCCTATTTGTCTAACCTTGCTGAAATCCCAGTGGCTGAGGGTGTTATGATTTCTAGAGAACCAAGCCTGCCTGAAGTAAGATAGGAAGCAACCGAAGGCATTGATCTGTACTCCACATTCCATACGTGGTAATCCTAGTAAATGTTCTGTCCTTACCAGAGATGGAACTGTCAAACTTTCTCAAGTGCTTTATAGCATAGAATTCCATTGACCTGTGTTCAGTTCTTGAAAATTTTAGGCTTTCGAAACAGACATGTTTTCCAGTACAGCTGCATATGCCCACAACAGTAGAACAACAATAACTTTGCTGCCACCTTACTTAGATTGTTTGGGGAGTGAGTGTGTGTGTGTGTGTGTGTGTGTGTGTGTGTGTGTGTGTGTGTGTGTGTGGTGTGTGTGTGGTATGTGTGGTGTGTGTGTGTGTGTGTGTGTGTGTGTGAATTTCTCTCTCTGTGGTGTTTCTTATTCTATTCTATTTTTCCATCTAGTGACTTTTGTTTTCTTCGAAGCAATGTTGTTTAAATGCTTTCCACAAATGCAATCTTGAAAATAAACACACTGAATGAATAAGAACAGAACAGGATATGTTCTCAACTCTGATCACTGCCAAGAAGTTTCCTCAGCTGTGTAGAGATAGGACTAAGCAGACAAATAGATTATCAGTACGGAAGGACACCTAATGCTGTTTTAAAGATTGAAATCCCACCAGAATGGCACTAACAATGTCCTGACTCCTGAACACATGGAAGGTTTCAGTCACTGGATACTTATCAGCAACCTGTGGACCTTGAAAACTTGGCTCACTCCTCTATCTCCCAACTAGCAATTTACAGAAGCCTAGGTTTCATGCCTTCTAGAAATACAGAAGGGAAAAATTGCACCTGTATTGTTGCTTCATGTCTCATAGATTTCATTGTTAGTTTATTTCTCTATCAATATCCACTACCTTATGGCTACTGTCTTAACTTGACCTTATCCCCTGGACATCATGGAGAAGAGGCAAGCCACTCCGTGGTGCATTACTGAGTTACACACCTGAAGACTCTGGCCGCTCATCAGGGTACTGTTAATGTCACTGGTTTTGGAGGTGGTTTTTGACACAACATAGAAACTACAACACAGTATTTAACATTTCCTTCAATTTGGACAAAATTTTGAAGGGAATACAAATGTCAACTTGACAAAAGACTTTGGGCACACCAATGGAAAATTATTTGGTTAAGACAAGCCCTGAACACAATCACTCATTTGATTTGCTGACGATCAAAGAGCCCCTCTTAAGATTAGGAACACAATTGCTCATTCAGTGAGCCCCCCTTAAGGTTAGGAACACAATCACTCATTTAATTTCCTGATTAATGAGCCCCTCTAAACCTAGGCTCATCCTAGCAAGTTCACATGAGAGATTAATCCTCTCAGAACTTGGAGCCCAGGATCGATTACATTGAATCGGCCTGACCTGGGGATACCATATGTGCATATAGCTGGGGGAGTAGCAAATTCCAGAAGTCCCCCACTAAGCACGGGACACTTGGATCCAAAACACCTTTGTGTATGTGCAGTGTTAGGTCTCCCCTTGAACGTTGGTTACCCTTTTAGGAATTGTTTTCACTTTCACCTTGATTCTAGTTGTTGCTTTTTCATGTTCTGTGCTTTTTTGCACTGTCCGCTCACCCCCTAGTCATCTCTGCTCCATTAGGGAACCTTTCCTCTCCATAATGGGTAACCTACCATCCCATCAGAAGGCAGCCCAGCTGACTGCTCTTAAAGCTCTACTAGACTTGTTCAGGGTCAGAGTGACACCGAAGGACTTAGAAGATTTTTGGGAGGAAGCTTTAATCTTAGCTCCTTGGATTTCCCCCAGAAAATGTCTGGGACCCACAGATGTGGTTGGGAGTGTTCTTCCTGGCCCATAAGAAGGTAGTCCAGCCTTGAAATAATAAAGTTATCTATGAAAGACCTCTAGACCATCCCAGCATTTCATAAACCATCCCAGCATTTCATAGATGAGGACATCAGACTGCTCTTACTTCCTTTGCCCCAATTCAGCTGGAAGTAGCCAGAGCAGTCATCGCCCTTAATCCCCAGAGCAGTCTAAATCCTCAAATAGGTTTATGGGGGAATGAGGCAGGGTTAGAGCAGCCATGCTGGGATGGGTCTCTCAAGGTCTTTGGAATTCCTGAAGATCATCCCTCACTTCTGGAATTGCCCCAAAGGAACACCCCTGCTGAGGAACTGGCTCCAGTCCTCCCAGAGATAAGATGATCAACTTCCCTATGAAGTGATTATGGAAATGAGCTTCATATCAAACAACTTGACCTCTAGCCCACATGGGCCCAAGAGCAACTGGGTTGGTCCCCAATGGGAATTAACCAATGGAAAAAAAGCCAGTTTCCTAGGTTTGTCTAGGTGTAAATATACCTGGCCCTGGCAGCCATCTTTGGCACCCTAGCCCCTCATGGCATTAGTGCCATGAGTTCTGTTCTGTGCTTGTTTCTCATGTATTCCATAAGTTCCTTGCTCCTCATGGATTCCATGCATAGACCCTATGAGTTTTCCAAGGCATCCTAGCCCCTCATGGCACTCCATGTCTGGAGTCCATGAGTTCTAACCTTTCTCTCCTCTAATAAACTCTACCTTAATCCACAAAAAAAAAAAAAAAGAGGGAAGTCCAGAATGGCCATGTGCCTCCTGCCCATCAATATTAATGGCACCTGGAATGTTTAAAACTATCCTTTGACATATCAAAAATTAACAAGACTAAAGTTCAAATTATTACTGCTGCGTCCTTTGGCAAACAATTATGAGACAGGACACCTGCCTTCTTTTCACCCGTAAATTTGTTAACTTGGTCAATTTTTGGAGTTGCCCTTTTAGTACTAATTGTCCTATTTAGAGCAAAGGCAAGCTGTAAGGACTCAGCATTTACAACACAAGCTTGCTTTCCAGATCCTCAGGGCATCCATTCAGACCTCGGACATTCCTAAAGGCCACCAAAGGCCCATTGGAAGCCTGGCTGTCCTCCATTAAAGCTATGCCTTAATAATTTACAATTGTTAGGTTCTGATTTATGTCTTGCCAGTTCTTCTGGATCATTTCTGTGCCACCCACAGCCCCTCCACCTACCCTGACGAAAACCTCCTTTTCTCTGCCACTACTCGAGTTCCCCTTTGGGACCATGATTGCTATTGGTCTCTTGACTGGTATTTAATGATGGGTATGGCGCCACAGGAGGGGTGCCCAACTTAAGACAGGTGCAGTCACCTATATTCCACGCAGCTGAAGAAGCTTGGGGTCACCCCAGCTATCATGGTCCCCACTGAAAAAATTTATAAATAAATAAAAGGGTGAAAATGTGGCAATATCAATTCAGGGAGGCCCTAGCCCAGCTCCCAAATCCAGGAGGTCTGGCTACAGACAAGTCTGAACACACAGGGACATGCCCTGGACATGTCCCATTAGTGGAACCATGCAGGTGGAAGATGAACAACCAATGCAGCCATCTAACCTGCCCGTGCAATGGACACCTAGTAAACAGTTAAATGATTGGTGATTCCCCGGAGCGGAGGGATGGCAACACCTGATTGGATCCCTGACCCTATAAAAGCTCAAACACATCCTTAAATAAATTGAGTCTGCAGCAAACTCATCCTCTGCCTGCTTCTTGCCTGACTCCCAGGGTCTGTGGTGACTCCACGCCACTCGTCCCCTTGCCTTGAGCTCTGAGGCTCCCACCTACTCCCCCTCCTTTCCCCAGCTGGTCTGGTGGGGATTCAGTAACAGGTAAGCTCACAAATGTCCAGCTTTATGATGTCAAACACACAAGTAATACTCAGCTCAAAAAGGGCATATGGCCAGCACTCTAGACACTGTCTTGTGTCTCTCCCATCCCTGCCCCTAAAGGTAACTAACCCTCTGACCTAACAGCACAGAGTATGTTTATGGTCTTTATGTAAAGGCATCATATGGTCTGCATTTTGTATGTGTGGCTTCTTTCAGTCAATGCTCTATGAGGTTTATCTTCATCCTTGAGTATAGGTATAGTTCGTTCATTCCCTTTGCTGTATAAATATACAAGTCATGTTTATGTTCTTTAATTGACAGAAATTTGTAGTTTAGCACATACCTTGTGGCCCATAGAAGCACATATTTTTGGAGATTTGCTTAGTGTTTCTTTTTATAGTTAAACTATTTAACTGTTCTACTCAGTGTAACAGACCAGCTTTCTCCCCTATCACAATCAGCATTTTGTTTTCCTTCATATTTGTCTTTAATTGGCTGAAATGTGGCATGATGTATGCTGAGCAAGACCCACAGCTGACTGCTGCGTCTCTAATGTTCGAAATGAGTGGTTCCTTACACCCATCTCCTGGCCCCAAGATAGAGTGTCAGCATCCATGCTGACTCACACTCTCTAGAGAGCCCAGAAGCGCACACTGCCCAGCTACCTCGGGAACTTTTCTCCCTTCAGTGGATCATGCTTTTCTGCAGTGGAGATGACATGTGTTCTCTGCTCCTGACAGGAAACCAGTTTGAGTTTCTCCCCTGATTGCCTTTCCTCTGTTCCTGAAATGGATGGAAGCAACTTTTCTTCTCACCTATGCCTTTTTTCTTCACCTCGCTGCCCACACAGAGGCTGGCTTTGACAGGGTCTTTATTTTCAATATTTCTCCAGTGCCAGAGATCCAGCCTGTCTTTCTCAGAGGTACTTTGATTATTGCTGTTTATGCTTCCTTTTCCTTTCGCACAGGCACAGTTAGTCACTTCCTTAACTACTATCTTTCCTGGGCTGGCAGCCCTCCTGCTCCCAGAGTGTTTGACGCTGACTCTCATCAGGAAGGCAAACTCCTGGGTACAACAGTCTAGTCAACTACATGCTGACTTGGAAAATTATGAGCATAAACAGAATGTAGGAATCTACTCAAAAGAAGAATGCAAACCTGCTAGGGATAAGAATGAAAACAGATCAGTGCTGTACTTTTTTGTAACAAGGGCAATGAATATATATATATATATATATATATATATATATATATATATATATATATAAAGTATTTAAAACAATAATATTTCTGAAAAAAATGTCTCATTCACTATTCTGTATCTAAATATCTAGTTTAGAATGCTCTACAAAGATTTTTGAAGTCTAAGATTGGAAAGATGGATCAGGGATTAAACCTCTGTCTTGCAAGGAGAAGGTCCTGAGTTTGGATCCCAAATCCCACCTTAAAAACTCCAGGCAGAAATGGTGGCAGCCTGTGCTTTCAGCCCTGGAAAGCAGAGCCTGGGAAACTCCAGAGCAAAAACAAAAAGGAGGTAGCACAATCTAGGATTACTCTAAAAGTCATCCTTGGGCCTCCACAGGCACACACAGTGCCCTCTGAAATACACACACACTAAATAAATAAATAAATAAATAAATAAATAAATAAATAAATAAATAAATAAATAAATAAGTAAATAAATAAATAAGTAAATAAGTAAATAAATAAATAAGTAAATAAGTAAGTAAGTAAGTAAGTAAATAAATAAATAAATAAATAAATAAATAAATAAATAAATAAATAAATAAAGGCTAAGTTAAAGTTACTAGTATCCCTGGCTAAGATGTGTTAGTATTTACTTCATAACTCCAATGTCTCTCACTAACAACCCTAGTATGTGAATACTACAGATCTCCCATATCCAAATGTGAAAAAACAAACCACAGAGAGAAAATGGGCTCAAAGTAATCAGAGGTCTGCAGTGGATGGCTTCCGATTTAATTCCTAGTGTTGATTGGAACCAGCCACCAAGGAATCTGACCTGATACAACAAGTAAATGTTGAGGGGTGTTTTCTTTGTAAGAGACAGTAGCATCAAACACATTGTCTGGCTGAGCTGGAAAACCTGGACAGTCTGTGCTCCCCTGTGTTGGGAGCTGCCAGATTCACAAGCTGGCAAACCTTATGTGCATCAGCCCCCTTCTGGACTATACGGGCACTGCCGTCTCTCATCTAGCTTGTCCCCAAATACAGCAAAGTGGAGTGAAAACTGGGGCTGCCACCTTCTTAAGGAGTCTTGTGCTGCCTGAACTCCACATTGGAACCTGTGCTCCGACAACCAGGAAGCTCTTACAATGGGCTGTGTGACAGTGGCTGCGATCAGGACAAATTTAGCTTGTACAATTATTCAATGAAGAAATGAGGCAGAGTAAGGGAGATAAGGACCTGAGTAAAGTTCAGATTCCTGTCCCTGTTGGATCACCTTTCGAAATGATTCACATCCTCTCTGTACCTGCTTCATTTGTTGTTGGGCCATCTAGGCCCCTTCAATCCTAAATGTCTACCTGTCAATCTTTTATTTCCCCCTTTCAGGTCTAATTCTTTGGATTTCCCCTTTCACCCAAACTCTCCTCAACTTCCCAATCCAGACCTTGGTACTGAGGAAGGTTTAGAGCAGCCATACTGGGACAGTATTTGAAAGTCTTTGAAATTCCTGAGGGCCATCCCCCACTGCTGAGACCACCCCGAAGGGACCTCCTCTTGCTGAGGAACTGACTCCAATCCTTCACAAGGATAAAATGGCCAACTTCCTTAGGAAAGGATATGGAGATGAGCTTTCCACATCAAATAAGCTAAGCCCATCAAAGAAACAACTTGATCTCCAGCCCCACCTCCAGGTAGGCATAAGATCAATTGGGTTAGGACCCCAATGTGAGCTAAGGCCATTTTCCCAAGCTTGCCTAAATATTTAAATATACCTAACCTTGGCAGTCATCTTTGACACCTGTCCCTCATAGCACTCCACCTGTGAAGCCATGAGTTCATTTCTAGCCTCTTGCCTCTCATGGATTCCATGCCTGGAGTCCATGAGTTCTCCAGGGCACCCTAGACCTCATGGAGCTCCATGTCTGGAGTCTGTCTCGAGTTCCATTCTTTCTCTCCTTTAATAAACTCTACCTTAATCCTCTACATGTGTTCTGTTTTCAATCTTTGACTCCAAACACAAGAACTCTGCAACAGTACTGCTGACCTGTGTCCTCTGTAACCAGAGAACTTTCAAACCCCACCTGATGCTCATTCCTCTCAGAGTCAAGCAATTTTCATATGAGGCGCTCAGGTTCATATAGCTGAGAATGCAAATGTTCTGGTTCATAAAGTGAGTTGGGATATTCTTTCTAGCACCAGTCTTAGCACTTCACACATCCAGTGGAAAGATCGATCCCAAGGTGTAGAAGAAGAGACAGAAACCAACATACTGTTGGGCACTGAAAATGGAGTCTGATGCGAAAACTACCCATTGTGGGATACCAATTTAAAAGTTTCTGTAAATCTCAGATCAACTCTGTGAAGGAGGCATTTCCAGAGACTACAGTTGTATGAGAAAACTGAGATCCAAGAGTGATGAGCTCCATAGTCTCAGAGACAAAACAAGGTTGTACTGGAATCCACAGCCAGTACCACCATGCCAGGCAGAGAGCTTGCCCCAGCAGAAATTTCTAGAGTCTGTGGAGTTAGTAGACACAACTCATGAAGTTAACAAGCAGTCCCGAGAAACTTTCTCAGTGAAGATAGGTTTATCTCTTCTTTCTAATTTCAATACCTAGATTATATTTTCTCTTATTTTAGAACAGGATTGCACCAAGATTTATTATGGGTGGGCAGTGGCTCTCTGTCCAAGAACGTTTGCATATTGCCAATAAATACTTAACCACACTGCTTAAGGATAGACAAGGAGTTTTATTCTCTTTTACAATTGTCCCATTATAATCCCTTGTCCAGCTTTGCAGGAGAGCTCATACTAATACCATGACGTGAGGAAATGACCACATCATGTCCACAAGATCACCAAGAGAGGGACATCCTCACTTGCTAGACCACCATGTCTGGCCAAGCATAGCAAAAAATGCCAACTTCCTTAACCGGGTCCCTCTATCTTATCAACTTTCCTAAGGCCTAGTCTTTACCAACCATGGGCTGGGCCACTCCCCAGAATCAATCTCCTGCAGGCTTGTCCAGGGATCAGCTCAATTGCCAATTCTTTACAACTGTATCCAGAACACAAGCCTTCAATTGCCAAGTTGACACCTGTATCTAATTATGTTACACCACCTGTTGTCAATGACACATTACTTTTAAACTGTAATTTTTTGATACTTGCCCCACAGGTGTTGCAGTTATCTTATAGAATACATTCAATTTTATTCAAAAAGTCCAAGGATTAAAAGTTCTCATAGCCCCAATTTTTCAATGTCAGCGCCAACATTATAAATTTAAAAACCTCTTACCTGTAAAATTCTATCATATCAAAAAAGTTAAATGCTTTAGCACACAACAAGCATTAAAATGGAAGCATTATGACACAAAAAGAAAACATCAATACAAAATCAAAAGACCAAAGTCTGGCAAAATTTATACCACACCCTGTAGCTCAGTGTCCACATTCTGTTGCTTATCATGTGGTCAGGGAGACTCAAGGATTCTGGGCAATCCCAGTCCCTCCTACAACTCAAAATTGTAGCATTTCTCTGGACCGGGTTGAATCTGCACTCACAGCCATCTTCAGCACATGCCCCATGGTTCTGGGGAAACTTTTGAAAAGCAAGAAACTGCTTCAACTTAGGCTTGTGTTCCCTAAGGGAATCTTGGTTTTCAAAACACCAAATCTCCATACTATGCTGTTTATTCCTTCCACCTTCCCAGTGCAAAGCTCTAGTAAGCACATGACAAAAGACTTAGGGGGAAACAAAGTTTCAGTGTCTTACTGGTCTCCTCTGGTTGCAGTCCCTTGTCCACCTTGGCAGGAGACTTCACATCATCACCAGAAGCCAAGGAAACTGGACACACCATGTCCACAGGACCAGAAAGAAGGACAATCCTTACTTGCCAGACCAGCATATCTGGCCGAGTACACCAAAGAATACCAACTTCCTTAACCAGTCCCCTCCATCTTATCAACTTTTCTAAGACTTAACCCACCCACAAGGAACTGGGCACTGCCCATCAATTAGGCAATCTCCTACAGACTTGCCCAGTTCTCACCCAGCTACCCATTATTACAGCTGTGCCCAGAAATCAAGCTTTTGATTGACAGGTTGACATCTGTGTCTAATTATGACAAGCTGGAACTCATAGCCAACAACATCATGCCAAGTCAAGGGCTTTGCCCCACCTGAAATTCATGGGGCTTGTTGAGTTAGTAGACATGACTCTTGATGCTACCAAGCAGTCTTGAGAAAGATTCTCAGTGAAGATGGACTCTTTTCTTCATAATTTCATCACCTAGATTTTATCTTCCCTCTTTTTAGAACAATATAACACCAAGATTTACAATGGATAATTAGGTCCCCCATCAGATCTTTTGGTTTGGGTTCTAGTCTACTCTGGGTCTAGTTTGTCCTGAGTGGGTCTGGCTTGTACTTGGAAGTAGGGGAAAAAGGATTTGGGATTAGACATTAGGTGAATCCTATCTTCCAAAGTCTCAGTTTCCTTATGTATATGAGAGATGGTTGTACACAGTGATGGTGGAGAATAGAAATGTGTGGAGAAAACTTCTTACCATGAGTAGTCACTGATTGAGTACCAGAAGTTGAAGAGGCAGAGAGAAGAAGAATGCATTGTAAAGGTTTTTCTCTTAACCCAGCACTTTCTGGGTTGGGTTGCTGGTCTCAGGGAAGCTAGATCCCATCATCCAAGCATGATGCACCAAAGAAAGAGCCACGAGAAGCATGAACTAGAACCAGCCATGGCACTAGCCATGAGCAGCCAGCAATGACAAGAAGCAAGGACACAGTAGCCATTGATGCTTTCGACTGAGCATATGGCCCAAAGAAAGCTGGGCTCAGTGGGTCTGGGAAAGCCCAGTTGTAGACACCTAATTGCTAAGGGAATTATGGTGGCAGAAGTCCCTGAAGCAGAAGGTTGGGAGTTAGAGCCAGTAGACATGGCTATTGCCGCTTACACAACCTCATGTACAAATCTGATGTTAACTGGAAAAAATTACTTGGGGGGCTCCATACAGTATAACAGTGGGTTTCTGTAAAGAAGAACAAATTATTTCTTAATTCTTAGGCCATCTTGAACTAAGACTTAAAAAAATAAAATAGTAACTTACTGGAATGAAACTTAATAGAACACCCAAATCAGTCTCTCCACACTTCGATGAGAAAAGCTCTTCTGACTGTGCTTGACTAAGGGAGCCACATCAGACATCTCTAAGTTTTCTGAGTGCCATTCATACCTGTGTTCATTTCCACATCTAAGTATTAGATGAGAAGCATTATCAATCTGTCTTCAAAATTATCCTCTTAAATTTTCTCAGAGGCTGGAGAAATGGCTCAGGGTTAAGACTCTCCCTTGCAAGTAGAAGATCCTGAGTTCAGGTCCCAAGTCCCAGTGAAAACACCAGGCAGGAACTGGCAGTGGCCTGCACTTCTGGCTCTGGTGGATAGAGCCTGAGAAATCCCAGAGAGAAGCCAAAAGAAAACAGAAACAATCCAGGATGATTCTGGAAGTCACTCTCGGTCTTCCACAGGAACATACAGTGCCCTCTAATACACATGTATACACACAAAATAATAATAATAATACTTTTTTTAAAAAAGAAGTTTTCTGGGACTGGAGAAATCTCAGGGGTTAAGACTCCCTGCCTTGGCAAACAGAAAGTACTGAGTTCAGATCTCAGGTCTCACATTAAAATAAATAAATAAATAAAAGTCAGGAGAAAATAGTGGTGACCTGCACTTCCAGCCTTGGTGGGCAGAACCTGGGAAATCCCACTGAGAAGCAAAAAAGAACTAAAAGCAATTGAGGATGATTCCCAAAGTCACCCTTGATCCTCCACAGAGATACATAGTGCTCTCTGAGACACACACACACACACACACACACACACACACACAGAGAGAGAGAGAGAGAGAGAGCGAGAGAGAGAGAATAAATAAAGTTCAAAATATGGTCACATTTAAAAATATTCTGAAATTTTGAAGGAATAAGCACTACTAAGCTTTGAATGGCTTATGAATTTAAAGGAATGCTGTGATTTCTAGAGGACCTTCCAGACCCTCTCCATTCCACTGAAGAGTCACACTGTACAGTGCAGACCATTTTTAGAACTGCTTCCAGAAGACAAATAGCTGGGATAAGAAAACTCTGTTTTCCCCAATATGTTTGTATCCACATTATCTATATACAACTCTTTCAACCTTTCACTTTGCGACATAGGAACAAGCCTCAGTTACATATAAATATACATAGATAATCCAGAAGTATTAAATGGGTAAGTGAGTATTAAATCCAATGCCTCTTTTTTTTCCATCATGCAAAAAGCAATGTAAGTAGTTCATTGAGTATCATCAAGTGAATTAACTGGAAACATTAACTCTTGAATCCTGGCTTTGATCTCAAGAGTCAAGTTATTTAGATTATCTAGACCTAGATACATATATATTCAAGCCCATGGACATTGTTGCAGTCCAGTTACAGTTCTCAGTCCAGCTTGACGGGAGAACATACACCAACACCAGGGCCGAGGGAACTAGCCACACCATCACTGCATAATGGCTGAGAGATGGACAATCCTTACTTAGCCAGACATGCTGGCCAGCATGTCTGGCCAAGTGAACAGAAGGATGCCAACTCTCTCAACCAGCTCTCTGTGATTTATCCAGGGCCTAATCTCACCCACCATGGACTGGGTCTTCCCCATCAGCTAGACAATCTCCTTCAGGTTTGCTCTGGGTTTAACTCAACCATCAACTCTCTACAACTGTGCCCAGAGCTTAAACCCTCAACAGTCAAGTTGACACCTGTGCTTAACTATGACAGACATATATACCTTTTACCTTTAGGCCACAATCCAAATACTTTAACTTCAAATATATCTTTCTTTACTACTGTTCATTCTTGAATTTTACTCATTCTCCCTCATTTTGCTCATTCTTTTTTCCTTATCCATTGAGAGCATCTATGAACAAGAATGTTTATACAGATCTGATGTTGAGAGTAAATGTGGAGACTCAGACTGTGGAGGTTGGAGTGAAGTGGAATTGAGAGAGATAACAAAAGAAAATAGCTCCTGCTCCCAAGAAGCTCGTATACATTTTGTACTCAGGCTTTTCCTTGTTGCTAAACAATAGGGTAAAAAAAGAATATTCAGAGTAATGGTTGTTTACTCAAAGGAAACATTATACATTTACAAATGGGTTCAACTTTGCTTTTCAGTGATGAATACTAACCGAATGTTAGATATACTTACAGCAACTTTGAAGCACAAATAAAGTATTATGTGGAAAATTAACCCACTAATTTTTCCTTCTAGATAAATAATTCCAGTGTTATTCATGGCTATATACAGTGATTGAGTGAACTAACTAATTGTAAAATTTCTAAGATATTTATTAGATCTGATGTATGATTTAAAAAATGATTTGCAAGGTTCTACCCTGACAATCTGCTTTGGGGGTGGGTCACAGAAAGAAAGGGAGGAAGACAATATCCAGGGAAGATGATAATGGGGTGAGAGAAACACTCTTTAGAAGTCAAAACCCATTAGATCCAGATGGAGAGAACTCTCCCTCCTCCATGCCACTGAAGGAACTAAGCAACAATGCAAACATGTCAAAAGTATTTTTATTTGAATTTAAAGTACATTGTGATTTTCCCCCGATGCCAGATATGGAGTCCTACTTGTATTTTATGTGGACTCTTACTAATTAGGTTTTTATTACCTGAATCTATGACTACTACAGTCAAAGTACATGTCTGAAGAATAAATTGAGACTATGCGAAGTATATCATCTGGCTTAACTTCTGCCCCAGACAACTAGCATGTGGTAGGTACATCAGAAGTAACTGCATAACTTGTGGGAAAAAATGTATTTCTCCAAAGAGTGCAATATTCACTGCCACTCTCCACCAAAAGAAAAATGAAAGTTTCTTCATCCACACTAGTAGACATGCTTATCCCCATTTGCTGAGATATTGATTTGGTCTTTCTAATAACATGAACATTTCTGCCTTAGATATTAACATGTTCTCAGGAACAGGGCCGTAGAGATGTGACAGGAAACCAGACAGATTTTGCTGATGGCCTGTCCTTCCCAGAGCATTTTTTTTAGAATTTGTCATTTAAGGCTGCAGTTTCTTCACTGATCATGTTCCTCCTCCCCCAACCACACATAAACTCTTTCCCTTGCATCCCGGCTATGTAATGTGGGCAAGAGCGTCTCGTTGCTTCTGCCTAACTAAAAGTCCATAGGAGAGATATAATATAATGCTTCGGGTCATCAAAGTTTCACTGACACTACTTGCTAAGATGGATGTTTCCACGTGGTAAGTCATGATCCAGAGTAGATACTAATCATTCTTCTTTACTGTTTGAGGCACTTGTCTGGATTTCTTGGAGTAAAAATCAGATCGCTGGGCCCGTATGGGTGCACAGACAAGTTATTTGCCTTCTCCAAGTTTTCAACACACTTTCCTTGCAATGTCTTCACGTGAAATCGTCTCAAAAGTGTAACCAGGATGACTTTCATCATCACCATGGCAATGTACTTTCCAGCACAGCTGCGGGGCCCAAAGCCAAATGGCTGAAAATACCTGTAGGGAACCTATAGAAATGATCACAAGATTAGCCAGAGTCAAGCAATATCTTCTTTTTTGATATGCTCTGAAAACACTTGCCAGTCAGAACATGCTAGTTTGCATCTTAGCTATACTGCTTCTTCACTGAAACAAACAATGCCAAAGTCCTTTCCTCATCCAGTGTAATTCATCTCCAGTGACACAAACTAATCCTCAGAGATCCCTGGTTTTACTTTTCATGTAAATGAGCTGGGGCAGCATGCTACCAAGATGAATTTGGTTTTTGTGTAATCCACATAGCCTGATGAAAAGGGAAAAAAATGTAGGTAAAAGGTATGAATCTCTGACTTGTCAGTGTGCTAAGTATCAAGTTTGTGTGTATGATTGGTTGGGGAAAAGTGGTATGGCGTGTGTGTGTGTGCGTGTGTGTGTGTGTGTGTGTGTGTGCATGCGCATAAGAGAAAAAGAGAGTTCCTATAGCCCAGGTTAGCCTCAACCTTTTGCTTTTCAACCTCCCAAGTGCTAGGATTACCAGAATGTATCAAGACACCTGAACTTACTTCCCAACTACTTTCAGTTATACAGAGGAAAATCACATCTTTCTGCTTTATCCAATCTGGATTTACATGCCCCTGAATATATTACAATGAACTTCTGATTTATCTGGAACAGTCTGGATTGCCCTACAGAAAGAGGAGCTTAGAGAACTAGGTCAGCATTGACTGCATGCAAGAGGGGAAAAAGTGGGGCTATCTGGGGCATTATCAGAAAAAATTAAAAACTGCTGCCTAAAATTTGACATAAGACAAAATCTCTCCTATATATCAATCACAGAAAAAGACCCACTGCTCATGGGGAGACCCAAAGTAATGAAAACTAAGTGTTTCATTCTCATTTGATTTCACTCTAAAGCAGAAACAGATTTTCTTTGCTTAGCTGGTGACACAGTTGAATCTAGATGATGACAAAATGATAAGTTTAATTGATTTTTCTCTGTTTTGCCTTACAAGTGACAACTATTTTACACAGCCAGAGACCAGCATCCTCAGCTTAAGGTGAGCATGTAGCTGTGCTCTAAGCTCGGGGGCACATGTCTTGCCAGTGACGTGGCACAGAGGAATGGCACAAGAGAAATCTGCATGGTGCAAATAGAACTGACACTACCCCAAGCAGCTTGCTTTTAAGGAAGGGCTCTTACATTCTTCTCAAAATTCTCAAGAGTAAACTCGTTAGGCTTGGGGAAATACTCGAGTTTATGCATTCTTCCAATATTCAGAATAATGTTAGTGCCCTTTTTCACTGGGTAGCCATCAATCACATCATCTTCCAGGGCTCTGCGCATGACCAAGTCCACAACCGGCTGGTACCTCATGCTCTCATTAATGACGTTTTCCACCACCTTTAAATTTTGAATATCATCAATTTTTATATTTCTTTCACCTGTGGAAACAGATTAAAAAGAATAAGGAAGGAAGGTACTATTAGTTTCAGTGTGTGATAGGAATTAAAGCTCCTATTTTTTCAAGTCTCTTACCATCCACAGGGAACAACCTGTGGACAGTTTTATTTTCTATAGAAATGCAGTCTCCATCACCCTCCCTCATTTTCAGTCCTAACAAAATAAATGGCTGCTCCTTCCACAGGGCCAGCAGCAGTCCTGCGGGACACAGAAAGTGCAGGAAAGTCCCAGCGAGTCCCCAGTCAGTCGTGGTCCTCTGCAGTGGTCCTCTGCAGTGGTCCTCTGCAGTGGTCCTCTGCAGTGGTCCTCTGCAGTGGTCCTCTGCAGTGGCTCACTCTCCAGCAGGTTGTCCTCATCCATCAGGTGGAACCTCCCTGACTGTGCATCCCACGTGTACTTGATGGTCACCTTGAATTCAGTCATCTCATACCCAAAAAGCTTCAGGATATAGCTGTTCTGGGGTCAGCACGTCACCCTCTTTGCACACATCATAATTAAACAACAGGATCCCCACCCTCTCTTGAGGGCAGGGAGCAGGCCCAACTGCCTCCTCTGTGGCTCCAGAGACCGAGGAAACTGCGCCAGAGGCTCATGGTGAAAGTCGCTTGTGCCCAGCTCGAGCAAAGTCCATTTCCATGTACTCTGTGACCCACTCGTCATCCTCCTCTCTCGTGCTGCCAGTAGAAAGGAAACCAGCTTCACCCCTCGACTTCTTGCTGACCTGGCATACGTTGTCTTTATATTCGTCTCATGTGCTTCGACCCAAGGTCACCGGCATCACCTTGTTTTTGCCAAAAAACATCTGGCTGTGCTTCCTGGAGTTCCGGATGTCCTTTAGCTTGCTGCTCCTCACGTTGTCCACAGAGAAGATACAGAAGCACTTGTATGTGTCCACACATTTCTGAAGTTTTTTTTTGCCAGGTTCTGTTTCAGTTCCAAACCTTTCTTGGCAGTTTTTGTTAAGAAACTTTGGACTCGGGCATCACTCTGGAGCCATGTGCAATACAAAGCAGTGTGGCCCGTCCTAAAGCTCCAACTATGTGCTCTTGGTTAAAAAAATACATGTCTATATTTCCAATGCACACCAGTCACTGGAAACAAATGTATATGTGGTCCACTGTGCTTCATAAAGGTTCAGATATAAAACCAATTATATTACCACTTTAGGACAGTATAGAAAAGACTAGAGTTTCTAAATATCCAGAAAACTTGGAGCTAGCCTTTGTGTCACAAGCAGAAAAGAACCTGAATTTGGATCCCCAGATCCCATGTTAAAAAATGAGGCTGGATATGGCAGCAGTCTGTAATTCCAGTCCTGAAATACAAAGTCTGGGAAACCCCACTGTAAATACTTTAGTTAGCAGAATAATTCTAACCAAACCAGACATTCTTAGATGACTTGGTTGTAGAGGGGACAGGGTTGCCTCAGTATCCTGAGCTGTTTTGATTCTGCAAAAGTGGTGGTCATTCTGAGAGTTCTCTGAAATTCTGTCATGTCTGGACAAATCCAAGCCTCCTTGAATAATATAGGACAGACTGAGACAGTAGGATTGCTTGTCAACCTCCAGCCGCCCCTTCCCCCATTTTGTCATTGATGGGTCAAGGGGAGTTCTTTTCTGTAATGAGGTGTTTACAGTGCAATGTGGTGGGACTATCGGTGACATATTGGTGCAGGCAGGTATTTTGCAGATAACCAGAGGAATAAATGTGGCAAAATGTACTTAGCACACCGTTCATTATGACTCTGCAGCAGCCTATGCCCCTTGTTTGAGATGGTTGTGGTGCTAGTTTGCTTCGCTCTGGGATTTTTCAGGCTCCACCCACCAGAGCTTGACATATAGGCTACTGCCATTTCCACCTGGCATTTTTATGTGGGATCTGGAATCTAAACTCAGGATCCATAACACCATTATTTTTCAACAGATTCTTACCTATTACAGTCTGGATTTCCTTCAGTATTGCGTCTTCAACATCAGGGTGCTTTGCAATGAGAAGCAGCATGAAATACACAGAGATGGACATGGTGTCAGGTGCCGCAACCAGCATTTCCAACACACACTGGTTTACATTCTCTTTTGTCAGATCGCCTCGTCTCTAAACAATTAAAAGAGGGGAAAGAAATGGCAAAATTAATCAGTTTCAATAACTTAGGAGAGGTGACATTAAAAATCAACAACTTCAATCAAAGGAAATGACAGGTCTCTCTATAATTGACTATGAACATTTACAAAATGAACATCCAGCCAATTATCACGTCAAGATAACACTCTTTGTGTTCAAGCTCCACATCCATGAAGCAACTCAATGCACATTGAGTATTCTTGTTGCATCTGTTCTGAACATGGACAAACTTTCTAATCTTATATTTCCAAAATAATGGAGCACTATTACTAGTTACATGTTATTACATTGTTTTGGGCATTATGTAGAGAGATGATATAAAGTGTATGGAGGCTATAAGTAGTAGGCATATACAAAGACTATGACATTTTATATAAGAGATGTGAACATCATTGTATTTTGGTAATGGGAGAGTTACAGAATTCAAATCTGATGGATATTGAGTAATGATTTTGTTTAGTGTCTTTCTTTCCCTCTTTCTGTTTTCATTTATACCATTACACAAAAGAATCTCAATGATAAGCTTCAGTCTTACTACAATGGCTCATGTGTAGGCTATTTGGGATGGATATTACAGGACTGCTAGAGAAAATACTACAGGAAAAACTATGCAGAGCTTTAAGAAAGCTCTCTCTTTTGTGTAAAAAGGGGCTTTTTATATAACTTTATGTAAATAGTTCATAACATATGTTAGGTGGGGAAGTATGATTAGCCAGGTCAGTACCTCAGCAAAAATCAACTCAGTTGCAAAATCCATAGAGTCTTCCAATTTCTCTGCTGTGGAAATCTTGTGTCTTTTTTCTTCTACCAAAACAGCTATAGCATCTTTCAAGTCCTTTCTGGGGGAAAAAAAGTCAAAATAAAATTTACTTGCACTAGATTGGGACCATTGACATTATATCAAGCACAGGGAAGAGCCCATGTGCCTCCACCCCATTCAGAGTGAATAGTGATCTTTAATGCTGCAGCAAGTGCCCATGCCCATGCTAATCCAGGCAACCCTTATTAAACTCAACGGGTGATAATACACACAAAAAAAACATGAAGTAGGAGGGGAACTTGTTGGAATGGAGAATATTCTCACTGAGAGAAGGGGGAAAAATGAAGCAAACTAATATGGGAATAAAAATGGTAAAACTCACTGTATATATATATGAAACCATAAAAAAGTTCACTCATACACAATTTAGATATCTAGCAAAAGAGATTCATTTATTATTTATTAAAATAAAATACTCTGCTTTATTTTGAAGCATTGGTCCTCATGAGTAAACAAGTTTATAGTCTATTTCTTCACAAAATTTTTATGTTACATATACCCCATCTTAAGGTACCAGAATTAGAATAAGATTCCTAGATGCTGATAGTAAAATCAAAATTATGACTTCACAGTGAAGTGTTTAAAACTGGTACTAAATCCAAACTACATTCGATCATGTTTCTGAAACTTCTGACCTAGCAGGCATAGTGTCTCAATTACTGAAAATTTTTAAAAATTAAAAATAACTGATAAATGCATGCCTTTAGAAGGGTATGCATTGTAGTTTATTTTCATGTAGATACTCTCTGTTTATCATAGTCATAACTATTTCCCATTTGTGTGTGCGTGCCCAGATATGCATGCACATGTGTGCATATGCATGTGAAGACTAGAATTGAGCATCTAGTATGTTCCTCAATCACACTTCATCATATTTTCTGAGATAGAGGTCTCCCTGATTCTACTAGATTGACTGTCCAGCAAACCCCAGGGGATCCTCGTAGCACTAAGTGTTTCCCCAGTGTTGCAATTATAGTAATATACTACTAATAACTAATTTTTTTCTTTCAGCTCACCTGTATTTTCCTTTCAGAGCAGAGAGTGACTAGACCACTGATTATTCTCAGGAAATTTAAGATTATGTTCATAATTCTTTGCTTTGGAAATCAAGTTCTATGGATAATTCCTCCCAACCAGTTGTTTCAGTTTAATGTACTCACTTCCAGACTAGTACATACAGAGTTAAGTACAGAGGATGGAAAAATCTCAAAAGTAGATCTAGAAGATGAAACTTAGGCCATTTTAACAAAAAAAAATCTTTTAACATCAAGGTATATCTCAAAACACTTCAGTAACAAAAAAAAATATTTGGTTTACTTGGAATCCAGCTTTATAGCTAAACACTTTAGATCACAGTTAGCAATAGGTCACACTACAATTTACAACAAATGTTTTGCCAGCATTTGTAAAATCAGTCAAGATGAAAGGAGAAGCTGCCTAAGGTATCACAGTATCACTTCAAAATTAAAAGAAATCTTTATCCTCCTCTTTGTTATCAGATGCCACAGATTCCTAAAATGTTAACAAGAAAATAAACAAAAAAATCCTGGAATTGGAGGAATGAAGGTGAATATTGAACTTGTGGTCAGTGGGTCTTCTGAAGCTTAGTCTACTTCCTCCATGCGAGATGTGTCCTCATCTCTCTCAAGGGAGGCAGTTCTTCAGTTACAGCAGCACTGGATCTTCAACAGTGGGATTATCATCATCAATGCCTAGACCAAGTTTGATCATCCTGTAGATCCTGTTGGCATGTATCTGTGGTCTTCCAGATTGAAGCCAGAGGACAGGAGTGCAGTTTCACACAGTAGGATGACCAGAGCCTTCACAGACTTGCTCTGTGTTTACATCTGTAAACCGAGCAGTGACATAGGAGATGGGAGGCAGAGACAGAAGAATCCCAGAAAGCTCATAGGATGGCTGTACAAAATGTATGTGTCTGAATCTGTATGCATCCTTCAAGCTCGAAGAATCAGCATTCCAATGACAGTTTTCAGGAAAAATAGGTCTTTATCTCACAATTGTGTATTTAAAGTGACATACACAGTGGGAAACAATGAAAAGATCCTGTCTCAAGACGGCAGGAGGCAAGGACCAACACTCAAAGTTGCCCTCTGGCCTTCACATGTGTTCAATGGCATGTGAGCAATTGTATCAAACACAAAGGAGCACATGTAAACACACATGCGCACACAAGAATAATACTGCTGTAATATTAAATTAAAAGATGAAAATAGAAAATTAGAGGTGAGCTTCTTTTCCACAAGCACAGTCTTTTAATGTATTTGTTTATTTCAATGACTTGGAGGGAAGAAATTAACAAATATCTCCAGTGTTGCTGTTATCTGTTTTTTAATTGTTTGTTTTGAGACAAGGTGTCACTAAACTACCCAGATAGGCCTTAAACTTTCTACCTTCCTGCCTCAGCCTCCTAAGTAGCTAGGATTATAAGTGTATCCCTGTAAAGCTGGGCTGCCTGTCTTTCTAAGTATTTGCTGCTCTATGACATGGAAGATGGAAGGTACATCCACTGAGAGAACGCTGCTACAAAGTAATTTTCTGTGGACCCGTGGCCAAACCACATGTGTAAACTAATGGCTGAGGACTGCACAGTAAACCTCCTCAGACCACACCAACACCAAATCTGATCACAGAGATGTAAGTCCTTTATCTAATCATTTCAAGTCACCAAAAGCTCTGAAAGCTCCATGGAAACAAAAACAGGAAAAACAAAGAGTGCAAATCGACCATCTACTGATCCATCTATGACTTACCCATACAGAACCCCACAAAGCAACACCTTGGGTTTCTGCTTAGAATCTATTACTGAATTTAAAAATTGGTATAAAAGATAAGCTTAAAACAAGTTTTAGAACTTTAGGAAACAGAGAATTTAAAATAGTCAGGGATACCTGAGGAAGATAAGAATGTAGGGGAAAAGGAAACTAACATTTATCATGTCCTTCATACCATGCACGGAGCTAATTTCTCTGTATACCTGAACTGATTAGCATATGCCTCACACTAGAAGGTAGATTATATCTTACTTTGCATAACTTGCCAAGGACGAATCAGAGTTTTCTGCCTCTGATTCCAAGGACTAAAGCTTTCTACTGTGTTAGAAGAGGTCTACTTAGTGGCTGGTTCCTTGAGCTCTAAAAACTCATTCATAGGCTATTGCATTAGTCTAAGTCACTTGATGACAATTTCATGACCACCTAACACTATATATATATTTCACATATTCATTGAAATTCATTATAGTCAATATTAAAAAGGTCTTTGGGACTACTAGCAATTATTCAATTTGAATTACATTAAATTCATTAAAAAGCAGCACAACTGTAAACTAATTCTGTTTCTGCCTTTCTACATATGCAAAGAGAATTCTTATAGATTTGGATGCTAGGGTTAACCAAGTCTTTCTTTCAATCACAGTGTATCGTTCCAGAGAGCTCTCAAGCCACACATTTACCCTTTTACAGAGCAACTGAGCTGAAGACTTCTTTTACTCTTTGTTATGTCTCAAAGCAGCTACAGTGCTATAAATATTTCACTACCAACTTGATCAACATGTCCCTACAGACTCTGGAGAGCATAAAACTTATCAAAGAGGCCAATAAGAATAAAGACATTGAAAACACAACACAATTAGATTTGTAAATCTTCCAAAGTTGTTTACTTACACAGACTTCTCATACTTTCTGTAGAGCCAAGAAATCTTAAAGAAGATGTTTGGTTTGATGAGAAGAGCTTGCCACGCATCAAAATAACCCTGGATTTTACTCACAATGGCACTTTCTATGCAACGAAAAAGAACAAAGACATCGGGCAAAATATGAGCTTCAGAAGCAGTGTCCATAGATTCCCATATTAGTCTGAGGCTCCATCTCTAGAGCCACATGATACCACCATTAGCCAGACTGAGTGTTTATTTTTCTGCTTGGCATCTAAGTTGACTAAGCTAATCAGTTTGTTAGTTTTCAAGTCTGTGTTTGAAGTCAAAACCTAGACTCTCCCTTTTGGCCAAGTCTTCAGTGCCCTCCTGCTCTTCTGGACAAAAGAGACTAATAAATATGCTCGATATGACCTTGACCCTAGCATCTGTGAGGCGAAAGTCCCAAGCCTGTCAGGCCACTAACACATTTCAGCTGTGTTTGGGTTTGATTGAGCAGAAATATTAACTGGACAATCTACTTGGATTATGCACTTCATTGATAGTTACTAAATAGATTTACACTGCAAAGTGCTGTACTCATTTTTTCATAGCACTCATCATATAGTCTCCTACTTGTTCATATTTGATCCAGAGTGCAGAATTTATTTCAGGTTCTTCTATGTCTTGTTCTGAACTTCATGTATAGTTAGTGATGAGTAAATGATTGTAATTAAATTAAATACTAAAGAAGAAGGCAGTCCTTGTTTTCTCTTCTCAGATTACATGAGGTCTGTGAACAAATAGGAAAGGAATTGGGATTTATTTTCCACTACCAAACATATACAAGTTACCATTTTAGGAGTTTTACACAATTTTTACCCTTAATTCTTATAATCTTGCAAGGGAAGTAGTAGTGTCTTCCTTTTGTGGATGAAGAAACTGCAACTGATAGAATTAAGAAACCTGACCAATATCATGTGACCAGTGAAACAGATAAGAACTGAGACTGGAGTCTGATTCTGTCTAATCTTCCCTGTTGCTACACTGGGTCTTGCAGGCAAATTGAGAGTTAACCAGTACCTGAGAAATAAACATAATGCTGATGGGTTACCCAAAGACTTGGGCATCACAGCTTAGACTCACAAATTGATGGGGAGAGTATTAATTCCCTCCTTGTCTCAATCCTTCTCAATAATTCAGGTTTAGGAGGATCCAGGGAGCAGCTCAGTCAAGGCCGCATCTGCTTAACGTCAACAGAGATATATTCGGAAAGGCCAAGAGAACTAGGCAAGAGGTGGTACAAAAACTGAATGCATGGAATGCATGTCCACTCAAAGATTCGTCAGATGAGGTTTTTAGAGTCCAAGAGATGAGATAATGGAAACTGGAAAGGAGAAAGGGAAGGCTTATAGTTCATTCGGTTATTCAAGTGGGAGTAAATCAGACAACGTCATGTGATAGCTCATAAGTTTTTAGCAAGTGTTAAAATACATACATGTTTCCTTGCCAAGAATGTTTTTCCTTCAGGTCTGCATATGACCACCCACTCCCTCTGCTGCCTGGCTTCACTTCCTGTCCTCTTACCTGTTTTGTGCCTCTTTCAAGATGCCCGTTATTGCCTAACATATCATTTAGTGTTTACTTGTTCCACTGCCACATCCCTGCCACAGTACAAGTGTCTCACAGGTGAAACTGTACCTGTTTTCTTCAAGGCTCTGTCCCCAAGCAGAGCTGCACAAAACAGAAATCCAACACATGACTGTTGAGTGAATGGACACATCAGTGCACATAGTGTAAATTCAAGAAAGTCAGCTCAGCTAGGCATTCCAGTGTCAACAGCAGAACGGAATCCATCCAAATGATAATGGTGGTGGTAAAGTTGCATACACATTTTTAATATTCCTTTCTCTAGCATAGTGAAAAAAAGTAAGATATCTTATCAAGTTGTTGTAAATATTAAATGACAGACAGGCATATAAACTATCTTTCCATACTGTCTGGTATAAAATAGGTGCTAAATTAATAGCAGCTGTCATTATTATTTCTGTCATCACCAGCAACATTGCTTCGAGGGAGGGGTGTGTGCATGTGTATAAATACATAGCTGAGGGTAGATGGATCATGCCCAAAAGAATGGTTAGAAATGGTTAAATTTGTCTGTTTTACTAGCAGTAGGATATGTTAATAATGAAATGAACTGGTATGTGTTGGCTAAGATAGAGCACAGGAGAGAGAAGTAGAATCTGTCCTCTACTTTGAAAGTTTGTATTCTATAATTAGACAAGGCAGAATACCTGGAGGAAAAAAAAACCTTACAAATGCTTGGAAATGAGTAAACTAAAGCAATATGTAAATCAGCCCTTTGCTTCAGTGAGCTGTCCTGTTCAGAAAGGGCAGAAAGCTGAGTCATGGGAAAGCGCGTTTCAGTACCATCCAAGGGGATCCCCAGGAAGAGCATGTTAGAGGTGTCCAGCATGGTGCACCGCATGAGTGTCAACACGTCCACGTAGCCGGAGTTGTTGATGACCTCATCCAGCCTGTCCACATGCTGTGTGACGGATTCAGCACAAACTGTCACCATGCGAACCAAGCCAGGACCTGTCAGGGCTGAAGGACAGACAGACAGCTGTCAGAAGCCCCAGGGCGCACACGAGCATGAAGGACAGACGACCCGCCCCAGGATGCACATGAGCATGCTTTGCTTTGCTTTGCTTTTTGCCTCTTTATATTAGGAACTTAATTCTCTACAATTTGCATTTAATAACAAGGTGAGAATTTTCATATTGTTCTTTATACTTTTCTATGTTATCCTGATTTTTTATAAGCATATAGTTACCTTTTTGTTAAAATTAATGAATCTGTTTTTCTTCAAAATCTGGCCAATCATTTGTGAGATTGCAAATGAAACTGTATTTACACCAACATTTTTTTCTTATGCTCATTTCCTTGAAAGATTTGAGCAGGGTTGTATTTATTTTTGTTTCAATAGGTGGCAGAATATAACTGCAGAACCAGTAAGATTGGTCCTTAACAACCTGACCTACAGTTGCTTTCTTACAGATTCAAGATGCTTATAAATCATTCTAAGTGCCCTTTTCTTAATCTCTGCCTCCTTCAAATTACTTCCCGAGCTGTTGGCCTCAACCCATGGCAATGATGGCTTTGCTGTGATCCCCACTAACCAGAGGATCCTTCAAAGACAGTGACAACTATTTATAAATATTATAGTTCAACCTGCTATGCATGGGGAAGTTCAACATATATTTGTCATATAAAGAAATAAGTAAGTGAATGAATTAGCAGAAAAATGATTAGATGGATGATGAATGAATGAATGAATGAAAAGGCAAATTAATGAATCAATGAATGAATGAACACAGACGGAGTGACTTGATCCTGCCCCTTCCCCTTGCTCTGCTTCTAACCATCTGGGCAGTCACTCCTGAGTCCTAGTGGTTTATCATAGTGGCTTAAAGACCCCCTTTTCTACTTGATTCCTCCAGAGTAATCTCTTATTTGCAGCTTTCATTATTCACTGCTAGAGTCCTGAAAACAAACGAAAATCCTGGAGAATTTTGTAGGGATAACTCCAGGAGACTGTTCTGTCAAAAAGGGAGAAAAAACATACATCTGACAAAGCAAAGTTCCTAACTGAAAAGACCCAAAGCAATCAAGCACCTCTTTGTCATCTCATGCAGTTGCTTCATATATGAATAGGAAAATAATAGAATTTGTGGCAGTTATAAATGTAGGGGTTGTATTGTATCCCAGAGGTTCTGTTTACTAATATTGAAGTCTTAGGACTCTTTGGGATCTTAGGCAAGTTACTTAACCTCTTTGAGCCTTAATTTTCCCATCCACAAAATATAGGTGATAAAAGTATTGACCATAAGAAGTTGCTATAGGATTGAAATGTGCTGGGTGGGCAAGATGGCTCAGAGGATAAGAGTGCCTATGCACAAAACTGGTGACCTGAGTTCAATCCCCGGAACAGGTGATGGAAGGAGAGAATCAACTTCTGAAAGCTTTCATCTGATCTCTACATGTTCAGTGTCATGTGCACACCTGCTTGCTTGCTCTCTCTTCCCCTGCCCCTCTCTAAAATAAATAGTAAAATATTTTTAAGTTTCAAGAGCTTAAAATTGAGTATAATACATAGCAAAGGTATAAAAATGTTAGCCCTTCTTATTATTTCAAGACAGTTGGGTGACAAAATTTAAAACATTTCAGAAAGAATATAGCACATTCATAAACTACAGAACATGGCTGGGTTACTGCTTACCTTTCATAAAGAAAGGGCGAACTGCTTTCCAGAGATCTGGATTATTGTTAAATATGATGCCATTCTCATGCATACCAATGAACTGCAACCCACGCTTGCTGCCGAATCGACAGATATAGTTATTGTGCTTCATTACATGGAATGTGCTTGAGGACCTACAGAGAAAGCAAATCTTAGTGTCCAGCCACCATGGAGAGGATTGATGGTGATTTGACTATATGGTAGCTCTTTTAACAAATGCGTATTGATCCAAATACAAAATATGATTTGTAGTATTCAGAATGAATAAACATACCTGCTAGCTTGAAATCATCTTAGTTCAATTAAATCATTTCTATCTATAGACTATTCTTTCTTTTTTCTTTCTTTCTTTTCTTTCTTTCATCCTTTCTTTCTTTCTTTCTTTTTCTATGTGTGTGTATATATATCAGAAGGCACTAAGTGTGCCTGTAGAAGCCGAAGAGTGACTTTGGGAATCATCCTTGATTGCTTGCTCTACTCACTTTTGTCTTTGCTATGGTGTTTCCCAGGCTCTGTCCTCCAGACACAGAAATGTAGGTTGTTACCATTTCTGGCTGGCATTTTTATGTGGAATCTGGGATTTGAACTCAGGTCCTTCTGCTTGTAAAGCAGAAGCTTAAGCTCTGAGCCATCTCTTCAGCCTAACCAAAAACTGTTTTGATCATGTGGAGGCTCAAGATTAAATTGGGAATCATCACTGATCACTCTTCTGCCTCACAGTATTGAGGCTGGTTCCCTATACCCAGAGTTCACCCATAGCACTAGTCTGCCTGGCTGGTTTGCTCTAGGGATTCCCAAGCTCTTTCTAGGAGAATTACAGGAGACTGCCACACCTGTCTGACATTTTATGTGGTATGTGTAGATTCAAACTCTGATTCTTTTGCTTGCATGGCAAACAGTTTAACAGTTGAGTTATCTCCCCAGCTGAAACAGACAATTTTCAAATCAAAACATCAAGTCATTATCAAATAAAATATTTTTATTTATATACTTTTATATTATATATATAGTATATTTTCTTGATTTAACTCTCAGTAATATTCATCAATGATCCTAAATTTTAGGCAAGTTTTCTTTTTTCTAGCAACAAAAACAAATTTTTATGTTTTTATTTGCATGTTAATAATTTAACTATAATAACATTTTCAATTTTGTCTATGTAAAAAATCACTCTATAGAAAGAACCAAAATAATTTCTAAGATACTTGAAAACTATGGTTTTTCTTAACTTTTCCTAACTCATCCTATAATTAAAGCAAAAAGTAAAGGAATTATTATATTCTTTATTTAAAGACTTGCATCAGTAATTTTTAAGTATAGGATAAATAGAACATTGTTTTCTGCTCTGAATCATAGTAATCTTGTATACTACATTTGTTATATTAACTTTTTAAAAAAGAAAAGCTAGTGAATTTTTTAAATAAAGAATAAGAAACTCCAAGCATAAAACAAACCCTATTTATTAATATTCAAAATCCATGTGTCCTTTAGGGGGCACCATCTTGTCATTTATTTTCACTCAGAGGCTCAGCCATGACCAGCAATCACACGTCAAAGAAGAGATGATACCCAGGAGGGACGGCTGGCCACAGAAGAGCAATAGAAATGAGGCCATTTATCGGAGTGAAGTCAGGTTTATTAAGCGAAGAGAAGGTTGGTGAAGACAACGGTCCCAGGCCACATTCTCCTGTGCATCAGACAGACCAAGCTTTCTAAGGGAGTCCTGCTAGAGATGCTGATGGATGACAGTGTCCCATTTGAGAGAGAGAGAAGACTTCTCCATACTGAGTTTGCAAGTTCAGAAGGGACCATGTAAAGCATCTAGAGTAATTCTTTCAAACATCTGAATCAGGATATTGCCAGAAGGAGAAACTCTATCATCTGTTCAAAATAAAAGACATCAAGAGACTCGCTTCTTGCTGATAAGGAGGAAGTATCTATGTCCTGAGTTCTCTAACAGAGTAGGCACATGCATGTTCTCTCTCTCTCTCTGTCTCTCTCTCTCTCTCTCTCTCTCTCTCTCTCTCTCGGGACCCCTTCAAATCCCATACAGAATCCCTTTTTGCTCATCTATCAGTTATTTCCTTTGTGATTCACCATTCCTACAACTCACATGCTGTGGTTCTCCTATTGTACAAACATTCCTTTAACAGAAGATTTCTCTCCAGCTGCCCTTGTTTGCTGCCTCAGACTAATTGCCTCTCATTTTCTTCCATAGCCAGACTTTTATTGTTCAACTGAAATTGTTGTCTTCCATCTCTAAAATTACTTCTCAAACTTCTATCATAATGTTGGACAGAACTGATGATTCTATCCTTCCTGTTGTGCATTCCTTAAATGCTTTCCAGGCTACCTACTTTTCCTTCCTTGGTCTTATTTGTTCCTTCTCCATCTCCTTTGCTAGTATTTGATCATTGCATTGGAAGGACTCTGTGCTCAGCCCTTCTTACTTAACATTCCACTCAGAGGTTTACTTGGCATGGTTAAGTTTGAAGTGGCTAGAACTAGATGTTCATTTTGATCTCTCCCTTCTTTATACTTGCTCTGCCTAGTTAGGCAAAGGTGTCCCTATTCCTTGAAGTATTCTTTCAAGTTCTTTCAGTTTTGCCTTCAAAATATGACCAGAATTTCACCTCATCATCCTATCACCTCTGTTGCTATCATCTGGACCATCTCTTGCCAACCTGCTTCCCACATCTCTTGTCCCCTCAACACAAATTCTCAGTCAAGCAGCCCGAACGAGCTGACAGGTCACTCTTCTGCTCAAAGTCTTTAATGACTTTTTCTCACACACAATGACTAGATATCTTGCAAGGCCCAATGTGACTTGATTATCTCTTTACTCTCATTCTTTGATGCTTCTATTCAATAACTGTTATCTTTGTTTGTCCTTGAACAGTTCAGACAGGATCCTGTCTCAGGGTCTTTGTTCTTGCTGTTCTGTCTAGTATACTTTTCTTCAGTTCTCTGCTTGGCTTACTTCCTCATTTCCTTTAAGTGTTTCTTCTCTAAGGTCTGCCTCAGACATTTACAAGTATAACATGATCCCTACAACTGGTTCTTTCCCAGCCTCCTTCTCAATATTTTTTCTATATACTACGTATCTACCAGGCTTCCCAAGACTGTCTCAGCTTTAACACTAAAATCTTACAACTTAAAAACTCTAGTTTCAGGCAATTTGAACAGCTAATCTATTACATTCTGATCGACATACTGCATCACAGCATTTCAATGATTGCACACGCAACAGTATCCTTGTAACATTATGTCACCTGATAGCAAACATCATGGTCATCTTAATTTGTGTAAGAATACTTTATGAGTTCCAACAGTGTGACAGAATCACGCGAGGGTGATTTCTCAGACTGTATTCCCATTGTTAAACAACACATGACTGTACTATATATCTCACTTATTTAATACAATGTACTAATAATGTGTTGCTCCACATAGAGAGATAATTGTGCTAATTGTTTTCCCCAGATATAATGCCACTGCTTTCCAAGAATAAAGTTATACCTAGTACATAGCAAGTTCTCAGTAAATATTTCATTTAACAAATGAATAGAGAGTCAATTATGACTATTTATATATATATAGGTATGCATTCAGTATAAGTTGAAAGAATAGCATAATGACAAGTTTATTTCACAAGATTAAGTCAGGTATACAAATTAAACCCTAAAGAGAATATTAATTGCATGCACTGCGCAATGTCCAACACACTATTGACCCCTCAAATTCTAGCATTTGCTAAAGGCACTAAGATCCTTGGAGGCAAGGGATTGACAGCCACAGTAGTGTTCTTATGCTTAAGGGGAACACAAGAAAGGGTTCTGGGAAATGCCACTGGGTCCTTGCACCTCATTGGAGAGGAGGAACCAGAGGAGAGTCTGGCATGCACATTAAAGGATGCTCCGGGGATTGGAGGGGGAGGCACTGGGGGATGGTGAGGGAAGGGGGAGGGAAGGGGGGCACAGGGTGGTGGGAAGTTGGAGGGAGTGAGGGGACCGGTGTACTGGTTAAAGTTGTATGAGTAGAAATAAAAATAAAAAAGAATATTAATTGCTAACAAATATGCAAATGGAAACTCATTAGCATATCTATTGCTAATTATCCTTTAAGAATGTTACTCAATTCTTTTATTTTTGTACTTATGATTTTAAAACTAATGTGTAAGCACACAGTGGCACACAGCATCACTTACAGATGCATACTCATCGACCTGGAGCAGAGCTGCTCAAGGGCCCTGTGCTTTTCTTATGCACAGATTCCTCGGCATCCACATCTCAGAATCTTACCTCAAAGCCTCCAACATGCCTAAGCACCATGGAAGCAGCCTCCTCCTGACTTCTCCTGCAATTTTGCAGCCCCTTTGGGGTTGAAAAAGTTGAACTGCGCTCTCTACACAATTGTAATGAACACACACATCAGATTTTTCAAAGAAAAAGAAATCTGGAAAACTATTCAAATCAAAGCAAAAAGCTTTCGGAGGTCCAATGGAGTCGTTTCAAGAGGTACAGGTAGTCCTGGAAGGGACTTGAGGAGACGGGGACAAACATGTCCTACTCCTGAGGGGAGCTCATTCTTTAACAACAAAATGGAGCAGCTCTGAAGCAATCAAGGAGAATACAAAGACCCCAACAACGTCAAATGCCCAAGAGAACAGAACAAGAGGGGATCTGGCAGAGCTGGGGAAAGGTTGGGCAGGGCAGGTCCATGTTTCTGTGTGAATCAGCTCTGATCCGACCAGAGTCCCTGAGGACACTTTCCTAATGAAGGCAGGCAGAGTGGTCCAGATGCTACCCTGGCCGGGACAAGAAACCCAGGAACTGTATTTGGGCATCCAAGGAATTCATCTGGTGACCTAAGTTTCTAAGTGTTCACTTCCGAGGAGGGATTTCTGCTTGATACTCTGTTCACAAATCCATCATTCTTCATTATAAATCCACCTTGGTTAGACTCAAAAGTAATAAGGTAAAACAAAACAACCCCAAACCTATTCAACTGTTTCCTCTGTCCTCAGGAAAAACCCTCTTACCCCAGAAACTTGTACCTTTTCTCTTCTTTTCAGTTGGAGATTCCCAGGCTCCATAGCCAACTGGAATCACCTGGAGAGCGCAACAGCCTGATACTGTCCACATCCAGACCATGATCTCAGAGTCTAAGCACTAGATCTCCCTGCTCAGCTCCAATATGCTGCCAGCAAAGAACCACTGCACAAGCAGATATACCCTTGAATAAATAAAAGCTTAATTCACCTGATTGCCAGGAGGAAAGAAGACGTACTAAGTGGAGCAGAACTAGAAGGTATCTTGCTCTGCCAGGAGACGGAAAAGCAGAAATGAATATCCCAATACCCAGATTCTAAGATTGGGGCTACAGCTGAGTGGTAGAGTGCTTGCTTAGCATGCATGAAGCCCTACATTCAATCCCCAGTATTACCAGAAAAAAACAAAAGCCCCCAAACCCAAATGCCATCATTTCTAAGATTTTTTAAAAACCATGACCAGTTGTAAAAGTGATTAAAATGAAGAAAGTATGTCAAAAACATGTCAAATTTGCATAAATAAGGCTAACCATGGCTTACTAGACCAAATAAAAATAAAAGAGTGCTTGTGACCTAAGGAAGGAAACCAGCAAAGAATTAAAAGTGTGTTTAAATCTAGCCTGGAGCGATGCATCTGAATCTCCTGGAAAGTCAAAGCAGAAGGCCGGTTCTTGACTAGACTTGTTTATTTGGTGGTGAGGGGTGGGTTTGAAGCATGTGCATTTCTCACAAGTTTTGTACATTATGAATGTTACTAGTCAAGGGAGTACCTGGGAATCTCTGCGTTGATTCACAAGGGACCCAATGAAGCAACACTTCCAACTGCATCTATTCGTGTTTGCTTGTACAGATGTGGTCTGCCTTTGCTATTTTTGAAAGTGCTACATCAAACTGAACGAAACAAAAACTCTACCCCCCATAAAGAATTGGAAATATCCAAAACAACATTTCTGAATACTGGTTGAAATGTTTATAATTATAATGCATTTTCCCCCTGTTCCCGGTGCTTGATGAAAGTATATATACATAATCTTGACCGAAAAAAAGCAAGGAGTTTCCAGAATGTTTCACTTATTTCTTTTTTTTATTTTTTAGTTTTTTTTATTTATTCATTCATTGTGTGTACAGCTTGTGTATCACGGGGCAAATTGTCCCTTGTGGAGGACTGAGAGTGACTTCAGGAATCATTTTGGTTTGCTTCTACCTCTTTCTTGCTTCTGCTTGAGGATTTCCCAGGCTCCTCCCACCAGGGCTATAAGTGCAGGCCACCGCCTTTTCTGCTAGGTGTATTTTATGTGGGATCAGGGATCCGAACTCAGGACCTTCTGCTTGTGAGGCAGAGTCTTAACCCTGAGCCATCTCTCTAGCCCCAGAATGTTTCACTTATTTTTTAATGAACAGCCTGTATGTCTAGATAAACAATTCTGACAAAGCAGTAAAATACCTTAATCAGTTTTTCTTTGTGATAAAGCTTTGTCAGGGCTTATAAATAGAAACCATTAATGTGATAAGAGATGGCCTTTTGAAAGATCTAGTTAAGATATCTAAAAGTCTACCAAAATATGCCTTTATTGAAGTTCCCCATTTTCTAAGCACAACATGCAAGAAACTAGTAAATAAGAAAACAAAGTGTATTCATCATAGTGAGGCTTGTTTGTTAACCCTAGAGTGAAGTACTTGCTAGAAAAAAAACATATTCGCGTGGAGGATATACTTCATGGCAGTAATGACTCTGACTCATTAAAGATAGCACTGCACACAGCCCTCAACAGGAGGTCTGCCACTAGCCGCTTCTTCCTGGGCAGCTTGTAGTCTTACAGGTATTCAGTCGGATGGCAGATACCCCTTTGCTTTTAATTCTGTTGTTTAAAGTGGTTTTTTTTTTTGGGGGGGGGTGACTTTCTAATGCTTAATTATAGAAATAAGACCAAAATCTTGGAAAATAGAAATGATAAATCTTTAAAAATGTATTTAGTCAAAACCAAATCATCTGGATTCTCGGCTTTCACATTCATTACTCTAAGAAATTTTAAATGATTTTCCAATTTTCCAGAGTTCTTTATGTACCTCTGGCTTCAATTCAAGAAAAATTCTTGTCTGAAGTGGCAGGAAATTATATGGGCATTTATTCTCTTTATTCCCACAGGGGAAAACTATATCCTTACAAAGATATCAAGGTATCAAAATCATTTTTTCAAGTAAGAAAAACTCCAGCCTTGATTTTAAAAACATCTTTTATGATGGTAGTGATGGTGGTGATTTCCACGCTAGTAATCAAACCAGGGCCTCATACGTTCTAAATACATACTCTCACTGAGCTACCCCCTCAGGCCTTGTATCTCCAGTATTGACAAACTCACTTGCTGATAATGAGTGTTTCCTCTCCACTGATCCAGACTCTCATGAACTCTCCATACATCTTGTTGTAGTAGTTGCAGGCACCGCCGATGCCCATCCACAGGAATCTGCCATGGGAAAGGAGGGGCCCAATTCCCATACAGTAGCCAGGACCTAGGACAAGTCACAAAAGGGAGATGAACATCTTAGCCACGCCAGAAACAGTTGTTCTTTTGTATCTACATGTCCTTTACATTCTTGGGTGACGGTATGCAATCATTAATAAAGAAATTTAATCTAAAACACAACCAGTGCAATGTGAGGCTTTCAACCCCTCTATGCATGAAGAGCTCATCAGTGTCCATGTCTCATTAGTTCTCTTGGCTGCCATTTCAGTCTCGATAAACAAGGGCATATGTGCTAATTTCTTCCAAGTATCTCAAACACAAGTCAATCTGTCTGGTAGTAAACATAGAAACTGTGATGGGTGAGAAGCTGATAAAACTTTGTGGCTGCCTCTTTGTCTGAAAGCCTTTAGTTTTTGAACATCCATTAGAAAGAATGGATGAGTTAGGGCTGGGCGTTGTTTCCTTTCCTCTGAGAGAAGCAAGGTCTGCAAAGTATGTCCAATTTCAGAATATTTGCTTCTCTCTTTCTCTCTCTCTCTCTCTCTCTCTCTCTCTTTCTCTTTCAATCTCTCTCTCCCCTCCCCAAAATGAACCAGTTTGAAAGGAAAAAAAGACTCAGCTTCGTAAAAGATGCTTGGCTGGAGGGATAGCTCAGGGACTAAGCTTCTTCCCCTCAAGCACAAGGCCCTAAGTTTGGATCCCAGATCTCATGTAAAAACACCAGGCAGAAATGGTGGCAGCCTGTACTTCTGGTTCTGGAAGGCAGAGTCTGGGAAACGCCAAAGTAAAGCAAAGAGGAGGTCACACAATCCAAGGAGATTTCCAGACACCCTTGGGCCTCTACAGGGACACATACACACACACACACACACACACACACACACACACACACACACACACACACACACACACACGCAAAAATAAAAAGATTTTTTAAAAAGTAAAGAAGCTTAAGCTAAACTTCATGAGACAACATAAAGCCCCGATGTATTAGGAAGTGGATGCTCTCAATGTCTGCACTAGCGTTTGTGTCTCACAATCTGGTTTTAGCCAAGAACAGTGAACCCCAAAGTCTAGCATGGATCACAGGCACTAGGATCCTTAGAGGCAAAGGATTAACAGCCACAATAGTGTTCTTATACTAAATGGGAACACAAAAAATAGCTGAGTCCTTATACCTCATCAGAGAGGAGAACCCAGAGGGAAGTTTGACATGCACACTAAAGGATGCTCCAGAAATAGGAGGGGGACCACTGGGAGAAAGGGAGGGAGGGGGGAAAGGAAAAGAAAAAGGGGGGAGGAAATAAGAGGATTCAGGGAGGGATGGAAGGAGGGGAATGGGGTACTTATCAACTTTGTATGAGTGGAAGAAATAAAAAAAAAAAGAACAGTGAATGCTCGAAACCTTGCTAACAGTAGAACTCAGAGATAATATGAATCCTAGGAACAGCCAGGGATTTCACAGTGACTTATGTTATTAACAGATTCGTACCTTGAATTTGTTTGCTTGTTTTGTTTTTCATTTGTTTGTTTGTTTGTTTGGTTAGCAGACAAAGCAGCATATGTCATGATAGCATTTTCATACTGTGTCTTTATGTTTTGTATATCTGTTGGTTTGGATGTTTTGGGATTTGTTTTGCTGTTGTTGTATGTTTGTTTGTTTTTTGAGACAGCATCTAGCTATATAACTTAAACTAACCTTGAACATCAAAATCCTCCTGCCTTAGCCTCCTGAATACTAGGATTACAATTATGTGACAAGACACCTAATCTAGACTAGTTAAGCTTGATTCTACTAGTGATGACAAAAAATTAATTTAAATTGCTTTTAAGAATTATCTTATAAAGTAGTAGCTTTTTAATTTTTTTCCTGGTTTCCTTTGTAACTTTATTGATATTGGTTTATTTTTGGTTTGTTTAAAAAATTATGTCCTTGCAGGCTAGCAAGTTTTCAATATTTATTTTCCATGCTGGCATTTCTGCGTCTTCCTAATCTCCTTGGATGGCTGGTGAAAGTTGTGAAATTGACACAGAAGAGGTGGAACTCTGAGAATACCTCTGTTGGTGCCAGTGAGAGATTGGCTTGATTGCTTAACTGATGCAGGAAAGCTCGTGCTACACAGGCAGACATGGTACAAAGAACTACTTGAGCACGGCAAGCATGCAAGTACATTTCATTGGTCTTTGCCCACTGCACTTGCTGAGGAGGTGACAGGACAATTTCTTCAGTTCCCACTGCTGAAACTTCTCCACCATGCTGGACTATAACCGAAATTGTGAGGTGGAAACAGACCCTTTCTTAGCCTCTGAGTTGCTTGGGTTTGTCAGCTGCTTATGGTAATGAGATATGAAACTACAACATCAACTGAAAAAACTTTGTTCATTTTAAGCCATCAGCAGCAGAAGTAGCCAACGCAAATTAAGGGATGTGCTAAGAAATATGAATCATCATGGCATTTGATAAGGTTGTTTTCAGATTTTTAGAGAAGTAATTTTTTATATTACTGCAATTATTTTTAATGACAATAATACCTATGTGGAATAGTACATACTTATTTCTATCAACCACCATGCATTTATTTGTCTAAGAAATTTTAATTTATTTATATATATATTTTTTAATTCCATAGTGTCAGTGAAAACATGCCTATCTCCATGATATAGCACCTCACCTCCTGGCAACAGCTGTTAAACCTTTCACTTTGTAGTAGCTGAGTTCATGTGACCACAACTGTCAGACCTTCCTTCCCCATCTGAAGAAAAGATCTTTATGGTCCAAACAGATGGTTTGGGAATAAAAGTGCTTGCCATGCAAGCCCAACAACCTGTGTTCAATAACCAGAACCTGCATGGTAGAAGGAGAGAACCAACTCCCAAAAGTTGCCTTTGAGAAGGCTATCTGAACCACTTCTACCCCAAGGCTCAGTGAACATGGCAGAAAAGGAGGTGGTAAGAACTTAAGAGACTGAGAGGAAAGGGGGCAGCCAAACAATATCCTCGAGACATGATGGGGCTACTGCATCCATGAACTCACTGCAGCTATATGCACCTCCACAAAACCTAGCACGACTTGAGCTAAAAAGGGAAAGTTTCAAGAGGCCTCACACTTTCTTGGAGAGATACTGAAGATTGACATTGGCTGTGGGGTGGGAATGCTTTCCTGAGTAGTGTACCCACTGATAACATGATTCATGTTTCAGCAAGTACTCATGCTCATGTCATCAAAGGCAACCCAGACGAAACTCAATGGGATGCACATGCAAGCACACACACACACACACACACACACACACACACACACAAAGAGAGACACAAATGAAGACAGATGGAGACCGGTAGGGAAAAAGAAGGGTTGTCATAGGAAAGGAGGGGGAAAATATTAGGGATTAGGGCATGAACACATCATAAATATATGTGTGAAATTCTAAAAAATTAAAATTATAATAAAAAAGGGAAAAGTTGCCTCTGACCTATACAAACACATAAATAAAATTTAAAAATAAAATATCTTTGCTAATGTCTATAGAAGCAAAATATCATAAAGCTATTAATCTTACAATTTTAGTGACACTATCTTATATCATTGACTAATTTTAAAATAATTCCATTATACTCTATAAAAACATTTAAACAACTAGATTTAATTGAATAGATATTTCTTAAAATATCATCAGATATGCTGTTTTGTATTCATTTAGGATATGTATTATAAGCAAAATACTAAGGATTTATAGCTTCATATATTACAGATGCTCAGTAAAGATTTCCTGAATAGCTCTTTTAAATTAATTATGCACATGCATATAATATAAAGAATGGATATTCTATGTACTTGAGAGAGGGTATGTGTTCACTGCGCACATATAGAGGTCAGAATTTAGAACCTTTTCTCTCCTTCCACCAAATAGTCTATGGAGACTGAACTTGGGTTACCAGGTTTGCATGTAGGTGCCTTTGTATGTTGAGCCATCTTGCCAGCCCAAGAATGAATTTTTAAAGACATTCTTTCTTAGATTATTTCAGGTTATATTTATAGTTTGATGATAATTCAGATGAGAATAATTCACATGACTTAGCTAAGAATAGGCTTATCCACAAATATGTATTTGCTTAACATGCAAAGCCAATGAGAAATGCTGACATGCAACCCAAGGTTTACATGTGGGAAACCTCTTCAGATTAAGATATAGCAGTGAGCCAGGTGCAGTGGTATGCCCCTGTGATCCTTGCTTGGGAGGAAGAATTAGGAAGATCACTTGAGCCTAGGAGTTTGAGGCAAGTCTGGAAAACATAGTGCCTCCTTCAAAAAAAAGTTTGCAAAACATAAGCATTGTCAAAATGAAAACGTTTAAAAAAAAGATAGGACAATGAACAATGGAGATCTGTATCTATTGAAAAGCACAGTTTGCTAGAAAATTGGCATGTGGATTGGGAACCTAAGTGCTCTAACTAAAAGAGAAGCAGAGTTTTCGCTCCTTAATGGCCAACTGTATGTTATCTGAACTCATTCAACAAATACCTATTGAGACCATCCTGTAGGTGCTAGTTACAAGTTAGAGACTGGGATGCTATCTCTCCACAGCAGAACTGGTGAACAAGTTATAACATGTTCCTAATACAACAATGGCCAGGTGGACAAATCTTACTAACATTGTATTCATCAAAAGGAGTAAGATGAGGGGCTGGAGAGGTGGCTCAGGGGTTAAGCCTCTGCCTTGCAGGCGGAAGGTCCTGAGTTCCGATCCTAGACCCCGCATATAGAGGCTGGGCAGAAGCGGGGGTAGCCTGCATTTCCGGTCCTGGTAGGGCAGAGCCTGTGAATCCTGGGGTAGAGTAAACAAGGAGGAGGTGGAGGCGGTCCATGGTGGTTCCCAAATTCGCCCGTGGTTCTACACGCACAAACGCACAATTGAATTAAAAAAAAAAAAAAAGGAGTAAGATGAACAAATAAAGTACTATGTCACGGCTGAAACACTGAAAGCCAGACAAAAACTATATTGTCTGGGTACGTGAAATCAAGTTTTAAAAAATTTATTTTAAAAAGGAGTGATTATCACAAAATCCAGATAAATGTTTACCTGGGGGGGGGGTATCTAAGTTTTTGTTGTTTTATGCCCGATTGTCATTCTGAGATAATATATCATGTAAACCAGGTTGGCCAGGAACTGGATAAGGCCAAGAAGACCTTGGGCTCTTGGTCATCTGACTTCCACCATCTGGAGTTCTGGGATTGTGCCACCGTGTGCCACCATCCCAGTTCAAAGAGATCTAGGGATGGAAATCAGGGCCTTAGTAGTTTAGGCCAGCATTCAACCTATTAAACTGTACCCCAAGAGGAGAAGGAGAAAAGAAGACAAGAGGAAAGAGAAAGATAAAGGGTAAAAGGAGAAGGGGATGGGGAAAGAAGAGGGAAAAGATGAGGAAGGAAGAAGAGAGAGGAGAGGAGAAAAGGAAGAGAGGAAAGAGTCAGCAGAACTTCTGGATGCTTCTGACATGCTATTCCTGGTGCAGGCTCTAGCAAGTCTGTCATCAAACCATGCACTTTTCTGTGACATGTTTTCTTGTGTGAAAAAGAATAACGTGTCTGTTTTGGCACCCTACTGTGGAGATGTATTCAGGACAGAGCGTGGGGATGGATGGGATGGATGGGTGGTTGTTGCGGGGGAGGGCCAGGAGCAAGGGGACAGACAGGACCCACCTTCAAGATGGGATCTTGGGCAATGAAGTGCTGCCAGATAACAGCATTTCTGAGCAGAGACCAGTCCTGCAACACCCCTTCACAATACCCCTCATGTCCCCGCCCACTTAGCCAGTTTCCAGATCAGAACCTGAACCTTCCTTCCTTCTTTGCACCTGCCCTACCCCCAAGCACATGATCTAGCCAGGTTTATTAGGAGGCATCCATAAAGAAATTCAGATCAGTTACTAGTTATGTGACATCTCCCTTCTTTAAGTATCAGTTTCTTCATCTACAGAATAAGAACTGTCACAATCTTTGCCAGACAAAAGGCCTTAAATAGAACTTACTAGGTAAAGGTTTTTCATCGCTATAGCTTCTGAGTTTTAGACATTTGAGGGATGACATTCATACAAACTGTAAGTCAAGAACTCAGACAGCATTGATTCAAGGGAAGCAGCAGAAGGAGGGCTAATCAGCAAGATTAGCCAGTTTTATGTTCTATTTCAGTCAGGAGCCAGAGGATCTTAGTCTGCATCCCTGGAGGATACTGACTAGATCTCATATTTCCAAGGTAAGGTTTGCAGCTAGAAAGTTCCTAGCTAACAATTGCTCTTCAACCTAGGGCTGAGGGTACCTGGTTGTCCCCTGAAATTCTTACCTTCATTCTCAGCTGGGGAGTAGCAGGCTGTTTCTCTCCTCTGTTATTTAATCCTTTGCATGCTTGGACTCTCTGGCTTCACATACTTGTCATAACATGTTACCTAAAGAGGACAGTTTTCCCTCCTACCAAATGAAAGAGATGGGCTAATCTCTGTATCTGTCAATCCTAGCAGCCTCAAACAAGGCTGAAGACCACTGTATTGTTTCAGCAATTGCCTCCAAAGACAGTATCAGGTCCCTCATCCAGTAGTGGGCACAGAGAAGTACCACCTAGCTTCCTGATTCGGGGCTGAGGACTATCAGTCTTTGTGCTGCTTTTATATAGCTGACCTCCTAACTCATGAATCCAAGGAAATAAATACCTCAGAGCTTATGGCCTAAGCATGGTAACAAGAGTGGGACAGTGTTTTTTAAAAATGGACAATGTGATTTACATACTCTAAGGAAGGGTCCAGGAAGCTTTTAGTAAGTTGCTACCTCTTAAGTAGTTCTTATACTAAAATCTGAATATGTATGACTTCATTGATGGATAGGCACTGCTGACCTTGCTTCCCTGCAAGATGCTCTGGTAATGCTGCTAGGCTGGACTTCAGCACCTGAGCCCATGATAAGGAAAAGATGGAAAGAGCATCCCACGATACCCCACCTTTGTTCTTTACCTTTAACTCGTCATTTAACCTGATGAGGGGTTTATAAGGGGAGGAGAGATGCAGCAAAGAAAACCTTCAAGCTAAAGTCATGGAGAAGCTACGTTGTCTCTGAGATGTACCCACTAGGAAGATCAGAATGAAATTCACTAAATGCCTCACTAAGCTGAACATTAAAGTAATCTAAAGTGCCAGCTGAATCGGAGAGATATGCAATTATCAGAAAACTTTACCAAGAAACCAAATAGAGCTCTTTGCTCCCTGTCCTCCGACATTCAAACACCCTATGTGGCCCCTCAACATACTTGCTAGTGTGTGACTATGACGCTGCAGAAACAAGCTATATTAGATATCTTTCACCATGAGAATTTAAAGAAACTCTCTGAAATTTCTGATTATTCTAAATTAATATGATTATTCCAGAAGCAGTGATAGAACTGGTAAAATTTTTCACAGAAATTATCTGGATAATTACATTAGTCTCTACCTTTGATTGGCTTCATTGAAGATCCTGTCAGGGTGTCCTGTTCCCAGGGAACAGTCACAATTCCCATTCTTCTACCACCCAGATTACATTCAGCCCAAAAGTGACACTACTATCACCATCCTGCTAATAAGAGATAATGAGGAGTAAGATGGAGAAAGGATATTTCTATGAAAAGGAGAGGGTATGGGTGAGCAGGACAGAAGGAGATAGACAGAAGGGAAGGCAGTTACAAGACATTTCTGTCTTCAGAGCAAAGCTGGAATGAATCTGAATCTGTTTTTTTTTTTTTTATTAAAAAAAATCTAGAATCTTACCCTAGTCCATTCCATCTCAAGCTTTCTTTAAGGTTCTGAATCAAACCTAACCCACTAAAGCAGCATGTGCTAGAGGATACTATCTAAGCTAACTTTGATGGTTTGTGTGTATTTAACATATACAGATAATTGATTTAACTTTTTCATTGTAGTTATTTGCTAGTACAGCTGCGGCCTTTTCACATTGTTATTTGCCTTTGTTCAGGGTGATGTGTGCCTGTATGCATATTGCACACATGTGGGCTCATGCATGCATGCAGGCATACATGCAGACAAATGTGATGCCAGATGCTGTCTTCAATCTCTCTCCACCTTTTATTATTAAAGCAGGGGTTTCTCAATTGAAGCCAAAGCTCACCAACTGGCTAGGTTAGACCTGGGGTTTCCTGGTTTTCCCTGTCGTCTGAAGCACTGAGATTATAGTTACCAAGCCCACCAAGTTTTCCTATGGATTGTAGAGATCTGAACTCCAATCCTCACTCTGTGGAACAAATATCTCCAGTCCCTGTTTTTTGTCCTTTCACAAAATTTTCTTTATCATCGTGAACCAATAAGCTCAATTTTCTTGGATTCATTTAAAGAAGTACCATACCTGGTATTGAGGATGTGTTCTCATGATTCCAAATTAAGAGAAGGAGTCCCATGAGCAGCAGGACTGGCATGGCACTGATGGGCACAGCTTCTGGCACCATGCTGGTAACATTATAATACATTGGATTTAGCATTTCCAAAATCATCTTGAAATCTTCAGCCACAGAGGCAGCAACTTAAAGTTCTGTAGAGACCAAAGAAATAGAAGTTAGAAAATTTCCCAGTAGGCTTGTCTATGGCTCTTGTCACTTCTGGGGTCTGAACTAGAAAGACTGGCACTTTGTTTTATAGTATGCTCAGACAACCAAACAAGACAAAGTTGTGGTTAAAGTCAAAACAAGAATGACCTTGTAGACTCAAGTTCTGTTCAACACTTGGTCTGATAGAAGCTTATCATCTTGCCCTTGAATGAGTGTATTGATAATCACTCCCGATTGAGGCCAACTCTCTGAAACTCATTCCACAGAAGTGACCATTGTGTGATTTCATCATCAGATTCTGTAACGGCAAACCTGTTCCTTTGAAGCCAGAACAGTAAAAACACAATAGTCACCACAAGCCATGTCCAAATCCCTTTCATTGATCAAAACTGCTTCCTTAGATCATAAATTTCTATAACTAACAAGACTACATTTCTTGAACACCACCAAAGCGTTCTCAGGATCTCCCATTGGATTGTATGTGAGATTCATTTGAAATAAGCTCCATGCTGACAGTCTTTCTCTAGTGGCTTTAATTGGGACCTACATTCTCTAGTAGCAGGAGTTAGATTAAACACCATCATTGGGAGTCAACATTGGAAGCAGTAGGGAAAACAGACAAGAGGGAAAGAATAAAGGGGTGAGAAAGAAAGGAAATGAGAGAAGGAAGATGGGCAGAGTCCTGCCTCCAGCGTCAGGCCTCATCACCCTGACGGTGGTTATGTCTTGTGCAGGACAGATCCTTTCATTCTGAGCTCATGTTTGGCTAGTTTTTTTATTATCATGCTGCTAGATGCCAGGTTTTTACCATCTTTGTCACTGAGGAAATTGTGGGGATGGAGGAATTGAAGAAGCCTAGATTAAAAAAACTTGAAAACGACCACTTAGTGCATTTTCCAGTGGCAGACAGCAGGCTCCAAGCTGTCTTCTTGTAGGACATGCCAGAAGTTTAGGAGCTTACTACTGGCAAGAATGACTGTATTTTTACACAATGCTACAATTCTAGACTCACAAAAAAGGATCTCTAAGTGGATGATAGGAGCTATGTGAATTCCCTGATGTGCTGCATAAAATGTTTTATGTGCTTGTTTGTAACGTAATTTCTCATATATATGTATTCACATGTGCACAGGCATTCATGTGTGCAAGTGCATGGTATGTGTGCACATGGGTGTGTCAGCATGTGAAGACCAGAGGTTGAGGTCAGTAGTCTTCTTCTATTATTCTCTACTTCAGCCATTAAAGTAGGGTCTTCTCAACTGAACTCACCAACTTGCTCCAAGAATCCCTTACCTCCACCTTCTCAATGCTGAGGCGCCCGTCACACTTGTCTAGCTGTTATGTGGCTTGTGAATCTGAATTCCATTTCCTCATGTTTGTGCAGATAGTGCTGTAATCACTGAGTTGTCTCCATCACATACATTTTTTTGTTTTTTATTATTAATACATTTTTATTATTATTTCAATTCATACAAACTTAATAGGTACACCAGTTCCCTCCCTCCCTCCTCCTTCCCCCCATACCCCCTGCTCCCGCTCCCCACCCCCTCCCTCCCCATCTCCCAGTGCCTCCCGCCCCAATTCCCAGAGAGTCCTTTCTTGTGCATGCCTGATTTTCCTCTGGGCCCTCCTCTCCGATGACGTACAAGGACCCAGTGGCCTTTCCCTGAATCCTTTCCCGTGTTCCCCTTAGGTATAGGAACACTGCTGTGGCTGCCAATCCCTTGCCTCCAAGGATCTTGGTGCCTTTAGCAGATGCTAGACTTTGTGAGGTCAACAGTGTGTTGGACAATGCGCAGGGCATGTAAAGTCCAATTATGATTGCTTCAGCCCTAACTTGTATGGAGTATCTTGCATATCATTGCTCCTCCCGTCCTTTTGCTCTTACACTCTTACTGCCCCTCTTCCGCAAATTTCCCTGAGCTTCAGGATGGGGAGAGATTAGGCTGGCCTAGTTCTAGGTGGTTGATATAGAGTCTCTGAAGTTCTGGATTGTGGTTTGTTGATTTCTTTTGCAGTTTTGCTGCTCCTGCAATGCCCTTCACTCCATCCTGGTGGGCATTGTATGTCACCCCCTGGCCAGAGACAAAAAGCTGTTAAACTAGAGTCTTGTGATAAAAGCACATTCAAAGGTAGATGTAATAAAAGTGGGAAACCACAGTGAGGGAGGGGTCTATCACCCATTTGCAAAATGGTTACTTTTTATCTGCCAGACTATATGCCCTCCTCTTCTGGTGAGATCATACCCCCTCGGTAGTAAATGATCAGGAACGAAAGTCTGTGAACTTAATCAGTTGTCTCATTACTTATTTGAGTCCTTGATGGAGGCCTATTTTCTCTGCTGTAACATGGTCCCCTCTCTCCTTGTTTCTGGTGTGGCCCTCCTACCCCATCCCTCCTGTTCATAATCCTTGCAATTACTGTATTGCAGAGATTTTTCTAGTGTATCTAGGTGGGCTGGGTGGGTTTGGTACTAGGAGCCACCTATTAGGGAGTACATACGGCGCTTAATTTTCTGGGTCTGGGATACTTCACTTAATATAATTGTTTCTAATGACATCCATTTCCCGGCAAATTCCAATAATTCATCATTTTTGATGGCTGAGTAGTACTCCATCATCACATACATTTTTGAGAAGAGAAAGGCCTTAACTTTCATCAGATTCTTAGGGACTATACACTTATATTTCTCCCTGACCACTATACAATCTTTAATTCTAGCCGCTACAGAAATGTCACAGTATAACTGCATTCATTCAATAAGTTCGTCATTTTGTTGCTTCATCCTACTACTCCACCATTTACAAGATTTAAATCTTCAATGCTGATGGAAGTGCATAAGACTGGGCATAAGACTGGGAATAAATTAGGTAGTTTCAGAATTGCCATTTTTCAATTACAGAAGTTGAGAGAGGAATCAGAATCTGAATTACTTGCTTCCTTTGTTACAGAACTACTTTGAACAGGTTGAGTGGAGTTTTATATTTTGCTTTTTTTTTAAATTCAAGTGGAATTTATACTTTTTTTAATAAACTTTAAGTGACTTTCTGACAGGAAGGACCTTCAAAGTTCCTGTATATTAATGAAACTTAAAAGCAATGTTGAAAGTATAAATGAAGAAGAGATTATAACAAAAAGAATGGAAGGGCCCCCAGAAAAACTAATGTGGATTCAAAACTTCATGTGAAAGGAACTCATGGAGATACTTCACAACTTTGAAAGTGCAAAGATAAGATGTAGAAGACTGATGCAGATTTATAAAAGATTATGACAATTCACCAAGGCCGAGAATGAGCATCTTTGGCCAAGATGCTCAATAGAAAGAGAAAGCAATTTTCAAGTATTTTTGATAACCTTTTTTTCTGTTGCCCCCCCCCCCAGGTTGACTTGGATCTTGCGTCCACTTGCCTAAAACTCCCTAGTTCTGGGCTTATGAGTATGTGCCACCACCATGCCCACCTTGTTAAGTTTGTTTGAAAAAAAAAGTTTTAGTACCTTCACTATTTTAAATTACTATGTGCTAAAATGTCTTTTGTTACTCTACAGACATGGAAGTTATGATGAGAGAGTAATGTTTTGACAAGAAATTTTACAAGTCAATAGAACAATCATAAATTTTCTTTTGGATTTCAAGATTACTTTATATACCAGCATAAATTTCCACTCAAAGCAAAGACTGTATATATCTAAATGCTAGTGATACTAAGAATCTTGGTTCCTGGACTTCCTCAAAAGTATATCATGAAACCACCATAAGAGAACCATTGAAAGAAAACAGTAAGAATTTTTTGACTTTACAAAACATTTGCTATGTGTCAGATATTGTTACGAGTACTTAAAAGTATTTTTCCATTTGTCTTCATGACAGCCTGTGAGCTAAGTAAGATTATTCCCATTTTACACGTGAAGAAAATGAGCCACAGGAAGGTCAAGTAGCTTGTCCTATGGGCACTAAGCTTTTATGGCCAACCTGGAGTTAGAACCAGTGTGGTCTTTCTTTTAATTGTGGTATGTTACAAGATGCATTTAACACTATGTTCAGAGACTTTTTGATCAGTTAAAAAGTAAAGTTTACTTATTTAGTTATTTATTTATTTTAGATACAGCAAAACGGCAATACAAGATTGGCTAGGGTTTGAGAAAGTGGCATCTTCACATGTCAATTTATATCTGGGTCATTTAAATAAGTCAAAAAAACAAAGCATGAGTAAATCTACATACACAACTGAAAGTACAGCATAGAGAAAACTTTGTGAGGAATGTCACCTCTGCTTGTAGTAATCCGATAAAATCTAGCAGCTAACATTATCTGATAGGCTTCATAAATTCTGCTGACTCAACTTTGTGGTTTTCAGTTTTCACCCACAGAAAATAGAGTAGAGCACTTCTCAACCATTTAAAGTGACTATTGTCATATGGACTATATGAAGCAATTAAATCTGTTAAACAGTACCTATCACCTATGCAAATCATCCATTTATTTGCATCAATACGGTGGTCTCCCCTTGCTTGTGCAGGATATATTCCAAGACCCTCAGTCCATACCAGACACCATAGCAAAGCAAAAAAAAAAAAAAAAATCTTACCTATCCTTTGCATTTTCCTGCAAACACACATTTAACCTATAGTTTAATTTACAAGTTGGGTACAGTATAAGATTAATAGTCATAAAAATTGAACAATTGTAACAACAAGCTATAATTAAAGTTATATAAATGACTTCCTTTTGTCATTTTTATTAATTTTTTGAGGGTACTCAATTTAGAATGAGTCTCTTTTAAGGAGTAAGCTTTCTGATTTCTGAAGGCCACAGCTATCCGGTGAGGCTGCCTGACTGCACTTCAGTTTTCATGTTTAGTAGAACAATCTAATAGCTACATAAACAGGTTGAACAAAAGCCTTTGAACTGTGGCACAAGAAATACAGAAAAGTCTATCACTTACAAAAGGCTACTTATATTACAACCCCTTTCCATCAATATCATGTCCTTGCCCCCAAAGCAAGATTTGCTGTACACCTGTTTCCTCTGAATGGGAACTCTCCTTCCTGGCAGGGGAGGGAGATTCATAATATTCCATGTGCCCAGAACATACGAGTCACTGACCCTCCCCAAAGTTGTGAAAGTACAAAATGGCCACTGGGGAAGGAGTGAGCTGCCCTCAGGTTGAACAAAGATCTCCAGGGATTCCGTTTTCATGAGTCATCACTCATGCTGGGGTGGGCCTTTGAGTCACCAACGTTCCTGTAAGTGGCTCCAATGAACACATCAGTTTACCAAGCCAGACTTGGGGAGAACAGTGTCTTCCATAGGCTGTCAGTGCCCTGTTGGGGGTGAACAGATGTCTGTCTCCCCAGGAAAAGTCATATGCCATATACACACATACACACGTGGTCCTCAAGTGGTATGTGCCATGAAAGGCCATCTCATGTCGCACCAGTGGGATGGTGATGGTGAGAGACCTGGAGAGGAGAGGTAGTGAATGGACAGAGACAAACTCTCTGGGATCTTCTTAGAGGAAGAACGATTTATTTTTCAGTTGGAATGACTATCTAGATCTTGACTAGTTAAAGAACAGCGAGGCAAGAGCTGGTAAGTCCAGCTTCTCAGTGGCTGCCTCCCTAACACAACTGTCTGTTTCCTCATAGGTTTATACTAATCTTTTCCTGAGTTCTTTTAATCTGTTATTCGGTGGCTTAACCTTATTTCATATCCTTGACATTCTGTAGCCTGGAACTGTCCATGTTTCCTCAGTTTAATTAATTGCAAAGACAAGGACTTTAACTAGGGCATTACACAGTCATTTAGGCTGTACAGAATCAGGACATGCTGCTGAAGACAGAACTATATTTCATTTGGAAGCAATCTCAGCTTCCACTGTTCTCCGAGGGTCGTATCCTTAGGTTCTGCTATTGTTATGAGTAATCTCTAACTGTCCTGGCTTAGCATGCTGGACCTCCCTGGCATAGTGGCTCAAACCACTTGACAGTCTTGGAGTTAGGAAATAGACCCCATAATGCAGGGAAAGATTTCAAGGAGTCCTGGCCTAACCTCTGCACAGATGTAATACAAGCCTGGCCTTGTGGAAATGCTGACTAGTCCGGCCACACCTTATGACATGTAACTTTCAACATGTAAGTGGTTAATCCGACAGGGAGACTATTTGTCCACCCTAAGTTTGAAGGACAGGTGTCAAAAACTTGTGAACACAGTGTCATCAGCCTCCTAGTAAGACCCAATGAGTACGGCACTACTCAATCTCTCTGTGGAATGTTCCATCAAATGCTATTTAATATGATTAAATCATCACAATGAGCTTATAAAATAAGCGCAATGTGGATCCCACATCTTATTTTTTGTTTTGCTTCTGAGAGGACACCTCATGACCTAGTCCAGGCTGACATCAAACTTACGTTCCTCCTGCCTCAGTCTCCCAGCGTGCTCTACCATGCCTGGATGGATACCTCAATCTTACAGATGGAGGTGAAGCTTGGGTCAAAGCGAGTAGTGAAGATAGAAGGTGAACATCTTTCTGACTTGGAAGTCCACTCTTCACTTCAACTATACTTTGATTTCGCTGATACTTGCCTATTCCTGATTTCCACATCAGCTTCTTCTGTCTCTACTTCCATACTTCAGGACTCTTTCCCTCTTCTAGCCGAGATATTTTCTTTTTCTTCACAACAAATAACCCATCTCTCTGCTTCTGCTTTCTTCTCACCATTTCCTGGCTTCTGCCTCACCACAGCAGTGAAACGTCCCTCAGAGGTGACACATGATGCCCCAACTTCCCAGTGCACTCCTTTTTCCTAGCTACCCGATCTCATTCTGGGGCAGTGGACTCACTTGGTCATTCTTCCTCCTTATCTCTGTTCTAGAGTCGCAGTGATCTTTCTCTTTCCTTTTATTGATCTGTTCCTCCGCACCTCTTCTTTTTCCTCCTTCAGGCCCCTGGACATGGGCATTTCTCCAGCTTAAGCATTCTCCCCTCCAGATGACCACCTCTCCTGTTCCCCACCCCTTCGTGACTCTTGCCCTGCACCAACATCAGCATCACTCCACAGTTACACTGCACCCAAACATGTCGACCTCCTCCAAACCTTGACCCTACCCTCACTGCACTTCATTATCCCATCCTTTTCTGCTGAATCTTGGTGTTTCTCACTTCCCCATTCCCCTTTCCTTTGCTATTCATCTTCCACTTCCGTCTCAGTCTCCCCACATGCAGTCACAGAGTTCCAGTGATAGCCTTAAAAATATTCTGTCCCCCGATCATTTCCCCATCTTTCTGGCCTCCATTTTAATTTCATGATCAAAGTGTGTTCTCAGTGGCCAGTTAAAGGTAAATGCGTATCTTCCTTCTAGATTATCTAATATCCAATTATTTTCAAAAGCCTCTGTTGTACAAAACAAAACTTACTGACGGTTCCTGGAGACTCCATCGTCTCCTGACAGTTCCACGCACCAGGGCCTTAAAGGTGGTATTCATGTGGAGGGGGGTTAACGACTGACCTGGTCACATGCTAGAAAATAACACAGCCTTCCTCTCAAACCACCGGGCTAGGGCATGAAGCCAAACAAAGCCCCTCTCTAGGAGTCCATCTCCACTCCAGTTCCCTCACAGCCTTGACTCACTCAGTATCTAAGTCAAACGTCACGACCTTCAAAGACTCACATTCTAAAACCTACTCACTGATGTCCTTTCTGCAATTCCTTTGTTTAATCATGCTTTGCCTAATAGGTTATTATAAGGTCAGCCACAAGGAACTCACTATTTTATCTAAAGAAAAGATATTATTAAGAAAAATAGCTAAAATCATTTTTTTATCCTTCAGAATTTGATATTATTGTGAAATTTCTCAATTCTTTCAAAGTAAAATAGGGCATCAAGAGATTAAAATTCATATCCTTTTGCTTCCTTTTGCTAAAGAAGTTCGAAACTGACAGGGGTCATTTAAAGTGTTTATTAAGGAGCAAGGTACTATATTCAGTTCAGTTTACAGACATGAGGGGCAACTAAAGCAAAGCAAGATGAAGGCATTAAATGCCAGGGCATCATCTCAGGAAGGCCATAGTTCTCTAGAACCACAGATACAGCTGCCCAAGAACTTGTACAGTGAAAAACCACACAGTTATCAGTGATGGAAAATAATGCTGAGATCTCCTTAAATCTTCTTCAAGATATTCATGGAAATAAGGTGCCTCTCTATGATCATTTAAAGAGATAATAGTGTGCCCATGATCATAATCTACCCCCTGCTTTCTGTGCCTTGCACTGGGGTTCTGTCATTCTTTCCAGCAAGTTTCCAAGTGAATCCCTGGGAACTGCTTTTTCTAGATCAGTAAAGAGAAAACAGGAACCCACAAGAAAAACCTACATAAATAGACCTGAACCACCGTTCTGGCAAGTGTCTGAGCCATACTATAAATCAAAGTTTCTGACTGATGAAACATGCAGTGTGTATAGAAAAGTCCACGAGGCACAGCTTGGCCAGTGGGTGCCCCATGCAGGAAAGACTTATGACAATACATAGAAGTGTTCGCCACACCCGCCACATCTCCATGAGCATGTCCAAAGGGTTCACACTGATGCTTTCTTGCTCTCTTTTTTGAAGCCAGGTACCTCGAACAAAAGGGGTTCAGTATATGTTCACAGAAGCCTCGCTATCTTCAAACAACTTACCTGCCAACCTCCAACCTCTTGCAGACTCAGAGCATAGGCAAGTTTCTGTGCTGTTCTTTTACCTCAACTTTCACCTGGGCCCCTCTTTCCTGTTGTGCCTCTTAATCCTCGGGATGTGATGCACCATCTTTCCAAGGGGTCCCATCTGGCATCATCTCCCAAGAATGGTGGGTATAACTGACTTGCCAACCTTCTAGGCCTTGGTGATCAAAAGCATTTTGGGTCACAAGACAATGTTGGGGGAGTATTCTGAGACCAGAAGACAAAAGGGCCCTCTGAGCTATTATTATACTGGGACTTCCTGACGTGCAACCCATACTTGTGTCATGGACAGTCTGAACCCATCTTAGGGAGGAAGAAGATAGCATTTTACAATGCAGTTTGTCTTTTTTTTCCATCGTTTTACTTTACAGTTCAGTTTTAAAGCATTTAATATGTTTCCTGGCCCAGAATAATTTTTCAGCCACATTTCGAATTTTAACCTGAACAGGGAAAAACCAAAAGTGACAGCACCAGAAAAATGAATTCTGAAGCCAGAAAATCTGAGACCAGCCTTGTGACCTCATCCACTTCCCAAGCAACCTGAGCCTAGGCTGGGTGAGCCTAGATTCTACAGCAGGGAAACAAGGTGGGGGTTGCGACAAAGACGTGCAAGCCACACACCTGTGGTTCATTGCCCTTCCTTGGGCTTTAAAGTCTCACTGGCGTGGACGAAGTCAATGTATAATCTGGTAGCAACAGTGGAAGACACCCAAGGGAACAGCCAGTCCTCAGTGTGACCCACATGCCGCTGAACCTCTTTCTGTGGGAAAACCCAAGCCCAAACCTGAGCCTTGGTATTCAAATTCATCATCCTGAGATGCAGGTGCTCGTACTTCTACTGAGTGGAATATAATGACTTAAGGACATTCTCCTTATTCCCAAACAGCCGGTTAAACCCATTGTGTGGTGTTTTTCACCTTGTCCTAACTTGGCAAGGTCTCAAACCTCACTGCTGTCCTCGGCTCCCGCAAAAGCTGCCAGGAAAGTTCAGTAAATATTAGTGAAATGAAAGAATCAATGGTCATATCAAGACTTTTAAGTCTGGTGTAAAAAGGTTACCTAATACATTCACATATCCACGAAAGAATGTCTTCCTTGTCCTGTCTGTGATCGCACATGCCTGGTTGCAACAGTACAGTGGCCCGTCACTACCACCCAAACAGTTAGATAGCAGCAACCATTACCGGCCTTTCTTTGTAGGCTTATCTTTTGTTTAATGAACAGGCTGTGAAACCACAAAGATGTCCTAGAGAAGGGCCACTATCTGCCAAAAGAAACAATGATTGACCCCAAAGTGTTGGGGTTACTTAAACCCCCTGAACTGCCATTTCCTTATCTACTAACAAGGGGATCAGGGCACACGACTCCTTGTAGCTCTGAAACTGATGCCCAACATTCTTAACCTTTATCCTAACTCTGTGCCACGTCTCTCCCGTCATCTTTGCCCTCTTCACTTTCTCTCATTCTTGTTTTATGCCAGACAGTGGGTCTATAGGTTCAGACAACCTTAATAAGTTAGTATGAGCAAGACAGCACCATCCCCATAATCACAATAAAAATCAGGTTGCACAGGGACTGAAGTCAGGTGGCCAGGATTTTAGTGGGATTCCTTACCAGCTGAGCTCTCTAGCCAGTCTCTGCATTTCTTTATTCAGACCTATTTTGAAGCAATCGAGTTAGGGATATTTTCAGGAATAACCAACGTGGGACTGGTGAGATGGCTGAGTGGGGCCCCGAGGTCATGAAAGTGCTTCAGCCTCACATGCCTCCTGCTGTGGCTGAGAGCCTTGCTGTCTGGGCAGTGGATTCAAGAGAGCATCCGACGGCTCCATATCTGTTGGTTTCCTTTGGCCCGCTGGAATTAAATCTAGCCGGAAGTGCCTCGGGAAGCTGCCATCTCTTGTATCAGGCAGATGTTATGGAAACAAGTTCACAACTACCTAATGTTTAATCTCCTTATGGAAACTGACTCTTACATGTTTGCATGTGTGAATATATATAAGAAGCTTGAAAATGAAACACAGACTTTGTGATGTCAGCCCTTTTCTTCCAGTTCTCAAAGTAGTAACTAGAGGAGACCCAGCAGGAAAATTAAACTCAAAAATTGGAGCCCTCATAGGAAAAGGTAATTCAAAAGTTCTCAATGGAATTTCTTAGTGTATCTGTCGCTCTGTGTATAAATATGTAGTGAGTGTATTATGAGCTATTAGTTTTCAGCCCTGAGCCAATGGACCAATACTGTTTGCAAATTTGGGAATAGGGTATTGTGCAGAATTGAGAGTCAATGCTCAGAAGTTTCTAGCAATATGAGATGAACAGCATCAAGGGCTTAAATTTCTCCACTTGTCATTATGTAATGCCCTGGATTGATTTCTAACTTGCAGTCCTCCCACCGCAGACTTGAGGCACAGGGATTGAAGGCATACACGACCACGCCTGGGTGAGAAGCCCCTTTGTAAGAGAGTTCCTTTTTAATGAACTACCTTCCTATTATGAGCACACTTTATATGCAACACTTGCCAACTAATGTTTTCAATTGATTGATGTTTCCATAAGCAACTCACACTGTTGACAGATTTTTGCTCTTTCACTGAAGTTATCTTTAGTTATTCTCATATTGAATCCAGATCTATCCAAGTAATTCCTTGAAAATTAATTCTTGGAGCTGGGACACAGCTCAGTTGGTAGAATGCTTCTCCAGGACGCAGGAAATGCTGGGCTGTACCTCTAGCGGCATACTCGTGATCCTAGCACTTGGGAAGTAGAGGACAGAAGAGGACAATATCAGGAGTTCAAGGTCACCTTTGTCTACTCAGCCACCTTGAAGCCAGCCTGAGGTACTTGAGATTTTGTCAAAAGAAAGAAAGAGAGAAAAATAACTTGAGAAAATTGGGACCATAGAAGACTCCCTCTTGCTATGAAAACCTTGAGATTCTCAAGATTTGATGTATTTATGTCTTTTTTTAAGAAACCAAGGTACTAACTTGATTTAGGAAGATTAAATACAAAAACGGAAGATCCATTGGAGGTTTTGGGATTTAATTGTCCATATTTATGAGATCAAATAAAGTCAAATAATGTAGTAAAAAAAAAAAAAAAGTCAGGTTACAGAAGTATCCAGCCAGTGGAATAAGCAAACAGAGAAGGAGAGTAAAGTCATACTTCTTAATAGGGTCTAACTTCATGATTAGCTCTCTGAGAGCATTATTTTTACTGAGATACCAAGCTGCAGGAAAGGCATTGTTGGTTGACAATGAGAAAAGAATTGGATGTGAAGCTCGCAATTGCCCCTGAACCCTTTTCCTTATCATTTGCTTCCTGGTTTTGCTGTATACTGCCACTTCTGTGTTTCCTTATATAGCAATTATATATATTTATATTATATATAAATAATACTGTCTTCTGACATGAGCACTATGGGCTACAAAATGAGATGAAGCCTCACAAGAGTGCCTGGCACGTAGTAAAGGGTCCATAGAAGCTGATGTTAGTTTTCAGTCCCCAAGAAGAGTATAGAATACTGGAAATTCCTGGGAATGACCATAGAGTCTTTCATCTGATGATGTGCTTCTCCCTTGCAGCTGTGTGCTTTGCAATAGAGACCGTGGTCCCTACTTGAAGATCCAGAAGAACCTGAAGAACACTGTCCTCTCAATTCCCGACGTCCCTGGGATTCTATGACCCTCTTGTAAGTCACTTGAGAATACGTAAGAGACTCTGAAGTGACCTGACCAGCATTGCAGACTGGCTGACATTTGCTTCCAGTGCCCGCTCTCACGCATGCTTGCCCACCCTTCCTTCTCAGTCATTTGCCTCACGCTTGCTTACTTCTTATTTCTTCCTTGTGTGCATGTGGTTCTGAGCATCAAGCCGAAGGCCCCGTGCACGTTCAGCAAGCGCTCTGTCGCTGAACTGCATCCCTAGACCCTCCTCCACATTTTCTGTTTGTTTTTCACTTCCCCTGAGAGTTAACCTTTCAGGAATATTTTCATAACAGGAGTCCAGAACAATTGGCATTCTCTCCATGGTAGGTCAGCTTGCAGTCTAGTAATAGAAAAAAAAAAACCACTAGCAAATATGGTACTGTGGATGAGGATAAAGAGATATTCACATAAAGATGTGGACAAAGGAGGTTCTGCATGAACAGTAGGGCTGTTCTAGGCCTGGGAATGGGTTGATATTTCCATGGTGATTAAAGATTTTGTAAGAATCAGGAAGTAAGAACAAGTCATCAGGGTTGGAAGATGAGGGGAGGACATGGGAGAAGTGCTTCTTTCTTATTTGACCTCTGGTTTCTAATTTATTCACTCTCATGTGGTCTTATAAGAAAACGAGAAGCATTGTTTTCAAGGAATAGAAAAGGTTTATTGATTACATAGTTACACGATTGGTGGACTAATTCTCGGAAGGGAGAAGCAGCTAGATCTAAAGGTGGAACTGTTTTTTTGTTTGTTTTTTTTTATCCCTGGGAATGTGGGCGAGAAGGAGGGAAGGGGGGTACTCTGGGAGGAAGGTGTGTGATCAAGTGCGGGCTTGCAGCGCTTACTGACCACTAGGGGCAGCGACCATCAAGCAGAAGCTCTGCCTGAGTATTGAAGACCAGGAATTCTACCATTTCAGCCTCTTATTAGTGGTAAGCAGCCACATACTTGGTCTCTACTACCTCCTGTTGAACCGGGTTGGTATGGCAGAGGTTGCAGATCATAGTGATAGATCCCGTCCTAGTGCCCCATGGTGAAGAGTTGCGTGGAGAACTTCAGAGCTTGATGGGTCTTTAGCCTGGTTGCAGAAGTTTCATGGCATATCTGCAAGTTCCTTATTTGAAACTGAGGTCCAAAAAGGAGTGCCCCAGCCTGAGTTTTTGGCACCATTATGTAAAGGGTTTTTGTGTTTTGTTTTGTTTTAAAGAAAGGGTAGATTTGCACGTGAGCAAGGAATGGAAAAGGTTTATTGATTACATAGTTACATGACTGGCAGACTAACTCTCTAAAGGGAATGGAAGTAAAAAAAACCTAGAACAATTTTTGAGAAAATGGAGCAAACTCTATAACTAAATTGTTTATAAATGCTAATAGTACACCAGGCACCTTCAGAACTATGAATCACTTTTTTTTTCAATTTATCTAATTACTTCTCAGTGTCCATAAGAATTGAGTTTGATCATCCATCTTTTCCATCACACTTGTTTTAAATTACCTTTTATTCCTGTCTAAATCAAGTCTTTTGTCAGTTGGCAAAAACTGGTCCTGTTGAGCTCTTTGTGAGAATTTAGATAGTCCTCTTCAGTTCTGTGAAATTCTTGGTCAGTCTTTTATTAAATATGTCATCTTGACAATTGAAGGCCATGTTCTGGACATCTGGAGGAATTAGTAGTTGGGACATGCCCTAAGCAAGTCTATAGGAGATTTTTTTTTTAATTAATGAGAGAAGCCCCAGTCCATGATGAGTGGGACCATCCCCTGGACAGGTGAATGAGATGGGGGGAGCTGGGTTAGGAGTTTGGCGTACTTTGGCATACTGGAACAGACTCAGTCTGACAGGTGGGGTTAGCACATCTCTCGGCAATCTCTGTGGATGTGGTATAGGAGTTACCTTGACCCCTGCTATTGGTGTGAGTGCTCCTGCCAAGCTGGACCAAGAACTGTAGTCAGAATCCTAAGACTGAAGCCCCCATTCCCTAACTCTTTGGTCATGAATTCATCAACAACCTGCAGGAAAATAACCAGTGGCTTATTCCACAGAGAAGGAACAGAGTGAGCAAAGGGCCTGTCACTGAGGAGGGCGTATTCTTCTCCAAAGCAGGCACACCCCCTTTCGGAATTGCACAGCAGGTAGAAACATTTGTCCTGAGCATTTCTGTGACACTGGGCAATAATTCCCACCTAATCTCCTTGCCATAGGGGTGTAGAAGGGTCAGCTGCATATGCAGAAAGGCCTCAATGAATAGTTCTCACTCATAACGTGACATGAGAAGCAGCAGGGACCTGTGTCCTGAAGGACTTTTTGCTCAACAGGATATTTGAGAACCGACTTCATTTTCAGTTTGCTGTGCTTCTGCTGATTAATGCCTCAGAAGTAGAATTTGAGAAACCTTTAATTCCCTGGAATGTAACTACCCCTCATACCCAAAGTCAATTCAGACCAAAACTGTGACTTTCTGACCCTTGATCCCCAAGTACTAGAGGGAAGGTATTGTGTCAAGGGACCTAACAAATTAGTTAAAGTGTACAAGAAAACTTGCCATCCAGTGGGACATGAATTAATGAGGGCCCACTTCTGACAAGCTCTTTAAGGGCTGGTTTCACTACAGAAAACAGTCATGTCTAGAACCATGGAAGCTATCACGCTAAAATAATAAAGTTTCCAGAACAGTTCAGCTGAATTCAGAATATCATTTCTCAGTTTTATGAGAGCCATAGCTTTATCCACATAGAAGCAAACACTCAAAGCTAATGTTTTTCCCTAATGAACACTAATAGGTAAGGTGTACCTGTATGTTACACAACACAATTAAAAGTGAGCATATTTGAAATAAGTGTTTTTACCTAACTTATCAAAGTCCTATTTTATAAAATAAACACAATAGACTCTTAAAGATAGTTCTCCACCTAGCCCACCTTGAGAGTAGGTAAAACCAGAAAAGGTCTTAACAGTATGCATTTCATTCATTTTTTTAGACAGGCTCCATGTATCCCAGGGTGGGTCATACTTGCTACACCTCTGTGACTGTGAGCTCCTGATGCTTCTATTGCTACAGGGCCTGCAGATGCTACCCCACTTGACTTATGAGACTAGCATTTCTGTTGAAATTAGAGGGCATCCAGTGCTATTCATCTGATTGCTCTGACCAGAGGCCTCTGATGAGTATACAGATGGGAGGAAGATTTGTAAACACAGCAAAGGAAAGATGGGAATGAGGACCCCACTCAAATCATTCTGGGTTCACCTGTAGACATTCTAATCTTGTATCTATAAAACATTTCATGTTAGAAATAGCACATATTCACATAGTAAATCCCAAAATATACCATTTAACAGAACTGTAACTTTGACTAGGCAAGTTATTTAACCTCTGGAGCTTCAGATTCCATAGCTGTATAGTGGAAGCCATACTTATCTACCACGGTAACATGAGGATTTTAGTACTGATTTTCATGCCAAGAACGATGGGTGACACATACTTACCGCCAAATACAGTTGCTAACATTTATACCCAAACAAGTGATTGCTGTCATTCATGGTTATATAGCATCTTTTCAAAACAAAAAGATGGTGAGAAAAAAATATTCCACTAAGAAGTTAGATGAAGAGTGAGTACTGACTGGATAGACAATCATGGGCTAATATGTCCAAGATAGAACTGGAGTTATTAACAGCATCCCCTTAAATTTCAAAAGTGCTACTAGTTTGAATGACAATTCTGGTGACAAAACTACATGTAAGTCTTAAATGTTTATTAAGTAGCACCTGACTATCTTGTCTCCCTGCAGCATCAGTACCACAGTGGTTAGGGCTGTGGATGATAATTATTGTCAATTAAGTGTCAAACTTTACCTCATTATATTTAAACCTCACAGTCAATCAGTTTTATTCTAATATTCACTTTATAATTATGGTTTGACAATTTGAACTAGCTTGTCCAAGAGCTCACATTTCACCAAGTATAGGACTTGGAAATAATGGCCTTGGCATAGCACACTTCAGGGAGAGAAATACTACAGGCCCTCAGAACTGGGGCAGAACAGAGTGAAAAATGGGGGTGCTGCAAGGACAAAAGGAGCTACTCTGGGGAATCCCCATGGTAATAGAACTACTAATGGTCCCCTGTGACACAGAGCCTAAACAGTCATGGTAAGTGAGACTCCCAGGCCTGGGAGCTTGTGGCGGGCTAGCCAACAGGCTAGGGGCCCACAGACCAGTCTTAGCCTTTTGTTCACTGTGCTCCTAGTGGCTGGGATTGGGGTTCCAAGGTCAGTCCCACAAAGCACCATTTCAGTTGCCTCTTTTCCTCCAAGTGCTATCCCAAAATGCTAAATTATGGAAAATAGCAATACCTGAATATCAATCCTTTCTTTGGCTTTTTACAGTCTCAATATAACTTTAGTCTCTGGATCCCCATACCAGGATTGAGGGTCATGAAAGGTTTTTGCATGTGCATGTGTGTACGTATTGGTGAATGTGCAAACAACCAATATATATTTGATGGCTGAAATCCCAAGGTAAAGTCTATTCAAATTGCTACCAAATTTCCAAAAAAGACTCCAAGACTGATTTTTTTATTTTTCTTCTCTCACAAGCACATTAGGTATCATCTCAGCTTCCCTCCCTCCTCTCTCCCTCACCTCCATCTCTTTCCTTCCCTTCACTATTCTCTCCCACTCCACAGAAGTGCTTCTATGGAGCCCGGGGTTCACTCTGACCTATCTACTCCTGTGGGGGCTCAGGCCTCCATGGTATATCAAGTTTCCTCTCTTCAGGCCACCCCACTGATATGTGCATTTCCCTTCACTAATCTGGCTTTAGACCCAAAGGTTTCCACTATAAATGCCCATTCTATGGGTATAATAACAGCTACCAACAGAACAGTTTGATATACTGTCTTCCTACCTATAGGTTTATTGGCTGTAAGACTGATTTTTCAAAGTGTGAACTACATTGATTCAATTAGAAGAATTTAATCAAGTATTAGGAAAACTGCTTCAGTGGATGGCTATATATCCAAGTAGCCTAAGTCAACAGCATAGGGACAGTGCTCATTACAAATTGGAAAAAAACTTGAGAAGGTGGGAGACCTTAGGAAGTTCAGGCCAAACTCTGCTTTACACACATACATATACATAAGCACACACACGCATACATATACATATGTATACACATGCACATGCCACAATATGCAGCGTATGACTATTTTAAAAAAAATGAATAAAGATAGAACTGACCATCATTTCCTCCTCCCTTCCAGGAGAGCTGCAACTACTAGTAAAGCTGGTAGGAATGAAAGCTGTAAGACATTTGCTTAATGTGCTATTACTTGTTACAGAATCACCAAGGCAAAAAAGTTTCCTTTTGCTGTGCTTGTTACATAACTACTAGTTCCTGCTGTATGTTATGTTTAGGACTAATTGGAAGTAGGTAATTCCTTTAGGCTATGTGCAAGGAAATATGATATAATCAAAGAGAAAGACCCTCCTTCTACTCTATTCCTATTTCAAGGGACATTTGGAAAAAGGAATGAATTGGGCACTACATATAACCTTGCTGCTCCAAAACGAACAGTCCTATTGGCTAGGAAGGAGAGCTTATAAGGCTTTCCTGGTAATTGCTATGGTCCCAGGAGGGGGACCAAGAGTGGCAGGACATTTCTGTAAATATGATGTGCTCAATCCCAGAGTCAACCTGATTCGCCAACTTAAAAGTGAACATAGGGGATGGAGAGATGGCCCAGGAATTAAAGCCTCTGTCTTGCAAGCAAAGACATGTAAAACGCCAGGCAGAAATGGAGGTGGCCCATAGTTCTGGCCCTGAAAGGCAGAGCCTGGGAAACCCAGAATAAAGCATTAAGAAGGTAAAGCAATCCAGGGTGATTCGTGATGTCACCCTTGAGCCTCCATAGGCGCACACACTCAAGCAGACCACACACATCCATGTACATCCAAAAAAAAAAAAAAAAAACGAGAGGAGTTGATGGTGCAGGTGCCAGGGCTGCAGGAGCCTGGAAAGTTCTCTAAAGGTAGAGAGAAATGCCAAGCAGATGGGGAGAAACCACAGGAAGCCAGAGTGTGTGGGCAGAGAAGAGGATAAGGATTTTGAATGCAGGAAATGACAAGTGATATATTTTGTCAGGTGAAAAAAAAGCAAAATTTATATTCATGATTCATCAATTCATTAACTTTTCTTAAACCCAACTCTTAACTGCAAGGCAAGAGATCAAGGTGCTAAATTTCCAGTGTTTAGGAAAGAAAGACAAGGAAGAAAGAGAGTTGTTCCTGTCTTTGAGACAGGAGCAACCAATCCAGAGTGAAAGACATGAACATGAATAAAAGCAAGTTTGCATAATACACCCCAGAGGAAAGGAGTGTGTAAATTAACTCTGGCCACAGCAGGGCCATGGCCAGCCAGGGTTAAATCTTGAACAAACGACTCCTCTGCCTGGGGCTGAACTTCTTCTAGTCCAACTAGATGCCCACGGTATAGTATATAAATTCAAATGTATTTTGAGTTCACTCCTAGAAATATTGGTAAGGAGTTGCTGAAGCCTCAGTCAGTGCTAAAACATCTTGGGAAGAGCATTGTGGAAAAAGTCAGAAAAAGCACTAAATCTGTGCCTTAAATTGTAGGAAAACTCTGCTTAAACCAACCTAAAGCATATCTGAGTGAAATCAATGTACATGTATCTATCTATCTAGCATATATTTATTTAGATTATAGTACAATATACATCTAGTATGGCTGTCTGTTCGCATTTAAAAGGCTACAGATTGCCACAGCATGAACGTGCAGGTAGCCTGGGAAGAGGTTAATTGGAACCACTAGAGGCCTGGTAAAATTTATATACATTTCAGGATATAGAGATATTTAGCTCAAAGATGGTATCTCAGACTATTCAGAAGTAAAAAGATTATTCCCCGGAAAAGTAGAGGAGCACACCAAGGCTACCCAACACCTTTCCACTGGCTCCACAGCATTGAGATCAGACCATGCTTGCCCTAATCGACTCCACATTGTGAAGACTAGTTAAACTGCCTGCCTGCCTGTTTGGACCGGGCACTGTCTTTGCCTCTACAGCCTCTACCAGATATCACTGCTGCAGATCAATTTTAACTCTGATTCTCGGGAAACAGTAGCTCAGATACGGTACCTATAGCAACCTGATGGTTAGTTATCTGATCCTTCCACCCACAGACTCTGCTGACCTCTGTTAGCTTTTAGTTCTAGGATCTTGGTTTCTATGAAACCCCCTTCAAACCTGCTGTAGCCTTTCAAACTCTCTGTAGTCATTCTATGATAGATGATAGAGATGATAGATAGGTAGGTAGATAGATAGATAGATAGATAGATAGATAGATAGATAGATAGATAGATAGATAGATGATAGATGGCAGATGATAATATACAGGTGGATAAAGATTAGATAATGGACAGATTACACTTGATATATAATAAATCTATGCTAGACAGATGATAGATAATAGATCCGAGATAAAGGTTGATACAGGATAGAGGATAAGAGACACACAAATAATAGATGACTTAAATAAAAGAAGCTGCCTTTGCCTCGCCTACCAAGAAAAGTGGGACTACTTGGAAAATTGCCGTCAGCAAGACTCCATTGTTATTCAATAAATTCTGACATTTTGAAATAACTCAATTATATTCATTTGTTTCTGACATAATATCTTCAGAACAATCACATAAATGAATTAAAAGCATTGTTAGCATACCACACCAGAACTGTGTCAAAAAGAAGGACAGTTACGTCCATGTCGAAGAACCAAAATAGATACTTGGACTTATGTGTCTTCCTTCGTTTCCGTTTGAAGCAGCCATTTCGTCACAGATGCACAAGGCTTGATAGCGTTGACATGAAAATTCGTGCTACACAGCAGGTCTTATTGGCACTTGAGCAAGGACTGTGAGGAAAACAGTCCTTCTCCCTGGGGCAGAGACAGGAGAGCTTTACACAATTCTAAGAGCAGGGTTCCAATGAGACACTATAGGGAGACAAGTTCTTCCAAAGGGAGTGCAGCATACATTTGGGTGCCCCATGGAGGAGGAAATGTTGGACCCTCAGACTGGCATTCTGTCGCTGCCCGGCCACTCCCTCTCATGCTCCAAGGTTATTTTACCACATGTCTCTTTCTCTAATCTCAACACTATCTGTACACTAAGACTTTCTTTCAGCCTCTTCTAGAGCAGAATCACAGCAAATTCTTCCTGCTTAGTGCTGACAGCTTTCTGGCATCAGTGCAGCTGCCCATGTCACCCCTCATTTGACGGGCACTGCACCACACCAGCTGATACTCATGTGTCCTTTAATATCGAGTTCTCCCACTTCTAGCAAGAGAAAATGTTTAAATGTCTGTTCTATATTAAGAAAAAAAGTCAACACAACAATGTGCAGACAGACATGTGCCCAGTGGACACAAGCTGGCATTAAGCCTGATCACTTTTATTGTAAACTTAACCAAAAGATATGGCAGTAGTGAATAAAGAGCACATGCCTGGGCTGCAGAGATTGCTCAGGGGTTTAAACCTTTGCCTCGCAAGCAGAGGGACCTGAATCTGGATTCCAGATCCCACATAAAAACACGCAAATGGAGGCAGCCTGCTCTTTAGGCCCTGAGAGGCAAAACCTGAGAAATCACAAAGTGGAGCAATAAGGAGGAACAGCAATCCAGAGTGATCCACACAGAGTGCCTTCTGATACACATACGTACACATGAGCACATGCCAAAAGAAAAGGAAAAAAGAAAACACTGCATGCCTTCAGACTGATATTTTTAAAGAATAATGAATAAGGAAAGATATGGCCAAGATTAATCCAGGGACATAGCTTCAGCTACTATAGAAATGGTGTTGCAGTTCGCCTGCATGGTTGCTGATAAATCACCATCAAACAGCTTAAGGGAACAGGCTATTTATTTTCTCTTAAGATTACTGGTTACAGTTCTCAGTCCAGCTTGATGGGAAAGTATACACCAACACCAAGACTGAAGGAACTGGTCACATCACCACTACATAATGGCTAAGAGAGGAACGATCCTTCCTTGCCAGGCCAGCATGTCTGGTCAAGTGTACACAAGGATGCCTACTTCCTCAACCAGCTCTCTGTATTTTATTCACCTGCTGGGTCTGCCCCATCAACTAAACAATCTCCTTCAGGTTCACTCTGGTCTTAACTACTAGGTCTCTACAAATGTGCCCAGAGCTCCAACCCTTAACTATCAAGTTGACACCTGCACATAACCATGACAGATGGTGTTTAAGGCCATCAGAAAAGTTCAAATGCCAAGGGAGATGTGTGAGGATTTGAAATTTAGGGGAAGGAAGAATGGGCAAGACATCCTGGGAAAAGGCAATGAAAAGGTATGAATACTAATAAATTATTTCATACAGAAAGGCAAGAAGAGAGAATGTTGCAAGAAGGAGGGTGTGGTAAGCTGAGATGAATGGTGGTATTAAGATGGCAAGTCACAAAAAGGCAGAACATTGACATCCGCTAGAGCAAGGGGGCTCTGGGTGGTCACAACAACGTTTCCATGAAGCGTTACTTAGGAAGGCTGAACAGACTCTCAGAAAAGTGGTGCGCTGGGGAGGAGACAAAACGCATGAAAGCTAGAGGAAGATGTGACGCGGGGCAGATGTGTGCTTGTCTTTGTCGGACACTGAGGATCCAAGCATGTATCTAAGTGCTGACGGGAAGAAACAGTGGTGAAGAGGAAGTTGAAAGTTTGTAGAGCGCATCATTCCTGAAACAGGCCTCTGGCCAAGCGGGTAGAGATTGGATGATCCAGGGAGCCCCCGAGGCCTGGGCAGGAGGAAGGATGTAAGCTCGCTGTAACATAGGAGGAATTGCAATGGACCAGTTTTCCCTGCCAAACTTTTCTCTGGAGTAAAGGAGTTGGGACACCCAAGTTTTCAGAACTGATTATGAAAGAAACAAGATCGAAAAAGCATGGTAAACTACCAAGTAAAGTTGAGAGCAAACATGAGTAGGAGCCATATCTCCGTGTCCAGCTGTATCAGTAATTCTTGTCTGTTTGAATACAGGTGTAAACAAGGCCAGGTGTTCACCAGGGAAGAACATACACTTCTAAGGTGCTGTAGGAAAACCACAGACTCTGAGGTAGGTCCAAATGAAAGTGAAGATAGAAGAAGGTTAAGGCATAGGTGGAACAAAAGGCCGTAGAGTCAATTTTATCTCATCGAGCCTGGGATGAGAAGCTGAGCTTTCAGAGGAGGTGACCACGGAAATAAACCTGGATAGAAAGGAAGGGCGCATCACCAAAGGCGAAGCATCCTTGAGCTAAGCAAAAGGGTTTGCCTGACCCAGTCATAAATGTTCACTTACAATGATGGCAGAGTTCATCAGGTGGAGAGGAGAACTTGGAGGAAGGTGCTGAGGCCTTCAATGAGGAGGGGCAGCAAGGTGAAAATGGTCGAGCAGTGTGAACGTCAAAGGTCTGACTTTTATAAAGAAGAAATAATGAATCAAAACATAGCAGTGAGGTACATAAAAGACCCAGATACTAACATTGCAGTCAGTGTTTATCACTGAAAACACATCGTCTGCCAAGAAAAACAGTCAGACTGAAAGAGGAGAAAGAAGTGGATAAATCACAGGGAAGGAGAGCTTCATGGAGCTCAGCTTCATGGGAGCTGCTACGGGGAGAGCAGACAGAAAAACCAAAAACAGCAGGAAGGCCTGGTGGCCACTTTGAAGCAGCGAAGTCAGTGAAGTCAGAGTCGTCTAATGGTCTCATATGAAGCCAACCAGTATCGCACAAGACAGTCTACAGAGAAAAGCAACAAATGCAGATGGGTATGGTTTCCAGATCGTGACTTGTCAAGCTATTCACTTTCAAGGCAGATGTGGGATTGGCTCACAGACTTTACAAAGAATCAGACACCTGAACTTATCACATAGTTCCACAGTAAATCTTACTGCCCCTGCTTTATAGGTCTCACTCCCTGTCACTCAAATGTACCCCACTAATGCGGCTTCCCAAGCAGACCTCTGAGTGCAAGTGATGTCCCTCTGTCTGCTCAGTACGGTTTCCCAACGCTCAGTGTCTCTAAGGAACGTGACCTACTTACCTTGATTCTCTTCACTCGAGTCACAAAATTGTTCATTAACTCAGTGAAGCAGAACACAGAAAGAGTAAAATAATTTCCTACTTTTCATATTCATACTCAGGCCCTTCTGAAGTAGGTCAGGATTGACCACAGTATGACTTAGGATGACAAATGACAATATAATTCTCCTCAGACCACAGGGAAGAGGAGATAAAGTGTAAGATGGGTGGATTACAGGGTAACAACCCTCTAAGACCTTGATTCCTCTCGGGCCTCTTTGGCTCGGGCCTCTTTGGAAACTGAAGCAAAGACTGTGTCGCTACTGTTCCTCAGCCCTATTATCACTGTACTTTAGAATTAGAATTCTGTCATTAACCTGTTTAACTTTCTAACTTGCCTTATCTTGGCTTGTGCTGTGCTTTAAGCTTCCTTCATTATTTTTCAAGCTTTAAGTAATGAAAGTCTGGATTTCAGTATTTACTGGGAAAAGTCAGATCTAACCAAAGAATTCACATCCCCTTGTATCAAACAGCTTTTGCCAAACAATGATATCTGCTATCGCTGGGCAGGATCTGTCTGCCCAACTCAATGCCAAGCTTCTCACTGGTTACCATACTCTGATTGTTGCTGCCCGACCTTCACAGTTGTTTAGGCTTATTTGAAAGCCCATCGAGACAAGTGTCAGGCTGCTAGCAAGGCAGATAAAAGGCCTCAGTAACTGGAGCAATTGACTCAGAAACGCAGCAAACCTAGATCTTTCCCAATGCTGTGAGAAATGGCTGCGTTCTTGTACTCAGGTGAACTAAGCTTTTCCACTAGGATGTGCTGTCCAGAAGCAGCCAAGCAAAGATTAAGTGTTGTCTCACCCAAGCCCCCAGGCTGAGAGAAGTGCAGAGAGGACTAGGAACATACCCCATAGTCCCATCATATATGAAAACTCACTTAAAAACTCACAGGCAGATTCTTGATATATGTGCCCACAATCTCACAACTAACTAGAACCCAGTCACCCTGCAGACAATATTCCTTTATGCTGCCCTGAGCAAACCTGGGCAGAAGGCCTCCTGCATCAGACCAAGAGCAGCTCTCTCCTCACTGAGACAGAGGTGGCAAGCCTCTGACAGCTGTTCAACTTTGGAATTTCAGTGGCATCTTCCAAGCTTATTTTTGTTTCTAAAGTTTGGGTTTAACAGATTCGTAGACTGTGCTTCCTAAAAAGAGCTCATGGGTGTTTTACCCTTGTAAGGCAAGTCCCCTTACGCTGAGCTGGACTACATGGAGGAAGCTGGAGGAACAACAAATCAAGGCAGGCCCGGAGAACCCCCAGGGCTGGCTACTCCAGCTCTGTCCTTGCGCTGGGCCTTGGGTGCTTTCCTTCTGAAAAGGCAAGGCACTGAAAGCGAGTTAGCTGTCTGCATTTTCTTACTCTTTCTGGGCTTGGGTGCTGTCATCGTTCTTTCTTATCAAAACCTGAAATCAGAGCCCTCAGCTTCCTGTTCACCCTGGAGAGGAAACCACAATCTAATCAGAGTGTTTCCTTGCCCTACTGCCAAGCTACCACCATTTCAGACCCTGTGCGACACGGTCCTCTCACTCTTGGGCGGGGTGAATTGAATCAAGTCTTTTCCTGGGGTTTTTGGAAAATGCACCTCTATCTGTAGTGCCCTGTGCTCACAGACAGTCCTCCTGCCGTGAGAACAGTCCACAGGAGCTGCACAGGAGATTGAGACAAGACGGAAGTGTGGTCCTCTTGCTCAGAAGGCAGAAAAAGCATTTCCTTTTTCTTCTGTCCACTCAACACTTTTGGTTTTTATTTACCATTTAATGTTTTACACTCCTCCAATTTTCACCTTAGTCCTCAATTTTTACCTTAGCCACACGACATCCATGGGCGCCTGATCCAATTATGAGCTCCCTTCGGGTGCCTGTTCAGAGGCAGCTGCTGCAACTCAAGCAGCGTTGCTTTGTTGGAGTGAAGCAAGAATGAAGAAAAAGACAAGACACATACAGAAAAGCTGGGATCGGGTGGGCAGACTGGCTCAGATGGAGTCACAGCCACAAGCCCAGACCAACCCAGGCATTTATAATGTAGATAAACTAATAATGATCCTGCATCAGCATGAGTCATAGGACGTGAAGTATGAGGTGTGTAGCTTTTTTGCAGCATACCTGGTATTCTATACTAGTTCAACTCTGCAGGGCTAGAGAGATGCCTCAGGGGTTAAGACTGTCTCACAACATCTGGTTGGACTCGCAGACTCTCCTTACTGGTCACTTGCACCTGATGGGATATGATCTCACCAGAAAGGGAGGGCATAGAGTCTGGCAGATAGGTTACCATCCTGCAAATGGGAGACTGACCCCTTCCTCTTCACAGCGGTATCCTCTTATTCCATCTACCTTTGAATCTACTCCTATAATAAAACTCCATTTTAATAGCCTTTTATCTCTGGCCAGGGGGTGGCATCCAATACCTATCAGGATGGAGCCAAGGGTGGTGCAGGAGCAGCAAACTGAAAAAAAAAAATCAACAAACCATAATCCAGAAAATGAGACTATACATCAAGGAAGCTCAAGGAAATTTGCGGAAGAGGGGGTGGTAAGATTGTAAGAGCACAAGGATGGGAAGTGTAATGATATGCAAGATACTCCACACAAGTTAGGGCCGAAGCAATCATAATAGGACTTTGCATGACCTGCGCTATGTCCAATACATTATTGACCCCACAAAGTCTAGCATGGACTAAAGGCACTAGGATCCTTGGAGGCTAGGGACTGACAGTCACAGTAGTGTTCCTAAGGTTAAGGGGAACACAGGAAAGGGTTCTGGGATATGCCCCTGGGTCCTTTCATCTCATCAGAGAGGAGGACCCAGAGGAGAGTTTGGCATGTACAGTAAAGGATGCTCTGGGGATTGGGGGGAGGAGGCACTGGGGGATGGGAAGGGAGGGCAGAGGGGAGGAGGGAGCAGGGGTGTCGGGGGAAGGTGGAGGAAAGGAGGGGACCAGTGTATCTGTTAAGTTTGTATGAGCAGAAATAATAATAATAATAAAAAAATTGTAAGAACCTAAAGATGGGGAGGAGCAACGATATACAAGATACTCCGTACAAATTAGAGCCGACATAGTCATAATAGGACTTTGCATAACCTGCACAATGACATTATCATTGAACATATCATTGAACCCCCATAGTCTAGCATGGATCACAGGCACTATGATCCTTAGCGGCAAGGGATTAACAGCCACAATAGCACAAAAAAGAGCTCTAGGCAATGCCACTGAGTCCTTACATCTCATCAGAGAGGACCCAGAGGGAAGTTTAACATGCACATTAAAGGATGCTCCAGAAAGGGGGGGGCACTGGGAGAAAGGGAGGGAGGGGGGAAGGAAAAGAAAAAGGGGGGAGGAAATAAGGGGATTCAGGGAGGAATGGAGGGAGGGAGGGGAATAGGGTACTTATCAACTTTGTATGAGTGGAAGAAATAAAAAAAAAAAAAAAAGACTGTCTCACAAGCAGAAGGTCCTAAGTTTGGATTCCAGTTCCCATGTAAAAAATGCTGGCAGCTGACACACTTTGCCCACATACTGTAGTCAATTTGTGTTGCACCTTTAGTAATAGGATCTTACTGACAGTTTTTGGAGAGCAACCAAGAGCTATAGCAAAAACCTGTAATGTTTAGGGGCCTTTAAGACCTCTCTGACCAACATTTTATCAAGAAGAATTGTTTCTCAGGTTTAACTGTTTGTTTCAAATAAGAATACTGTGAATGCTAGTGTGCAAGTCTTTTCATGTAACATATTTTGCTTCTCTTGGATGAAAAAAAAAAAAAGAATAGAATGGAATGGGTATGTCAAAAAGAAGGTGTATGTTTTAACTTTTTTCTTTTTTGCCAAATGAATTTGCCTGTTACTTCTAGTATAATTGTGTCCTTGGGTTCTAAGTGGATCTCTCTCCTTGCTGGATAGCTTAGACAGTACCAAAGAGTACTGTAGAAGCTGCTGGGGAGATACATAATCACAAGCCCCATCAGCATAAGCTCTATAAGTTGCAATATAAATCACCATACCAAAAGGTGACTGCCAGTGTAATAATGGCATGAGTACCAAGGAGACAACCAAGAGCTTTCTGATTGGACTCAAGACCCGCTTGTCAGAATGGTACCTATCCCTGTTATTGTAAACTAGAGCAAGAAACAAAAAAGGGAAGGAGATAGATCAATCGGGAAGACAGCGAATAAACCTATAGGTAGGAAGACAGTACATCAAACTGTTCTGTAGGCAGCTGTTATTATATCAGTAGAATGGGAACTCACAGTGGAAACCTTTGGGTCTAAAGCTAGATGAGTGAAGGGAAACGCACACTTGTTACACTATGGAGGCCTGAACCCCCACAGCAGTAGACAAGCCAGAGTGACCCCTCAGGTTCATTAAGGCATGCAGGCAGAAGGGTAGGAGGGAGAGGGAAGGAATAGTGAAGGGAAAAGAGTGGATGGGAGGAAGGAGGGAGAGAGGGAGAGAAAAGCTGGGATGAACAAATCAGCATGCTTGTAAAAGTAGAAAAAAATAATAATAATAAAAAGAAAATACATTAAAAAAATGCTGGCAGCAGACTGCATTTCCGGTCCCAGTGGGCAGAGTCTGGGAAACCCTAGAGCAAAGCAAGAAGGAGATAGAGGCAATCCAGGATGATTCCCAAAGTCACCCTTAGTCCTCCACAAGGATACACAGTGCCCTCTGATACACACACACACACACACACACACACACACACACACACACACACACACACGTTCAACTCTGCATAAACAACTCTTCTCCGAGGAACAATGCCCTTAGCCAGACTGGTTTCTACCTCCCTGGTCAAGATCTTCATGGAACACCCAGCAGGTCATGCCTATACGAAACGTCCTCTGATGCTGCTACTCCACAGCAGCCACTCTCCACAGCTACTGATGGGTATGCACTTTCTAGAGTCCCTTGAGTCAGTATACTCATACAGTACATATTCTCTCTGGTCTGTGGCATCCAGTGTTTTGATGGTTTTGAGATTCATCTGTGTTCTGCCAGTCAATACTTTGTTCTCCAATGTTGCAGATTGTTTCTCGCTGCACAGCTTACCCGTTTGCTTCTCAGTGAACATCTCAGCTGTTTCTCGGGTTTAGCTGTTTGTTTCAAATAAGAATACTGTGAATGCTAGTGTGCAAGTCTTTGCATGTTACATATTTTGCTTCTCTTGGATGAAAAAATAAGAATAGAATGGAATGGGTATGTCAAAAAGAAGGTGTATGTTTAACTTTTTCTTTTTTTTTGCCAAATGAATTTCTTTATTTCTTGGAGGTACACAGTTCTAAGAGACCATTGGTGACAAAGGCCCTTCTACAAACGTTCAACATTTATGGCTCTACCATGTTAAAATTTCTGAGTGTTTCCAGAATAGGAAAAAAAGCAAGTCCCATACTTGTCACACATGCAATTGTTTTGAATCCCCTTGTTTAACTAACTTCGAAAAAAGTCTCTGTCTAATTAGTCCTCACTATGTTCTCACTTGGCCTATAAAGTCACTCAGACGGTGGAGAAAGGACCTGAGGCTCCTTTGGGCTTTGACTTCCACTTCAGAGTCTGGGAGACAGGACTGTGGGGAGAGATCTGAGGGATGACCTCGCTCCAAAGGGTCTGCTCATGCATCATTGTCTGCTGGGGGGGGGGGGGTACAAAGAGGCAAAACTGCCCAGGAATGCATCATTGTCCACTGAAGGGGGGGGTACAAAGAGGCAAAACTGCCCAGGAATGCAACATTGTCGCTGGAGGGGAGAGGGGGGTACAAAAAGATAAAACCGCCCAGGAAAAACTGCTGTTTCTTTGGTTTTACTTTCTGAACTTTCCTGAGTCAAAATAAAAAACATAAGATCCCTCAAAATACCCACTGTGACCACTGAAGCTTATGGTGTAACCCAGATTTTCCACTGACTGCAACTAAAAATGCTAAACATCACAGATCTGTTTCCTTGTCATGCGTGTGTTTTATTGAGGAACTTTCTTCCATAGGTGCACACAATTGAAATGTCACCTCCTCCTCTGAGCATTCCTGATTCTCAACTTACAAATGGGTCACTTCCAAAGGTCCATGTATAATTTTTTAAGAAACAAATAAATTATCTTCAAAACCCTACTGCATCTCCTCTGGAATATGAGATTTTCTGGTCATTCCCTATAGCTATCCAGCGCTTACCATTGAAAACCCTACTGCATCTCCTCTAGAATATGAGATTTTCTGGTCACTCTATATTGCCATCCAGCACTTGCCATTGAAAACCCTACTGCGGGCTGGAGAGGTGGCTCAGGGGTTAAACCTCTGCCTTGCAGGCAGAAGGTCCCGAGTTCTGATCTTAGGCCCACGTATAGATGCCAGGCGGAAGCGGGGGCGGCCTGCGTTTCTGGTCCTGGTAGGGCAGAGCCTGTGAATCCCCGGGCAGAAAACCCTACTCTGCATCTTCGCATCTCTAGAATATGAGATTTTCTGGTCACTGCATATTGCTATCCAATGCTTGCCATGTGCCAGTCTTTGAATTTTAGTTTCCTGAGAAACTCCAATTTCCTGATAACTAGTAAACTATTTTCAAATGAGTTTCTAGCCATAATCATATCTTCTTTTGATCAAATGTTTTTAATTATACTTATTTGTCTTATCATTTAAAGAGCTTGTTGCCTGATAGAAAGTAACCATTTCGCAAATAGGTGATTGACCCCTCCCTCACCGCGGTTTCCTATTTTTATTACATCTACCTTTGAATATACTCTTATAACAAGACTCTAATTTAATAGGTTTTTATCTCTGGCCAGGAGGTGACATCCAATACCCATAAGGATGGAGTGAAGGGCATTGCAGGAGCAGCAAAACTGAAAAAAAAAAAAATCAACAAACCATAATCCAGAACATCAGAGACTCTATATCAACCACCTGGAACTAGGCCAGCCTAATCTCTCCCCATCCTGAAGCTCAGGGAAATTTGCGGAAGAGGGGGCGGTAAGATTGTAAAAGCACAAGGATGGGAGGAGTAATGATATGCAAGATACTCCACACAAGTTAGGGCCGAAGCAATCATAATTGGACTTTGCATGCCCAACACACTATTGACCTCACAAAGTCTAGCATTTGCTAAAGGCACTAGGATCCTTGGGAGGCAAGGGATTGACAGCCATAGTAGTATTCCTGTGCTTAACAACAAAGGGTTCTAGGAAATGCCACTGGGTCCTTGCACCTCATCTGAGAGGAGAACCCAGAGGAGAGTTTGGCATGCACATTAAAGGATGCTCCAGGGATGGGAGGGGGATGCACTAGGGGATGAGGAGAGAAGGGGGAGGGGAGGGGGACACAGGGGAATGGGGGGATTGGAGGGAGGGGGGGACTGGTGTACCAGTTATGTTTGTATGAGTGGAAATAAATAAATAAATAAATAAATAAACAAACAAACAAACAAACAAACCAAACAAACAAATAAATAAATAAATAAGAGCTTGTTGCCTTTAAACAAGCTTTTAACTTCAGGTAGTCCATTCCATCCAACAAGCAGTCTTGCCTTAGAACTGCCTGTAACTGGCTGAAACTCTTCTCCTCTCTTTTCTTTCACAAGTTTCAGACCTGCACGGGGAACTGAGAGCTTCCTTGAGAAGTAGTCCTAAGTAGTCACATTTTTCAACCGTTTTACATTTTTTTATTTCCAATTGGCTACAGCCAGTGTGTAAGACCACAGCTGAGGGGTCCAAGAGATGGCTTAGGAGTTAAGCCTCTGTCTCACAAACAGAAGGTCCTGAGTTTAGATCCTGGATTCCACCTAAAAATGCCAGGAGGAAATGGCAGTGGCCTGCACTTCCCATCTTGGAAGGTGGAGCCTGGAAAAATCCAGAGCAAAACAAAAGAGGTAGAGCAACCAGGGTCACCCCTGGAGTCCCAAGAGTCACCCTGGGCCTCCACGGGTCCACACAGTGCCCTCTGAGAGTGCCCTCTGATACACAGGCATACACACACAGACACATACACACATAATAAATAATCTTTTAAAAAAAAGAACACAGTTGAATTTTGTACCTTGACCTTGTTACCCTGAAAAACCTCACTAAATTCACTACTAGCCTTCTGCTCTCTCCTCACCCTTTTCAAACAAAGCTCTAGTGGAGCCCACGGCTATGGTGCAAGCAGACCATGGGTAGCCAAAGCTCTTCCTGTCAGAATCTGAATCCTTGCCTAGGACATTCTGCCTTTAAAAGTCAGCTTTCTGAATTTTCTGAAGAGCCACAGGACTCCAAAAATCACATTTTAATCAACTGCTGTGGTAGAGACCTTGGTAGTTTCTGCCTCCATACTAAGTAGTCATTTTCACCTTTTAATCTCCCAAAGTTAAAAAAAAAGTGTGAGATAAGAGACAGATCCGGGCTGGAGAAGTGGCTCAGGGGTTAAGCCTCCGCTTTGCAGGCGGAAGCTCCTGAGTTGGGATCCTAGATCCCACGTATAGACGCCAGGCGGAAGCGGGGGCGGCCTGCGCTTCTGGTCCTGGTGGGGCAGAGCCTGTGAATCCCGGGGCAGAAGGAAGTGGAGGCGTCCATGGTGGTTCGCGAATTCGTCCGTGGTTCTACACATACACAGACACACACACACACAGACACACACGTGCACGCACATACACACGCACATGCACACAGTTGAATAAATAATAATAATAATAAAAAAACTTATAAAAAAAAAAGACAGATCCATCTAAAGATGAAGAAATAACCATTAAATTGCCTTAATAGAAGCTCGCAGTTGGTGTTAAAAGGCCTAAATCCAGTCTGTCTAGTCCGGAGTGGGTGCTTTCTTGCCTCACGCCAGGCTGACCATGCCACATGAGCAGAGAGCATCCAGAACAGGCCTCTGAAAGTGCCATGGTCTTCAGCCTGACTGCCGCGCACTCAGTTACCACGTGGCTACTCTACCACGGAGACACTCACCACCAATTGCATTTCCCAGCTTCCTGTTGTACCCAGATTGCTTTCTGGGGACATTAGTGACCTCTCTTTCACTCCAGTCTGTCTGATGAACTATTTGCAAGCCAAAGCAGCTTTCACTTGTCTACTAGTTTTACAGAGAACAGCTTTTTGGACTGGTTTGCTCTGGTTTACTGTTTCCTACCTTTTCCTGTCTTTTCGTCCTCTCACTAACTGTCCAGGGTCACGGTCTTTGAGGTCTTTTGACACCTGCAGTTTTCTGAAAGTCATTCCAGGAGCTCCTTACTGGAAACCATGAGAAATCCTCATCATTTACATCTAAGTGATGTTTTCAGGACTGGTTCTCAGCTTTTCTGTCCCAGAACAGTACAAATCTTGACTTAGACCCTGGGTATTTCTAACGTGTAGTTTAGAGGGCATATTTAATATATGCAATGAATATTCTCACTTGGATGAGATGTTCATAAAATCTAAACCCTGTAGACAAACAAGGCCACCTTAACCCTACTCGAACAAATAAGGAGCTCAAAAAGTTCCCTTTACATCTGAAAATATTGCCATTCTTTAGTTTGGTTTGTTCTTTTCCTCTTCCCATCTAATCACCAAGCCTTGACCAGTGATTTTTCTGAAATTTGTCTGAGGTTGGGCACCATCCTTTGGCTAGTGCCATTCATGATTAGTTCTAGGATTTCAAGTTTGATTTTCTAGTTACATTACCTCCCCTTATCAGGATCTACATTAAATACACAAAAATCTTTTCCCCTGCACTAATTTCTAATTAAGTGCACACAATTTGGTGATATTCTGAAAAGTGCTCTGCAATATCAGACAACATTGTACTGTGTGTCCTTCCCACCTCTGGCTCTTTCCATTCACTGCGTTCAAATGCTCTGCCTGCTCTTTGGGGTAAGACTCTAAAGGGAAGGCAGTCTGTCGAGGACACACACTGTTAAGAATTGTGGAGCTCTGTCCCGTCCCCAGCACCATCCTCACTGCAGCTGCTATAACTACTGACAAGAGACCCTCCAGATCAGCCCAGTCCCTCATAGCACAAAGGGCTGAGACCCTCCAGACCAGGGCCAGTCCCTCATAGCACAAAGGGCTGAGACCCTCCAGATCAGGGCCAGTCCCTCATAGCACAAAGGGCTGAGGGAGGCCTAATTCCCCCTGCAGCCATAGGGAAGCTGACATCCAAGTTGGGCGGAGATTTTCAACAATGTGGTTGTTTTGGAGTCATCCACATCCTTAGCCGAGTTCCTGAAAGTAAGCCAAATCAACTGTGACCACCAACCTAGCTTGAGTGGAATTGTTCCTGTGGCCTATCACTGATGCCGTATCTGGGACGATGTTGTTCACACTCTTTCTCCAAGAAAAGTTAAGCAAACTAATAGTCAGGAAGACTAATATTCTCTGGAAGAACAGAATCAATAGAATTCATGTATGTATATGTAAATAACTTTATTAAATCAACTCACAATAGAAGCAATGTCCTTCAAACTAGCCACCCATAGCTGCTTCATTCTTGACCCAAATGTCTCACAAAGCCAAAGGATCCTGAGAAAGTCTGGAGCCTCTATCTCACTGGAGGGTTGAAGACACTGGACTCCAATGTCAGTGATGAACCGGGCGAGGCCCACGCAGCCAGGCTCCAAAGACAGAGGAACAGCAGGGAGGTCAGAAGGGCCGAGCTCTGAGTTAGCCAAGGACAGAGGCAGTAAAGGCAGCAGCAACAAAGAAGGCAAGGACGCTCAAAAAGTGGACTCCACAGCAAGTTGACACAGGATAAGGGAAGAGCAAGTCCCTCCACCTCGCCCTTCCTATTATCTGGTCCACCACTGGAAAGCACCACCCACCATAGACTGGGTTTTCCCCATCAATCAAACAAGCATCTGAAGGCTTGTTCAGGGAACTTCTCCAACCATCGATTCTTCACAGCTGTGCCCCAAACAACCTGCAATTGTCTAGTTGACACCTGAATCCAGTCATAACATCCTTCTCCTTGTCAATTTAACACAAAACACATAACTTTTATATTATAACCTTCCAACCCTTATTCCCACAGACATTACAAATGTAAAGTCCTATCAATATCAAAACATTAAACAATGCAGCACAGAATAAATGTTAAAATAGAAGTATTATATCACAGTAAGGAAATATCAATTCAAAATTAAAAGAGCAAAGCCTAGGGAAAAAATATATCACATTCTATAGTTCACTGTTACTCATTATATATTCAGGGTAGAGTCAAAGATTCTGGGCACTTCTATTTGTACTTTACAGAATAAAAAAACTGCTCTATAATTAGTCATCTGGCCTTAGTGGTATTTAGAATTACCTTCATCCACTACCCATTCTGTATTTCAAATACTTCAGCAGGTCTTGACTCTTCACCTGGAGGGGGGGTATCCATACATTCATTCCTGCCTGCATTGGGTTGTTGTAATTTCCCATTAACCTTAATCAGAGAATATAACACCAAGAGGTGCCCTAGTGGATCTCCTGCATTCCATTTATACTCTTCCTTGCCTCTATTGTGAAGAAACAATCCAATTTCCACTTGGTAGTCTGGATCAATCACATGTCTTAACAGTTATTCTTTTCTTAATTTGTTGACTCAAAGGCATCAGGAACCCAAAATAGCCAGGAGGAAGCTTTAACTTCCAGTTCAATTGAATGATTGTTGTGACTCCTGGCAAAAGCATTCCCTGCTCTGGAACCAAAATTTCTAAGCCAGCAGAGTATAAACTTGTGAGGACAGGAAGCAAAACTTTTCCTGATGGATTACTAGGTGTGACAGTGAGGGTCACTGTCATGATTAGGCACAGGTGTCAACTTGACAGTTAAGGGTTTGAGCTCTGGACACATTTGTAGAGAATTAGAAGTTGAGGTAACTCCAGAGCAAACCTGAAGGAGATTGTCTAGCTGATGGGGAAGGCCCAGCCCAGCCTATGCTGAGTGGAACTAAGCCCTGGAATAAATCACGGAGAGCTGGTTGAGAAGAGTTGTCATCCTTCTGGACACTTGGCCAGACATGCTGGTCTGGCAAGTAAGGATCATTCCTCTCTCAGCCATTATGCAGTGATGGTGTGGCCAGTTCCCTTGGCCCTGGTGTTGGTATGTGCTCTCCCGTCAAGCTGGACTGAGAACTGTAACCGGACTGTTGTAAGGAAATTAATCCCTTATTCTCTGAAGCCTTTTGATGGTGATTTATCATCAACCATGCAGGCAAACTGCAGCAGTCACCATTCCAGCCTCCACCCCTTGGTTCCAGACCCATGAATCCTGGCTATAGGAGATACAATACCATATATTTGGCTCTGATCCAAGGCGCGCACCATGTCCTGGAGAACTCTATCCCAGTTCTCCAGAATATCACTACCTAACTGGCACCTTAACTGTGTCTATTAAAGGTTGCCCCATCATTCATTCTGTCAAGCCATCTGCTTCAGGGTGGTGGGGAACATGGTAAGACAAGTGAACTACATGATCATTAGCCTATTGCCACCCTTCCTTATCTGTAGAATGTATGAATAATATGACAGGGGACAAGAGATTCTGTGACTCTAAGGATGGTAGTTTGGCAGATGTATTATATACAGAAAAGGCAAATCCATATCCATAGTAAGTATTTATCCTGCTAAGGACAAATGCTTCTCTTTCCATTTTGAAAGTAGTCCAATATAATCAACCTGCCATATCAGGGCTCCATATTGGGGACTCAGCGTTGGTTTCTGTTGCAGCAGTGATAGCCAGGTCAGCCTTGCAGAGTGGAAGTCCATGTTGTTGAGCCCATGCATAACTTCCATCTCTGTCGCCATGCCCACTTTGCTCATGGGCCCATTGGTTAATGGTGGGATGGCTGGGAAAAGAGGTTGGCTGTCCACAGAATGACTCATTCTATCCACATTATTGAATGTCTCTTCTACTAAAGTCACCTTTCGATGAGCACTTATGTGGGATGCAAATATCTTTGTGTGCTTTACCCATGTGGAGAGATCTGTCCATATATTTCTTCCTCAAATGGCTTTCTCACCAATTTTCCAATTATGTTCCCTTCAAGTCTCTGAACATCTAGCTAAACCACTGACTACAGTCCATGAATCAGTATACAAGTATACATCTGGCCAATTGCCCCCCAAGCAAAGTGTACAACCATGTGTACTGCCCAAAGTTCTGTCCACTGTGACCCTTCGCCAGTGTCCTTGAGAGTTGTTCCAGAAAGGGGCTGTAATACTGCTGCTGTCCATTTCTGGGTGGCACCTGAATGGCATGCAGAACCATCTGTGAACCAGATTCTAGTCTTCTCTTCCCTAGTCAATGTCAGGACTCACCCCAGGAGGACTTAGGTACATGCTTGGAAGCAGGCATCACAATAGGCTGAGGACCCATAGGCGTTTGGGCAACTTCTTCATGCGACTTACTCGGGCCTGTCTCATACGTGCCACTTCCATTTCCTAAGGCACTGCTGCTGTGCTCGTCCAACTTTGTGGTTTCCTGGGTCAGATAACACCCAACTCATGATGGGCAGCTCTGGTGGCACAGTAACTTGAGTTAATTTGGTACATGGGCCCTAATAATACACCCAAGAGAGGAATGTGTCCAAAATCCAAATAGGCCAACTAAGCATTATGCTTCTTTCTTGATGTTGGAATATCTCTGTATGTCCCATACCATTGAACTCCTAGAAATTTTACTAAAGTAAATGGCTCTTGGATCTTGGTTGGATTTACTTCCCATCCTCTGATGTGCATGTGCCTCACCAAAAAATTATAAGCAGTTGCTATCTCCTGCTCACTTGGTCCAATCAGCATAATATCAATAGAATGGAACAGTGTGGTACCTTGTAGAAGAGACAGGTGATCAAGATCTCTATAAACCAAGTTATGGCATAAGGCTGGAGAATTAATATATCCTTGAGATAGAACAATAAGGGTATACTGTTGGTCTTGCCAGCTGAAAGCAAATTGCTTCTGATAGTCCTTATGAATAGGTACGGAGAAAAAAAAAAACATTTGCAAGATCAGTAACTGCATACCAAGTACCCAGAGATGCGCTAATCTGCTTAAGCAAAGAAACTACAGCTTCAATTGTAGTCACAACTTGATTGAATTTTCTGTTATCAATTGTCATTCTCCATCTGTCTTCTGTACAGGTCAAATGGTAGAGCTAAAGGGAGAGGTGGTAGGAATGACCACTCCTGCATCCTTCAAGTTGTTCATGGTGGCAGTGATTTCTGTGGCCCCTCCAGGGATATGATCTGTTTCTGGCTCACTATTTTCTCTAATAGAGGCAACTCTAAAGGCTTCCATTTGGCCTTCCCAACCATAATAGCCCCTATTCCACAGATCAAGGAACTAATGTGGGGATTCTGCCAACTTCTTGGTACATCTATACCAATTATACATTCTGGAACTGCAGAAGTAACCACAGGATGAGCCCTGGGACCCACTGGACTTACCATGAAGTGAACATTAGCCAAAACTCCATCAATTACCTGGACCCCATAAACCCCTGCTTTAACCAGAGAGCCACACTGTTTTTTAGGTCTCCAGGAATCAATGTTAATTCAAAACCAGGGTTCAGGAGGTCCTGGAATGTCTGATTATTTCCTTTCCCCAATGTACAGTCACTGTACTAAAAGCCCATAGGTCCCTTTGGGGAAGGACAGGATAGTAAAGGTCTTTGTTATTGTACCTAAGTGCTTCCTTAAGGGAACTGACCTCCCCTTCCTTCAAAGGGTTCTGGATCTGAAAACTTACCTAAATCTGGAAATTAGTTGACAGGCCATGACTCTCTGCTATGATGATTCAAAGCAGCCCTTCCTTCATTTGTTCTAGAAAGTTTCTGCTTATACAAATTGAAAACTTTGTAGACTTCTTATCGATTTCACTCTTGGGAACATGCTCAATTAGCTAGTGCCAAAGGTCTGAGCCATCAAGCATCAAGAGTCAGACCATCAAGAACGCTGTTCTTTCTACACCGTGCATTAGGTTGCTGCGCTCACCTTGCCACTGGCCATTCAATGCTGCCACTCCCTGTTGCTGGATCCACCTGGACTCATTGGACTTAATGTCTGATTGAACAGCTGCATCTCCAAATGTTAGTGATGGTACAAGGATAAGAACAATGATGGAGCCCTTCAAATTGGTAGTGCCTCTCTACCAATTTATGTAATACAGTCTTGGTAAAGGGCATGTTATCTGGATTCTGTCACTGAGAATTAGATTTTAAACAATGAATCCCCCTTCAAGCATATCACATTTCCTTTCAATTACATTATCAACACTAAACCAAGGAATATCTGATATCTCTAGCCCTCTTTCAGAAGGCTAAACATTAATGTTTCAATCACCCACTCACACTCTTGCACCATTTTCTTAACTCTATGAGCTGCAACATTAAACCTAGAATCTCTACTCAACAGGCCCATTTTAGTGAACTCAGTTTGATCCAGCTTTATAATCTGTCCAACAGTATCTCACAGCCTTAAAACCCATTTCCAGGGATATTCCACAGACTGCAGCTCGAACATGTTGCAAAACTCATGAAGTTCCCTAGTAGTATGATAAACCTTCTCATGTACCACACTATCTATGTCACCTCTAGAGGTTTGCTCAGCCTTGAATCTGGTTATAGGCCTGGAAGCAACCACAGGTAAGCACTCTGCAATATCAGCATTGTCTTGAGGGAAAATCTTTACTCCTCCCTCAGAACAAAGAAGGATCAATTCTCTCAGGCAAAGGATGCCACAGAGATGCTGCAGGAGATGGGAATTGGGATTCATTTTCTATCAAGGGTGGTTAGACTACTTTCCCAGATGAAAGAGGCCCATCAGAATTTGAGGGTTCAATGGTATCAGCCTCTTTCCACACATCAAAATCCCAGTTTTCAGGATTCCAGTTCTTTCCAATCAGTGCTCTGACTTTTAACTGTTGACACCTTCTAAGACTGGGACTTTAATTTACATTGTAACCCAGCCAATCTAATAATTAAAGCCTGGGTTTGATTTTCAGCGATTTGAGCCCTCTTACTAATGGACAGAAGATTTCTTCCAGAGCACACTTAGAAACTTCCAAGCTGTTTACATGCATCTGAGGCTGATTGTTTTTATCTCTGAGATCTTTCTTTTCCTTCTCTATTTTATCCAGAAATGCTTCCACACTTAGAAGCTTTTAGATTCTTTATGCTCACCTTGAGCTTGGTAATTTCATCTCCAAGATTTTCCTTTTCATTTCATACTTTATCCAGTGATACTTAAAGCAACCCATATTTTCCTTATTTTTCTCAGATATCAAAAGTCTATATACAGAATCAATAAATACTTTACTCTTCACAAGAGGTGAATCAGAACTGTCCATCACACCCATTTTTACTAGTTCTTTGAAAAGTTCACACCTGGGAGTTTTGGTGATCTTTATGCCACCAGAACAGCCTTTAATAGCTGGAGGCTTCATTGTGTTGGAGAGCCAGCTCCAGATATGTTCAAGCCTACTAGAGAAATTCATCCCTACAATTTATTTCTACAGAACCCCACTCCTGGTACCACAATCTGTATTAGTCAGTGTTCTTCAGGAAAACAAAAGCAATAGAAAAAAATACATAAAAATCAATTCATAATAAAAAGTGTCCTTCAAAGCAGTTGCCCATAGCTGCTTCACTCTTGACCCAAATGTCTCGCAAAGCAATGAACATTGGAGCCCACACAGCCAGGCTCCAAAGGCAGAGGAACAGCAGCGAGGTCAGAAGGGCCGAGCTCTGAGTCAGCCCAAGGACAGAGGCAGTAAAGGCAGCAGCAACAAAGAAGGCAATGACGCTCAAAGAAGGCAATGACGCTCGAAGAAGGCAATGATGCTCAAAAAGTAGACTCAACAGCAAGTTGACACAGGATAAGGGAAGAGCAAGTCCCTCCTCCTTGCACTTCCTTTTATCTGGTCCACCACTAACTATACACTGGGTTTTCCACATCAATCAAACAAGCATCTGAAGGCTTGTTCAGGGAACTTCTCCAACCACTGATTCTTCACAGCTGTGCCCCAAACAACCTGCAACTGTCTAGTTGACACTCAAATCTAAGCATAACACCAACCCTAAGCTAACTGTTTAAATCATCCCTCCACATGGAATTTCTTCATCTAAGAGGAAAACTAAACGTTAGCTAATCTTTTATGTGGCCTAGTCACTTATTCCTCCATGCTTTTGGTTTGTTTTTGCTATTGCATGAGACATGGCTTTGCTGGGTAGACCTGACTGGCCTAGAACTCGCTATGTAGACTAGGCTGACATTGAACTTGCAGCAATTCTCCCCACCACCACCCCCTCAGCTCCCAAGTTCTGGGGCTATAGGGCTGTACCACACCCAGCTCTCCTCCTTATTCTATATGCTTTAAATGCCAGCTTTCTTTCAATCTTTACTTTCCCTCTTATTCTAAATGCTATATTTTCCTATCCTAGTATTTTTTTCTCTAGCCATTTCCAATCAACGAGATATGTGCTCCAAAGTAAAATTCTTAGGATTGACTTAGAAAATACCTTGGGTCACTATTAAACTGGATCCCTAAAGAACAGACAGTTCCCAAATTTGTTGGACTTGAGTATAATTAGGGTGTGAGCTTCTTCAAGACAAGGACCATGTCTTATCTAACTTTATATCACCAGCTTAAGTCCTCTGCCAGGGACATCATTACAGTGTATTGAAGAAATATCAAACAAACATCACTTTATGGTGTTGCCCTCTGTGACAAAAGATCTTTAGGTATAGAAGAATCTGGGCTTTCTAAGTTGGAAAACAGCACTTTGAACACCAACATCCCAGATGATCAATATTAAATCTGCATAAAGAAACCAGGACAAAACTTGCCCCAGGGAACTCACTGCTGGCAAGCGTGCAGCTTGTTTCTAACAATTGTTTTGAGAAATGTAGAGTGTGCATAATTGTTCCTATTCTACAACACAGTCTTTCCGCAAGACCCTCTTCTAGACCCTCTAAAGGCTGCAAGATCTTAGTGCTAGATTCGAGTAGGGGGATTATAGTTATCTACATATAGGTAATTGCAGGAAAGGAATTTGCTTCAACAGGAGGACAGTCCACTAACATACTGCTTACAGAGTCCTTCCATGTTTTCATTATAGTATGTGGCTATAATAATTGAATATGCAGATATACATTGATATCCTTTCCAGGGATTACATGTGCAATCTGTTTAGATGCTGACTTCACAATAGTAAGGACCACTTCCCACCTCTTCCTCACTTTTCAAATCACAGACTATGTGATTAACAGGCTAAAGAACTAATTGTTGTGCTAAAGTTTATTTTAACATCATTCAGCAAGAAGAATAAAGATGGTTAATCTTGAAGAGCTAGCAAATCACTTTCATAGTTTCAATAACTTTCATATACTTTCGAGTGGCCATTATTCATAATCTTAATTGTGTAAAAATGGGGCAGCAGTCTTTGCTTATTATCTTTTCATAGGAATAACTATGACAGAGGAAAGAGCACTGGACTGGGAGTCAAGAGAACTGGGCTTATCTTCAGCTCTAACTCCAGGTAAGAATATCAGCTCAGCTCCTTCAGCTCCAAAATGAGATATCCAAATTATGCAACCTCCAAGCCAGTTCAGAGACCAATAACTTAAGAGCTAAAGTGAGTTCCACAGGCCTCTTCTCCTGTCCAGAAGCATCAGGTGAAAGGAGGCTCCGTGTGCACTACCTAGGGAGTGGGCGCAGCATGTGGGATACATGTTAAGCTCACGTATGTCAGCACACATGGCATAGTGTCATAGCACCACACACCAGGCAGGAACACAAAGAGGGCGAGCATGTCTGTCAGAGACCAGAGCCTTGAACTAGAGGCTTGAAGCAATCTTGAACATTTTTACACAAGGACTGTTTCTATTAAAAAATGGCATCTTCTTCAGACTTTGTCAGTGAACTGGCATGTAATTGGAGGAATTTTCCATAGGCATAGCTTGGCAGGGAGAAATTGGAAAAATAAGGGTGCACTTGTCCCTTCTATTTTGTAGGAATGCTAGGCCCTCATACTGAAATGGACTCAAGCATAGTAGGTGAAGTTCTACCTTTTTATTCACTTGATTATGCAAGGTAAACCCCCTGAGAGTCTACCATACACCTCAGAATTCTATCTGCCTAAAAGTGCCATCAGCTTTCCCAGGCAAAAGGAAAAGTCACAAGGCTTTTAGTCAAAAGATTTGAGTTCAAGTCCCACATCTACATTAACCATCTGGCTTTTAGCAAGACCTGTTTCCAGGTCTTTGAACTGGTTGATGCAAAACCAATAGAAATAGGGATGTATGGACAGCTGTGTGCCAGACTAGTTACAGATGTTCTGGCCTTACGACTTTCACCAGCCTTCTACTACCCAGATGCTGTTTCAGGAAAGTGTTGCTACGTGACCCTATCTCAAGGCCCCTTTGCCAGGGATATTTTAAGGGAGCAGGACCCACAGTCTGGTAAGAGCGACGTAACTGCCTTAGGAAAATTCTCGTTTTACTCTCCATTCCCACACCTACCCACCCCAGCTCAACCTCTGCTCTCTGCCTCCACCTTTCCTTGGTGGCATGTCATTTGACCTATTCTGGATCTTCCTGAAGCTTCCTCTGCTGCTTGAGCAGCCTCTAGCTAAAGTGATCCAGGATTGAAACCCTCCAGAGAAGTCTATCTCCAGGTTGTCTCATATGCAGTATGCCTCAGAGTCCTGCCTATTTCACCTTACATAGACATCCTGGCAAGGAATTGGCTACAGCCCATTACTGTTACAGCCTGACTGAATGCCCGCCTCCAGTTCATAGTCTGAGGCAGCTCTATAAACATAGGACCTGAGTCCCTCCAAAGGAGTCTCCTCTGTGAAAAAACGCCCAAGACACCAACTCCAGCCTAGCTCCTAGAGCTTTTTCTTCATGAGACAAGAGAGACCGTATCAACAGCATTTAGGAGCCACTTGTGCTATGGGCACAAGGAAAACTTACAGGTTCGGGAGTCAGGCTGCCCTGCATTTAACTCCCAACTTTGCCATTCAGTGCTTAGAGAACACTTTGGCAAACTGCTGAACCTGGCTTACTTAACGTGTATGTAAAATAGAGACCCCAATAACTCCTCATGGTTGTTGTGAGGATTAAAGAAAGCTGTGCATCATTACCTGCCCAGCACTCCCTGACCCGAGCAGCTGCTCCCCTTGCTGTTCTTGCTTCCCTTGTGCTACCAGAAAGATGATGTTACACCAAGTAGGGGCCATGGGTAATGGTAAAGACATTTCTATTCAAAAGCTGACTATATACTGATGACCAAGTTCCAGCCTGTCCTGCGGACTCAGACAACAAGGTGTCCAGGGTGAATGTGAGTTCCCTGTTAGCAGGAAGGGATCAGCCACATGCCGTCCCTTCCCTGCTTTGGACCTAACTCTCCAGCTTGCAGGGAAAGAGCCATCAAGTTGTCTAGGATTTTCAGGCACCAAGATTTTGATGCAAACTGTTATTCATGAAATCAAGACTCCACTTTCTTGTAAAGTGCTCACTCCTGGAAAAATCTTCTTTAGACTGTCTCATTTCTCTAGAGAGTATTCATTCACATGTATGTGCTGTAAGTGACTGAACTAACACTGAAGAACAAATTGGCTCAGACCATATGACTTATCTACTCAGTGCATTCAATAGTCTATCTCAAATCTTGAAATCGTTTGTTCATCCTAGTCAGATGGCTCATCGAATCAGGCAAAATGACCTACTCTACAGTACCTGAACCCTCTGTCTCATTATGCATAGTCAAACTCAAAGGACACAGCCATCAAACAGCAGCAGTAACTTTGGAAAAAAGCTACTACAAAACCTTAGCTGCCGCTTGTAATTGTAAATGTCTCTGTATCTTTCACTTTCTTTTAATTCTCTTTCATGTCTAGGAGACAATAGTGCCTTGAAACAAAAATAAAACAAAACAAAACAAAAAACAGACAGAGCCAGCACTACACAATAATTTATCCAATTTCCTTAATTTTAAATTTACAGATACCTTCCTATACTAATCAAGGTGAGAATACAAAGAATGCTTTGTTTAAAGAATAAGTTATATGCTTCTCTGTGCTATCATAGTGCAAGGAGTAAAACTTTCTCCAATTCAACTGTAAACACATTACCAAGTTCCACACAAAGTCAGCACCAGACAGAATTCTGTCTACAGTTGAGAGCAACAACAGAAAAACCATAAGCAGATTTTTAAACCAAGTGCAACCGTGTGTGTCATCATGCTGTCTAAGCAGAGCACTTGCAGGTTCCAAACCTCTGGGATGGGTTGACTTTAAATACCCTGGGACTGCTTTGTATCCTCCGAATGCCCCCCATCAAGAGGTTGCCAGATCAATTTCAGAAAACTGGTTAGATTTTTAAAAACAATGACATAATTCTTAATCTTTATTGAAACTGCAGTCCTTCAAAGTCTATTTTCTCTGTGATCTCTGTGCAACATTATTCCAAGCTTAACTAAGATATTTTAAACTTTACCTCAAAATCTCTCATCTATTATCCATAGAGTACCCCAAAATGGGTTGCTAATTACATAATAGAGAAGGTACAAACGAAATAACACTTGTTCTCATCTCCAACTCCAATTAGAAAGACATTTAAGTCTTCAACTTCTGGGTACCTTAAAAGAGCTAATAAAGTACAGATGGTTATAAAATTTCTCCTATTTTTAGTTTTATAATGAAGCTTTTTTAAGTGGCAATGAAAAACACTTGATTTTGTGCTATGATATAGAGATAAGGAAAATCAGTTCTTAAACATTTATAACAAAAGATTTTCACTTGTTATTGGAATTGACACTTGATTAAACAGCTCAAGTTGTGATGTAAAATAAATTTTCTACTCTTTAAATATTTTGGAAGTCTTAAACAAAACACTAGAAAACAATGACTGTTACCTCCCTGCCGCGTACACCACTTGAAGTGAGACATTCTCACACCTATTTTCCCACAATATGGAGTTTTTGTTCCTTCAGATGAAAGTCTACAGAAATAAACTCTACAAAGGATAAATAGTTACCCTATTCCATTCTCATGTCAATGAAATATTTTAAGGGAACTGTTTTCTGATCATAAAATTCCTGTCTAGCTTGCTTTAAAAGAATCAAGAAGCAGTTATTTAAAAGAATACATTCTCATTAAAAGTTAGCCAAGACCCAACTACTAAGACCTTTAATCTAAAAAAAATAGCATATTTCAAAGAATTTTGTCCTCTTCAATAGTTGCGTTGAGTTTTTCTCCCACGAAAATGTGCAAATAGTATGTTACCTGGTCTGCTGGTCACCTCTAGTTTTAGACTCTTGAAGATGGTGAGTTTTGCTAATGATGTGCGGCTGTTTAAGAACCGGGCGGCTTTTCTGGCAATCACTCTTTGTGTGCCATCTTTTATAAAGGTGCTTCTTGTTGCTAAGAGATCAGTTGCTTAGAGACCAAATCATTTAAAAAAATATATATGTCAGGGGCCAACATAAATTATAACCAAATTGTGTCATTTCAGCTCGCCCTCTGAATGTTTGGCTTTTGTAATAGATCACAGCGTACCTAGAGAAGCCAATTACTGATTACAAAGAGAAAACTGACCACGAGGAGGGAAAAGATCTGTGCGTACTCTCTGTGAACGGAGAGTGGTGCCATAGTCTGTTGGTGGAGCTACACCATAGGCACTCTGAAACTTTTGCTCTTTGTGGGGGTCCTAGACAGGTGCTCCAAAGCAGATTAAAAATACAAAGCTGTGCACAGAAAGAGAGAGAGAGAGAGAGACAGAGAGATATCCCTGTCCCGGCAAACTCAAATACAGTTTAGAGTATGAGTATGTATGGGAATTGACAGCTACTTTAGTACTTTAAAGAGGAAAATTAAGAGAAAAAAATCTACACTTAGGAAAAATGTAAGTTGAAGTCTAAAGGGATCCTGGTGTTTTTATGCTACACAGATTCAGGTTCAGAGAATATATGAGGTGGATTGAGGAGGTATTTGCATGAAAATCTTGTCTTCTCCTTGTGTTCAGATATACATTAGCTGTAAGACAGGCTCAAATACAATTGGTAAAGTCAGATGCCCCCTCTTTGTGGTAACTTTGCTCAACTGAAAACCTTCCCCTCAAATTGACTCTCAGCTAAATGAAATCTTGCATACTAGGAATACTTACATTAGCTAATGGAAATCTTCCACTTAATATTCAAAGTAGTGTACACTTCAAGCTCTTAACTAGGTAAGGTGGGAGGTGTCTGAGATGGTCCAAGGTCATCACTACTTGTCTTCTTTCTCTACCTTTCCTTTAATCCCTCAAGGTCTTTTGACCCCTCCCTTAGATGAGAAGAAAGCAAGAACATAAGAAACTAAAGTCTTAGAGCTGAAATCAAGGTCAAAAGAGTACCTTAGATTTTAGGAAAAAAAATTTTCTTTCCTAGCCTCCAAAGGGCTCACCATTATAGCCCATGCTTTGAGCTTGATTGATGAGTGTCTAGTAATGAGCCTGGGGCCTAGAGTAGGAGCCTGCAGGGGATGAAGAGGTCCTGTTCTCAGTTCACTCTTCAGCTCTGACCAACTGTCAGAATGGTTATCAACCCCTTGTGAAAATAAGGCACAATTAATACTCAGAAAACATTAACTGTAATGAGAAATCAAAGCACTGATTTCTGCCCACCCAAGCTGTGAGAGCAAGTGGCTACCAAATGGTTGAAAATCACAGAATAAACTCAGATGTGCCAATCTATCAGATGTTGCCCAATAATCTTCTGCCTCTTTAAGTGTCTCATCCCCCAAGTTTTTCTCTGACACTGCAATTTTCAAAGAGACATGGAAGTAGAAGATCAGATCGGAGATAGGAGAAACTGGGTAGAAAAAGGTCAAGAGAAACAAAAACTTCTGACTATGTAGTTAGTGCCTGGAAAATGCTATCAACAGAGCTGAGACAGGTATTAGTCATGAACACATCTGCATAATTCATTCAGGGAAGAGACCACCTCACACTTCTTTTCTGAAGGAGGATTGCATTTAGAATGCAATCATCACAGTGCAAGTCACTGGAGAGCAATGCAGGTATCTAAGGTGCAGGTGAGCTGGTCACCCCACCCATCCAAACCCTCCTGCCTCACCCCTCCCCAGTTCCACCATTCAATAGAACAGGCTTTGCAGAGACATTTGCGATTTTGACCTATGTCTGAAAGCACAAGTTCACCCTTGTCATCCATCCTGCTTTCTTTATTGTGGTTCTGGTTTGGCTTTTCCCCTCTTCGGTGTTCATCTACCTTTGAGTCTCAGTTTCTATCTCTAAAACATGAGAGTTGTCCCTACCTGCCTTTGGTCACTTCCTATCAAGAGGTAATTCAGCCCTCATTAGGGATTCTAAGTCTTCGCAATACAATTTTCAGTGAAGGACCCATCCAGTTGCCAACATTCCAAGCTACTAAAGAAAATCTTTGGCACGTCTTGAGGCTTCACAATAAAATTTTTTATCACAAAAAGTACCGTTTAAAAAACTGTAGCTGATGTCACTTTGGCTCTTTCAGTGTGGCAGGTCCACAGATATTTAGAACACAAAACCCCATGCCACGAGCCCACCACTGTTAGGAAGCTGCCCTGCTCATGTGAGCTGTTTCTTCTGGTCTTTGGAATAAGGAAGCACTCTAGAGCCCATGGGAACTAGGAGCAATAAATACCTGTATTGACATCAAAGAGCAGGTACGTAGAGTAACATAGAGCACCAAGGCCTCCTCTTGGCAGGGCCTCTCATTTGGGAAGCCAGTGTGTCCTGATGTCATTTCTAATGGAATATCTGGAGATCTTGACAATATTCTCTATTTTTCAATTACCCATAGTTCTCTGGGGATTTGATGTTTTCTGGCTTGAAACCCAACAGAAGCCTTTTATATGACAATGCACATGTCCCCCCTCATTAGCTAGAAGGAAAGACCCCCTGTGCCCTGGGAAGGTTCCAGTCTAGTAACTACAGCTCTGTTCCTATTTGTCCAGAAAATAGACTTTGAAAAGAACTAAATGGCCTAAAGACAAATGGATTCCAGAAAGGGTTAAATGGATTAAAGAGAAAAATGACCATTTAGGCGAGAATGGAGCATTTCAAGGTCTGGAACTGCTGGTGGAAATGGGGTTCCCGTCATGTGAGGCTGCTTTTCCCAAGCCATTTAACCTTCCAGTCATTTATGTTGTGTAAAAATTAGTATTAGACTCTGAGGCTCCAGGGAGAAACGGGAACAGAAGGACCACCCTGGAGCAGTCCCACCCACCCCAGCAGCTACACTAAAGCACAGGGCTGCAGAAGCTGAGGAACAACACATCTCTTAAATTCTGGCCAAGTCCGGGAGATCAAGGAAGGCAGATGGAGCTGATCGCCACAGGATGGCACCTTGTGCTTGCCAGAGACCTGTTATCCAAGCTTTCCCCAGTGCCAGCTACCTTTGGGAGCTCTGCAAGTCTTTGTCATGGTCCAGAAGGACCTCTGGTATGCTATGAGCTGAGAGACAGAGCTTGGGGTTCAGAGGGATGCGCCTCAAGACACATTGTCACCACACCTGTCCAAGACAAGACTCTTTTTGACACTGTTCCCCTCGGCCTCTTACCACCTTGCTCCTAACCCAATTATCCTAGTGATGCAGGCATACGTGTTTCCACAGGCACGCCTACCACCTTTGTAGTATTACCTTCAAGGGCAGGGCAGAAAACAGCCCATGGGTTCTTGGGAGATGCGTTCCACCTTAGTCATCAAAGCCTAATCAACTTTCCAGGAGAATTTATTGAACAGTTCTACACTTCCTGCACTTGCCTCTTCTCTCTCTCAGCCTCTGCTACAGACAATGTCTTCTGTCCCACTAAACCCCAACGTTCCAACCCCAATACTCTGGCAGCCTGCTATCAGGGGATTAGCAGCTACCTTCTGCCAAGAAAACGTCTGACAGCGTCTGATGTATTGAAGACCATACGAAGAGTCTGCCAATTACCCCGAGCCCCAGAACAACCACACATTTCCAACTTAACTTGCTAGATGTTAGACTTTCAGGTAGGAAGCCCATGTACTCTAATGTGTGTGATAATTAATGTAACAAAAGATCAGAGTCCAACAAGCTCCCAGCACAGGCCAATTTCACCACTTTTCTTATAGAAAAAACTATGGAGACTCAATCATTTAGATCTGGTTGACCCAGGTGACAATTTACATCCGTTACTGCTAGCAAATCTCAGGTGTTAATTGTATCATTTGAAAATCTTTTGCTTTGAGAAAAAAAAAAAAAAAACACAAGACATGGGGTGGAAAATCAGGACTGTGATGTAATGGAGACGATACTAGAAGAAAACAGAAGCCAACTTTATAAGGGATCCATCCTCATAAGACACATGTCAACATTGAAAACAATTCACAGGAACCCACCAACTCGGTTGTCGTATAATCGATAAAAATGAGATAATGACTAATTGCAGTGCATTGTAAACCAACGATGGCATTTTAGCAAATACAACAAATAAACAGCATCAAACTCAACTTAATTCTCTTCCTTCCTGACCACTGCAGCTATTTTTCTCCCATCTCCTCCTTATTTGTATGTCGCTTTCGGCCACCTCTTATCTTCCTGGTATGTAACACCCTCCCCTCCATACACGCCTCCCTACATCAAGGGACAAGCCTCGGACAAGCAGACGTCTTTCACTTGGTAAGGTAAAATGAAGACCAAATAGCAGCCAACTAAGCAAGCTGCTCTGCCTTTACAACTTTGTATTGCGGGCTTTGTTTTCATTTTCATTTTGTTTTGGCTTCCCCTCTCCCCAAGGTTCACTCCTTTGGGAACCAGTCTTTACAAAGGGCTTTAACTTGACGCATGGCATACATTTCAAAGTCTAAAGTTCCCTGAGAAAAGACACTATCCTTAAAGAAAGGTAACCCTTCCCTAGAAAAGCAAAGGCCCCGTGTAAATACTCTCTTCTGATGGCACCATCATCCTCTCCAACATCCTCTGAGCAGACACATGGCCTCCCAACTCTTCCTCCTGCAAGGCTAACCAATTCGCAAGTGTGCAGCAGGCAGTTACTGGAAGGCTGATGACAAGCACAGCAAAGGAAATAAGGGGCAGTGACCTTGCACACGAGAGACATGGCTTAAGTACAAACAAGAACTTGAACTCTCACCTTAGGACAGCTTGAGAATAAAGTTCCAATAAGTTCTGAATCAGGCCTACAAGGCCCCTGGAGGGTGCAGAAGGCATTTCTCTAACTTGTGAAGCCAATTCCAATAGAAAAGGCTTTTGATCATTCCATCCCACATTCTAATCCCTACAAAGGGATTGACCACTGTTACTCATACGCTGCTATCTAAATAACTCCAGCTACATATAGGCATGGATCCAGACTGAAAGTAGTCCTTTGGATGAATATGATGAAATACATTATATACATGTATGAAAATGTCATGACGAGGCCCATTATGTATAATTAATATATTAATTTTTTAAAGAACACAAAGGTAGTCCTTTAGGAATTAGCTAGGAAATTGATCAGACTCTCCCCTCCTTAACCGTCCTGTCTTCCCCAGTGTCTGTCCCACCCACTCCAGACCAAGACCCAATCAAAATAATAATATCCCTTCAGGAAACACAAAGTTACAGAGGCTCTTCAACAAGGAGAGAAGGTGAGGAAGACTGCCGCCAAGTGAACAATCATTTCCAAGAGGCAGAACTGGATAAGCTTCCTTGGGGGTAGTAGGACTCCACACTGCACTGTCAGATTCGGCAGCTTTGCCACCTTGGGATCCCTGGGCCACTGCAGCTGGTCTCGGCGAGACCACTCTGCGCAGAGCAGCCGTTCCTGCTCAAGGTCTACACATCCTGCCTGAATCCTGAGCTCAACCTCCCACCAGGACTCAAACCTGCCAGGTCACCACACCGTTCCCAGATGTCTCCTTCTCTCAGTTGTCTAGTTAAGCCCCCACGATAATTTTTGAGCTGACTCCTGGTTTTCTCCTGGCTAAGATTATGAAATGTGGCAGGAACTACCTGTTCCCTTGCTGACGACCCGGCGCAACCCACACATGGACACTGGACTGTCAGGGTCCACGGAAGGACAGTGCTGTGCACATATTGGGATTTTGAGGGCTTGTCTAAAATGCAGCTATTGCTATAGAACTAAGATTTTGATTAAGTGTACGTAGAAAGAAAGGGTGGAATTATCTGGGACAACCCTGCTTTCTGTGGTATTTTATTCTTTTTCATTAACTCAAGTTTAATATTTCAAATGCCTCATTCAAGACATTACACAAAATTCCAAAACCTTTTCAGACAATTCCTTTTCCACAATATCAGCTCACTGGGAAGCAACCAAAGGCCCGTGTGAGTCCTGGGGATGAGCTGCAGGTAGAATCTCAGTGTCCTGATAGAAGCATAAGCTAATGGGCACATCTGGAGGAAAAGTGCAAGCAAAAATAAAAAGCTGCTAGTACTAATTTAAAAGCCCTATGAATTCAACTAAGAGTCTTAAACCTCTCGCCTCTCTCCTTTCTTTCTCTTGTCCCTCCCCCAACTACAATAATCACGACCCTCTCAAAAGTGAAGACCACGTCTTCCTACCCCTGGCATGACGATGGCAACGGCACATAGGACTTGGAGTACATGGACCTTCTTCCTTCCGCTGCCTTCCCTGGCCTGGCCCGCCTCCGTCCCACAGCTGAGTCACCTGCATGCTAAATCCTGCCACTTCCCCAGATCACTCACGTTTCAAGGCAGCTCTGTCCAAAGTGTGCTGCCCACTGCTTTCCCTGCCCAGTCCTGTAATCGGAGTTCAAAGCCCAGCATACCCTCTAGCACCCCTTTACTACTACTGAGCCCAGTATACCCTCTAGCACCTCTCAACTACTACTGAGCCCAGCACACCCTCTAGCACCCCTTAAGTACTACTAAGCCCCAGGTTTTCCACCACCCCACACAGTTCCAGGTGTCCTATTGAAACATGGAAACTTGCACCTGGACACCTGAATTCATTGGAATCCTTTCCTCCTTCTGGGTGGGCAGTCTAATAGTGAGCACTCAGCTCTGCCCTCCCCCTTTTACCTAATACAAAAAGAAAAAAGATGCTCTCTTGTCCTGTTGGCTCCTTAAGTCTTTTATCTGCTCTCTCCTTCTCTCTCTCTCTCTCTCTCTCTCTCTCTCTCTCTCTCTCTCTCTTTCTCTCTTCTCTTTCTTAGAAACAGAAGCTATGATCTAACCCTAGTCATTATTAGTGACTCCCTGGGGAAAGAGTTCTCCTTAGCCTGCGCAGTCCCCCTTCTTCCTTGTATCTGGGTTCTGCTTTGCTTCTTGGGTTGTTACTCTCTCTCCTTTCATCCAGTTTCCTGAACTGGTGGTGACCAGGAACTGCTGTGTCCTTTATCTCCCAGCTCGACCTGCACTTCACAGAGCCCACTGCCAACAAAAGTATCTTCCATCTCCCAACTTCCCTGTCAATTCTTACTATAACAATAAAATAGTCTCAGTAGGGTAGTAAGCCCACCACACACACACACACATGCGCGCGCGCGTATTCCAACTTCTTGTACAGTTGAGAGAAAATGGAAGGTAAAATTAAGTGTTGAAAAAGGAGATATTCTAAAATGGAGTTATTGCTAGACAACTAGGGATTCTAGTTAATAATATTATTTGTAAAAGAGGGTAGAAAATACAGACTCCTGACAGTAAGACATGCTAAGTTGTCTGGACAATTCCTACTCTGTTATTTTTTGATGAGAGAAATTTAAATTTCAAGTACCTTGTTTCAGGCACTATATAAAGTTCAAAAAAAAAAAAAAGTTGTAAAGAATTCTCTTAGAAAAATCCTAACATGGGGAAAGAATCCCGGAATGAGCAGCTGCCTGAGCGGCCCGTGTCACCTGGAGACACATCTGTGCCCGAGACAACCTCCCCAGCAAACTGCTGCCCCCCCCCCCCGCCCCAGGCTTCATGTCGACAGCGCGCACAGCAGGGACGTGATTTGGACCCTGCGGAGCGTCGTTCTAGCTTTTTGCTGAGGACAGCAACATGCTGTCTAAGGTTGCTTGAGGCCTTCTGTAATGCTGTAATGGCAGAGAATTTCCCTCACAGGTTCCTCAGCACCCCTTTTACTCACTACCCTGTGGTCGATCGGGCATCCGGGCACCCTCTCCCCACCCTTTATGGAAAAACTTCCTGATTCTTTCACCTCTTTGTGAAAACAGTCCTGTAAAATCCTCCATCCACACTTACAGAAGCTTCTCTATGGCAAGGGACTCACCTGGCAGTGTGGGGAATGAGGGAGGAGGACTGAGCTGAAGGGACAACGGGGCTCTCATGTCCTACACATCATTTCTGCCCACAGGCCGCACAGAGGCTGGCGAGAGTGGCACCTGAACGGCCCTAACATCCCTGCTCTGTGCCTCTGCTTGCCACTGAATCACAGGCCACGCTGAGCCAGTGAGTGTGGGCAAGGGCCTGACACTAGCTCGAGTCACAATACTATCTCCCGATAGTCCCTGGTCTTCCCTGGCTGGTCCCGGCTCCCATGAGCCCACATACTCTTCACGCCCCAAGTTTCTGTTTGCTTTGCTTTCCCATTCGCTTTCCCAGGAACCAGGTGGGAATGAGGCAGTGTTTCCCTCTGCACAGTGCCTGGCACATAGTAAGCACTCAGTAAATGTTAGCTATTAAATAAGAATGGATGTAGTTCAGAGTCAGGGTCAGTGAATCGCATAGAAACTGCTGAGAGTAGATGAAGACCTAGATGGTAGCAGCTAAATCTCAGCACGCACATAGTAGACCATTGCATTTCATGTTTCTGAGTTAGAGGGAGTTTCAGTTAAAGTGGAAAAAGAGTGTCTTTCGGCCAAATAATAATGGCTAAAGTCATTTATTATTTCTAAATATCAAGGATTGCAAGAAAGATGTTCTATACATTGGTCGATCATCCTGCTCAGTGGCTGAGATGGAAATTTACAGCTCAAACACCACCCCATCTGTCTTCTATCTTGGCAATGAAATTCCCAGCTAGCCAGATAGTATTCAGAGCTCTTGTGTTAACTGTCATCTTCTGTGGAAAGAGTGTGAGGTCTATGACCTCAAATCAAGAGAAGCAAGAACTTCGCAAGACATTTGCCTGAAGCTAGGGAACAGAGACAAACAGCACCCAGGAGAACCCTACTCCTGTGAACTCAGAACACTGGATACTTAAAATCTCCTCTTTTTGTCACATTTGACTCAGAGAGGAAAAAAAGGTTATCTTCATTTTCTTGGCCTCCCTGAATCTCCGTCGCAGGCCCTCTAAGTGCCCGGCTGACTGAGATCACTGTCATTCCTTCCCCGTCTGACCAGTACTGTGGCGCCCCCATGCCTTTGCCTGAGTCCAGAGTGAAAACCCATTACCCCTTAGGGTCACTAGGGAACCAAGAGTACTTACTGCCTTGAACCTCCAGTGTTTACCTTTGTACAGGACAGCCTCCAAAGGTGACAGCATGCCTAATTGACCCAGCCAAGATTTGAAGCAGATAATAAAAACAAAAAACAAACCACCCTCCAAAAAACAAAAAACAAAAAAAACCCTGGGAAGGTATGCAATCTAAGTTGAAAGCACTGAAGGCTTTTCAAACAAGGAATGGCTACGTGCAGAACTGTGACTCTGACAGCAGCAGGTGACAGACAGACAGACCCTGAAGACAGACAGATCAGCTCCATGTGTGACCCCCACATCTTGAATGTGTGTCTCTAGAGAGGTCAAAAAGTGGAGCAAACAGCACGAGGAGGGCGACAGCTTGAGCCCACCGGGGGACTCCAAGCAGCGCGTGGGAACACTTGATTAGGGGTCCAGAACAGAACACGGGAATCTGGAAGGCTCCCGTGAGTTGAATCACCAATGCAGAAGACAAACAAGGAGACAGACAATGCTCCAACTAGAGACAAGAAGGGTGTCCTCGGCTTCAGAACCTAATGATAAAGCAAAAGAGAAGCCACAAAAGTACATTTGACAACCAGGAGATGGTTATTAAGTCCAAAAGGCAATAGATCAACTCAGATCACTTTACATCGACAAACAGATGGGAAAAGTAAGGCAAGGCTGGTGGCATGAGCACTCAGAAACACAGTGCTTCCTCAGCAACCTTAGATGGAAAGGGCCAATCTAGGACTCTGCTTTCAAGAAATTTGGAAATTGGCGAGGGGCAACCTGGAACGGTAGCAAAGCGAGAAGACATGTGCTCAAAAGCAGTTCCCTCACCACTGAACGTTCCAGACAAAACGCATCCGGCCAGACCACTGGTTGTGAAAGACCATGGTTGGAGGCACCAGTTACTGGCACCTTCCTGTAAACCTTACCGATCCTGATTTTGCAAGCACCGCCATCCTATAATTTCTCTCCAGCATGATAATAGTCTCAGAGACACCATCATGTTTACCAACATGCCCTGGGAGTGACTTCAAGTGTGGCAACAGGAATCTGATGTGGGATGCAAAGTTTACAGCCAACCTTTAGCATTTTTATCAGCCACTGAGTTAAATCTAACTATCGCGGATTCAGTCTGGTAGGTGGCCTCGGGCCCTTTCTTCAGTCTTTGGATTGAGATGGGGGATATTTTTCTGCATGCTTCAAAGTAGCTTTCTCCTCAAGACACACCATCTTCTTTCCTGAGGCCTTCAGCAGCCATAGGCCTGATCGCTAGGACAGCAGCTCTTCTGCTTTCCTGCTCCACATGCAGAGACATGCAGGACAGAGCTCAGCTGACCCTGCACAGGCAGTGATACAGCAGTGCTGGGTAGAACAGGTCAACCTCAGGAGGCTGCCTTGGATGAACGTGACAAAGGGCTGAAATCACCTGACAAGTTGGAGGAATGGCACCTGGAGTTCAATGTCCAGCATGAAATATTTTGTAGATTTGTCCTTTGCTGGAATCTGCACAAATGATTTTAAATGCTGTATTAACAAGTCTGAGGTTAAAATCCCATTTGAATAAACCAAGCTCACAAGAGGTTAAATCATATGAAAACTCTTTATTTTTAAATGGAACTACATTGAGTCAAGAACTACTTGTGTAGGCTAATGTCTCAAAATATTGCTGCCATTTGTCAGAGAAAATGTGTTTTAATTCCTCCATGCCAAAGAATGTCTAACACATTGTATAATGAATAATTGAGTTATTTGTTCATGGCAAAGATTTCTAGCCGAATACTCAAAATTCTTCAACATCTGAGTGGGATTGTAGTGAATTAACAAGGCTCCTTTAAAATTTTATTTTGAGGTAGAACACAAATTTTACAATAGAATTTTTTGTGAGGTGTTGCTGCATGCTTTTTACTCTAATAGAAATCACACATTATTCTTTACTGATAATGCTGGGGTGAGTCAGAAAGCAGCTACCGAGTTAGCCAAAAGCATTACATGCGTGTGCAAACCTGCCGCATTCCCGCTACATCCCGGTCTGTTCAGAAATCGCCATTCTCCCCAGCCTCATGCAGCTGTCCTATGGAGTTTCTGCCAAACTGCCTCACCTAGCTGTGAAGGGAAGCAGCTACATGCTTGTAACACACGCCCTATGCTTTACAAACATTCAGATCCTCCAAACACGCGGGAGTCAGAATCCTGAGTCTGGGAGAACTCAGGAGCTCGCTGTGGGATGTACATAACTACAGTCAGTTTTAAGGTTACAAAACTAAAAACAGGAAAACCAAGTCCAAAGTCAAGATGACGCACGCTTCCACTCCCCTTCTAAGTGTCACGCATGACCCCATCTGCCTCTTCTGGGAGGATGACACACAAGTCAACAGAAGGTCTTTCTTATACTGGCTGGATTTGGGAGAGTTGGTTGTCACAGAGATATGACAGCAAAGCTTTGAGGAGTGGAGAGAAGAGTGAGAAAAGAGAGGTGTCACTCAGACAAACATGGCAGGCCAATAAAGGCAGGCAAGAGAACATTGCAAGGGGCAGAGTACGTGGTCATTTAAAAGAGTGCAGTCAGATGAGGACAACAACAAGAAAGGGCTCCTGGACTTCGGGAAGCTGTTGTTGTTCTTTGCTTTGGAGGGATCGAGGCTACACAGTTCTAAAGATGGCCACGGAGGATAGTAGCCTCTACTTTGGCTAAGGACTGAGCCAGAAGGTAGGGAGGGGGGCTTCAGTTCTCTTCTTACAGCGACCTTCTGGACCAGGTTATGGTAGAAGAGGCCTTGAGAGGAAGACTAGGAAGCAGTATAGCAACTTTACATGCCTCCTCTGCCTCTGGAGACAAACAGGAAAAAGATTACACAAACCTCTTCCTCATAAGCCTCTGTAGCTGTCCTTCTCCCAAGTCACAGAAGCACATGAGATATGTCAGTGTCTCAGAAGAACAAGCAGGTGGTAACGTGGGCCTTCATTAGAAGGCATGGCTCCTTCTAACCTGGTGACCTCAATGTCACCACCGCCATGAAACCTTGTCACTAGAGTGAGCTGTAAAACACTTTTTTTTTCAAAGATCTAAATTCAGTATGAAGGCTTTCTTTTAGACTTATACCTTTTTGCTTCTTTTTCTTTTGGATATTAAAAAGCTCTTTTATAGTCATGGTTTATGAACCCAAGTGTGTGGTTTGCCCTCTTGTCTTTGCCTAAAAAACTGGTGGTTCCTAGTAGCCCTTCACTTGCTACTACCATTTATATTCCTGTTTGTGACATTATTTGGAAATCATTATTAAGAAACTAATATATCAACCACCTCCAAAATACAGATTTAAAAAATAATTTAAAAAATATTTTAATATGTGAGGAGGAACATTTCTATTAAATAGCTTCTGTTTTAATCTGCAGTTTCATCCCAGTATTTCTGGACTGTGATCTGTTTTCTATGAGACACCATTCAAAGAAATCTTGTAGGACCAAGTAGAAATCATTCTAGAGACACCAATTAACAGGTCCATACTGTCCGTAATACCAGACTTTTTCAACAGAAATCACTTTAGATGCATCTTGCCCACATTATAGAAGTTCCTTCCCACGGGGACATATTTACCCAAAGGCCTAAAGAGAGAAGCTGGGTCTCCACGCTCCTCCATAAGGGTTATACAAACCAGGCTCTTTCTCAACAGACAAGCCAAACTGTGGTGGCCTTTGCCTAGCATGGGAAGCCTACTAGAATCTACAAATTCCAATGAGGCAAAGAGCAGTTACAATGGCTACCCAAGCCCCCTATACCCACCCCCACAATGTGACTCATAGCCGTTGCTGCTGTTGATGTCTCTCAAGCCCCTCCAAGAAAGGCTTCCTTTCTAAAAACTTAGGGCCAGTCACACCCAGGATCTCACGGTCTACTTCATTCTTCCTGATTGCGGCAAGGCTTCCTGTAGCCCATTCTCCCTGCTCTATGTCATCCTCTCACACCAAAAGAAGCATCTTGTAAACTTCACCTGGTGTGAATCCCAATCCTCCTGTACCAGAATTAATGTTCCATTGTTGTGTTCGAAGTGAAAGAACAGGAATTACATGAACAGCTATAGGATCCTACCCTCACGACCTTATGTGTCTGAAGGAACATGGCAGACAGGCTGCCATGATGGTATTAGATGAGGGGAGGGTTTAGGCCATTCTGAAGAACAGGGAAGATTAGACAAAGCTTCACAGAAATGACATTTGAGCTGAACCTTGAAACCTGAGTTAGCACTGCTTCAGAATCAACCATGGAAGCACAGCAAAGAATAGGACCCAGCAGCTGAGACATGGTGGCTGTGGTAGAAACAACTATCATGTTCCTTATAGATTCAGGATAACCCCCAGTTAATATTATAAAATTGTCTGTTTACTGTCTGTAAGAGATTTCATGTCAGAGTATCATTAAAGTACTCTGTATGTAGGCCTGTTTAATTTTCTTTAGAGTTCACGGGGTAACTTAGTTTTGGGAAGACCAAGCCATGAGAAAAGAATATAAAATACGACATAAGCAATCTGTGTTTTAACTGTTACATTAACAAGGTTGATGAGCTTTATTGATAGACATCATGCCAGGACGTGTGCCCCTATAAAAAGTAATGCTACAACCATTTGGTGGTGCATGTTTTTGACAAAGTAATTGGACATAGATAATGAATCTCTGTATTAAAAGTTTGCTGAAACAAAGGAACACATTCTAGCCATCATTTTTGAAAGAATGTTCTTGTGGGAATCAGGAAGACCTGACTCCTAGTTCCAACCAGCTCCAAACACTGTGTCTTGTCCCTAAGTCACCATCTGTTTTACTTCCTCATCTGTGGAATGGAAGCAGTTGCCTATGGTGGGGAAAAATAGAATAGATGGTTTCTAAGGACTCTTCCAGCTCCACCATTTCTAGGACTCAATTCAAGAAACTGTTTTGAACAGTCCAGAGCACCCCCTACATGTCTATGCATTACGTGTATATCTGAAATTCTGAGTCTCTTCTTATTATCGGGAACTCATTGATTCACATTGTTCAATGGCTAAGAATTATTGTGTCAGCCCATGTTGGCTGACAGCCTGCAGAGTCTGCAGGGCTGGGAGAAGTGGAAGAGGAGAAGCTGGCTCCAGAACAGAGAACCGACTCGGGATAAGGGGAGGGTTGCTTTGCTGAAATTAGAGAATGAAGCCTCAACTAACTGCTGATGTGAAGCTGCTGCACAACTAGTAGGAAGTTAGAAAAGAGGTAGCTGGGGCCAGACCCCTGTCTACCGAAGGTCTTCTGAGAGAGGTGAGGGACCTTTGACCCAGACAGGACCATTCATCTTCCTAGCCCCAGGAACTTCTGTCCATTGTTGATGGCTCTTCCGTCTGAAGGGCAGCTGGGCTTCCTGGCACCACCGCCAGGCTTCCACTGGGTCCCCGGGTTTATACGACTTTCTATTGTGTAATTAAATACACATTCATTCCCACCCCCAAAAAGACAAAGGCTGTTCATTCAATGGAGCTGCTGCCCAGCTGACAGATGTTCAGCCGTCTGCCTGCCGTGCACCCGGGCGTATACTGACCCTAGAGGTGAAAGGCTCAGTCAACCATTCTCATCCCCCAGCTGGCTAGTAACTACCCAGGATCATCCAGAATTTTGACATTTGTCTTTCCTCCTCTACTCCTGCCTCCACAGCTCTCATTCAGTCTTAGGACAGCTCTGTTTCCAGCATGGGCTTTCATCAGGCCAGCTGGGGGAAGGAAAAGATGGACCATGTGGTCAGGATGCTTTTCCACAGCTGCTCAAACACTGTACTTCCTGCCTCGTACGCAGAGAGACAACCTCAGTGAGAAAGGCCTCTGCAGAAATGTAAAGGTGAGGAAACAGGAGCTACCTTCCAGCCTATTACACTTGGGATGCTCAGCAATCTTTCATTTACTTGTAGCCCAAAGCCCAGTGGGGAGGGAAGACCTTTGCCAACATGCTATGTACCGAGTTAAAGCTCAGAGCAATGCCTAACCAAATGGTCTTTGAGCCCAGGGATAGGAAAATAGAACTCTCGCAGGACATTCACAAAAGGTTCTACGGAGGAGGTGACATCTGAACTAAGCCCAGAAGAGAGGAAGTAGAGATGGAAGACTTCTGTTTACAGGGATTTGTCTGGTGAACACAAAAGATGAAGTGCCAATCCAGGCAACAGGAAAACAGATTACTAGCCAATAAGACAGAACAGGTTACCCCAAGTATGTTCATTAGCCTGCCTAGATATATTGAGTTCATTTTGAGTAAAAGTCATGTTTAGGTCATTTTCCTCATAAAAAAAATCATGGAAATACATTTTTACCAGAAAAGGGTCCCTAAAAAGTCCTGAAAAGAGGCAACTTTATGAGCTCAGCCCAACTTCTTGTCTTGGCACCTTCGGAGTCTTCCAACATTTTTCTCCATGAGTTGCCTCATGTAGACGCCACAGACCACATTCACAAAAGGCCACACACAACTTAACTGCTTCCTACCAAGAACTCTAAATGTCACTTTGGTGCTTTCCACTGTTTGCATAGAAGATTATCTCCAAGGAAAGTGGTGGGATGTGACAGAGTTGCTCTTGGGAACACTGAGTGAATTTCCTCCCCTGTTAACTGACAGAATAGACTCTTTCAGGAAGAAGGCCCTGAGAGGTCTGTTCCTACCACATCTTCCTGGCCTAGAGCCCTGGGGGTCTCCTTGTCCTGAGCCTGCCTGTTCCTACCACATCTTCCTTGCCCTGAGCCTGCAGAGTCTATGCAGTGCACTGCCACTTCCTCTACCCACTCTAGGAACCATTCCTGCAGCCTTTCCTTCCTGTAAGCAACAGTCTTTTCTCACAAGTGCATGAATTTCCTATGCATTTATTGCACCAAATGTTTGGGTTTCTTTGTTCGTGTCATAATTCTTAATACAATAAAAAGTCCTCCTTAGAAATATTACCCTCAGAGATGGAAAACAAGAGCAGGGCATGAACTTAAATGGATGCCAACATCATTAAAAGCCAACAAACGTGTTTCCTGAGAAACAGCAGGAAGGCAAAAGAGGTGACGAGAAGTAAACAGAAACCTAAGAAAAGAAACTACTTCTGCAGAGAAAGACCACTAGCTCGTTCATGAAAAGGGGATGTGGTTAGAAGAGAAATCATATTCAAAAGAACCTCCCACGTTGAAGTTTAAAGCAGTTATTGGCTTGTGCTCAGAAGAAGCACAGAAAAACTGGACTTTTGAGTTAACTAGCTAGAGACAGACAAAAGCCAGAAAGAGGCTAAAAGAACAGCCAAATATTGAAATCCCCTAAAAGCAACTTCTCACGACAGACCTGACCATTTTGCCTTTATAATTTCCTCCTGAGATTATCTGTACTCTTCTGTGGTCATCTTGGCCATCCAAATGCAAATTTCCTTTCCAAATTAAGACAATTTCTGCTTCCAATTTGACCAGAGGCAGCCTTTACTTCACTTTGGATACAAAGGATGCACCTTGGAGATCAAAACTCCTTCCACCAAACCAGGTGTTATAGAAGGTCAATCAGAGAATGCCCCTTTCTCTTCCAAGGATTCTTAGGAGCAGGAACCATAGCCTCAGATGCTAATCTGACTCTTCCTGACCCACCATGCCCATCCTCCATTCTTTGTTGATCATGGTGTAGTACAACGTGCTCTGGCCTGCTCTTCATCTTTCGAATGACTAGTAGTTTATCTGTCACCTTCCTTTCCTTGAAGCAGCAGTGGGCTGCTTTGTCTTTGCAAACCTAGAGTGACCACAGCTAGATTTGGCCTGTTGCTAATAACTAGAATCCTAGAAAAATATTAGTTATGCTGGAATTTAAAAACAAAAGTTCGGAAGATAGAATACCACCAAGGATTAGGAAAAATTATGAAAAGCCACTTTTTAAAAAGTTAAGATTTCTGTAATGATTTCTCTGTCATAGAAAATCTCCATGAGATCCTTCTGTGTACTTTCTACAAAAGATAAACTGAATTCCAAAATGATAATAAAAATTTCTTTCTATGTTTCTGCTTTTGTCATCCTGTTGCCAGTTTTTGACCACTTCTTTGAGGTCTCACCAAGGAAATCATGGCTACTTCCTTCCTGCCAAGGACATTTCCAGGCCATACCTCCATCCATCTGCCCACATACTGCTCTTCTGGCTGACCCAAGCTAAACATTGAAACTATTGGAAATTGAAGTCAGAAGTCCTGATCATATTCATCCTTTTGGTCCCATCTCCCATCCTAGTGTGAAGGGGCATTAGTTACCCAAAGGATTCACTGAGTGACCTTGACTACATCAAAGGTCTAATTCCCTTCCCTCCAAATCACAGACTCATATAATAGTCAAATGGAGGGTTAGCCTCAGAACCCTCAGAAGACAATTGCCAAATCCAAGTCTCAATCCTCAACTTTTAGTCAATTCTAGATTACGTTTAGGTAAGAAAAAATACTGAGTCAGGCCAAGCATCATCCTCAGTGTCTTCAGAGCTTTTGTCTTCTTGGCCTTAGACCTTTTTCAGCCAGCCCCACCCAGACACACACACAGAGCACAAGTGTCTGGGTCACGGCTAACACTGGCTTTGAGCTACACTCATGGACAGTCTTCAGAAAGGTCACAGAGGTGAAGTTGAAACGTGACTTCCTTTGAAACCTATGTTGAGTGTTTTTTCTTCCAAGTCCCACGCCCCTAGAATTTCCTTTGCTATGTACTTGGCCCTTTTTGCTACTTTCATGTAAGCTCCTCGAGGGCAGGGTCCATGTCTGATTCATCTCTGGGTCCCCTGCAGAGTCCAGAGGGTCCCGTAGAAGGCCTGCAGGACAGCAGGACCCTGATACAGCACAACTGCCAGGGAGCTCGGAGGAGCCAGGGCTGTGAGCCTAAGGCTCTTAAAGCTGGCCGTGCCTCTTCCCATTCCCAGGGGACTTCTCTCTCACACTAGCTTCTGCCAACTGTCACCTTGGCACAGGACCCTCTAGAAAGCCTTCAGCTGTTAACAGCTTAGAATCCTGGTGTTCCCAAGAGTCTTTGCACTGAAGGGCATAGAAAGGGCTTGGGGGAGGGGGGGATTGCAAGAGGTAAGAGTAGTCACCTTTCCTCCCCGAAGACCTATTCTTTTGTTAGATGGCGCTGATTGAGCAGAAAAAGATATCCTGTTTTTGCTTTGTTCTTTTTTCTAGCTTTCTTTTTTTTAATTTTTTATTATTATTATTTATTCATTGTGCGTGTGTGCGTGTGTGCATATATATGTATGTGTGTAAAACCACGGGCGAATTCGGGAACCGCCATGGACCACCTCTACCTCCTCCTTGTTTACTCTGCCCGGGGATTCACAGGACCAGAAACGCAGGCTGCTCCCGCTTCCGCCCGGCGTCTGTATGTGGGGTCGGTCTAGGATCCAAACTCAGGACCTTCCGCCTGGAAGGCAGAGGCTTAACCCCTGAGCCACCTCTCCAGCCCCTTTTCTAACTTTCTTATTGTGTGACATGTTGTGTGTGTGTGGTCAGAGGGCACTGCGTGGAGACATAAGGGTGACTTTGGAAATCCATGTTTCTACCTCCTTTTTGCTTTGCTCTGGCTCTGCCCACCAGACCAGAAGTGCAGGCCACGCTGCTGGTTCCACCTGGCATGTTTTACATGGGACCTGGGATCTGAACTCAAGACCTTCTGCTTGCAGAGGCAGAGTCTTAATCCCTGAGCCATCTCTCCAGCCCTGCTTTGTTGTTGTTTTTTAAGTGTAAGGAAGCAGATTTATCTAAAGCTTGCTCTAAAAACAATGACTTTTTTCCGTCTCAAGCCTCCATTGCTAAAGGTACACAGGGATTTTATGGGATGCAAAGGAAGTATACTGAAAAAATAGGTAAGAAATCTCCTGCAGCAGTTACTCCTCCTTCTCTTCTTCTTCAAAAATAGATCTGGATTTCAGACCTCAAATCTGATAGGCCAATATCTGAACTCTTTTCAAACAAAAGCATTGATTTTCTGGAAGTCAAGTCTAAGAGCTAAAAAAAGGAAGAAGGTTCAGCTAACCCATTCTTTAGGACTTGGAATACATGTCCTTGGAAATCAGTAGGTAGCTAAGAGATTTAAGGTAAATGTCAGAGAAAACGTAAGGAAAAGGATCAGGAGAAGAGTGATACTTTCTGCTTTGCCCCTGTGTCCCCAGAAGCGGGGCTTGTGTGAACAAAAATTTTAACTTTCCAAGTAGATTACAAGCAGTATGATTCTTGGTCACAAGGCAAGAAACTTGGTTTAGTAAGTAGCTGCCACACTGTCTCCCAAAGTTACTGTGCCACTTTGCTCTACTGCCTCACCAGCATTTTACGTAGTCATGAGCAAAATAACAGGCCATTCTAGAAGTATCCTCTAGTTTCACTGTTCTTAATTTGCATTTTTCTTGATAATATATGATGTGGAACTTTTTTTCATGCACTTATTCGCCAAAATAACCTTCCTTCCTTTAGTTCCACAACAGGTTTCCAAGGCAGAGAATTGCTTCAATTTTTGAATCATTTGAAAGGGCTCATGGGTTCTATTGTGCCCATTATCTACAGTTCATACTCCCAGAAAAAGTGGATAGAGTGAGACTGCTTTGCCCACGGGTGTGGTCACATACAGCAGATAGTGCCAACAGTCCAATGAAGAAGCTGTATTGCTATTAAAAAGAAAAAAGATCATTCCAATTTCCGGCATTCGCACTAAAAGGGTGATCACGTCCTAGACTTTCCTATAGGTTAAGTGGATGTGGTCATTTTCAAGTCTTTCATTAAAGACAAGCTGAGCAAAACAAGAAGGACCTGATCAGAGTTATGTTTTCAGATCAGGAATAATGTGATGTGCATAAGATGACTGAGAAGCTTAGAAATAAAGCTATCCAAGTTCTTCTCCTCATGACCTTACTAAATTGACTTATACTGTACAGCTAGTACTGTTAGAAAGTTCCTGTCCTGTGAGAACCACACTCACCACCCCTCCAGTCTTCATTACCTCACTTTCCTAGTAACTCCTGGGCTGCTCCTTCTCACCGCACAACTATAAAATATTGTAGCTCCACCTTTCTCCCTCATCTTCTTCTTCCTGTTCTCTGCCATGTGGTCATCATGTCACGTAGAGTCTCTTCCCTTGCCACATGTTTATGGGACTCTCCCCCTGATCTGTCTGCCCTTAAGCTATATCTGCTCTAATGCTCTCCTACCTTAATGGTAACCTATGGCTTCCATCTTGCTTCTCTCAGACCAAATGTCCGAAAGTTTCTTCCCTTTTCTCTTGATTTTCCTGCTTTAACCTCTCTTTGTGTTCTGGGCTTCATTCTTCAATCTCAGGGCACAAAAACCCTCCAGCAGGACTCCTCAAGAAAGAAATCTGGTTTCATCTCAATGTAAGTCACCACTTGAAATAGTAAGCATTTCTAATGATAAGCTTATCTTTATTAAACTGCAGATTGAGCAACAGAATACTGAATATCTGCTCTGTGACAAAAGAAGGATGGTGCATCTGGTGACTCCATACCTGGAAGCAAGGCGTGGCAGCTGCACATGACCTGAGGAATCTACAAAAACCAAAAGTTTCACTGTCTAGAAGGAAAGCCACCTTACAGCTAGGTGTCTGCATTTTTTAATCAAGGGTGATCTTCCCAGAGGGCTGAGGGATGAAGTGAGAAGACTTGAAGAGAAAAGTGAAAAGATAGGACAATTGGAAGGGCCTAGGCATGCCTGTGGCAGCAGATCAAGCTCAAAGGTCTTCCAACAGGAAGTAGGGAAATTGTTTGGAGGAAGCCACTTTCTGTGAAAGACTTGAATTGCTAAGGCTGCGCCTTGCTGCATGCAGTGCATCGGTGGAAGAACGTGACAAAAGGGCGGCAGGAAAGCAGCAGGGAACCGTCATTCAGGGCACAGCACGCAGGGCAGAGCTGGATGCCCTTCCAGGGAAGCTAGCGTTGCAAGGCTTTGAAGGTCTTATTATCTGGAAGGGGTCAAGCCTCAAGAAACTTGCCTTGTCTATGAGGAAGACAGAATACGCTGGTATTCTTGCAGAATTCACTCAAGGCTGGTTGAGAATTTTTGAAATTAGAAATTAGTCACATCTGGAGCAGAACATTGTAATAGTTTGGGAAATCAGCTCTAGGACAAGCTTGGCCGATTTTTTTTTTTTATTCAGTTGTGCATGTATGCGTGTGTGCATGTGTGTGTATGTATGTGTGTATGTGTGTGTGTAGAACCATGGACGAATTTGGGAACCACCATGGACGCCTCCACCTCCTCCTTGTTTACTCTGCCCCGGGATTCACAGGCTCCGCCCTACCAGGACCAGAAACGCAGGCTGCCCCCGCTTCCGCCCGGCGTCTATACGTGGGATCTGGAACCCGAACTCAGGACCTTTCACCTGCAAGGCAGAGGCTTAACCCCTGAGCCACCTCTCTAGCCCGCTTGGGCTGATCTTAAAGACACCTTTGGACCCAAATTAGTACCAAAAAGTGCTGCTTGCGCCCCAAGAGTATGCAGGCCATCCCAGGTAAGCTATTGGTCCCCAGGCTGCCCCAGAGCCCCTCATGAGGACAGCATGAAGAGCTGTATATGGAGACATGTGTACTTGGCTATAAAATTAGTCTTGTACTGGCAAGATGACCCCACGGGTACAGGTGCTTGCCATAGGACTATTTGAGTTTGAATCACAGAAGAAATAAGGTGAATAAACTTCTCTGACTACCACAGGCATAACATGACACACATGCACATCAGTACTCACATACACGATAAATGAAATTTTTAAAAATTTAAAATAAAACGAATCTCATTTCCACCCCTGCCTTTTCAACATCCAGTCTCTTTTCTGTAACATCCAAAAACTTGAGAGATCACCTACCATCTTGGGCTCGGAAACTAGGGAAATAGAGAAGCAATACTGTGGTAATAGAAAACACCTGCAAATCTCTACAAGGATCAGAGTTTCTGCTCCTGCTACTGAGTTGGAAGTAGTCAGGAGGAGGTGGAAGGAAGGAAAGCAGGAAGAGAGAGTGGAGACATGCCAGGAAGAGACCCTGGCTGCTTTGGAATGAAATATGCAGTTCATCCCAACACTTCCAGAGAAGAAGCAAGAGATGCTCCCCTCACTGACCACCCAGGAGGGAGAAAAAGCACGTTTTTCCAATTCCCCCAGCTCTGCTCTGAGTCACAGCCTGCAGGAGTCAAACAAGCAGAGAGGCCCCTGCTATCCTGAGGCGACCTCAGTCTCCCCCCAACTCGTCCTCCTGGTCAGAGGAAAATGCCCTGGGAAATGATCTTTGCCCTTTCCAGAACCCAGGAAGCCAGATGAACTCTTCTTTGAAGTAAGGGTGAATGTCCCTCACTAATGAGAAATGAGTTTAGAAGACTAAAACGAGCAGTTTAAAAGTTGGGGAAATTGGAATATTTGTGTAGCAACAGGCAGTGTCAAAATGTGTCAAAGGTAAGATTAGCAAAAGAAAGCAGAAGAAATGCTTTGAAAAGGCTTCTAAGGGGGAAGGTTTTGCTAAGTCTAAAGTTAGCAATTTTATTTCATGATCTGATTTTACTTTAAAAAATATTTCTGTGGGGCTGGAGAGGTGGCTCAGGGGTTAAGCCTCTGCCTTGCAGGCGGAAGGTCCTGAGTTCGGATCCTAGATCCCACGCATAGACGCCAGGCGGAAGCGGGGGCGGCCTGCGCTTCTGGTCTTGGTAGGGCGGAGCCTGTGAATCCCGGGGCAGAGTAAACAAGGAGGAGGTGGAGGCGTCCATGGTGGTTCCACACACATACACGTTCATGCACACACGCATATATCCACAACTGAATAAATAATAAATAATAAAAAATTTTAAAAAATATTTCTGTTTGAGAGAGAGGGAAAAGGAGAGAGAGACCGAGACAGAGACAGAGAGAAGCAGAGAGATGCTAACAGAGATGCAGAGATTAGAAGACTACTTTTGGAAGTCAGTCCCTCTTTTCGCCATGTGGGCTTCTGAGATTAAACTCAGGTCACAAGTGTGAGAGCCATTGCCTTGTCCACTGAGCTGCCACACGGACCCTGTACATTCCAGACAGGGAATGAGCACTTGCTAGAATTATACTCTAAGTAGATACAAGTATGCAAAGTCCGAGTCTAGCTGCCTTGTGGGAATTTTCTCTCTTGTGAATCCCCAGGGCCCACTGCTGTGATACGTTCCCTTTTGAGTGATACAGTGTCACTTAGTAGATGGTAGTGGCTGCAGTGGTATGAGAAGACAACATGGTATGAGGAGACAACAGAATCAGACTCCAAAGTCCTAGAGGCTAACACAGAGAAGCGGCAGAAGACCTGGATTCCAGCGTTGTAACATGAACCCTGAGAAAATCGTGCCATCTTGAGTCGTGGTCTCCTCACTCATCATATAAACACGCGGCGCCTACTGCGCATGTTGCTAGGTTGTCTAGAGCGTGGTAAAGACAACCACCGCTCAGGCACCTGCTGAGGCACCTGCTGACACAGCGCCCCTTGGTGTCAGTTCCACGGTTCATGTTCTGGCATTAAGTGTGGGAAAAAAGTGAGAAGAGAAAGGGAGTGCTGCAGACTGAATGCTTCTGTGTCTCCAAAATTTATGTTGAGGATTAGGAGACGAGGTCTTTGGTAAGTAAGCTGGTCACGACTGCCTTTGTAAAGAGTCCAGAAAGCGTGCTTTACCTCTGTTAGCTCTCTTTTCCTCCTGCACAAGGACAAGTCAGCATGCCGGAAGAGCGCCCTCATCAGAGCATGACCTCGCTTCAGACTCCCAGTCACAGGACCATGAGCAGTAGAGGCCTACTAGGCAAGCTATCCAGGCTATAGTCACCTGTAATATCAGAGTGACCTACTGTGACACAGAGAAAGCTAATCTCAGGAAGGAATTTTCTTCTCAGCAGAGGGCCTCAGATTCCCTTACTCTTTTTTTCCTTTTCTCTTTTTTCTTGTCAGCTTCAGTCCTCTCTCCACATCAAGTGCCACTCTAAAAGCTCTCTAATAGCTCCACTTGCCTTCGGTGTGCTGGGCCCCAAGCCCACGGCATTCGCTAAGGGCATGTTTAGTAGGCAAGGAGACGTGTTATAGACAGCCACTGGAGCATTTTATAAAGCTCATCAAATTAAAATAGTGTTTTCTGTACTTCTTTGTATCCCTGTTAGCTTTTCGCAGAAAAAGAGAGCCAATCAAAGACTTTTCTGGAATCAGGCTCTGGGATTCTGAGACTCATAAGACATCTTGGAAAAAAAATTTCAACTATGAATCCTAAGTTTATTTTTCCACACTTTTGTGAAGATAGAGACTGTGTTTTAGCTATTTTTACACCTAAAGAATGTAGCATATAGTAGATAACTATATATATATATATATACATATATATATATATGGTACATGTAATCTTTAATAAACAACTATGTCAAGTGTCTATCCAGAAAAGATAGAAAACTCAGATCTATAGACTTCTGGGACCAGGTATCACCAGAGCTGGCATGTAAGGCTACTAACGGTAGGTTTTAGCAATGAGCATCTGCCCCTGGAAATTCCAGGGTTACACGATGGGAGGAGATGACAGCTCTAGACCTGCAACTGGCACCAGGTGGAGGGTGGACACTGCACTGTGCCTCTTCGACTCCTGAGTCAACTCTCTGAACACATACATACAACAATCCACTGGGGATCTGACTGCAGAAGAAGTCATGCTTTGGTTAAGGGCCAGCGTAGCAGTGATGAGCCTCTTGGAATTTTTCTCCTGACATTGGCCTAAAGGGTAAACTAAGCCATGACACTACATGCCGGCAGTGATAACCCCAAGAAACAGCCCAGCTTTCTGGCCAGGTGACTTGCAAAAGAAGCTCTTGCAGGGTTGGAGATACAGTTCATCGGTGATGGGGGGGCACAGCATTTGCCTAGTATGTACAAGGTCCTAGAATCAAGCTTCAATACCATCAAGTAAACATAAGTAAGCATAAACAGGCCCCTGAAAGTCAGAGTTGGAGGGAATCTTTGTCATATTTCTTGACCGTCTTCCTCAGCTAAGCCCCAAGGTCAAATCCACTTCCATAACTGCCCTGCTTTACCTCAGCAGCAGCTTGGACCTCTAAAGCCCCTGAGAGAAAACCTGTCCTTTTGGATAAAGGAGCTTCCAATGTGGGAGCCAGCAGATGTTCCCCCAGAGGAAGCAGTCCAGTGTAAGTAGATGGTTTTTCTCTAGACTGTCCAGCACTGAACTGGAGAAAGAAAGCCAGATCCTCTCATCCCTCTACACACACACACACACACACCACCACCACCACCACCACCACCAAGAGCTGGAGTCCTGAGCCCTTCAGTCAAGCTGGGAGCCCCAGCCGTCAGGCAAGGGGCCAGTTACTTGGCATCTAGAGTCCGCTGACATGCCGCCAACCCTCCTCAGCTCCTCTCCCACTGAGGAACACTATATTGACAGTCAGCTCCCAGAGATTTCCCTCCTTTTCCCACCCCTCATTTAGTCCTGGGCCAGAGTACTTGGCTTGGAGAAGCTCTCCTGTCAGACACAGAAAGTTCTTTATCTCCACACCCTATTCTCCTCCCTGGTCAGCTGCTTGGGAATCTGCTAGGGTTTCAAGCAGGCAGGCGGGGAGGGAGCCAGGGGCTGGTGACACTTGTCCAGGCCTTTGCTTCGCTTCACTGGACTCCCTGCCTGCCTGAAGCTCCTTGGCCCTGCTTCACCAACTCAGCTCATTTATTCATTAAGTCCCTTCATTTTCAAGAAAGATACAGTCTCCTGGTATTAACTCAGTGTATTAACTCTGCACTATATAGTTAGTTCTGAACAAAAGGGAACAAAAAATGGGTAGGTTTGTCTTATGTACATGGGAATTGCTTCTTTATTTTACTTTTTAAATATTAATTTTTGTGGCATGCACACAAAGGAGGAGCAGACACACACACATGCTACGGCACACGATAGAGGTCAGAGTACAACTTTTATAAGTCAGCTCTCTCCTTCTACCATGTGGGCTTCCAAGTATGGAACTCAGTTTGCAAGGTTTATGAACAGGTTTGTATGTTGCCCAGAGTCATTTTGCCTAAACCCAAAGCTCAAAACCGGGCATGATGCCACACATCTGTAATCCCAGAACTTGGGTGATAGAGGCAGGAAGATCAAAGGAGCAAAGGAAGCCCCCAGATACATAAAAAATTCAAAGTTAATCTAAGATACGTAGCATCGGTCTCAAAAAATAATTACAACAAAGCTAAGTAGTCCTGGCCTTATGGGAGGTTGGAACTCAGGACTCTCGTGTGGCCACAGGCTGAATGCAGGAGGCGGACCGCATACCATGAAGCAGCGGCCTGGCTATGCACGGAGCCCCCTATCAGCTGGAGCCCAGTGATCCCATCTACATACATCTGAGCAGAATCACATGACACAGACTCCCATCTACATACATCTGAGCGAGATCACATGACAGACTGGAAAAGCACATGTTGCATGACTCTAGAACTGGAACCTTCCTCAGGAAGAGAATCCCGCCCTCCTCTGGTGAGACGGCAGAAGGCTTTGATGTCAGAAAGACTTAGGTTTGGTACCACCTTGGTTATTTCCTGGCTGTGCAACCTTGGAATAACTAGCTTGGCTGAGACTTTATTTTTCTCATTTGTAAAAGATAACCGTAGTCCTTACGCTGATGAGGTTTTTGTGGAAATACTATCATCTATGAAATATGCACCACCACAATTGTCACGATATCACTAACGCACCAACTAAAGCCCATGTACATCATGGGCAAGAGGGTGGACAGCTAATGCTGGATGACCTTGAGCATGGTCACTTGATCTTAGTTATGTCATTTGATAAAATGTGATAAAAGTATGCTTTTGCAAAAGGCAAACATGAACAATTCATCACATCACTGGACTATGGCAGATCCTGAAGAGACACATGATAATTACACTTTTCTTAGAGGTCACCAGCAGGGATCAATACCCTTAGTAAGAGATAGTTGGGGGAGGGAACTGGTCTACCTATTAAGTTTGTATGAGCGGAAATAATAATAAAAATGTTATTAAAAAAAAAAAAAAGAGATAGTTGGGAAGGTTGAAGTTCACAGATCAGAGCCTGCTGAGGCCTGGGGCTGAAATAAAGCAAGGGGCACGAGCAAGTTCCAAGTCATCAAGAGCACAAGCAGAGGGCACGGCGCTCAGTGCCTGTGCAGGACATGACACCCATTGGGGACACACCACTAGGAACAGCTACTACTTCATGCATCTAGTTATGTGGTATGTCTCAGATTCCTGCAGCCATCCTGAGCTATGAAAGCCTTGCTCGCAAATGCAGGCCGTCAGGCAGGACTCTGCAGGGCTCAGAAGCAGTGAGGCAGTGTCCCAGAAGAGCCCATATGCTCAAAACATGCCTTTGAGGAAGGAAGCCAGTAGCTCTAGGGGCTCAGTCACACTGGGCATCTAGTGGCCCACATATTCTTTAAGCTTCCTACACAAGTAGCCTGAGAACTCTACCATCCCTTTTTTAAATTAGGAGTTTCAGAACCCCCCTTGGAGAAGCAACAGACCTGTACAACAGCCTGCCTCTTCGACTCTGGTGTTAGCATTTGTCGTCCTTATTTGTTTTCTCCAGCAGTTTGTTTCCTCCATCTTCCCCATTTCTATTGGGAAATCAGTCACCAAATGCCTATGGATTAGACTTCTTTCTCAAGGATTTTTTTTTTTTCAGATCTGTCAACTTCTCTGCCTTTCAGGGCCATTTCTGGGTTCAGCCTATTTATGGTCACTGCCTTTGCTTCCAGTCAAAATGAACTCCCCACATCTTGTCTTGCCTTCCCCAACCCACCATCCATTCTCTACCTTCAGCCCATTGAGGACCTCATCCTGTGACAGATGATCAGGGCAGATAAATTTGCCCTCAAACAGGATCATCACACAATTCTGAAAACCTGGAGCAAGAGAACTGGGACAGGAGGTTTTGCACTTTCACTCACCAAAACATTGGACTGTTCTGCCAGCTCCTGCCCCGCCCTCACACGTCTAAGAGGAGGCTTCAAGGTCCACCAGAAATCCAGGACCCATCTTAGGCCTCTGCACAGCCACACCCAGGAGGCTCAGTGGCCAGGGCCCATTTCACTCCATAGTAAGTACAGGGAGCCCATTGCATATGGGCTGCTTCTGTTGCCCAGAGCAACACCTCTCAACAGCCTAAGATTGTAACACCACCCCTATTTTATAGATGGAGACACAAAAGTCACAAGAAATACGATCATCTATCAAATTTCACTTAGCTGATGGCAAAGTGGGGTACAAAGCTACATTTTTGAACCCCAGAAACAAGACCATAATACAGAGTTCCAGCACCTTCCCATTTCCTGCCAAGGCACAAAGCAGTCTGGCAACTGCTCAAGCAGCCATCAATTAAGAAAGCATTCAAGCTCAAAAATTACAATAGTTAATTCCAACTATTTGCATAAACTCCAGACTCCAGGGGCTTACCTGGACTAGTGGACTGACCAGAGCAAAGACATCCTGCCTGGTTCCGCTGTGATGCCCCCTTGCAGGGTGGGCCCAGTGCCATGTGCTGATCATAACCCCACATGCTTTGGGGATCTCCTAGGAAGGCGGCCCTTGGACATCCCAGCTTAGTGGCTCTGGTGTTCCCAAGATTGCTAGCCTTGGCTGGTCATGGGGTATGACTGTCAGTCTTCCCAGTCTAGGTTCTAGAGGTCACAGATTCCAAAGTCTGTCCCATGCAATCAGGGACACTTCGTTCTTCACATCCTGTCTGTGGCTCTCATAGTTAGAATACATTTGTTATTATTTGAGCTGAAGTCTCAGGAAACAAGTAGTCATTGGAGTGAAATTTTTCTCATTACCGACAATTTGAAAGTTGAGTTTCATTTTGTTCAACTTCCAGGGGGCATCTTTCCAGTAATGTGGTATGTTCAGTGCTTCAACACAAACCAAATATTCCCCTAAGGCCACCTTCCTGACTTCTGGAATATACACAGGAAAGACCGTGCAGAGCCAAAGGCAATGGATGGAGCCTCCCGCATGCATGATCTTCTACATCTACCACCCAGGTCTGAGGGGTCAACCCTTCTCCAGGCTTGGTCTGGGTTGTCCACAGTCCCCACTATCCCTCTGTCCCTATCTGGTTACCCTTACTATCCACTAAATTCTTTCTTTTCCTTTCCAAGCTCAGTCTAAAGGTGTTAGTCCTACACCCTCCCTGAATCAGACTGAAATCAGAATGTGTTTACCTTTTGTTGCTGTTAGCATATATTAGACTGTGCCTAAGCTCTAGCAGATTTTAAGTTATCAACAGAATACTAACCCATCCTCTTTTAAGCCTATAATCAATATTCTCATTCCTAGAAGCAACAGTAATACTTAAAGCACCCAAAGATCAGGTGCAAAAGAACAATTTAAATGTGCTTGTAACAAAGAGATAAGCAGATTTTGAAGATACAAGCATACTCTATCAGAAAGCACAGTTATTACAAGAACTATCGGACACTAATATGACCAAAATACCTGGGCACGGCTTCTCTCTACACCTTGTAGACATCCTGCTAAACAGAGCTACATGATTATGGAAGATTTCCTTGTTGCTCACCGCTATTTAATGTAAGCTTCGCATATTTCAGAAATAGCACCACCGATGTGCATACACCATTCCAGCAGAGTAGCCAACTAGTCCCACAGGAAGCATCTTCAGGGCCTGACTGTCAGTGGCTATATACAAACTGTTTTAGGCTGGCAAAGGACAGCAGAAGCTGTGGGATCCAGATCTAGCTCTGCAGTTGAATGGCCATGGCACCTCCAGCAGGTCTTGGCACTCTCTGGCCAATTTACGAAATGAAGTGCAAGATGGAATCCTAACAATACCTGGCCCATGGCGAAATGCATGTGGGAGAATCTACTCTGAGTCCAGGAAGCATCTAGAAAAGCAGCCATATTTTGTTCATAGGTGCTAACTATGTCACAGCAGCTCCCCTCTGACAGACGTGGAAAAGCAATCAAGCACTTGAAGAGACCCTGAACAGAAAAAGCAAACTCAGAATCAGTGTGTCCCATCGTTCTCCCTCACCCAGCAGGTCAGTGAACACTGTCAGCGTGGAGATAACAGAGGAGACCCCACGGGCTCCCAGCTCCATCTCCACTCAAATCCTGATGATGACCAACTAAAATCTGGGATTCTCAAGTGTTTCCTTTCAGGATCAAATAATTTGCTAATGTTAGAACTCAGGACAATGCCATACTTAACATTTACCAGGATACTATAAAAGATGTTTTAAATAATATAATTTAGCAACCAGATTAAGAGAGATCTAACTAATGGTAGTTCATATCGATAAACCCAGAACTCAGGAAGCTGAGGCCAGAGGATTGCCATGAGTTCCAAGATTGCATCAGCTACAAAGTGAGAGCCTCTCAAAAAAAAAAAAAAAAAAAAACAGGGACTGAAGAGATAACTCAGGGGTTAAGACTCTGCCTCACAAGCAGAAGGGCCTGAATTCAAATCCCAGGTGCAACGTACAGAAATGGCAGTGTCAGCACTTCCAGTCCTGGTGGGCGGAGCCTGGGAAATCCCAGAGCAAGCAAGAAGGAGGTAAAAGCAATCCAGGATGACTCCCAAAGTCACCCCTTATCCTCCGCAGGGACAGGAATGGGGGGACCGTGTGGTCAGGTTCATGTGCCTCTAACATACACACATACAACGAACGAATAACGTTTTAAAAAAAAAAAAAGCAAAAAAACAGAGTTCTCTTTCCCCTCTTACAAGATGATAGGCGACACAAAGCCAGATACAAGGAGCAGCAACCGCCACCAAGAAGGCCGGGCAGGTGCCTGGCACAACCAAAGAGGGAAACAAAGGCTACAAAGCCGAGCCGCTCATGGGCTTGGCAGGTCCTCGCGCTCTGCCACGTGTCCAGAGGGCCCTATACAAAGAAGCACCCAGTGCCCAAATCCAGGGTTGAGAAATAAAAGGAAAAGGTTCTTGCAACCGTCACAAAACCACTTGGTGGGGACAGGAATGGGGGGACCATGTAGTCAGGTTCAAAGGACACCCAGGGCACAGGAATGGGGGGACCGTGTGGTCAGGTTCACAAGATGCCCAGGGGACAGGAATGGGGGGACCGTGTGGTCAGGTTCAAAGGACGCCCAGGGGACAGGAATGGGGGGACCGTGTGGTCAAGTTCACAGGATGCCCAGGGGACAGGAATGGGGGGACCGTGTGGTCAGGTTCACAGGACGCCTCGATACCTCCTCTCCTCCAGCCCAGGAGCTGCTGAGCCCGGGACACCTGTCGGTCAGCACGTGAGCAGCCTGCGTGCCAGCGTCTCCCGAGAACCTACCTCTCTTGCCCACCGGGCCCTGAGGGCCAAGACAGTGGTTCTCTGAAGCAGCTGCGCAGCGGCCTCTCTCCCTCAGCCAAGAGCCTCTGCTCAGAACACCAGAAATTTGCTATTGCCACCTGCACAAAACCTGATGTCAGTGGCGTAAAAATTCCCAGCTCCTCCATGTGCCTCCTTCCAGAAGCAGCAGCTGCAGCTGCCCGGCAGCAGAGGGGAGAGCTCCACAGAGCAGACAGACGCCATTGCAGAGTGCACAAGGTTGATCCCAAGCTGAGGACTCAAGAGATTCTGCCTCAGATCAAAGCTCCTCAGCTCCAAGGCTGCCTTCCATCGGTGTTCGCTCTGACGAATGGAGTTGATCCTCACAAATGGGTGTTCTAAGTTTCTTACCAAGGAACTGATTAAACAACATGCTGTTTGTGTCCTGTTTAAAAAAAAAAAAATCTAACATAATGGAATTCAGTTCATACCTGTATCACTGTCCTAGAATATAAACAAACTTTTTTATAACTTTCCTGCAAATTTCCAGAAATTCCAATGTCCAGAAGTTTGAACCCTTTCCTTGTGGGATTTTTATAGACTTAAGTGCATATACAAGAATAAATGCATGGACAACAGGCAAAAATGTGACTGGACAGAAAAGTTGTGCTCTCTTGCTAAATATTCTAGGTGGGGAAAGACAGCACTGCCCCTCAAGAGCAGGGAGCAAGACCTCTTCTTGAATGGAGTTTCTCTTATCAGACATGACAGAGGATTGCTTTAAGCTCCAACAGTAACCCAACAGAGACAAAGCATGAGCTGTGGTTTTGAATGAGACCCCACACATGTTGAAATCACAATATATTTAACCTAATGTGCCCTTCATTTCACTTGTGCTCCAAACCCCGGGCAGCGCTGTTGGACCAGCTCTTGGTCTTTTCACACTGCTGCTAACCCTCTCCCAACAGGCGTGTTTACAGCAAGTTTAATTTCGTGTTGGGCCACAGTCATAGTTGTTCTAGTGGAATGTGTCTGCCATCGACCCACAGACCACAGTCTAGACATATCCATGTGGCCTTCTCTCCTATCGCCTGCAGAAAAGCTCAGCAGAGAGACCCAGCAACCAGCCCTTCAACCCTCACTGATCTAGAAGCACAAAGGAAATTTCTTTTTGAAAGTTAAGCTGGAAGAAAAGAATGGCTTTAGCGGTTAGAGATAAATTTTATGTTTGCTGCTGCTTCAGATAACCAAAAAGAGTGAAATAGAACTATTCAAATGACAGTAATACCAGCAGCAGCTTTAAAACACACTGTAGCCCTTCCAGTCATCACATTTAGATTTCTTCGACAAGATATTTTCCAGCCTTCCCTCCCCAATCTCCTCCATTAGGGTTTTGGTTGCAAGGACCTTTGATGACGCTAACTCACTGGGCGGCTTTGGGCAAGTTCCTGTCCTCCAAGTCTCGGTGGCTCAATGGAAGACCCTTCTGGCTTCTTCAGTCCACAGCCACCAATTTACCCTATTAAGAAGCCAGTTTCTAGACTGAGCAGTGTAAGGGGAACACATCTCGCCTCCGGCTGAACAGCTGTGCTGTAACAGATGACGTGACACCTAAGCTTCGCCCTGACCCTAGGGGACTTTCTTCTGTACCAAATGAATGCTGAGCTAAGATCCTGGCACAGGCCTTAGTTAACCTGGTAAGGAAAGGAAATTGTCCTTTGCTCGAGTTCCCTTTCCCTAGAGTTTAATATGTCATCAACCCAAAGAAAGCAGACCAGAGAGCCACCCACCACAAGCTTCCCCTAGCCTTCTCCTGCCTGCTGAGCGTCATCTAGCTAGTAGCAAGTGGGAAGTAACCATGCTTCAGCATAGTGCTTCCAGAAGATTTCAATGCTCTCCCCATATCTCATGGGAGCAGGTGGCTGGGGAGGAGGGGAAGACCTCAGTCTTGAACTTGAAGCAGAACTTGAAGTATCCAAGATGAGCAAAGAGAAATGCTCTGTAGCAGGGGAGTTTTCCAACACCAAATTTGCGGGTTGGGGTGTAACTCCACTTTTATTTTGCCCACAAATTTGTGATCTTGGGAAATTTATTTGGTCTTGTCCCAAATCTACTTCTATGGCTGGTAAGAGGACCAGGAGGGGCTGAAGAGGTGGCTCAGGGGTTAAGCCTCCGCCTTGCAAGCGGAAGGTCCTGAGTTCAGGTCCCAGATCCCACGTATAGACGCCGGGCGGAAGCGGGGGCGGCCTGCGCTTCTGGTCCTGGTAAGGCAGAGCCTGTGAATCCCGGGGCAGAAGGAGGTGGAGGCGTCCATGGTGGTTCCCGAATTCGTCTGTGGTTCTACATACACACACACACACACACACACACACACACACACACACACACACACACACGTGCGTGCACATACATACGCATACAGCGCACAGTTGAATAAATAATAAAAAAAAAATGACCAGGAACTTGTGATGTAACCTTGAAGCTCCACACAAATCTCAGCCCACATGCCTGAGATCTACCCCCTGCCTTCCTCTTCCTCCCTCACCTCCACAGTGTCTGAATCCTCATAGCTGTATCATTCCCATCTTAGCACCAGCAGGACCCTAGAAGCCTGCTGAGAAGAAGAGGAAGGAGCCAGAAATGCCAGCACTTTCTTCCAACTCGCCCCACTTCAAACTCACCACAGAGAACCCAAATGTTGTTTCACATCATGGAATTTTTCCCCCTCAGGAAACTCCAGGCAGATGAGGTGTCTGCATGCATAAAATACCTGCACACTAACTGGAAACATAGATTCAGTCCCTGTAGGCCTCTGGCCACTTCCAAAGATGAGGAAGATCACAACTCCTGGAAAGTACTCTGGCTATTATTCCCAGTTACCATTAGGCTCATATGATAATGATTTATTCCTAAATAAGTTTGGAGGTTCTTAAAAATGCTAACAAAAAACAAGAGCAAATGAAATGGTCAATTCACAGGCTACTAGAACACTGTGAAGAGGGGTCATGACGCTCCTCAAGCTTCATTTTGATGCAGCCTGACTGACCAGCTCACTTGCCAGGCAACACCAGCTAGACCCAGATATTTGTATCACGTGTTGCCTGTGTCCTGTGTAGACAGCCCTGTGGTGAAATCCAAGCTGCGGGCTTTAGAAATCTGATGATTTGGTTTTGGGTTTTGATTTGTCTGAATCCATGTTAGAGAGTGACGACACAATAAAATAACATAAATGCAAGTAGAAATATGAGCCAGTAAAAGATAACTTCCTGGTTAAATAAATACCAAATGCTCATTTAAATCCAAGTATAAATAACAAACATGGAAGCTAAGTGATGAGAAGCATGATCTCAGACCAGTAAATTTCCACTGTCTGCTACTGGAGGCTTTCCCCAGGTCCAAAGATTCTAGAGGGTTATAATTCTGGGGTGGAAAGAGGGGAGGAGAGGGAAAGAATTCATGAATGTCCAACCCTACCTTATTGTTGGTTGCTACAGAAAAGAGGCTTCTTTTGCTGGACTGTCAGCTAAACAGATATTCTTGACCCTCCCCAAACCTGACATCCAAGTGACCAAACTTGAGCCCTTTGGGAATATAAAAGGAAGACATGTAGCTCAGCACTTTGGTAAAAACAAGCACTGCTTTTTGGCGAGACTAGAGCAACTCTAATCACTATCGCCCCACAGACTGCACAGTAAATGCCTTCTAGTTAATTTTCAGGTTAAAAAAATGTTTAATGTGGCTAGTCTTGTTACCTACCTACATCATCCCTTGGGTTTTTATCCATGTGTGCGTGCATGTGGTGTACAAGTATGTGCATGTGGTGGATGTATGTGTGTGTGCATGTTTGGATGGGAGGCCCTAGGTAGATGTGGAGAATCAGTTCCCTCGCTGCTCCACTTTACCCCTGAGGCAGGATCTCACGATAAAATTGAGTTTTCCTTACAGCTAGCTTGGTCTGAGAATCTCTTGAGACCAGGTGAGCCACCGTACTGACAGTATTTGTGTAGGTTCTGTGCACGTGAACTCTGGTTTCTATGCTTACACAACAAGCACTTTAACCACTGAGCCACTCCCCCAGCCTGCTGTTCTGTTGTTTTGTTTTGTTTCTGAGACAGAATCTCACATGGCATGGACTTGTCTTGACCTCAACCTGGATATATAACTGAGGCTACCCTTGCATTCAGATTATCCTCTTCTCTCTACTTCCAAGTGCTGCAAGTAGAGCTGTGTGCCACACACAGCTTTTTGTTTTGTTGTAAGCTCCCCAAGCATGCTAAATGCCTACAGCCATTCACATTTGAGGCAGTGGTGTTCTTGAAACTAAAATACCCCAACTTATGAAATAGGATACAGTTGGATTTAAAAAAAAAAAAATCTCCTCCAAACTATGATCGACAGCCTAGGCCCTTGAATATCATCTAACAAGCTTCAGGCTCGGGAGCGACTGAGTAAGAAGGAACTTAAGCTTCTAGGGCAGTCTGAGGTGGACATGCCACCATGTGACTCCCGTCAAGAGCAGCGAGCATCACTTCTCCGAAATGCTGACTTAAAAACCTAGAAATACAACCTGGCTTGTCATGGCCACCCCAGAGGTTAGCAGAAAAATCAAGGGTCCAGCTCAGCCTTTTGAATACAGCTCTTGGCTGTTCTCCCCACACCAACTATGTGCCCAACTACTTTGTATCTACCACTAAGATCTACCACCCAAGACCACTCATATTTTTAGTGTCGGGCAATCAATAAAATCTCTTAATCTTCTACCATCTTGAAAGAATGAATACTTTTAGCACTTAGAAGTTGCCTAGGATTTAGTCCATCCCCACACAGAAGCCAGCTGGTGATACGCGTGACAGTCCTGTCTAATCTCAGTGGTACATCAGTGGTGCCAGAGCTCATTAAGCTCCTGATTAAAGTCCAAGTCACCACAGGGACTCAGCTGGCAAACTGGCTGGATAGCCATAGAGTAGTAGGCGTGATGGCACACACCTATCATCTCAGCACTTTGGAGGTGAGAGGATTAGGAATTCAGTCATTTTCCCTACATAGCAAGATAGCAAGTTAGCAAGTTTAAAGCCAACATGGGCTATATGGGACCCTGTCAGGGGAAAAAAAATCTACCCTGGGATTAAATTGTGTAAATTCTGCTTGTCAACGGGGGTTGAAGAAGGCTTTATAGTTTGAGGGGACCCCAAATAATAGTTACTTTTAATTATAAGTTTTAAATTATTTATTTATTGTGTATGTGTGTGCGCGCACATGTGTGTGTGCATCAGAGGGTACAGTGTATGCCCATGGATGCCCAAGGTGACTTCAAAAGTCATCCTGGATTGTTTCTTCCTCATCTTGCTTTGCTCTGGGATGTCCCAGGCTCCCCTCCAGGCAGAAGGGCACCCACTGCCATTTCTGTCGAGTGTTTTTATGTGGTATCAGGATCAGAACGCAGGTCCACCTGCTCATGAGGCAGATTCTTCACCCCTGAGCCATCTACCCATCTCTATGATCGCTGTCTTTGCCAGGCTTACACTGGTAGGACCCCTTCTGGTCCTTCTCACCCAGATTCTGGAATTTCTCTAACCTGATTACTCTGGCTTCTGAACTCAAAAAGGAATTGTCTTAGTCTCACAGGCCTTTAGTCTCACAGTAAAACTTTCTCCCAGAGCCCATCTTCATTTGTAAGCTACAGAGATTGGCGTTTCCCCATCCTGTTTCAAGGAGATATGTCCGCGAATCATTGCTGTCTCAACAACCTCTTTAAAATGTTAGCCATGCATCTAATTCTTTCTCTTGTTCAACTTACATGCATTAATGTTCTGTGCTTTCCTGACCTTGAAGCCAAATACCACTTTCAGGCTTCATTAATTTGAAATCTTCCCAGACCCTTTTCTTTAACTTTCCCCCATTGCCTTGCACATTCCTGACTGGGCTCAGCTTTGGACCAAGAAGGTTTCTACCTCAAATGAGCAGGATACAGGTGAGCTCTGGTGCTTAACAATTGAGATCTTGGACAACCGCTTAACTTCCCTTGAGCCTCATGTTTCATCTGTGGAACTATAAGACACTGAGCATACAACTCAGTTGTAATGCATATGTTTGGTAAGTAAGGGAACCGAGTTTGATCCCTAAGACCACATTTTAAAAAATAGGCCTATCCACTTCACGGGCTTATTCTGGAACTCAAGTAACATAAGAAAGTCGTTCTTTGAAAACTCGAGTTGCCCTGTCCCCGTGAAGCTTTGTTCTTGTCCTTTCAAATACAGGTGCTCAAGTTTCTTAAGTGGGGCTCAACCACATTAACTCTCCTACAGATTTAGCAATTTCAGATTCATGAGCAATTCTCATGATCTCACAGACTAAGCTCCTAGAGCTTTCCTTCATATCTGAATTGTTTCTGAACAAAAACAAAGTTTTATTCATCAAAAAGCCATAATTGCAGATGAAAAAGGAAAATTCTCATCTCCACAGTCTTGACCTAATTACAATTCAATGTCTATAGATGTTGGAATTGGCAGCCCTGTTACCAACACCAATCCGTTAACTGATATAATAGACAGGAAGATGCCCCCATTTCCCTCTCACGAAGACTTGCTGCAGGCTTGAGATCAGGACCTGCCTCAGCTGCAGACAGCTGCCTGGCCCAAGGTCACACCCATCCTAGGCCAGGTGGCTTCCTGGTCACTGTCATTTTGAAGGGCTTGTTGACTTAGACGTCTCTGCTTTCTACTCTCTCCTTCCCAGGTGTGGATCTCTAAGAAACAGCTTTTGCACAAATTCCATCTGTGCCTGCTTCCAGAGAACTCATCCCATGATAACTGGCTACAATGCACTAGAAAGTAAAGGGGGGGGCATAGTTATGTCTGTTGCAAACAAAGAACAAAACAGGCAGTGGTAGGGAGACTGAAATGACAACCGCAGACAGCATTGCGTCTCATATGGCTGCTTCCCACTGTGTTCAGCAGGGACTCTCCTCCTTCAAGTCCCACCATGAAGTGAGACACTGACTCTGCTCCAGTCTCTTCATTCGGTTCTCTCACCCCTGGTGCCATCCATGTTGTGGCCATGTTGCCCCTAGGGTGGTTCCCCAAGTCAGAAACAGCACCTACTGCTGTGTAACCTAGAATATACACTTCCCTCTGTCTAAGACTCTGCGCCAGCCCCCACCCATGTCTTCCTAGACAATGTTTCAGGAATCATTTCCCAGAAGAGGCCTTCACAGCCTGATATCCTTAGGTCTACAATGAATTAGTAGTCATATGATCTCACAGAGTATCACTCTTTTAGTCTTTTATCTTCAGGTCCTGCTTAGAATACATTACCTCCTCTAAAGTTGGGGTGATATCACAGGCCTACAATTCCAGTGCTCAGAATGCTGAAGCAATTCAGGGATCAACTTTGCTTACATATTAAGGCCCCCATCTCAAAAAAAATTGGGTAGACTAGGGAGATGGCTCCATTAGTAGAGAATTTGCCTTCCAAACATGGGGACCCATGTTGAGCGTGCTGGGCTGGAGAGGGCTCAGGTAAAGCCTCTGCCTCCCAAGCAGAGCCTGCATCCTATGTAAAAAACACCAGGCAGAAATGGCAGCAAACTGCACTTCTGGCCCTGGAAGGTGGAGTCTGGGGAACTCCAGAGCAACGCCAAGAAGGAGGTAGAGCAATTCAGGACGATACCCAACATTATCCTTGGGCCTCCATGAGCACAGGGCACACACAGCCACTCACACACACACACACACACACACACACACACACACACACACACACATTAAAAACAAGCTGAGCATGGGGGCAAGCACGTATAATCCTGTCATAGGTACTTAAAGATTCGCCAGCCATCTTGGCTGACTCTGAGCACCAGGCCAGGGAGAGAGCTTGTCTCCGAAGTCAAGCTAGGTGGACTGGAGACCATGTCTCAGGTTGTACAGGGACTGCCAAGCACACACAAGCCTCCGAGTTCATTCCTAGTGCCATATAGTGTGAAAAGTACGTGCCTATTATCCCAGTGCTTGGGAGGTGGAAGCAAAAGGTTAGGAGTTCAAAGTTATCCTCAGCTAAATACTGAGTTCCTGCCCCACCCGAGATACATGAGACTCTGTCTTGAAAAGAAATTCCTTCTGCTGCCCCCTTCTCCCAAGAAAAAGAAACAAGATGGAGGACTCCAAGAATAGCCTCCACACAATTTCAAAAATACATACACACTCATATACAAAACCTGGAAGGAAGGTAAGACTAAAAGGTAGTTCTAACACTTGGAAATAAGGGTAGGAGGATCTTGAGTTCAAGGGAATTCCAAGCGAGCCCAAGTTTCATGCCATCCCTTCTCTAAAAATAAATAAATAATAGTAGTAGTGATGATAGCTAAACTGGCAGCCATGGGAAGGTGTACGTAGTGACGATTTTCACACATGCCTGTTCCCTGATCACTAGTGGGCAGGAAGGATGACTTGGGTTTGCAAGACAGCAGAACAAAGAAGTCTCATCACAAGGCCAACCCTCACTCAATATCATAGCACCCAAGTGCAAGGTCTTGGATTAAAATGAAAATTATTCATTTCACAATCAGGGAGAGGCTGTGGAATTAAAGTTGGAATCTATTCTTCAGTTTGATTTCATTCTCCAGAGCCTTAAGTTAGCTAGCTAGAACTCACTTCTGGGGGTCACTCTATTTAACCTTTGGAAAGAAAGTATCTGCTTTTTAATGGAAAAACTGTTCCTCATTGTAAAGACAGCACACAATGTTCTTGGCTTTGGTAGTTGCAAGAAGAGAGAATTCAGAAATTTCTCTGTGCTCCCACTGTATTTTGAACCTTCTATGTCAACAAGCAAGCCAAATTGATAGCTAACTTTTTTATTAGTAGCAGTAAATAGAAAGTACTAGTCCATCATGAGGAGTACCAGGAGGTCATATTATGCAGATGCATCTGCCTCTCGAAAAAGTCTTAAGAGGCCCCAACCTCAAAGTCAAAAGTTCAGTTCCTCAGACAGCACCAAGCATTTCTACTCTGCACAAGTCTGTGTCATGAATGATAAAATGGAGTTGAGGTCCCATTCTAAGCAAACCAGATCTCAAATGAAAAACCGCAAATGAGTTAACAACCACCATCTACAAGTTCACACCACCCACAGCAGCAACACCAAGGACTGCAGCTATATGCCAAGTATTTCACAAGCATTCATCAATTTTATTATTTTGTCATTTGTCAACATTACAGTCTCTTGAGAAAAGTCTAGTAAAATAACTAAAGTCACAGTTGGAAAGTAATTACAAGTTCATGTCTCACAGAATCAAAAGCTGGTGTTTTCATGGTCACTGAGCCCAAGGTCCTTTCAGAGTTCAAGAAAAGAGGGAGCTGGGTCTAGCAGAGACAACAAATCTCCATGAAGAAGGAATCGCACTGAGACCCTCCAGTGAGGGAGAAAGGATGATGTGTGGCAAAAGAAAAGTGGAAACAGGAAAGAGAAGACAGCAAGTATCCAAGAGGTATCTCAGAGTTAAGGGTCAGTGCATGCTACCTTGCAGATGACAGTAACACACCCACAATGTGCATAACCCTATGCAGAAAGACTTGGAATGGGATCTGAGAGAGGGTCTAATGGAAAAGGAGTCTGGCCTTTCACTTACCTTTCTTTGCCCCTCTTGGCCACGTACCCTACCACCTGGCCCACTAGGTGGCATACCACAAGCCTATTTGAGTCCTACTCCCAAGAGGGGATTACTTGATAGCACTTCATCTCTACTCTGTCTCCAGCTGTGGTTCTGAACTGGAAAAGGGACCATATTTCAGGCTACCATTATGCAGCAAACCCTGCAAGAAAGATAAAGGGTAGGTCCATGGCTTACAAACAGTCCTTACAAACAGACTCCACCAGTACTACATATTCCTTGCTGCCCATAGAAGTGCTGACCACCGGCCTTTTAGCCACTCACTCACTCATTCATTCACTCCGTCAGTCACTAATTACCAAATGACCATCCTGACCGCGCTACTTGATGGACATGGGAGGGCTCAACAAGATGTGTCACCTGACCTCAGTTGCTCTACATTTTCTGGCTGACTCCTGGTGACAGATGGTACACAGAAGTGCCCGTGAGTGGTAGGATAAAGGGTAAAGGCACCTGCATGGAAACTTGGTAACTTAAGTTTGATCCTTGGAGTCCGCGTGGTAGAAGGAGAGAACTGACTTGAAAGTTGTCCTCTGACCTCCACACATTCTCAAGATGTGAGTGTGTGTGTGTGTGTGTGTGTGTGTGTGTGTGTCAAATATTTTTAAAAGGAGAGAGAGAGAGAGAGAGAGAGAGAGAGAGAGAGAGAGAGAGAAGAAAGAAAGAAGAAGAGAAAGAAAGGAAGAAGAAGAAAAAGAAAGAGAGAGAAGAAGAGAAAGGAAAAGAGAAGAAAGAAAGAAAGAAAGAAAGAAAGAAAGAAAGAAAGAAAGAAAGAAAGAAAGAAAGAAAGAAAGAAAGAAAGAAAGAAAAAGAAAGGAGAGTAAAAGGAAAGGGAAAGAAAAAGAGGGGAAGGAAGGAAGAAAGAATAAAAACAAAAGCTTACAAAGCACCATGGTTGGAGCAGTCCCTCTTCTCTGTTGCTGTGAGACACCACTCAGATTCAAGCAACTTAAAGGGAGAAAGAGATTTATTCAGCTTGTGGTTCCAAAGAGGAGACACAGTCCTTCATGGTGAGAAAAGCATGGTTGGCTGGAAGAAGCTAGAGCCAGTCGACATCACATACATCAAAGAGACCGAGAGCTGCAAACTGCAAGAGCCAACTTCTCCTGGAAGCAGGGTGGGGCTCATCCATCTCAGGGCCCAGCTCCTGCGATGCCTTCCTCCAGCAAGGCTCTACCTCTTGCAGGTGCCAGGACAGCCCCACACAACTAAAGCTGCAGACACAAGAACCCATGGGGCCAGTGCGAACGTCAAGCCTGGTGCCCTAACTTCTCACAGAGGCTGACAAACACAGTAAGTGCTTGGAAGACGCTTGCTGAATAAATGGAAACCCGACTGGCAGTGAACTCAATTCTGCCTCTCAATGACTTCTCCCTGTTGGTTTGACTCTTGCCACGGGTTAGAAGAGGACAGAGGACAGTTCTCTGAACTGACACAACATATGTAGACTTGAAGGGTTTGCAAGGTTATCATCTCTAGCCAGGTATCTGGGGCTGCTTCAAAGAACACTAAGTTGATTAGTGCTGCTACTGAAGCTCAATAATCTAGACCTAGACTTGCAGTTTGGTGTCTGAGGAGAAATTTTCATTTTCTTGTATTGCTTCAAAGACTCTGTTCTGACACTCCCTTTAGAGAAGAGAAGTCTGATCCCATCTGTGCATCGTTGCCCACACCAACAAGGCTACCAACAAGAACCAAAATGCAAACCTTTGGTTACAAAGATGGTTACAAAACTCCACTGTTCTCTTGCCCAAGCCCCACTGTCCACTGCAGCCACCTGCAGTGACTGAGTAGCTGTGACCCTATGCTAAAAGTTCTTTCTTCTTGACCACTCCTGCTAGCCCAAAAGCTGAGAGCCACATCTTTAGGCTGTGGAGCCAGCAATTTTGGCTTTGCACATGATCCTGCGCCTGGGCTGGGTCTTCCCATATGACCGGGGCTTCTTACCAGGTTCCAGGAAAGCAATACAATTCCGGCAGAATCTGACAAAGCATATGCCGGAGAGTTAGAAGTTCCTCTGAGCAGGTGCAAAAGTGACTCTGTTCAAGGGACAGTGGTGTGCGTTAGGGAGGTGGCAGCGGTTGACATAGATATCCCACTATGTCACTGTGTCAGTCCAGCCTGGCTTCAAACTCACGATTCCGGCTTCGAGTCTTCCTCTGTGCTGGGATTAAAGATATGTCCCACTGTGCCTTTTAAGGGACATTGGCTCTTGAGGCAGAGCAGGAAGGAAGGCTGTGTAAAATGGAAGGTACAGCAAAATGATGCAGAGTCTAAGTAAGATTCCAATCCCCACCTCCTCTCCAGCTCTTCAGCTAGAAGGATCCTCCGCAACACTTGAAAACATCCCAGATGCTGGACTGGAGGCACACACCTGAAATCCCAGCCAGCGCAGAGGGTGAAGCAGGAGTGAGTTGAAGGGCCAGCCTGAGCTATATAATGAGACCCAGGGGCTCAGCAGCACAGCTTTGGCCTAGCACTTGTAAAACTCTGGGTTTGATCCTGAACACTGAAAGAATAAAAGCCCAGACAGAATTGCCAACGCGGCAATCTGAATTTTTCCCCCTCGTCGATCTCTGGCTACCCAGATTTGGGTCTTGTGGAGCGTTCTTAGCTTCTTCTGTCCTACGAGTCTTTTTTGGAATGTGATGAGCAGCATTTCAACCCTTTTCACTCAACCGTCTCCAGACCCAGACAGTTCTCTTAGTGTTTTAAGGGGGCCACAGAGTGGCCTTGGGAAGAGCCAACAGGCAACATAGTCCCGGGCCTAGCAGCAGCCTTGGCATTTGAGCAAGCTGAGAGTTTTCTTCAAAGACTCTGGAAGGAGAAGGGTGTGGAATCCAGAAATTTCTCAGGCCACAAGAATGCCTGCCCTCCCCCTCAGTCTGACCCACGCTCTGCCTGTCTGGGCCCTGGCAGTGTCCGTGGGCGGGCAGCAGTAAAAGGAGGGGAGGCCTATTTGCTGGCCGTCCCTCCTCCACGCCGTCTCCACCAGCTTTGCACCCCGTCGCTGTCTGCGGGTCCCTCCGGGATGCTGGGGCGCCATCGCTACTGCTCCCAACCCGCCCCGGGCCAAGAGACTGTGTGACACTCGGCGCTGCCCCCAGCCTACGGCTCCGAAGAGGCGATAAAGCTGCCACTGTCCTGCCTGCCTGGGCAGCGCCCGCAGACATGGCCCGGGCAGCAGAGCGAGGCCGAGGGGCCTCAGGCTGGGGTCTGCGCGGCGCCCTGGCGGCGGTGGCGCTGCTGTCGGCGCTCAACGCTGCGGGCACCGTGTTCGCGCTGTGCCAGTGGCGCGGCCTGAGCGCGGCCCTGCGGGCGCTGGAGGCGCAGCGGAGCGCGGAGCAGCGCGAGGAGGGTGCCCTGCGCGCCTTCTGGGCAGAATTGACGCGCCAGCACCCCGCGCCCCCCCAGCACCCCGCGCCCCCCCAGGACCCCGCGAGCGCCGCGCGCAACAAGCGCAGCCACAGCGGGGAGACCGCGCCGCACGTCCGTGCCGAGAGCCATGACATGCTGATGATGATGACCTACTCCATGGTGCCGGTAAGCGGGGGCTCCCCGAGGCTCCCCACCGGGCTGGGTGGCGGGAGGTGGCAGAACGCGCGCCGGGCACGCCGAGGTCCAATGCCAGGCGGCGGGGGGAGGGGCGTGCGCCTTAGACGGCGCTCACAGCAGCCAGCACCTTAATGCTTTGAGACCTTCTCCTACCTGCTGGGGCAGGGGTGAGGTGCAGCGCAGTGCGGGAAAGGCTATGACAATGTCTAAGTACAGGCAGTGTTTCTAAGAACCCACTCGCTTTCCCAACTTTTGACACAAGTTTTCTCCGGGCGCGAAGTGAACCACAGAGGCATCTGGGACTCGCCTGGGCAGGGCCTCTGAAAGGAAGTGGCGATAGCTCAATAAAGGGACGAACTAGTCTTTTGGCCAGGGATTATTCCCAGGAGATTACCAACCAACCTGCTCACCCAAAATCTCAATGCTGAAAGTTTTTCTGGATCTCAGGTAACAATTTCCAAGCTGGAGAAATTAATACCCTGCAGTTCTTAAAATGCTGAGGCTCTTGATACGGAACCTAGAGCTTGCTCTCCACACGCCCCTGGGAGTCTGCAGCGCTCTGGGATTGCTGGCGTGCAGCCTCGCGGGCAGCAGCACCGGGGACAGTCCATGCTCTTCATTTCTTTCTCTCGTGTGACCCAGGATGTCCTCCTCAGGACTAGTGAGCCAAGGGCGTCCTTGAACCTAGGTTCTCCCACCTGCCTCCAGATCCTGGGTGCCGGCACTGTGCCCACCACCCTCTGGACTCCATCACATTTTAATTGACTCCATTGCACGCTCCCACCCAAGATTTAAGAAACATTGCTGTAAAGGAAGACTGCTAAACAAAGACCCTAGTTTTATCTCAGTTTCAAGATTCTCAGCTTTTGTTGATTTAATTCAGTATTTCTTGGACAGGCACAGTCCCATCTCATCCATTACAATGGCTGTGATCTCATTTCACTTTCAGTTAGAAAACTTCAGCTGTCACTCCAGGTTCAGCCATACTTGGAAATGCTATGCATTTGGAGGGAAGTCTACTTTAGATATTTATTGTCAGAGAAGGTTTTAAACATCCTACATGACTTTAAATGCTTTTAAAATTACAAACAAATACTATGCACTTCAAACACATCTTTTAAAAATGTTCAAGCTTTCCATTCTTGACCTCATTTTTTAACTCACAAAATTATTTAAAAATCTAAGGTAAGGAAAAAAACCTGCAAGATGAAGAAAACTCCTTAGGAGAATTCTAGTGTTCTCTCTTGGCTCTCCATACTACATTTTAAAGATTTTCTTTTACATCCTCAAAGGGAAATCCATCTGAGTAGCAATGTTTTGTATTTCTAATGCTGCTTTTAAAGTAGAGGATTTAGTTCCAAATTTTAGCCTCTTTAGTCACTAACACAAGAGAATGGATTCATTTCTGTGTCATTCTGAAAGCTGACTTAATTCTAGATGGCTTGATCTAGGTGCCTGTACCTGTTCTCAGGCCAGAGAATAGGAACATCCCAGTTGTCTTCCTGGGAGTGTTTGTAGATGAGAACCAGCTGGCCCTTCACCTGTCATTTGTTTGTTTTTTGACCCTTTTGAACCACTGAGGGGAGAACCACAAGGCCAGAAGACAGTTGTCACACCGCTGGCTCCTCCCCCACTTCCCTTTCCCCCATGCAAAACACAACAGCTCTTGTGCATACGTAAGTCTCTTGGGGAGGTTGTCAAAATGTTCAAAGGGTCTGGAGTGGGGCCAATAAGCTCCCACTGGCACAAGCACTGGTAGCGTGAAGCCATTCTTGGAGCATGGAGGTACTAGAACACCAGTTGTATAACATAACCACCAGGCAGCCTGAACATTTACTAACCCTGCATCCTACCTTAGAGATTCTGAATGGATTGGTTAGAGGTGTGGTCTGGGGGTACAGTGCTCACTTACCAGCAGATGGGAGTAGGGCATGGTTTCCAAGAGTTGGTTAAGCAGCTCCGGGCTCCCAGTCCACCAGCAGGCCTTACGGGAGAGACAATTTTATTAGTAAAAACCCTGTCTCACTTTATTCTAGCAGTATACTATTTGTCCTCACAAATTTTTTCATCTTTTTTTCATCTTTGCTTTTCTTAGAACAGAGAATTGCTCACATGAGAAACCAATTCATTAAAATAAGTCACTGGGCACCTCTTTTAGAGGTGTTGAGAAGACTTTAGAATATGTCATGGAGGTGGGCACACATAATCAATACAGTTGAAGTTCACACCATTCCCTGGCCCGGAACTCAAATGAAAATAATCTAAGAGCCTCACTCTGAGATGTTGAGAATGAAGAAACAGTTCTGTGCAGATTTATATCAACCTTTCACACAACCTTCCAGAATGGTCTGTTAAACAAGCCTCAGGCTGGCGCTTTTGAATACATCACTCAACATGGTAACTCTATCAGCACATTCTGACCAAAATCTGGTTGGCAGCTGTAAATGACTTTGTTTTTTAAAAAATCAGTAATTATTCTTGAAGTACACTTAACTCAGTACAGCCAAGCATATTAAAATGCTAAAAAGTGAGTGCTTTAGAGGAAAGTGCCAAATGGGACAGTACATAAAACTGGGGAAGCCCTGAGCCAGAACAGAAAGGGGACTGAGGATCTGAGTAGCCATGGAAAGGAGAGAGAGCGGACCTCTCTCCTCGTTCCTGCAGGGGTAGCTTCTGTGTCTCTTTCTCCCAACTTCCTGTTTCCTCTCGCTCTCTTCCTTTTCCTCTCTCTCTCTCTCTCTCCTCTCTGTCTTTCTTCCTCCCTCCCTCTCCATTCCTTCTCTTTTTCTCCCACCTCCACCTCATTCTGATATTTAAACAGATAGTTTTGCCATCCCATCTTCTCTTACCAGAAGGTATCCAGAAGGACTTTCATAAAAATCAAATTATGCAATACAGAGAAGCTGTAATTTACAGAGGCTGATGAACACTTGCCACAATGGCTGTGATCCCTAGGGGACCATCTATTACTACACCCAGGAGAGTATTTAGAAGCCTGAACACTTCTCTGGCAAGATAGACTATCTTGAAGAAGTAAACCCAAATGATTTAGTCAAAGAAGATAGATATGATTCCGTAGTTTTCAGATACTAAAAGAACATTTAATGAAATGGAACACCTAAGCTAGATTTTTTTTTCTGTTGCTTTTGGGTTTTGCTTGCTTGTTTGAGACAGGTATTCCCGTAACCCAGGCAGAGGACAACCTTGAATTTCTAATCCTCTTGCCAGGACCCTGAATTCTAAGATTACAGCATGCACCACCACTACAAACTGTAAGGTGTTGTGTGTTGTTTTACAGTTAGATCACTTACAGAGTTCAAGGTCAGCCTGGCTAAAGTGAGAGTCAATGACCATCCTGGGCTATCTCCCAAGATCCTGGCTCAAGGAAAAAACAAGAATTGGCAAATTAGCTCAGCACTAGAACACTTGCTCAGCATGTTACAAGGTCCTGGTCTTGACCCCACATGTGCTTGATCCCACATGGATTTGACCCCCACATGGACTTAATTTCCCTGCTTTGGTTTGGGGGACACCTGCCAAAACATTCCAACAAATGGAAAGTTAGATCATATTAAGTTAACTCTCCTTTAAGGTAGTTTGTCAATCTAATACTACCGCAACATAAAACTCCCAAGGTCTCTCCCATGCCCCTGCACTCCTCCCAGGAACTAGATGAACTGATTCTGCAGGGTATGTGGGAAAATAAAGTATCTAGGTATGCATAACAAGGAGATGTCCAAAACAGGAGAGATGTAAAGCGAACTAATACTAATATGAAAATATAATTAAAGTCTGAGTAATTAAAACTGAAGACTATTAATAAATCAATAAGACAGAGCAGAAAGTCTACAAACAATTGCAACAATAAAATAACACATATTTGCACATGGTAAATACACATAAATTTAGTAGGTGGTAAGGACACCTCACACTAAGGCGAAGAACAGATTTAATAAACGCCATCAAGCTGGACTGGGGACACAGACTGGAAAACCTGAAACAAGAGGCTCCCGAGTTCACAACTAGCCTGGGCTACAGAAATAGACTGGTAAAGAGTAAATATGTGAAATGAGACAACTAGCCATAGCTTCATTCTCATTGAGTAGACTCAATAGCTCTGAAAGGATCAAAGACAGGCTACAGAATACACGAGGCCCAGCCTTAAGGCCTAGTTCTGTCTGTTTTTTATGGTCCTGGGGTAGAGCCCAGCTTCCGGAATGCCAGGCAAGTGTTTCGCCTGCGTTACATCCTTCTTGCCACTTTCCTGCGTGTTGCTGATCACTCACTAAATTCACAACAAAGTGACTTGTGGAAACAAGGGGTTTTATTTTAGCTTACGATTATCCAGTTAGCGTTCTTAATCCAGCCAGACAGGAGCAGTCATATCAATACCAGGAGCCAAGGGAACTGACTATACCATATCCATTTGCTGAAGCAACTAAAGAAGTATGACAGTGAGCGCATGTTAATAGAAATCACTGGTCTTACCAGCTCCCCCTTCTTATCCACCTGCCCAGGGAAGAGTCCCACCCACCATGGGCTGGGTCTTCCCCATTGGACAATCTCCTATAGGTTTGCTTAGGACAGCATTAACTGTCAGTTCTTCATAGATGTGTGCAAAGCTCATCCTGCAACTGTCAAGTTGATACCTGCATCAATCCTCTAAACTGATTTTTTTAATGATACTGAAATTACTGGGAGAAAACATGAAATTGCAAAGTCCTTTCTCTCAAGCCATGACTCAAAAAACTGGAAGCAAACACTCAACCTTGGCTACCTGAAACACTATATTACAAATAGCAAAAACACCATAGACAAAGGCAAAAGGTAAATTACAAACTAGAAAATATATTGGCAATATATATCAGCAATACTTAATCTTTTAATGACTCTTCTAAAAGGTGATAAGAAATAAGCAGGAATTTGATAAGAAAGTCAGCAATAGAAATAAGAATCCCACAAGAAAATAGAACAGACAGTTCTCAGGAAAAGAAATGGAAAAGCCTCTTCTTAATTTAAAAATGCAAATTCAACTGCCCTGAAGTATCATTTTCACCAATTTCTATGACCAAACTGCAAAAGTCTGACAATGTCCCATACTGAGGAGACTGGCAAGAAAGAGACATGTTCCCATTTTGCTGTTGGGAATGGAGAATAGCACAACCCAAATAGAAATGATTTGGCCAAATTCAGAAGAATTACAAATACATCTCCCCTTTTACCCTACAAGTTTCACTCATAGAAGTTTATCCTACATGACAAATGACTGTCTTATGAATAACACAGTCATTTGTGGCAGAATCTGCAACAGCTGACCATGTGCATCAATCCATCTTATGTAAGCTAAAGAAGTGATCTTATACCACTGCTGAGTAGCCAAAAACGATGAGGAAATTCCCTGTAGACTGCTTGGAACAATCCCCAAGATACGTTCTAAGCTAAGGAAGCAAGGTAGAAAAAGGCGTGTTGTATTACCTTATATAAGCAAGAAGGTGGGGATAGATGGAGAAACTAACAAAAGTGCTTACTTAAGGAGGGTGGGAACAAGCCTCTTGCTATTGGATCACTTTGGGTGTTGTTTCTGACTTTTTAACCATGAGACCATGTTACTGTGTTTTCTGTTTGCTTTTGTTTTCACGTGTGTGTGCACATGTGTGTGCACATATAAATGTATGCATGTGCAGGTGCTTGTACACATGTGTACATGCATGAGGAGGCCTGAGCTTGATACTGGGAGTCTTCTTAAATAGCTTCCCACTTTATTCATTGAAGTAGTCTCTCACCCAAACCCAGAACTTAGAAAAGGGCTAATTTCACTAGCCAACTTGTCCTGAGAGATCCTGTCTCTGTCTTTCTCAGTGCTGGAATTACAGACAGGATCCCGTGTCTACCTGACATTTATATGGGTTCTGGGGATCCAAATTCCTGTCTCTGTATTTCTACAGCAAGCACTTTAACTACTGATCCATATCCCCAAGCCCTGTTAATGCTCTTCTTAACGTGAGTAAAAAATTTCACAAGCCCCAGGTGATAGGGCAGCTATTATGAGTACATTAGAGACAGTGAAGACCTTTTAAAAAAAATTGTGTGTGTGTGTATGTGTGTGTATCAGAGGGCACTGTGTGCACACCTGTGTAGGCTCAAGGATGATTTTGGGAATCATCCTGGATTGCTTCTATCTGCTTTGTGCTTCACTCTGGGATTTACCAGGCTCTGCCTTCCAGAGCTACGAGTTCAGGCCAAACCACCATTTTTACCTAGCATTTTTATGTAGGATCTGAGCTCTGAAATCAAGTCCTTCTGCTTGTGAGGCAAAGTCTTAACGTCTGACTCATCTCTTAGGACCCTCACCTGATCTTTTCAAGAGAAGTAAAAAGATTTTATTTTCATATGAAGCATCTCAACTTTTATTTTTTTATTATTTATTATTTATTAAATTGTGCAGGTATGCATGTGTGCATGTGTGTGTGTGTGTGTGTGTGTGTGTGTGTGTGTGTGTGTGTGTAGAACCACGGGCGAATTCAGGAACCACCATGGACGCCTCCACCTCCTACTTGTTTACTCTGCCTGGGGATTCACAGACTCCGCCCTACCAGAACCAGAAACGCAGGCCGCCCCCGCTTCCGCCCGGCGTCTATACGTGGGGTCTAGGATCCGAACTCAGGACCTTCTGCCTGCAAGGCAGAGGCTTAACCCCTGAGCCACCTCTCCAGCCCCTCAACTTTTAAATATTGAATGAAAGGAAGGAAGGAAGGAAGGAAGGAAGGAAGGAAGGAAGGAAGGAAGGAAGGAAGGAAGGAAGGAAGGAAGAGACGGAGGAAGGAAGGGAGAGAGGAAGGAAGGGAGAAGGGAGGAAGGAAGGGAGGGAGGGAGGAAGGAAAGAAGGGAGGGAGGGAGGAAGGGAGGGAGGGAGGGAGGGAGGGAGGGAGGGAGGAAGGAAGGAAGGAAGGAAGGAAGGAAGGAAGGAAGGAAGGAAGGAAGGAAGGAAGGAAGGGAGGGAGGGAGGAAGGGAGGGAGGGAGGGAGGGAGGGAGGAAAGAAGAACTTTAGCACTATGACTTTGGCCAAATCACACTCCCACTGTTATGACAACCATGAGTTTGTAGCAGTCTTCCCTGTCAGTAATTCAAGCTTCTACATCCTGAGTATTTGGATCATAGTTGTTTCTATATCATATAGTTATTTTTCTTGTCACTATTCATTTAGAGATGATTCCAGGTATATAGATATGGTGTATGAATTACATGCAAATACTGTGCCATTTTTCATAAGAGACTTGAGTATCTGTGGATTTGTGTGTGAAGGTCCTCTGCCAACATCATCTGAAGTATTACTAGACAAAATCTTCATGATTCTGTAAAGACACAGGAAAAAGTTAGTGACTGGTCAAGACTGAACATATAGGCCCACAAGAGCAGAGCCAAATGAATAGCATGAAGTTGTGTAGACCTGTTTCTGCAGCTGGGAGTTAAAATGAAATGCATAAAGCCTACCTCTTTCCAGCCAGAGCAGCAGAGGAGGCAGTGAGAGCAAACCTGCTGAGACCTGCTAAGACCTGCTGAGACCTGGGGCCCACAGGATGCCCTGAAGAGGAGACAGCAGAGCCCACAGTCTGCCCATCTGCACCAGCAGCAGGCACTAGACCACAGGCTTGAGAGCCCTGGACGGACCCTACTTTCTGGGTGGGCAGTTACCAAAGAGCCTCCTAGGCCCTTGTCTGGCAGGTACTAAATCCCTGGGGAGACTTCAGTCCTTACACGCCTTCCCCTGGAACCATCTCTAAATGAATAGTGACAAGAAAAGCAACAAGACAACCCTTCTCCAGCTGGGTCCCCAGCCAAGTTCTCTGCCTGGTCCCTGAGGTGTGTGAGAAGTGAGGACTTGGGAGTCACATGAATTCCTATCCTGGCTCCGTGACTTGGGTGACTGGTGACTTCTTATCTGTAACCTACTTTACAGGATTGTTAGGAGATTAGAAGCTATGAGTAAAATACAGCAGCTCCTATTGGGTCCTCAGTAAAGTTCACAATCGCTGTTATTAAAATCCATCTCTAGGCTACAGGGGAAGCTCCATGGCAGATCCTGAGCAAGGCGCTGTGTTCAATCGCTATCGCCACTAATAAGCATAGATTAGCCACTATCTTACTCCACTGAGCCTGTAATAAACTGCCATGGGCTGAACAGTTTTTGAGCAGCACAGCCCTGCTAGTTGGGAAGTCTTAAGATCAAGATTACAGGGTATTTGGTGTCTTGTGAAGACCATTTTCTGGTTTCTAGGTGACACTTTCCAGTGGTAGAAGGATCTTTATTGCCTTGATGTCCAGAAGCCCCGTCTTCTGATTCTATCACATGGTGTCAGCATCAACCGGAGAGGCTAGAGGACAACCCACAGGTTACCCATCAGCCCTTGCTCTAGACTCTGGGCATTTTAAATGTGTACTTACATTTTGCTCCTGACTCCTCCAGAGTTCCAGGTATCTGTGCATCACTGCTTTGATCAGCTGCAGCTTTGGGAATGTTCATGTCAGTTGTAGTGAAATGGAGGAGAGGGGATACAGCTGACTAATACAGTGCTTGCTAGCATTCCCAAGGTTCTGGCTTCATCCTCATCATTTCCACAGACAGACAAATGCAGTAAACAGGAGTATTGCCCTTGGTGGGGCAGGAAGGCCTCTTCATGGGGCAGGTGTGGATGCCCTGGTTCCTGACCTTCTGTGTGCTGCTTGTGACAAGTGGGATACCTGCCAGGTGTCATCTTTGCCTCTTCCTGTCTGGCCACTTGTTAATTTCTATTGCTTCATGTTGGTCACATTCCTGAAAAAGAAATATATATATATTGTACACTTTCATTTGTAAAGGAAGACAGAGCAAAAAACGCTTCCAAGAAAGAAGATCGGCTTTCCAGTCCGCCATCCATGGTGGAAGCACCGCCACGATGCAGATTTTCGTGAAAACCCTCACGGGGAAGACCATCACGCTCGAGGTCGAACCCTCGGACACGATAGAAAATGTCAAGGCCAAGATCCAGGACAAGGAAGAAATTCCTCCTGATCAGCAAAGACTGATCTTTATCTGACTACAACATCCAAAAGGAATCTACCCTTCATCTTGTGTTGAGACTCCGTGGTGGTGCCAAGAAAAGGAAGAAGTCTTACACCACTCCCAAGAAGAATAAGCACAAGAGGAAGAAGGTTAAATTGGCTGTCCTGAAATATTATAAGGTGGATGAAAATGGCAAAATTAGCCACCTTCGTCGAGAGTGCCTTTCAGATGAATGTGGCGCTGGAGTGTTTATGGCCAGCCACTTTGACAGACATTACTGTGGCAAGTGTTGTCTGACTTACTGCTTCAACAAACCAGAAGACAAGTAATTGTTTCATGAGTTAATAAAAAGGCAGGAACTGAAAAAAAAAAAAGAAAGAAAGAAGATCAATTTCCCTCCTAGGGATCTTATGTTTTCTAAGATATAGTCATTTGCACAGAAATTATCAGAACAATATTCAGTGATAAAGACATGCTTATGTGATTAAAAGTAAAAACTTTCTTTCTTTTCCCTTCTGCATTCCTCAAACTCCCCACAAGCACCATAAAGAATCCTTGGCTAAATCTAGTTGGCATTAATTTCCATGCATTTTATCTGCAGACTAAAGGTCACATTGCATGAAACAAGCTGAAGCTTTTAGGTTGGATTCTGCTACAAAAGGAGCATTTTCAGCCCATCAGTTGCTTTTATGTGGCTCTTTGAATTTTAACAGCTCTATGTTTTAAATAGATATAATTTGCTTCTAGTTTAACTAAAGTTCAAGACACAATTTTCTTTGCAGAAAGCTAGAGTTAAAACAAGGAGGCCAACTAAAGATCATTCAAAATGCAATTTGTGGAGTTTGTTCTGAATGTAATACAGCAATGCCTTCATCTGCCACTCAGAAGAAGTTTCTTATATTTGTCAAAGTTCTGAGAACTCTGGGACTCTGTCTGGGCTACATCAAGAACTTTGAGCTGTTAGGATGAGTTGTAGACAGCTGTACCTGAGGTGGTGCAAAATACTCTCCAGTTTTTCAGTAATGCATCAGGTGAGGGTAGAGTCTGCAGTTCTATTCATTAAAAGGAAGACTCTCCTCTGAGCACATTGGCATCAAATTCTCTGAAAATGAAGATCTTTGGAGAAAAATCTTACACAGTGGTGTGCTTGGGTAAGGACTAATGGGAACAGAGAAGTCCAGTGTCTAGAGATGGAGATCACTTGCCTAGCACTGCAGATCCTTGTCTAACCCAACTCTGAAGGAGAAAGAGAGACAAAAAGAGGGATGAACCTTCTGTAATATGATGATATATAGAGGCTGTGCAGGCAGGAAGGACAACTCATTTCCAAGTACAGAACAGAGATCTAGGGACTGGGATGAAAACAGCAAAAGTGAGATCAAGAAGATGCCAGGAGTTTCCCTAAACTGGAGATTTTTTGTGAGGGAGAAGAGGATGAAGGCTGGCTGGTTAGATTAGAGAAAAATTTTGAATTTCCACTTTTGACAAGTCAAGAATGAGCCTGGCTACAACTGGAGGATACTGTAGATTCTCTATAAAAGGAAAGTGTAAGGAAAATAGTTTATAGGAAGTTGGATGCAGTGACCTGATAAGATTAGAATGGGGTAAACTTGAAGCAAGAAGAAAGCTAGGAAGTCATTACATTAATGTAGGCAAGAAAAGATTCATGTCTCACCAAGGTTGTGGCATTGGAACAGAGGTAAGAGTCATCTACACCCTAGAAATATCAGGAGAGAATAAAGTTGGAAATAAGAAAAGACACCACTTGTTGAAAGGGATGGAGCACCACAGACAGAAATGAGAAAACATGGAGGAAGATTAGATTAAAAGTGCCAGGATGCTAAAAGTGCTTGCAGATGAAATATGACATAAAAGGAATGCAGGAAAGAACCATACAAGAAAGCATTCAAGGAAAGGAGAGTATCTTGCTTCCCAAGGGATTCTGTCCTCTTCGTGAGAGAGGCCTTCACAAATCTTAAAAATAAGCTTTAAATGTATCTTGGTGTCAGAATATTTCTCCAGCATGCACAAGACCCTGAGTTCAGTGCCCAACACCTCATGCGCGCATGTGCACGCACACACATACACTCATTCAAACCTTCAAACCTTCAAACTTTCATTCTGGTTAAGAATGCAAGCACTGGAATCAGACAGTTCATTAGATTAACTGTGTGACCCTCAGCCAGTCATTTGCCCTCCTGAGTCTCTCTGTTCCCTGTCCCTGTCTGCTGAGAGCAACAGTAGGAAAATGTCTGGGAGTCACCATGAAGATAGTGTGAGCCCCACAGACTCCTGCTTCTCAGAGTTGTGCCTTACCATTGTGCTGGATCTCACCTCACTGGTGCGCTGGATCTCAGTGGGATGTGCGCCTCACTGGTGTGCTTGGTCTCAGTGGGATGTGTGCCTCACTGGTGTGCTGGATCTCGGTGGGATGTGTGCCTTACCAGTGTGCTAGATCTCAGTGGGATGTGCGCCTCAGTAGGATGTGCACCTCACTGGTATACTGGATCTCAGCGGGATGTGCGCCTCACTGGGCACTAGATCTCAGTGGGATGTGCGCCTCACTGGTGTGCTGGATCTCAGTGGGACCTGCGCCTTACCAGTGTGCTGGATCTCACCTTACTAGTATGCTGCATCTCTCAGATGCTTCCTTTTTGTGTCTCAGGGAATTTGGAAACTTTGTAATAAAAGCAAGTTTTGAACAAGGATCAAAAGAACTCTTCAAAGAGAGGGCCAAAATATAGTGTGACAAGTTTGGAATCTTGAGCAACTAGGGCAATACACAGACCTTTAAGAAAAAATGCTCTTCCAGGTAATTGTTTTGATAGTTAATGGTCCAAAAGGAAGGAAAAATGTATTCTGTATGTTGGATTTGAAAATGTTCATTACACTAAACTTAATTTGAAACATTTCTATTCATTGAGTTTAAGATGAACTGATACATTCATTCTTTCATTGGCTAAGTCTGCGAGGTTGTTAAACCCAGGGTCCTGTCTAGCTGGGGTTCTGATACTAACAGCATGAACAGTTGTTTCACGGGGGAACAACTCACCACATCTCAAGGACCGAATCCAAGTGTTTTCTGGAGAAGCCATTTGTTGGGATTCCCACGCTAAGGGAGAAAAGGGCTGACTGGATTAAAACGTGTTTCTCCTGTGTACAAAGCTTGCCACCAGGGGCTGGAGAGGTGGCTCAGGGGCCTCCACCTTGCAGGCAGAAGGTCCTGAGTTCGGATCCCAGATCCCATGTATAGACGCCAGGTGGAAGCGGGGGCGGCCTGCGCTTCTGGTCCTGGTAGGGCGGAGCCTGTGAATCCCGGGGCAGAAGGAGGTGGAGGCGTCCATGGTGGTTCGCGAATTCGTCCGTGGTTCTACACATACACAGACACACACACACACACACACACACACACACACACACACACACACATACGCACGCGCGCACATACACACGCATATGCACAGTCGAATAAATAATTTTAAAAAATTAAAAAAAAAACAAAGCTTGCCACCAAAAGGGTCTGCATTGCCAGCTTCATGTGTCCATTTTTCCAGCACTCAGCAGGTTGCTTAGGATTCCTATAACCCTTCCTTACAATTGGGTGAAGATGAAAATGCTTGGACAGATCAGACATTATCTGAAGATGCTTGTTGAAAGGAATGACATGAGTACAGACGCCTGGTGTCCATGTTTAGCAAAGAGTGTTCTGGCAACCGTCCTGCTTCAGAAACCCGGGTACAAGTGACTCTCAGCTCTCTGGAGCATTCTCTTTTCCGTCCTTAATTTCTGTACTAATTTGCTTCTATTGTACAAATAAATTTTTGCATGTTTTAGGTTCAGCTTCACCATTTGTCACCATGTTCCTTCAATCTATCTCATAGTGACTTCACCATATAGTTAAAGAGGCACGTGACTGATTGACCCACAACTTCCAAAGTCAAGTGAAAATACATCTTCCAGTTCTGACTCTGGTTTCTGGACCTTCTAAGAATTTGGACGCTGGGGTTTAGTGAAGTGCTTACCGCACAAGTCTGATGACCTGAGTTGGGATTCCCAGAACCCATGTAAACTTAGACACAGTATTGCAAGCATCCATAATCCCCAGACCCCCTGATCCACCTCCTTTCCTGCGCTCTCTTCTCCACTCATTGGAGACACAGGTCCCGCTGCAGTCACCTGAGCCATGTAGACACACTCATGGCCCATGGTTTTTGCACAAATGGCTCTTCTAAATGCCCATATTTCAGTTCAACCTTCTGCCCTTAAGCATTACCAAGAATGACTCTCCTTCTAATCAGGAGTCCATCTGCTCCTTGTTAAATTTTAGTTACAGGGACACTCTTTATAGACACATTAAATCCACCAACTGGCATGGAGACGCTTGTCATCCCAGCACTTGGGAAGCAGAGGCAGGAGGGTTACCTCAAGTTCAAGATCAGCCTGGTCCTGGTCTGTGTGCAAGTTCCTGACCAACCAGGGTCGCATAACTAGATCCTGTCTCAAATCTACAAATGCAAACCAATAAATGATCTGTATTATGAGACTTTCGTACACAGACATTTTGTCTTGACTTGAAAAGTTTAGGACCCAACTTCTTAACAGTGAAGAATACTTTGGAAAGAAACAAAAGAAGCTCTTTCAGCAACCAAGTAAGACTTTAATTAATATAATAGTTAATTTAGTTAATAATTTCAGACAGAATCTGCAACTAGGGCAACACACAAACCTCTAGGAAAAAAATGTTCTTCCAGGTAATTGTTTTGATAGTTAATGGTCCAAAAGGAAGGAAAAATGTATTCTGTATGTTGGATTTGAAAATGTTCATTACACTAAACTTAATTTGAAATATTTCTATTCATTGAGTTTAAGATGAACTGATACATTCATTCTTTCATGTAGCCCAAGCTAGTTCAAACTCACTATATAGCTGAGGACGACCTTGGATTCTCAATCTCCTACCTCTACCTCCCAGTGAGGGATATGGGCCTGTGCCACCATGTCCAGCTACAAATTATTTTTTAAGGCAAGTAGTTATTTAAGCTGATCTATCTACAGTTGCTTGCTTTAATTTTGTTGAATTTTGCAGACAAGGACAAAAAGTATTCTTTGTGTTCATATTTGGGGGAAAAGAAATCAGAAAGAGTGAAGCTACAAGCAGATGGCCTTGGGTATCTTAAAATATTTTTTTTCAAAACACGGGGATTTGCAAATTCCTTTGACCACACGCAAGTTCTTGCTCCTCAGCAAGGAGCTCAGTGTCTACCCCGTTTCAAACCCCCATGCAGGACCCACCCACAGCTGTGATCTGAACCTCCAGAGACAAACAGCTGAGCCACGCTGTGCACACTCTGTGCCTGCAGCACAAGGAATCTCAGTTAACGGCAAGCTAATTATCAGCCCAGGAAGCTTTTGCTAATGGGATCTTTTGCATGCACATAATAATAGCAATTTGCATAATTAAGAACAGTAATGATGAGCATTCATTAAGTTAGATTTTTGTTTTATATTTGGAGTTTTTCAAAAATATATTTCATTTATTTTAGGTTTTTGTTTACATTTTGGAGTTTTAAAAATATATTTTATCTTATTTTAAGAGAGATATGCTTGAGAAGACAGAAGGCAACTATCACAAATTGGCTCTTTTTTCCCCACCCTGCGGACTCCAGTGATTAAACTCAGATTACAAAGCTTCTGCACAAGCACCTTCGCCTTTGTGCCGTCTTGCGCAGTCCCCGTTTGAGACAGGGTCTCAACATGACCCAGGCTCAGACAATAACCTTGAACTTGTGGTCCTCCTGCCTCTACCTCTGGAGTGCCCTTACGGGGATGCTCCAGCAGGATTTATTCTGGGCTAGGACTGAGGCCAGGGACCTCGTGCATGGTAAGCGAGTTGTCTGTCAACTGAACTACATCTTCAGTGCTAAATTAGCATTTAGACAGTGTTCCACTGAGCAGTGTTAAGCACTTCAGAAAAAAACGTGCAGGGGCCCATAGTTTCAGGCACACCCAAACTAGAGCAAGCTGGTCAGCATGGGTAGGGAGGCTTGTGCCCTTAACTTCTTCAGCTCATCCTGAAAGTAGAAGATAAGAGGGACCGAGCTCAAAAGAGCAGCCAGTGGGCACCCAGGCTGGGTTCTGAAAAGCTACTTGCTGCGCTGAGTCCATCCTGATATGAAATACTTGTGGCTGGACCTGAGGGTGCCCAGCTGCACCTGCAGTGATATTGACACTTAGGAAGCTGACACAGGAAAACCCAGAACTTAAGGTCAGTCTGAGTTATACAGAGAATTTTGTCTCAAGAATAAGTAAACAAATAAACAAACAAAAATAAAATGTGCTTCTGACTAAACCTCCCAAAGGTGGATACATCTTTGATAGCACTTGTTTAGTAAAATAATCTAATATCCACCTCATAGTCAAAGTAGACAAAAGCAAAAAAATCTATTTCAATTTGAGGCCAGACAACACCTTCTTTAACGGCTAAGCAGAATTTGAACCCATGCGAGCTGCTGGGCGAGCCTAGGCTGCTCTGCTCGCTTAGCCCCCCTTGCTCATCTGACCCCTCCCCCAGGACCTCAGGCTGCACACTCCACCTTCTAGTCCCCCACGCCCTAGACAAAAATCACCTATCTCTTCGAGCTTCACAGAAGCTTAGTAAGACCAGCACTACTCCAGGTCACCAGAACATTTCATTTGATTTATACTTGGGAATCTGAGGTTTTATTTGATGAAAAAAATGTAAGTCTTGATGTCACTGGAAGTAGGGGTCACAGCCCAACACTGCTAGTTACAGCATGAGCTGTTCTGTCTTTGGGGACCTCACTTAGGGGTAGAGCCAGGATCTTGACTTACACCATAGAAAAGAATTTCAGGACCAGTCAGTATGACGCAAAGCAGGAGTTTATTAAGTAAAGATAAGTAAGCATCCAAGGGGTTGGTGCAGACTTTTAACGAAAGAGCTATGTTTAAGTGTTGTAACTATAGTTATATATAATTTTTGTATTTGAAGTATATTACTTATGGGATGTTATCTTTCAACCAGGTTCAAAGATTAAAAAAATAATGTTTGCATGTGCAAGGCAGAGGCTTGACTCCCTTATGCATCTCTGAAGCTCTTCCCTCTCTTTCTGTCCTGTCTCACTGCACCTAGGAACAACTTCAAAATCTCTGGACTAGACAACTGCTCTGGTTCATTCTCTTTCCAAAAGTAAGCAGATATCCGTCCAAGTTATTCCATGTGTCTGGGTAGTTTCAAAGGTATGATGCTTTTTTGCAGAGGAGGGTCACAAACTAGGAGTGTTAGATTCATCATTTCTCTCACTGTGTACCTACACAAAGTAAAATTTATCCATTATCCCAACATACCTTGTAAAAATTATACAACTGAGATACAAACAAAAATTTGAAAACATCTGTTTCAGAGTATAAATGAATGTGTAAGTAACATGGGCTGGGAAATTATAAAAGTTACAAAGACAACAAAAACAGTGTCATGCTGGGGTAGAGGAGAAATCTCAGGCAGTGGTCTGATTTGTCAGCTCACAACTTTTCTCTGTTTATGCAGAAACATCTAAAAAAATCATTCCTTTTGTGTTGCTTGGACTGTTCTTTGATTTTAATGCTTGGCAGCACCCCAGACTTGCCTATCAGGCTAGAAGCACAAACGGGATTTTTTCACCCTCTTCAATTAGCAAGCCTCCAATTGAAATTTAGGTTACTTCCCCGTTTTGCCCAACAACCATGCTACGGGCATCCTGGCCCAGATGCCCTTGAATGCTTTTCCTGTAAAGGACATTCGATGACTGAACCATTTTTTAAGCCAGATAATCTTGGATAATAATGAGAGCCACTAGACAAAAGCTAGAGAGCAACCAAGATAAAAGCAGGTGGGGCTAAGGAGAGTTGCTGCTCCTTCTACCTGGGAGAGGCTGGTGAGCCCTTAGTAGAGCAACAGCATGATGGGGACAGAGCATCAGGAGTGGACAGTGGACTCCGACAAGGGTGAAATAGGGCTGTAGATGAAGCTGGACAGCATCCCAGGACAATAGTCTCAGCGTCCTCAGTCAGAACCCAAGACGCTCTCTATGATAATCATTCCTTAATCTGACAATCTACATTTGCCACTTCTAATTTTCAATTTTCAAGTCTTAACCTAATTCTGAAGCCTGTAATATAGAGGAAAAAATAGTTTCTGGCTTTGTGAGCACACATTTTCACACTGTGTGTTTCACGTCAGTGTAGTTTTGGATTGCCCAAATCCATTACAAGAACATTCCACATGAAAACCCAGAACAATTTCCTGTAAGTATCTGAACTGATACTTAGCATGCCAATCAAACCAACAGGTCAGGAAATAAAAACTTCCTCACGTGCTACTGCTGGACCTGTCTTGACAGTGACCTGCCAGAAAGAAAGGCTCATTTTCCCTATTGATGCTCACTGCTGATTCTGCTGAAATCCCCCAGGCAACAAATGAAGTATTGTGAAGCCTTTTCTGATCTCTCAATGGGCAATTACTCATTCATAAACACAATAAATCTTGTCCGGAGTACAGCTGATTACAGTCCTTCATGGAAATAGCTAAATGCAGTGAATCCATCTTTCTCCTGTCTGCTTGCGTTCCTCATCAGAGGCATAATGCGGAGTACAGTGGGGCTGGAGCATGGAATCCTGACCTCTGTCTTCTGCAGACAAGTTGTGTCTGTGAGTAAACAATGGCATTCGTCCAGGCCCCTGGGCTGGGACAATAGCGGTGGCCAGCATGCTTCAGCCCAGGGGTGGGTGGGTGGAGGGTACCAAGAGCTTCTCAAAGCACTGCTGAGTTTCCAGATCTCAACCTACCATGGTGGATGTCACCCCACCACCACTCAGTATCTGGTGGTGCCAGGACCTTTCTTGAATGCCAAATTCTAAAGATACTTAAACCCCGTAAGTAAAATGCAATGCACGTCCTTCTTGTATACTCAAGATCACCTCTAGATTATTTATAGCTAATACAACGCAAGTGCTACATACACAATGTGATACTGTATTGTTTGCAGAATGATGACAGGAGTCTGGGTTGGCAAGATGTTCACACGTAAAGGTCCGGTGCACTGACAAGCAGAACTCAATCCCCAAAGCTCACCTGGTGGAAGGAGAAAGCCGACTTCTGAAAGCTGTTTGCTGAACTCCACATATACTTGTACTTTTGTTGGAACCGAAGTTCCTTCAGGCCCCTTACCCAGACCCCGAAGGAGACACGAGAACCACTAGATTGCTGTAAAGACATGAGGCAAGATTTATTAAACTGGCGCGCGCCAGGTCCGTCTCCCTGCTCAAGCAAAAGAGAACGGCCCCGACTGAATTTGGGGCAGGGTTTTTATATGAAAGCAACTGCATTGGAGCAATTACATGCAGTAAAAATTCCACTACACTACACACAGAGAGGTTGAGTTGGTTCACAGATGTTTCAGCCGATAACCTCGCCCCAGGCGGTTCCCGGCACGCCCAGGGTGAGAAGTTCAAAGAAGTCCAAAAGGTGAGATATGCAGGCAGGCTCTGGTCAGCCCACCCGCGGTGAGTTGGTGCCTGCAGGAGAGTTTGCCGCTTCTTGCTGGAGATTTGAATTTTTCGCTGGTGGGAACTTGGGCTTTACAGCGGGAACCTGAGTTCCACATTCCCCCCTTTTCTTTTGGCGGAATTTTTAATCTTAAAAAATATAGTTAGAGGGGGGGCGGGGAAACCTAATAAAGATTCACTTAAAAAAGAAAACTATAGGCCGATCTCCCTGATGAACACAGACGCAAAGATTCTCAACAAAGTCTTAGCAAATCGGATTCAAAAACATATTAAAAAGATCATTCATGGGGACCAAGTAGGCTTCATCCCCGGCACACAAGGTTGGTTCAACATACGCAAATCAATAAATGTAATTCATCATGTAAACCAGTCCAAAGTCCAAGACCACATGATACTCTCGATAGATGCAGAAAAAGCTTTTGACAAGATCCAACAGCCTTTTATGATCAAAACGCTAGAGACAGTAGGAATGGAAGGAACCTTTATCAATATAATAAAAGCTGTATACAACAAGCCCACAGCAAGGATTATGCTCAATGGGGAACAATTGGAAGCATTCCCACTTCGATCAGGAACAAGACAAGGCTGTCCACTCTCACCACTTCTATTCAATATTGTACTTGAAGTCTTAGCCGAAGCCATAAGACAAGAAAGGGACATAAGAGGGATTCAAATTGGCAAGGAAGAAGTCAAGCTATCTCTATTTGCAGATGACATGATCTTATACCTGAGTGATCCCAAAAACTCCACCAGGAAGCTCCTGGAACTAATTGAGAAATTCAGCAGGGTGGCAGGATACAAAATAAATGTGCAAAAATCAGAGGCCTTCCTATATGCCCAGAATGAAAGAAGTGAAAAAGCCTTGAGAGAAACCATGCCATTTACTATAACCCCTAAAAAAATGAAATACCTTGGTATAAACCTAACTAAGGAGGTAAAAGACCTTTACAATGAAAACTTTAAAACCCTAAAGAAAGAAATTGCAGAAGACACCAGAAGGTGGAAAGACCTCCCTTGTTCCTGGATTGGCAGAATCAACATTGTAAAAATGACCATCCTACCAAAGGCAATATACAGATTCAATGCTATACCAATCAAAATCCCAAAGCAATTCTTCAAAGAAGTTGACCAAACAATCTCAAAGTTCATTTGGAGGCACAAAAGACCCAGGATAGCCAAAACAATCCTGAGTAACAAAAACACAGCTGGAGGTATTACCATACCAAACCTAAGTCTATACTACAAATCCATAGTTATAAAGACAGCCTGGTACTGGCTCCAAAATAGACACACAGATCAATGGATAAGGATTGAAGACCCAGATATAAGCCCACAAAGTTACAGCCATTTGGTCTTTGACAAAGGGGCCCAAAGAATCCAATGGAAAAAGAACAGCATCTTCAACAAATGGTGCTGGCAAAACTGGATCTCCACATGCAGAAGATTAAAGCTGGACCCGTACTTGTCACCATGTACAAGACTTAATTCCAAATGGATCAAGGACCTTGATATCAGGCCAGAGACTTTAAAAACCATAGTTGAAAAGATAGGGAACTCCCTCGAGCTGGTTGGGCTAGGCCAACAGTTCCTAAACAGACATCCAATGGCACAGTCACTGCTACCAACTCTCAACAGTTGGGATCTTGTGAAATTAAAGAGCTTCTGTTCAGATAAAGAGATTGTAACACGAGCTCAAAGGCAACCCACAGAATGGGAGAAAATCTTCACTAACCACATATCTGACAGAGCTCTACTGTCCAGAGTGCACAAAGAACTTAGAAAATTAAACTCCAAGGAAAACACTGGCCCAATTAAAAAATGGGCCCTGGAACTTCAAAGAAACTTTACCAGGGATGAAATTAAAATGTCTAACAATTATCTTAAAAAATGCTCCACTTCCTTCGCCATCAGGGAAATGCAAATCAAAACTTCCCTGAGATATCATCTCACCCCGGTCAGGATGGCAAAAATCCACAATACAAACAACGACAAATGCTGGAGAGGATGTGGAGAGAGGGGAACTCTCCTACATTGTTGGTGGGAATGCAGGCTCATACAGCCACTCTGGCGAGCCGTCTGGAGATTCTTAAAGAAATTAAAGATTGAAATGCCATATGACCCTGCTATCCCACTTTTGGGAATAACCCCCCAAGCAGCAAAGGTTTGCCTCGATAGCACAAGCTCGACCATGTTCATAGCAGCACTGTTTACAATAGCAAAGTCATGGAATCAACCTAAATGTCCAACAGTTGACGAGTGGATAAGGAAACTGTGGTACATCTATACAATGGAGTACTACTCAGCCATCAAAAACGATGAATTACTGGAATTTGCTGGGAAATGGATGTCATTAGAAAGAATTATATTAAGTGAAGTATCCCAAACCCAGAAAATTAAGCGCCGTATGTACTCCCTAATAGGTGGCTCCTAGTACCAAACTCACCCAGCCCACATTGGGACACTCAAAAGTAAACCTATGTAACACAGTAATTGCAAGGATTATGAACAAGAGAGATGGGTTAGGAGGGCCACACCAGAAACAAAGAGAGAGGAGACCATGTTACAGCAGAGAAAATAGGCCTCCATGAAGGTCTGCAAGTAAGTAATGAGAAACCTGGTTAAGTTCACAGACGTTCTTTCCTGATCTCACCAGAAGGGGAGGGCATATAGTCTAGCAGATAAAAAGTAATCATTTTGCAAATGGGTGATGGACCCCTCTCTCAGTGAGGTTTCCTACTCTTATTACATCTACCCTTGAATGTGCTATTACAACAAGACTCCAGTTTAACAGCTTTTTGTCTCTGGCCAGGGGGGTGACATACAGTGCCCAGCAGAATGGAGTGAAGGGCATTGCAGGAGCAGCAAAACTGCAAAAGAAAATCAACAAACCACAATCCAGAACTTCAGAGACTCTATATCAATCACATAGAACTAGGACAGCCTAATCTCTCCCCATCCTGGAGCTCAGGGACATTTGCGGAAGAGGGGGCGGTAAGATTGTAAGAGCAAAAGGATGGGAGGAGCAACGATTTGCAAGATTCTCAACAATAGTTGGGGCCAAAGCAATCATAATGGAACTTTGCATGCCCTGCGCAATGTCCAGCGCACTGTTGCCCTCATAAAGTCTAGCATCTGATAAGGGCACCGAGACCCCTGGAGGCAAGGGATTGACAGCCATAGTAGTGATCTTATGCTTAAGGGGAACAAGAGAAAGGGCTTATGGAAATGCCACTGGGTCCTTATATGTCATCGGAGAGGAGGACACAGTGGAGAGTTAGGCACACACAATAAAGGACTATCTGGGAATTGGGGGGGAGGCACTGGGGGAAGGGGAGGGGGAAGAGGGGGGAGGGAGGGAACTGGTAAAAAATTTTTAAAATGTATAATTAAATTTTTAATAAAAAAAAAAAAAAAAAAATATATAGTTAGAGGGGAGACAGGGGAGGCCGAGCCAACTATATGGGAACTGGGGTGACGACCGCTCTAACTTCTTCCTGCTGGAAAGGGTCGGTGTCCTGGGGTCATGATGGCTCGGCCTCTTGTCTCTAATGCGGCGCAGAGTCCTCCTTTTTTATTCAGGAAAATAAAGCAACATAAGTCTTTTTCTTTTGGGGGACCAAAGGGATGTAGCACCATTTCTCTTATCTAGCTGAAAAGTCAGCATTGATTAGCTAATGGAGCTGCTCTGGAGCTACACCTGGAGTTTTGCTGTTTTTCTTAGTTTACTTCTTAAGTTTGCCATTGCTTTTTCTCTCTGTCAAGCACTGAGTTTAACTTTAGGCAACCTTTTAGTACAAGGGAAAAACTTTATTAAACTTTTTGCCGATCTATGTCTCTGGTTTTAACTCTATAGCACAAACTGTCTTTCTTGGGTGCCTCAGGCCAGAGCTGCAGCCTCGAGACCAGGGCTCCCCTGGATCAGGTGAGGCAAGGAGTCAGCAGAATGGAGAACAAAAACAACTCTCTTGGACCCGTTTATTGTATCCCAATGCTTGAGGATAATGGCACTTAACAGAAATATTCTCTCAATATTTGCAAATCTAGCCAGTCTATAATGCTGCACCAGATAGCCAAGAGGCTGAGCCCACATACTTGTAATAGAGACTGCATTTCTCTTCTAATACCTATGGTGCGTCTAAAACCAGAGCCACGTGGATGACTTTATAACAGTGCTAAACTATTTTATTCTACTAAGCCTAATCCTTGAATATTCGGGCACTCAGGCATGTAAACAAAGGAATGCCTAAAAAGCATCACTATTAAGCATATAAGGAATCTCAGTAGTTACTTTGTGAGTGCTATGAGCCTGTCATTTTCTTGATCTTAAACATTTCAGTAAAATCAAAAGTTGACAAAAGCCTAGGAAGGAAGTTGAGCACTAGAATTTTGTGCCCCCTAGTCCATTAACATAGAAACAAAGAGGCTTCCCATTTGCATGTTAAACCCAAGGTTTCTCACGAGATGCTCAACCTGGCACTTTTGGGCTTCCTTTTGCTGGATATCAGTGGCAAACTCCTTTTTCCCATCGGAGGGAAGCTAGGAGCTTCAGGCCATTTCATTGATCTCCACCGGGGTGTTCGACCCCTGGGCCCTGGGGTTCAGGGGGCAATCTTCCTCCAGTGGAAATTCCCATAGTTGGGACATAGGCCACATGAAAGCTTCCTGTGCTCACAACCGTCTCAAAGCGCCCAGTCTGGTCATATTCGAAGCATCTTTTTCCATCTTTCCCCTGTCGGGAGGGGTCCTGGGTTGATCTGCTTGGGGTGCCTGTTTAACCTATCCCCTAAGGCAAATGTCAAGTTCTGATTTCTTTGCTTTCTGGTTCTTTCTCTTTCTTTTATACTAAGTCCTAGGTCACCTGTCCTATTTTTAAAGTCCTAGGACAAACAGAAACAAAGGATTCTACCTCTAAGACAGAAATGAAAGCTTCCTGATGGTGCCAACCTCTCCCTTACAGATGATGGGGACCTATTTCCCTCAACAGATGAGAGCCCTGTTGTCCTCCACATGAGAGTTTACTTCCTCCTGACAGATGAGGACTTTGGCTGCCATGGAAGCTAAATGAAATTCCTGTTCCACCTTAGTCTTGAGGGCATTGAGAGGCAAAGCTTTTCCTGAGCTACTAGCTGGTATTTTTGGTCCAGCTCTATAGTCTCTCAACTTTCTAGTTGGATGGTATTATAATTTAAAGATCTTCCTGGGACCATCTCCTGTCTAAGATGTATACAGGGCATGTCTGAGAATATGCTATGACTTGACCCTCTTTTAGGTCGGTAGAACTAAGCATTCACAATTTCTAGATAGTCCCTGGACACAGGAAGGGGAAATCTCTCTCTTTTGGCTTCAATTAGTGAACCTGGACTTGAGGAAAGGACGCGTGGCTTAGCAGAGTTCTGATAATCACTATACACAGTGTTGTCAGCAAAGACATCCATTGACACTGCCCATGGTGTGGTCCCGGGAGGCCAGCACTCCACCCAATGCCACCAGAGCCCCACCCGATGACACTAAAAGGGGCGAGTCCATGGTCCACACATGCCTGAAGCTTCCTGTATTCCCTATGCTATTTAAACAGCATGGTCATTGTCTCAGACATGAAGCATTTTCCTTACAGGCAAACATTTTTAGGAATTTCCTTTCATTGATTAACAAGGGCTAAAGTTACATTGATCCCCACCACACGGCGCAGACAGACAAAGGATGGGAATCCCTCCAGGAGAGATCATTCAAGCGCCAGCCTGGCCACACTCTTTGCAGAGTCATGGGTGATAACTTAGCCATAGTGGGTTCAGCTATTTCGTGACTTGCGATCGGATTCTAATCCGATCCCACCCTAGACCATATGTTATCACCATGGAAACGCAGAACTGGCCCAATCGAATCCCGTGGCTTTAAGAGATCTTAGGGATCTCGCCGTGGGACTACAAACTCGAGCACAGAGGTGTTACAGGTTTCCCACCTCAGGCCGACATTCACTCACACATTCATACAGAGGTCAAAACATTCCCTCCCTCATTTTGCAGGTGCCCTTTTCCTCCCCCTCCAGGAGAGGCCTGTTCCAAAAGGTGAGCAGAGGTTGGTCTAGCACAGTCTCTTTTACCATAAAGTCTAAGATTTAGAGAAACTCCCTAGTTGGCCTTGGGTCTGTTCCAAGCTGCAGCTGAGGCGGGGCCTCGGTTCCTCCTGTTGGTCTGATGCTGAGCAGAACCCTGCTCTTTGGGAACCCATTTCCCAGGGAGCAGATGAGGGCCCGGTTAGGGCTGCTGTCTTATTTAGTCAAAACAAACAATTGAAATACATTTAAATACATGAAGCTTAATTCTTAATTTCTAATTTTTGAGGCTCAATGCCTTTTCTTTTAGGACATTTCCTTTAACCATCATCTCTAATATTTAGTCTTCTCATAAACCTAACATTCCACAAACTTTCACAACATTTCACAAACCTTTTGCAAATCTAACTACCATACCTATTTTCTTTCATACTTGATGGTTTTCTGTTGTTTACCCTTTAAAAAAAATGTCCTTTAAAAGAGGCAATAACAGTAGACCTCATCTTAAAAATCATTATATCCCAATTAAGTTAGCAAGATTGTAACAGAACACAGGAGTACACCTGGAAACAGGGAATTAGCATACATACCAGGAGAATGAAGAAATTCCAATGAATTTCTCAGAAATCAGTTTTCCTTTCTGGCTGTTAGATGTGTTGGTATTACACATGGGAAAACAAACTTTTAAAGGAATTACAAAAGTGATGTTATTAGGTCCTAGGTAAAAACACAATATCATCTTTTGTGAAGCTTCATAGAAATCAAGATAAAACAAAATATTTTAGTCAGTACGTACTCAGGCCTTTTATGTTGTTCTTAAGTGTGCACGTGCATTTAAATTGAGCATGCCAAATAATAAAGAGTCAAAAAAAACCAAGATGTAATTATAAGCGCGCAATAATTTGAAATGGCCATACCTTTGTTATTTTGAAACATAAAACACGCATATTATGGAAAATCCAGATAACTGAGCAAATCAAAACACTTAGAGTAACTCTTAAAATGAGATCATCATAAACACAGCACAAAAAACGACAGACAGTTCTTCTGGCCCCTCCAGTACAAGGGGGGGCAGGGGCTTTCTTTCCTTAAAACAAACATTTGCCGCCCTAGGAAGTGGGCCATTCATCAGAACAGAGGGTGGTAAACTTCATCCCCCAGGAGGCCGGCTGGTCTGCAAGGCCGGCCACCCTGAGCGGCAGAAAACCTGCTAGTTTCCTTTCCTGATTTCCCTAACGTCCGTCAGATGGTTAATAGTCAAGTCAAGGGGCGTTGATTGAGTCTGTCCCATTATATACTTAATTTCTTGAACACAGAAATACCCTAGAAACACAGAGAACGTCACAAACGAACCCGACAAATATCTGCAGCACCTGGTCCTTAAGCACTCGCTCGAGCGGTTTTTCTCCCGGGGGAAAAAAGAAGAAGAAGAAGAAGCCGGCAACAGAGGAGTCCGGAGGCCCGCTGCAGTTCGGGTACATCCTCCTTCTCCGAAAAGAAAAGTTTCACCATGAGCTCAGTTGGGAAAATCCCATCCAGCTGCGGCTTACTCGACAGGGTTGGGTCCAATTGGGAATCCTTCATCCAATTGCCCAAGCCTTATGGGGAAGTTCAGCTGGGAATCCTGCCTCCAACTGCAACTTCCCCCGAGGGTCCGGCTGGGAATCCTTCATCCAACCGCTACCCCCTGCTGGCCCCGGGGGCGGACCGTCGTCAATCTCCCCCTGCGAGGTCCCGGGTACGTCTACCCACCTCTCGACGGGCACAGCCCCAATTTCATCCCACCTAGATGGCCTGGAAAAGAAACTGACACGAGAGACCACAGACACAATGCACAAGACACAGGACAATTCAGGAGCTCCACTTACCTCCAACCCTGGTCGTCGGCTCCTCCGAGTTGGGTCAGGGGCATTCCCGGCCAACGCACCATATGTTGGAACCGAAGTTCCTTCAGGCCCCTTACCCAGACCCCGAAGGAGACACGAGAACCACTAGATTGCTGTAAAGACATGAGGCAAGATTTATTAAACTGGCGCGCGCCAGGTCCGTCTCCCTGCTCAAGCAAAAGAGAACGGCCCCGACTGAATTTGGGGCAGGGTTTTTATATGAAAGCAACTGCATTGGAGCAATTACATGCAGTAAAAATTCCACTACACTACACACAGAGAGGTTGAGTTGGTTCACAGATGTTTCAGCCGATAACCTCGCCCCAGGCGGTTCCCGGCACGCCCAGGGTGAGAAGTTCAAAGAAGTCCAAAAGGTGAGATATGCAGGCAGGCTCTGGTCAGCCCACCCGCGGTGAGTTGGTGCCTGCAGGAGAGTTTGCCGCTTCTTGCTGGAGATTTGAATTTTTCGCTGGTGGGAACTTGGGCTTTACAGCGGGAACCTGAGTTCCACACTTTCTCTTCAGATAAGGAACCATTTTTAAAAGAAAAGTCAAGTTCAGTACAAACATGATTTTTTTCAGCCCATAGTTGGTTGAATTTGCGTTCAGATTTCAGATAAAGAAGACCAACTGCTTGTGTTCCTCGCATGGTTCTTCTTTAATAATACATGTGTGTTTCTATAGCAGTCAACAAATTCTGGCATACCTATAAAAGTAAAACATGAGTCTTCCTCTGGGTCTCACCCTAGACCAGAGATGACATTTCTTTCCTCTCAAATCAAAATGTGATCTTCTAAAAAGTAATTTGAATTTTTCTAAAAAGAAATCAATGGACATTTTTAATAAAAGAAGTGGCATATTGTGCCTAGTTCAATTCCTTCCACCTACCCTCCAGTGCCCCTTGGTTTTCAGTTCTTTCTCCAGACATGTTAGAAAGACAGAGAAACCATAGAATCAGCGAAGCATGCAGAAGTACCACGTGCACACAAAGGAGTGCTCTAAAGCAGCCCCGTACATTCATTTTGTCACTTATCTCTTGATGTATCACCAGTGGATTTGGCATGATGGAACTCGGATCTGGGAGTAATGTAGGAGATGGGTGAGGGTGAGGCCATGACCTGACATGTAGGCACCCATCTGGGACTCGTGACTTGTGAGTCACTGCCAGCTCGGAGTACTGGCCACGTGTCCAAGCTGCGCATCAGTGAGTAGGTTGTTTGCCAGCATTTGAGAGTTAAAGCTTCCTCTGTGAAGTTGGTGAATGCTCACTCCTAACCACTACAGTTTTTACAGGTCCATACACTGAGCCATTCAGACAGTGGGATTAGCTTTCTATAGTTATGACAATTGGAAGTAGTCATCCTTGATTATTCCTGTCCTCTCAGATGTGGACAGTAATCGAACAGATTGTTGGCATTGTTAGACAAGCACTCACATCAAATATCTTTAGATCTCTTGACAGTGTCTTTGCAGTTCATTTGTTGCTGTGTTAATTTTGTCCTCTTGTTGCTAAGTAAATACAGGCCCCAAGGAACTTAGGAAAACAAAATGTTTATTCTTGGCTTACAGTTTCTGGTTAGGGTCCATCAGCTTGGTAGGAAGAGTTCATGCCCACATCATGATTAAGGAAACTAGCCACACTCTATCTGCAGGGAGAGCTTGAAGGGCACATTCTCCAGCTTGGCAGTCTCTCAAAGTGGACCGGTTCTCTCTCCACTATCTCCCTGCCTTGTAGGTTATATCTTCCCATATCAGTCTGATAATCTCCCACAGTCTTGCTCACAACTTGCCTTAACTAAATAATTCTTCATAGATGTGCTGTTACAGTCAGCCTGCAACATCGCTGATAAATGACCATCGAATAGCTTAAGGGAACAAGGGTTTATTCTCTAACGATACCTGGTTACAGTTCTCAGTCCAGCTTGACAGTAGAGCATGCACCAACACCAGAGCCGAGGGAACTGGCCACACCATCACTGCATAATGGCTGAGATATGGACAATCCTTACTTGCCAGACCAGCATGTCTGGCCAAGTATACAGAAGGATGCCAACTCTCTCAACCAGCTCTCTGTGATTTATGCAGGGCCTAATCCCATCCACCATGGGCTGGGTCTTCCCCATCAGCTAGACAATGTCCTTCAGGTTTGCTCTGGGTTTAACTCAACAATCAACTCTCTACAACTGTGCCCCGAGCTCAAACCCTCAACAGTCAAGTTGACACCTGTGCTTAACTATGACATGTACCAAGATCAATTTTCAGTTGTTGACACCTCCATCTAACTGCAGAGTCACCATAGTTAGTGAGAATAGATTGCAGGGCCTCATGCACAGAGACAAGCACTCTACCACTGAACTACATCTCCTTTTTTTTTTTGAGACAGGATCTCTGTAAATTAATAAAACTGGCCTTGAAATCCCTCTGTAGCCCAGGCAGGCCTAGAACTTGCAATCCTCTTGCTTTTAGAATAGCTAGCACTACAGAATGAGTGTCTCTGCACCCTGTAATTAACTGTTTATAGAATTAACTGTTAATTCTTAACTGTTTTCCTCGGACATCTGTGTATGTTCCTGGAGTCTCTTGGCACCTTTCCCTAATTCTGTCTGCTTGTCTGAAGGAGGCTAGCTCAGGACTGCTGCTTGCCGCTTGCTGCTAACCCTCTTCTCTCTCTGCAGATCCGAGTGATGGTGGACCTGTGTAACAGCACCAAGGGGATCTGCCTGACAGGTAGGCAGCCACTGCTGGCCTGTGCCAGCCAAGGGGCGGGGCAGAATGTACACTAGGAGCACTTACGTTGTAGATGCACATTAGCTGCTCTCACTAAATGCTTTCACTGGGAATAAAACCAGCTGTAATGTAATTATGAAGAATAATTTTTGTGGTATTGTCACAGAACTATAGCCATGGAAAACAACAGGGACTTGGTGAATTAGAAATGTGTGTGACTCTGACCTAGGGCCACAGAGTTTTCTTTATTCCCATTACTTTTAAAAGGAAAATAAAAGAATTTGCTCAATGGCAAAGTTCTGTTATGGGAAAAACAGTTCTCTTATCAGAAGCAATTACTTCCCTCTCTACCATATTAAAAGCATGAATATCAAATCTTGGGTCAAGAAATGGCTGATGGGGGGCTGGACAGGTGGCTCAGGGGTTAAGCCTCTGCCTTGTAGGCAGAAGGTCCTGAATTCGGATCCGAGACCCCACATATAGATGCCGGGCAGAAGCAGGGGCAGCCTGCGTTTCTGGTCCTGGTAGGGCGGAGCCTATGAATCCCAGGGCAGAGTAAAGCAAGGAGGAGGTGGAGGCGTCCATAGTGGTTCCCGGATTCGTCCATGGTTCTACACACACACACACACACACACACACACACACACACACACACACACACACACGCACATACATGCACACACACAATTGAATAAATAATAATAATAATAAATTTTAAAAAAAGAAATGGCTGATGGAAGGGAGTATATATTTGTTTTTGTTTTGTTTGTTTTTGAGACAGGATCTTGCTATGTCACCCAGATAAGCTTCAAACTTATGGGCTTTTCCTACCCCAGCTAAGTGCTGGCGTTACCAAGGTGTTTCTCCATACTTGGCAAAGTGAGGTTTCAACATGACTATCTATGTGATCCCGACGTGCCACCCAAAGAGCATGCTTTGTGTGGATGAGGGTTTCAGAACGTGAGGCCAAGGGAATCTCAGGCCCAGGGCAGCGGCCCTCACTGACCCCCAAGCTCAGAGACACTCTGGCCAGGCCAGGGAGGGCCATGTGCAGCTGAGTCCAGTCAAGCTCCGCCCCCCTCCACAGAGTAGCCACGTTCTGAGGAGACTCAGAACTTACCTGTGCATTTATAACCCGACAGCAACGCAGGAAGTAGTGGCTTCCCACCCTCCCCGCCATTCTGGCCATCAGGACAATCAAGAAAATAGACTCTGAAATCTGAAACTCCCTGGGAACCTCTGGAACTGGGAGGAGCTGTGCAGACACAGGAATTTGTCTCCCAAGAGGTTTTGCGCATCTCTGACAGCAGAACCATACTGGAGCAGTTGTCCATGATGCCAATCTCCTGCTTCCCTGCTGGACAAGCCTTTTCCTTGGTGCTCAGACTTAGGAAAGGAAACAGTGTGGCCAAAATAGCTTCTTCCAATGTGGCCATATTAAATACATTTCCTTTTATGCTTTTCATTGTCAACTTTAATTCCTATTAATTTAATGAGAGCAGCTGACCAAACCAGAGACACAAGCCTGGCTCTCATGGTGAGTGGGATGGGTAACAGCTCCCTTGAACTTTAACAAGATAGCCACAAGCTGATAGTTTCTCTGGGCCTCACACAGTCTGTTTCCAAAATCTGGGGGACCCTCCTTACTTCCTGCAGGGCAGAAAGGTCTGCACCAGCCACAGGACTATCAGGAACCTGGCAGTTTTCTACAATGTTCTCCCATTTGTCTTACTACTTGAGATTAAGTTTATTCCAAAGAGTGACTCCTGTGAGTGCATGGATGGAGATGGGAGCTTCACTCGGGAACCTCCATTCCAAGTGGTCCCTTTTATTTGCCTCAGAGAGAGAAACTCTATTACTCTGGCTTCTTGGGAAACACTAATTGAATTATTAAAGTCGCATTTCGGTCCTCAAGAAAAATTAAGTATCTTCAGAACAGCTTAGTCCTTTGTTCTGAAACTCAAACTTGTGTGGTTAAGCACCTTCTTTCTGTGGAAGTCCCTCTTCAGAGCTCCGGCAGGTGACAGTAATAAGTGCTAGAGAAATTGTCAGAGGGCTGGGCTGACAGTCACAAAAGCCTTGTTGAGAGGCTCAGAAAAAGCCTCTTCCTTTCTGATTTTTACCGCGACAAGCCTGAGAGCCAAGCTGCATGGCAAATGCACAGGACAGAGCTTTTGAGACCACTTAGGGGAGGGTGGCGAGTGGCAGGAGTAGGGAGTGTAGCCGAGCTGGAAATGGGTTTCACGGGTGATTCTTTCTCACCTCAGAAGCTTTTCAAAAGCCAACACGTTCTTCTTTCATGTCAGCTTGAAATCAGGTCTCCTTTTACACGGAAAGCTCTTCAATTAAAAACTTAGGTGTGAAAAGTACACATTACCCAGTGGGTCACACAAGTGAAAAGATTTGAAAATAGGAGGGAGTCCGGCAGGGGAGATGAAGGGTTATAAGGGGAAAAGGAAGGGGGATGGGATTTGGGACTAAGGACTGAAAATATTATAAAGTCTATATTCATGTATACAATATTAAACAATAAATAAATAGTACACATTATCAAGCAAGCACACTTTTAGAACAGATCATTCTGCCTGGATTTGAAGGGTAAATGACTGAACCCAGGACTTCACTGTACAGCTTGAAGTGTGACGGAGAACCTAGGTCCCCAGAGCAAGAGGATGCTGGGTCAGAAAGTCCTCCAGCAGAGACTGTGTCCCCAGAGCAAGCTCTAACTTTACCCCAGCCTCATCTTTTATGAGCCACATTTATGGGAACTGGGAAGCAGCTCATTGTCCAGTATGAGCAGGGTCCTGAGTAAACGGATATGCAGGCATCACTGTGGAGCTGGTCCAGCTGTGACCGTTTCCTCCGCCCTAGTTGCTATGGAGACAGAGCGGGGCGCTGGTTGTTCCGGCCAGCCAGTCACATGTCAGATCAAAAGAGAAGGTGATTCCCTAACTGCAGTTAGGCGTTTTGCTAGGTCAGAGTTTGGCGAAAAAGAGTCAGCATGTTCTGCTGCCTCAGGTCCAGAGTACAGACTTCGGCCATACCTGCGTCCCATCATCTCAGCAGAGACTCCAAGATGGCTCCCCAAGAACAGAGCTTTCTCTCAAGGCTAAGTCTGGATTACCTCACTTCATGTGGAGGAGTCTTACTCACCAGAGCCCCCCACTCACAAGGTCCTTTTTTTCCATTTTTATTTATTTTTTCTACTTTTACAAGCATAGCAAGTATTCATCCCAGCTTCCCTCCCTTCTCCCTTCCTTTAATCCCCTTCTTTTCCTTCACCATTCCCTCCCACCCTTCTGTCTCTATGCTTCTATGGACCTCAGGGTTCACTCTAGCTTGTCTACTGCTGTGGGGGCTCAGGCCTCTAAGGTATTCGTTACCTCTCTTCAGGCCACCCCACTGATAGGTGCATTTCCCTTCACTCATCCAGCTTTAGACCCAAGGTTTCCATTGTGAGTTCCTATTCTATAGGTATAATAACATCTACTTATGGAACAGTTTGATGTACTGTCTTCCTACTTATAGGTTTATTGGTTGTCTTCCCTATTAATCTATTTCCTCCCCTATTTTAGGTTCTTGTTCTAGTTCACAGTAACAGAGATGGGTACCATTCTGACAAGTGAGTCTTGAGTCCAATCAAGAAAGCTGTTGGTTGTCTCCTTGATATTCATGCCACTATTACACTGGTAGTTATCTGTTGTCATGGTGATTTATATTGCAGCTTACAGATCTCGTGCCATTGATGGGGCTTGTGATTATTTCTCTCCCCCAGCAGCTTCTACAGTATTCCTTGGTATTGTGTAAGTTATCCAGCAAGGAGAAAGTCCTCAGACCAGTTCTAGTTGATATTTTTTGCCCATGTTCTATAATCCATTTGTGTTGCATCTTCAGTAATAGGGTCTTACTGAGTTTTTAGAGAGCAACCAAGAGCCATGGCAAAACCCTATAATGTTTTGGGGCCTTTAAAACCTTTCTGACCAACATTTTATCAGGAAGTGCCACATCCCTGTTGCTTCAGTATAATTTTGTCCCTGGGTTCTAAGTGAATCATCTCAAGGGCTCCCCCTCCCCTGTTTTCTTCACTCTATGCTCCTCTGCATAGGGACTGCTCATTCTTATTCTTTTCTTTAAAAGACACTTTTTGATATATTACTAGCATAGGATGTTCCTTTGGGGTTGCTTCCCACAATCTTTGGATTTTTCTATAAGTCCCTCTGCCCCTCCTATCCCCCATGTCCCTTCTATCTCCTATCCCCTCATTCTCTGCTTGATATTTTTCTCAATTATTCTCTCCCTCACCCTTGTTCTGGGAACAAGGATCATTTTTTGAGGGCGTGCTAATGCTGACTAAATCATTTACTAGAAATATTTCACATCATGTCAGAGAGTCCATGACCACCTGTGTGACAGTCACGTGTGGCACTTTGTGAAAACAAAGGTTCAGAGCTTGCTGTCAACCCACAATGACCTACTCTCTCCGGATGGTACTTAGGTCCATTTTCAACAGCGTGGAGGATAAGTCTGTAAGTGCAGTTGGAACTGTGGCCAGGTTGTCAATAGAGTTTAGGAAGTTTTCAGGAGACTTTGGCCAGAGCTGACATTTCTCAAATACTCAAAGTGCTTGCCAAGTCCTGCCCATAGTAGTAGTTATTGGGTTCCCCAGAGGCTCTGGAGGCCCATTGCATACAGTACTTTGCCTCCTACAGTCCATGTGTCCCTGCATCTGCGTGCCTCCTACAGTCCGTGTGTCCCTGCATCTGCGTGCCTCCTACAGTCCGTGTGTCCCTGCATCTGCGTGCCTCCTACAGTGTGTGCTTGCATCTGTGCGCCTCTGAACGGGCCTCCATCCCTTGGGAAGCTGCTTAATATCCTGCTGTCCATCCATCAACCCTTCTGCCAGGTGTCATCTGCTGGTAACATCACGCAGCCACAGAGGATGTGGCCAGACCAAAGCCATTTTCAGCCAACTACCCTCAGACATCTGCTCTGAGAGTGCAGCAGTCCAGATGGCATTCATCAGTGTCCTGGGGCACATTTACCTGAAAGCATCGAGTCTTGCCTATTCCATCGACACTTGTCTGCTTTCTCTGCACCATTACCTATCACTTTGTCCCTGATTTTGACCACAAAGATCTGGATACTTTCTCTGCCCATGTCTTCTCTGTTCCTCTGTGCCTGTCCCTCTGTCTCTGCTTCTCTTGCATCTGTTACCTACTTCTATTCGTCTTCCAGCTGCAAAGACAACCTCAGATTCACACTGACATTTCAGCATCACCCCCAGCTTAGGATCTACATCACTCCCCAGTGACTCTCAGTGTCTACACCTCTTGGCTTGGCACGCAAGTGCTTCTCTGCTAACCCACCGCCTGCCTCTACTTCCTCTCTCAACCTTACCAATCCTCTTCCTCTCTCCTATCGTGAATCTCGAGTATTCTCTTTTGCACCCTGCATCCGGCTGCCGCATGAAGGGCCCAGTCCTTCCTGCCAGGCCCATTACTAGGTCCACTGTTGCTTCTTTGGTGCGTAACTCAGAGCCTGCCTTCCTTACAATGCGCTCACAAACTTTCCTTCTGGGGGTTCCATACAGAGCCCTCATATTATCCCATAGAGACTGATTTTTTTAAAGCAGAGTTTGGTGAGCTTAAATGTGCTCAGAAATTCTTGAAGGATCACAGGCTCAGATGTGTGCAAAGACCTTCACACTCCTCTGGGAGTCAAGTACGCTGTGGAGAACACAGGCTTCAGCCTCACCGGGCAGCCGAGTGCTCACATCACCTTGCTGAATAAACACGCTGATTTCTGGACGCAAAACCATTTGTTCAGTTATGTGTAAATGACTCATCCAGACCACTGAAGTCTGCAGATTATCTCACACTGAAGAAGGCATTTGTTATCTGACCTGGGCTCTCAAGTTTTCACAGACTCCGAAACAGAGATTCTGCATGTGCTTGTGTCAGCCATTGGTGGCCTGGGGGAGGGGGATGAGCTGGCTGAAAGCACTCGGCCTGCTTCGGTCCTGAAGTGACCCCATGGCCACGGGTCACAGCTACTGTACCCACCTTGAAGAGAAGCAGCATGTGGATCTGTGGAGACTGGGATCAGATTGGGAATTTTTATGTCTGTTAAAACTCGAGCAGAAGAGGTTTGATGGATAAATGAATCTTTGGAGCAAATATAACGAGTTCTAAATAAAAGGTGTGAGATTGGATTCCTAGGGTAGTGGGTGAGTGGTACATTTTAGGAAGAGAGGGGATTTTCTGCTTGTACTTTATCGTCTCATTTCTTCTTCTGTTGTAGGACCACCTGGCCCAGCAGGTAAGAACCCATCGTAGGTCAAGGGGAGGCTCTGGGTGGCTGGGGGTCCAGATCTACAGTAGAAGGGACACTGGCTACAACTGCATCCTTCTCTGGAGACGGCTCTGGCCATTTCCCCAACTTCCCTGCTCCAGAGCAGACAGAAAGAAGCAAGATGGAGGGAAGAGCGTGGGTGCTGGCCGTCTCGCTGCTGAAGGGGTCACATCCACTTCCATGAGGATGCTTTTCATTGTTCCTATTTCTGTGCTTGACACAGGACCCCCAGGAGTCGGTGGGCTGCCAGGACACAATGGATCTGATGGACAGCCTGGTCCCCAGGGCCCAAAAGGCGAAAAAGGAGCAAGTGGAAAGAAAGGAAAAATGGGTATCACGCATCTTTTTCCTTGTTTCTTGTGTTGAGAACAACAGCGCCGTGTGCTGCGTGGCTGCTCTGACTCCCATGGGAAGCCATGTTGGGGAAGCGCCTTCCTCTTGGCCCAGCCCTGACAAATGTTATGACATCGCAGAGGAGACCGGCTCCCTGGGATCTGGCTCCCCTTCCATGTTCTCTGATGCAGTGGTAAATGTGAAGCAGTCTGCTTTGTAGCAGACCCCACTGACAATGCCAAATCCTGGTTCATGGCTCAGCTCCTAATTCAACTCTCTTGCCTGTTTTTCTATAAGTCCTTGTGTTTGACCGACAGTCAGGGACTAATAATACTCTAGTGAAGAAATAGTTCTCACTATTTGAGTATAAAGGCAGCATTTAGGTCTCCCCAAGACGACAACATAAGGCTCCATTTTAGGCACCGTTGCAAAGATGCGCTAGAATCTGAGGGGCATTCCTTGTACACTGCATGGAGATATCAAGATATCAAGTCCTCTGCACAAAAGTCAGAGGCACTCTGGGCTGGTGACTTGGGGAGCAGAGAAAAGCAAAGGCTGGTGCGCATCCTGGCCAGAGGCCTGAGCCAGAATAAGGCAGGTTCTGAAAGGCTCTCAGCATTGATCAAGAAGCCTATGGAGATGCTCTGGGAATAACCACCCAAAGAAGGCCAGGGCACAACATGGTGGGGACTTAAAGACAGTGGGGCAAGACACTACTGGCCCTTAGTCACCAGGCAAGGTCACTAATGAGGGGCAGAACACAGCGGATTTTACCAGAGACCACCAGGTCTTCTCTGTGCAGCCTGTTGGCTCTGCGGTTTGAGCTCACCTGCTCAGGCCCTGGCCTAGGAGAGATACCAGAAGATTCTTGCAAATAATGCAGTTCTCCTTTTGAGACCCTATGCTGTTATTCCCATAAGCTATTTAAGTGAGAATCAGTAGGGAGAGAGAAAATTGTTGAACACCTCTGCCCCTTGGCAAACCCACCTGCTCATGTTCCAGGGCAGCCTTGCTGATGACAGTGGGCACATGCTGTTCAAGGCAACCCATCCTCAGCAGGCCAGCGATTACCATAATAATTACAGAGCAGGGTAATAATTATGACTGTTAGCACTTGTCAGCATAGAATAATGATAACTACAAGAATGTGCAGACATTTGCTTCATGCTGGGAAAGGCCAGGCCAAGTGTGATGGGGATATGGAAGAGTAACCTGCTAGAGGTACCGTGCTAGAGGTACCCTGCATGAAGTACCCTGCTAGAGGTACCCTGCATGAGGTACGCTGCTAAAGGTACCCAGCATGAGGTACGCTGCTAGAGGTACCCTGCATGAGGTACGCTGCTAGAGGTACCATGCTAGAGGTACTCTGCATGAGTACCCTGCTAGAGGTTGAGGTACTCTGCTAGAGGTACCCTGCATGAAGTACCCTGCATGAGGTTCCCTGCTAGAGGTACCCTGCATGAAGTACCCTGCTAGAGGTTGAGGTACTCTGCTAGAGGTACCCTGCATGAAGTACCCTGCATGAAGTACCCTGCATGAGGTTCCCTGCATGAGGTACCCTGCATGAAGTTCCCTGCTAGAGGTACTCTGCATGAAGTACCCTGCTAGAGGTTGAGGTACCCTGCATGAGGTTCTCTGCATGAAGTTCCCTGCTAGAGGTACCCTGCATGAAGTACCCTGCATGAGGTACCCTGCATGAGGTACACTGCTAGAGGTACCCTGCATGGAGGTTCCCTGCATGAGGTTCCCTGCATGAGGTTCCCTGCTAAAGGTACCCTGCATGAGGTTCCCTGCATGAGGTTCCCTGCTAAAGGTACCCTGCATGAGGTTCCCTGCATGAGGTTCCCTGCATGAAGTACCCTGCATGAGGTACGCTGCTAGAGGTACCATGCTAGAGGTACTCTGCATGAAGTACCCTGCTAGAGGTTGAGGTACTCTGCTAGAGGTTCCCTGCATGAGGTTCCCTGCTAGAGGTACCCTGCATGAGGTTCCCTGAATGAGGTACCCTGCTAGAGGTTGGTAGGAAAGGGAAAGCTCAAGACAGAGTGCTCTGGCCTTTGGATGCATGCTAAGCATGCAGCCACAGTCCAGGTAGGGCAGAGAATTTCATCCATTTGTGGGGCACATGTCTACGGGGCAGGTGCTGCTCTAGACACTGGAGGCCCAGAAAGGACACAGCCATAAAACATCTGCCTTACGGAGACACAGGGGAGTGTGGCCTCCTCGCTGTGAAGGTTTGCTGAAACACCCTAGCAAGACCTCACTAGGATAAATGACATCAACATCCATCATATGCAGACAAATGCAGAAGCTTCATATGTCTTTTTCTACGGGGGTCAAGGAGGAAGAACGGGAAACTTTTGAAAGCTATCAGTCACAGAACTAATGGGTCTGCACAGAAATTAGCATCAAGATTATCTGTGGAGTTTGAATGGGCCCATGGGGCAGCCATTATCTTCTAAGGAAAGTGGATCTGGTGTTGGCTACGATCCCCGACCTTGTGTTCTGAGACAGACCATAGGATTTCCAGTGGAGATGTAAGGAACTGGGCTTCTGCTTGACATACCCTGGTCTTTACAGATAATGGATTCCAACGAGACCTTCCCTACCATACGTGCATAGAGGACCTCGGTATTGATCCCACATTGAAAGTCTAATTTCCTTTAGATCATCTCGCTGAAGGAACTGGGAAGCCTCAGAGGAAAGCAATGAGGAGGTAGAGCAATCCAAGACGATTCCTGAAGTCACCCTTCACAGCCTTCGCAGGAGCATACACTCAAGTTCCCTTACACACACACACACACACACACACACACACACACACACACACACACACACACAGGCATGCATGCACACACAATTGTCCTCTGACTTCCACCTGTGTACCACAGCATACATGTGTGTTCGCTGTCTCGCTCTCCTTCTCCTCCTCCTCCAATGAAATGTTTTTTAAAGACAAGATAAATAACTTCTTCATGTCATCTCTTTAGCTATTTTGCTATGGAACAGACCAGTTGCATCCCATAAAACTGAATGTCCCACATTCTTCCCAGTTCTGGCAAACACATTCCGGTGTCTGCTACTTTAGGGTCAATACTCACTCAGTGTATAAGCAATTATCTTTCTGTGCCTAAAAGAGACATAATGCTGTCAGTGGTGGGCTGAATGTTTTCTGTGACCACCAACACTCCATGCCTCAGAATCAAACATTTTCTCTTTCCATCCGTCATCTCTCATTTTTCCATTTAAGAGTTAATGCTGCTGCGTCTTCTCTAAAAACCAAATCTTTATTTAAAAAAAAATAAAAATAACACCTCCTCTCAGTCAGTCTTAAGACTGGATTTTGTGCCACGCTGTCAGCCCTTTCCCTTAGTCAGCGGCAGATGGCACTGTCAAAAATAGTTTGTTCTCCTTCACCCTGCTGTGAAGATGAGAAGTGACCCCAGCCCCAGCTATCACAAAACCCCCGACTCTCAGACTAGTGAAACCGTTTGCTCTGGGCAGGCAACCCACGAGCACAGCACAGTCACTTCTGACTCAGGAGCCGGAAGGCAGCTTCTGCCTATTCGCTGGCACACGCCGCTGGCTCAGAACCAACCAAGCGCGACTGGACAAGCAATGTCCAGGGGCAGACCACTCAGCATCACAGAGCCACTGCACAGGACTGCACCCCTGTTCCTCACGGTGAATGGTGATTGGATAACGCTCTGCTTCACACACATCTCAACCAATGCAGAGCCAAGGCGACTTACAATAAAGATCAGTTTTGATAATTAGAGAGCTCCATTGGTAAAGTGCCTGCCATCAAGCATGAGGACCTGAGTTCAGATCCCAAATACCCACATAAAAAGCCAGACATTGTGGCCCATGCCTACAATCCCAGCCCTGGAAGACAGGGAGATCCTGGAACTCACTGGTGACCAGGCTAGCTGAAACATAAGTTCCAAATTCAGCAAGAGATCTGCCCCGAAATAAAACAGGTGGATGGTGATTGAAGAAGACACTGGACATTGAACTCTGGCCTTCAAATAGGTACATACACACACACACACATACACACATCCACATGTAATGTGCACTTGCATAAGCACAAACACATGCGACACATATATGGGCAGAAGAAGGCTGTACTTAGACAAAACATCACCCTCCTTAACAAAAGCTGAAAAGTGGCAGTGCCCAGGTGGAGACAGAAATCCATCCTCGAGCAAAGACCTTTGACAGGTTCAAATACTACAGTCAAGCTCTTCGGAAAATGAGCATTTTCCTATTGCGCATATGGCCTTTTTGAGAAAATAAATAAAAGGCATCCAAGGTATGAATAAAAGAAAGGAAGGGGAATCAGATGATGGGGTGCAAAGGCTCTTGTGCTAGAATCAATTTTGTCTGGAAAACCTTGGAGTAACCAGCAGATACCGTTTCCTGAGAGCTGCTGAGTCCGGGTCATGCGACACCTTTGCAGCATCAGCAGCACTTGGAGCGCTGTGAGGCAGGACTCTATGGCAACCATTTAGTCTTTTGTCTACCTCAGATAATGTGCAAACTGCTTGCTTGAAATACTAACAAGGGATGGTGCCCTCTTGTGCCCAGCCCAGCGGAAGGGCTTTTGTTAACAAGGCCACTTCCAGGCCTAAGTCCTGATGACCATGAGGAATGGTTCTCAGTGCTGCTGTGAGCTGCCCTCACGCCACAACTCCGCCTGCTCAGCCATCCGTCACCAAGTCGACCATCCTCAGTGCCAAGCCATGGCAGAGCACGTGCTACCAAAGGAGGGTCCTGCTCCTTCTCCCACCTCCTCCACCTCCTCCTCATCCTCCTCTTCCTCCTCCCACCTCCTCTACCTCCTCCTCCTCCTTCATCTACTCCTCCACCTCCTCCTCCCACCTCTTCCACCTCCTCCTCCTCCTCCACCTCCACCTCTTCCACCTCCTCCAACTCCTCCTCCTCCTCCTCCACCATCCACCACCAGCCTCTACCCCCCACCCCCGTGCTCACACTCTTCCATGTCCTCTTGTGGCAGCTGAATTTCATGTTTTCACTTGTTTTTTGTGGTAGTTGTTGCTGCTGCTAGTCCTGCTGTTCACTTTCTGATCCAGTGTCTTACACAGCCCAGACTTGCCTCGCACAGTCTTGCACTTGCCACTGACCCGAGATCTGTCACACACTCTGATGAAAACTCCCCCTTCACTGACAGAACTTGAAAAGAACCAGTTGGAAGATAGGTAGATGGGAAGTTGAACTAAAGACCCCTAAAGTGCCTTCCAATCTGGGCTCTTTGATTCTCTGGGTTCAGTTGTTCTAGAATCTGACATGGATCAGGAGGTCGGATGATCCAGGTATGGTATTTAAACTAGGTATGGGCAGGGATGTAGCTCAGCTGGTAAAGCATGCATATCACAGGCACACTGCTCTGAACTTAACCTGCCTCGCTGCATAATTAGGTGTGCAGATGCCTGTTACCCAACTGAGCAGTAGAGGTAGGAAGAGTGGTCTGAATTCACAGCAGCCTAGGTTACGTAGTAAGACCTTGTCTCAAAATATTAATAAACTAACAGGCCTGGACAGAAGACATCTACAATTTCAGAGAGCTACAACTATTGGAGATTGGTCAAGTGAACGGAGCACAAAGGGAGAGGAAATAAGTGGGCAGTTACTTAGCTAAGGCCTCCAGCAATTGGCAGAGTAACTACAAAAAGCAAACTATCCTGAATGATGTTGGTTATGAACAGTGAGAGGAAATGGTTTGGCCTGTCCTAGCACCTGCCCTCGTCCCTGGGGTCAGCCCTCCCTGGGTCACCCTTTTTCTGGGGTCAGCTCTTCCCTGGGGTCACCCCTTCCCTGGGGTCACCCCTTCCCTGGGGTCAGCCCTCCCTGGGGTCAGCTCTTCCCTGGGGTCAGCTCTTCCCTGGGGCCAGCTCTTCCCTGGGGTCACCCCTTCCCTGGGGTCAGCTCTTCCCTGGGGTCAGCCCTCCCTGGGGTCAGCCCTCCCTGGGGTCAGCTCTTCCCTGGGGCCAGCTCTTCCCTGGGGTCACCCCTTCCCTGGGGTCACCCCTTCCCTGGGGTCAGCCCTCCCTGGGGTCAGCTCTTCCCTGGGGTCAGCCCTCCCTGGGGTCAGCCTTCCCTGGGGTCAGCCCTGCCTGGGGTCAGCCCTCCCTGGGGTCAGCTCTTCCCTGGGGCCAGCTCTTCCCTGGGGTCACCCCTTCCCTGGGGTCAGCTCTTCCCTGGGGTCAGCCCTCCCTGGGGTCAGCCCTCCCTGGGGTCCGCTCATCCCTGGGTCAGCTCATCCCTGTGGTCTTTGTCATTCTCAACAGCATCACAATTGTTATCTTTAGGTCACACTTGTCAGCCTGAACCCTTGGGGTTGTTCACTCAAACCTGCACAATGCTAATCAAACACATCCTCCTCTCGGGCCTAGGACACTGGTACATTTTTGTAACTCTTTTCACAGTTTTCTTGAGTTTTTTTCATAAAAGGTCATGCCAGCTGCAAGTGTAGTCTAATATACCCTATTCAAGCAACATGCCACATATTTCTTTTCTCCTGGGTTCACTGTATAACTGTATAGCAAAACTGATGAAGTGCACACCCTTGTCGGATAGAAAGCATTAATCTTTCTGTCATAAAGATAATGCTATCTATAGGGGTTTTTTTTACAGATTCCACTTTTTACATTGACAACATTCCTTTCTGTACCTAATTTATGAAGATTTTTCTCTTTTACTTTAAATTCTATTTGTCATTAGTGTATATGTGCATGATGCATGTGGATGGATATGTGCTATGGAATGCATGTGGAGAGCAGAGGAAGATTTTGGGGAATCAGTTTTCTCCTTCCACCTTCACATGGCTCCAAGATCAGCCTTGAGTCCTCAGGACTGTGCAGCAGGAACCATCCACCAGGGTGAGAATTTCCATTAAGGTGGATGTTTGATTTTAGTACCTTTTCTTGCTTAAACTTTTAATATTCTTAATTGCATTAATCATATGATTCAAAGCTTGCTGCCTACAGTGGCAAACAGCTATATTTACAAATCAATCTGATCCTGCCAATCTTTTCTTTAGCTTTGTAATTTGGGGCTGTGGCCATCTTTATCCCAGAAGTAGGTTAGTCTCATTTTTCCAAGGCTCTACCTGATATCCCAGTCAACATAAAACAAAAAATTCTGCTTCAAAGCAAATAAGAATTTATTCCTGGCAAACAGTGAGTGACTATAGCCGAGGAACACAGATTCAAGTTGCCCTAAATGGTGTGTTCAGAACTCAAAGATGTCTATACACTGTCATAACTAGGAACCACTGCACGCACTGGTGAAGGCCTTGGGTGGACAGGCCACAACCAGGCAGAGGACTCTGTTTTGCAAGTTTTAGAGTTGATCTCACAGCACTGTTTAATTTAGGACTAGTGGAGACTAGAGATTTTCTAAGTTTAATAATATTTCCAAGATAGTCATTTCATAGTCATGAGAATATGGTCAGACCCAAAGGATAAAAGTGGAGGGCTATGTTTCTTAAGAGCTACGATGTCCAAGATCATTTTGACTCTGAAACACACAAGGTTTCATCCCTCTGCAGTCACAAAGCTTTTCAGGCGAGACTGACCTCACAGTCTTCTTGTCCTCGTGCCAGGATCCAGGACCTTTAATATGCATCTAGCACTTCTGAGTGCAGCATCCCTTTCGACCGTTCCAGGTGCCCTCTCCATCAAAGGGTAGATGTTCAGTCTTGAGGCAACAGATGGAGTCAGGAATAAGTCCTACCGCTCGATGGTCTGTGGACTTCATACTGAAAGACTCGTGGTGTTCTTTCCATCTTCATTTCCTTTCATTTCCAAACTTCACCGCTCTCTCCCTTCTGCTGTGCTAATTCTAGTCCCCTCAGACTGACTTTCAGCTCCTCAGCTGCCCTTTCCACAGTGTCCCTGCAGCGTCTAGAATAAACCTAGGGTGTCCTGTCCACGCTGAGACACAGCTGCTATTGCTTCTCAGCTGACTTCAGTCCTGCGGATCCCACGCGGCTGCTCACAAGCGGCCGTGGATGTTTCCCTCAATCCCTGTCCACGGCATCTTCACCGGTGCTGTTGCAAATACAAGCCTTTGGAGCAGCAATGCCACAGAGTGAGGGTGGAGAAAGAATCAAAGACTGCTGAATTTGTCTTCGCCAAAATGACCTTAAAAAGCAGGTGACAGACATTTCATTCAAGGCAGGACTGCTGCATCCAGGAACTCACTGCAGTAAGACTTGTTCTTAGCAGACCTGCATAATGACTGACACACCAACATATAACCATAGACTATCAAGGAACTCAAGAGTGATAAGAACACACAGTGGAAATCTTGGGGACTAAAGCTGGATGAGTGGGGTGGCTGGAGGAAGGACCACTTGATATGTCAAAAAAGGCCTGAACCCCCTCCCCACAAGAGTATACAAGCCAGAGGGAACCCTGAGATCCATAGAAGCAGACAGGCAGAAGGGTGGGAGGGAATGGGATGGATGGATGAAAAGAAGAGAGGGAGATGGGAGGGAGGGGGTATGGAGGGAAGCAGGGATGAGTACTCAATATGCTTGTAGAACTAGAAAAATAAAAATTTTTAAAAAGCAGTGACAACCCCCATATCCCAGTGCGATCCCCTCTGTGAGGGCGGCACCGAGCCCCACTTGGCCTTTCCTACCTGCCCCCACTTGGCCTTTCCTACCTGCCCCCACTTGGCCTTTCCTACCTGCCTCCACTTGGCCTTTCCTACCTGCTCCCACTGTGGCCCCACCTCACCTGATTCATCTCCCAGCTGAGCCACCTGGAAATATTATTCTTTAGCAAATGTATGGTAGTATTACTGCCCTGAAATGGGGTTATGTGTTTGGCTTATAAAGATGTTTTACGAAGGCATAAAGAACTCTAGACGAGGGGACACATTTGTAATCCCAGCAGTTGGGAAGTTGAGGTAAGCGAATCAGGAGCCAAGGTCAATCACCGCAAAGCGGCATCCCAAGGATTCTTGCACAACAGAATGATATGTCATTTCTTTTCCCTCAGGGTCACCTGGAGCCATAGGACAGCCAGGAGAAAAAGGAGAAAAAGGAGATCCTGGTGAACTGGGCTCACCTGGCAATGAGGGTCCCCCAGGGCAGAAAGGAGAAAAGGGAGACAAAGGAGATGTGTCCAACGATGTGCTGCTGACAGGTAAATGGGCACCTGAGACATGCCTGTGCCTACTAGTCTTTGCCAACTGGCTCTGCCCACTGGGCTCTAGCTCACCCACCTTCATTCGCCAGCTTCTGCCTACCAGCCCTTGCTGCTCTAAGACAGGCTCTGGAATTCTGTCCTTCTGCTTTCTCCACTTGTTGTTTCTTTGTGCCTGTTTTCAGATGCAAGATCTCCTGTATCCCGGGCTGGCCTTAATCTCCTCCTTAAGTCCCCACGTGCTAGGATTATAGGAGTGCACCACCATGCTTAGTTTAGCATTGTATACCTTCAAAGGAAAGAAAATCGTGTGTGTCTCCAGATCTGATATCTAGCATAAGAGATTCAACAAACTCCAATCTAAAAGCCATGATAGTCCATGTGGTAGCTCACACTGGCAACTCCAGACCTAGGGAGGCTGCAGCAGGATGAGTCAGGCAGGCAATCAGACAACATCTTTAAAGAACAGATGTCAGAGCTTGCATTAATTCCACAGACAAGCCAGCACCATCCAGACCCTGACTTAAGGCCCTGGACCTGGAACTGAGACAAAATTCAGGGGCCGCTTCTACCTGGCTGCCTGGGGGGTGGGCCACAGGTGACCAAACTCCTCACCAGCATTCTGATTCATGGCACTGCACGGCAGCAAGGTCCCTTCGAGGGTGAGCATGAGGTCCAGTGAGAAGCGGTTGCCTAGCATGCCTTGCAAGGTTACGTTCCAGCACGCCTTCAAGGTTCCATTCACTGGAAGGAAAGGGAGATGAGAAGGGAATGACAGAAGGAGACAAGGTGGGGAATGAAATGCCATTGTACTGCGCAGGAAGAATTGGGATCTGCTGACGCCACAGCCGCTCACTCAGGCACTACAGCATGAATTCTCTGCCACTAAGCCTCCTTAGGGATCCCTCTGCCACCTCAAGAGGAGTTTGGCTTGTAAAACTCTTGACACAGATCCTACACGTGGATCTGCTGTGGCGGCTGCTCCCCTCAGCAGAGGCAGCGCTGATGCTAGTGCTGAGGCCGCTGAGTGAGCCCATGGGGCCTGGGAGCTGCGCTGCTGCTTCCTGTCACGGGAAACACGTCTCCCTGGACGCACTTCAGCGGTCTCTTCCTTTCTTCCTCTCCAGGTGCCAAAGGTGACCCAGGCCCCCCTGGCCCACCAGGACCCCCAGGCCCTCCAGGGCCCCCTGGAAGCAGAAGAGCCAAAGGCCCTCGGCAGCCAAACATGTTCAGTGGCCAGTGTCCAGGTCATCAAGGAAACCACCTCTTGCCCTAATGATCCCACCCCAGACTTTATGAAGATTTTTGACCCAAATGAGAGACCCCCCTGGAGCACGCTGCAGGGGGGGGGTACCCACTCTAGAGCGAGGACTGCAGCAGGCATGGAGTGGCCACCACTTCTCAGCCAGGCCTGGAATGCATGGCCACCCGTCCCTCAGCCCTCTCCGAGGGCAGCACACTGCTCCTCCTGAACACAGCCACCTGCCATGTCCTGGGGGGGGGGGGTATTAGGGACTTTTATAATGTAAGAGTGCACAGGAGCACCTCGAGGGCTAACCTTCAACTGTTTGCGGCTTAAAAAATTAGGGCTAGAAAATTAAGAATCATAGAAAATGTCTCTGCAGTGTAAAAGCGGAAAAGGTCACCCAGAATGCTTCACCTAACTTAAACCTGGAGAGTTACAACTCCAGGCTACCTTCAGCCGCAGACACAGGAGGATCCCGACTGGGTTTCTCTTTCATCTTCCTGAAAGCATTGTTTGGAATGCTGTGCTTTCTGGAAGATGCTTTAAGGTCATGTCAGAGCAAATCTGTGCCTTTGGAGAGGCCAACGCCATGCCCTCCATCGGCAAACTTAGAAATAATCCTGCCTGGCTGCTAGCACCAGAGGCGGCTTTGCTGTGTCCCCGGAAGCCACTGTCACTCATCCCCCAGTGTTACTCATCCACTGTGTCCCCAGGGGCTACTGTCACTCATCCACCTTATCCCTGGGGGCCACTGTCACTCATCCCCCAGTGTCACTCATCCACTGTGTCCCCGGGGGCCACTGTCACTCATCCCCCAGTGTCACTCATCCACTGTGTCCCCAGGGGCTACTGTCACTCATCCACCTTATCCCTGGGGGCCACTGTCACTCATCCACCACTGTCACTCATCCACCTTATCCCTGGAGGCCACTGTCACTCATCCACCACTGTCACTCATCCACCTTATCCCTAGAGGCCACTGTCACTCATCCACCACTGTCACTCATCCACCTTATCCCTGGGGGCCACTGTCACTCATCTGCCAGTGCAAGTTCTCTGTTCTGCTTCCTGTATGAGCCACGCAGGGGCTCTCACGGGAAAGGAGACCTGGCCTCAGAGCAGGCAGAATTCTGGTTTGCCAAAGGCTTAGCCAGCTGTGACAGCCAGGACCTGGGAAGCAGGTGGGGCAGCAGGGGCAGCAGGGGCAGCAGGGCTGGGACCGTGAAGAAGCAAGAGGATGCGGGCTTCCACTCTGCCTGCTCCGCAGGTGCCCCACGACTGCATCTGAATGTGGCCTCCTGCTCCGGTTTGGCTTCTTTAACACCTTTTAGTTCAGTTTCCAGGCCGAAGTGCCAACGACGCCTGTAACAGCTCCGCTGTTCTCAGATGGCACAGCCCAGAGAAAGTGCTCAGAGCTCATGTGGCACCGGCTCCTTTATTTTACTGATAAAGACCACTTCGGACTATCCTGAGATAGATTACATGATTTGGGCCCCTCAGGATTTGTGAGTGGTCCTGGATTTTCCAGAATCAGCCGCATTCCCCCCTAATCCCTTGTTTCCAGCCCAAGGTCCTACCTGTCATCTACCCGTGTTCTCTCTTGCTTCCATCACTCCTGGGTTCTCCTTCACCAAAGGCTGGACCGAGCCCATTCCTTAAGGGATGGCTGGAAGGGAAGGAAAATGGGTCAGAGCCATGTGAGCCACCGGCCAGCCACAACTCAGTCACTGGAAGAGAAAGGTCTGGAAGGAAAGGGAGGACAAGCCGGGAGATGTGCAGATCTGCTCTAGACTCCTGGCTTGTGTGGCCCGGGCTGAATCCCCTGTAAATCCTCTCCTGACGCATCTTCCACAAAGACAGAAGCCGTCCATCTAGCTTCCCAGCCGCTCCTCTGAAAGTGAAAACTCTTCGAGGGCATTGAACTGTGTGAGGGGCGCACACGCACTGGAGAGTGAGGCTGCAGACAGCCTGATGGGCTGAGTCAGGTGTCTTTCTCCCTGTGTGGACCACTGTAGCTTGAGTCATGTGTTGGAAACCTCATCCTCAACACAATGGTGCAGTGTTGACAGGCTGGGATCCTGGCATTGCTGACGCCACAGTTCTCATGAAAGGCTCGATACCAAGGCTCATGTGGCCTCCCTTAAAGGATGAGTCCAACCCCTTCCTCCCACCTATCACCACATGATGCCTTCTGCCTTGTCCAGACCTACTCTGGACTCCACCTGTAGTCATGGCCAACGCCCAATCTGCTGTGTTCTCGTCACTGCAAACGAGCAGACTGACGGACTCAGGGCCTCCTTGCCATACAGCCTCAGAACTGTGATCCTGGGTGCTTACCATGGAGGGAGGAGAAATGGAAGCGCATGGCATGGGGTTGCTTGAAGAACGAACCAGAAGCTCGGTGGACACATGGGTCACTTACAGGCTTGAAGGAGGCGGAGACCCTAATTATGAAGTTTTATAATCACAATGTGACAGTGACACTTACTTTGATTATTGTTATTTTAGGTGAAACATGTGCAGTTCCAAACGATGACACTTTGGTGGGAAAAACTGATGAGAAAGTCAGTGAGCATCGCCACCCACAGACAGGTATAAACCAAAGCATCCAGGGCACGACTCAGCATGCTTGGCGCCACAAAAAAAGTTCTGGACTGAGCCCCAGATCTCTCTCTCTCTCTCTCTCTCTCTCTCTCTCTCTCTCTCTCTCTCTCACACACACACTCGTTTTGTCTTATTTTCTGGTTAAAAAAAAACTTTTCTTTCTTTTCTTTTGACAGAATCCATGATCACATCCATCGGAGACCCAATCCAAGTACTGAAAGTTAAAGAGACTTTTGGAACTTGGATAAGAGAGTCTGCTAACAAGAGTGACAACCGCATTTGGGTGACGGAACATTTTTCAGGTACCTCTTTCAATGGATGATCCAAATCAATGCTGTAACCGCATCTGGTGCCACCTCCAGGCTTATTCTGTGTATCTGAAATCCTGCTGCTATTGCTGTAGTGGTCCTTACTTTTATTTCTCAGTGCTCCTTGTTTTAGAAAGCACAGAGTACCTTCCTCCATTGAATGTGCCAGAGCAGCCTGTACAGCTTCAGGCAAATTATTCAGCAGTAGGGAGCAAACAGCAGGACAACTTCAGGCCTTGTTAATCCACAGACCATAATGCAAGAGAGAAATTCTGCCATCCAAGTACTAGCCAACCCAGCCCTGCTTAGCTTCTGAGATCAGTAAATTCTTTGTGCACCAAAGTCTGGCATCATCCCATGACAGCACTTTTGGTTATGCTTCTCATGCGTCTGTTGGACAAAGGGCCCAGGGTAGAGGTGAGGTTTCAATCGAGTCACAGTGCCCTGAAGGTCGGCAGGACTTGTGAGAAAGAGCTGAGAAGATCCCATGTCTTCACTGCATCAGCGCTAATTGACCAGCTCAGCGGACCCTCCAGGCTGCCGGCTGAGAGGACTCGGGCTCGAAGGAAAGAGGAACAGTGCATATTAGCAGCAACTGCTGAGACGGGCAGCAAGCACTCCTCTTCTTGTTGGACTTGGGCTACTTGGTAGAGTTTAGAAACACCAGAGCTGGGCAGGGACAGAGGACACACACTCGCTGACCAGAAACAGGAAATTCTGTAACTAGTAGATCTGAAAGCCTTTTCAGGAGCTGTGGTCAGAGCTGGACTTTGAGTCACAGGCTCTTCCAACTGGACAGAGGACCTTAAGAAAGAATCATTTGTTCTCATCATTCTTCCTGACTTAGTCCCTAACAAGCCTTCCCCCCACTTCCTCCCTGCAGGCATCATGGTGAAGGAATTCAAAGACCAGCCCGCACTTCTCAATGGCAGCTACACACTCATCCACCTTCCGCACTACTTCCACGGCTGTGGACATGCTGTTTACAACAATTCTCTCTACTACCACAAAGGGGGCTCCAACACCATAGTGAGGTGAGCACCCGACCTCAGTGCTGTCCTCCTCCTGCACCCCAGCTGCACCCTGGGGACTCCTGCACCCCAGCTGCACCCTGGGTGACTCCTGCACTGCTTAAAGAGGGGGTTGTGTTTGTGTCAGCCAGAGCTTACAACAACGGGTGGTAGGGTACAGTGAGGGGCTATATCTGGCTGGGACAAGAGTCTAGCTGGTGGGAAGGTCAGCGGCTTGGGGGTGTGGAGAGGTCAGCTTTCTTGTTCTCTGAGAAAGGGAGCACCCAGAACCAAGTGAACCTTCCACAGAAAGGCAACACGCCTGTTACGAAGGGACTGGGGTTTGTGTTTGTTTTATTAATGTTTAGTCTTCTTAAATCTAAACATAATGGGCGGTCATCCCTGATCCCCTCCGTTCTTTAAGCCAGGTATTGCCACACGAACTGGCCTCAAAGTAACACTTCTCTCTGCTCAGCCTCTGAGCACCGCTGGCACAGGGTGCACCACCACACCCGACTCTAACATGGACTTTGCTTAAGAAGAAAATTGAGGCAGTGAAGCTCAGGGACGCAACCCAAAGCCAGGAGTCTGGAACTTCAGAGTGATCTGCCGCCAACCACCTTCTCGCTCTGCTTTCCTCCAAGGGGGCAGGAGGCACACGGGCAGCTGAGCCCAACATACTTCCTGAGCCGCCTGTGTTCCCACAAAATTTTTGAAGTTTGGTCTTTATGGTTCAGAAAGAAAACCTGTGGTCTTTAGAGGCAAAAACAGCTTCTTGAGTAAAAGCAGAGTCATGGATTGAAAGGACACCTGTTTCAGATCTTCTGCCTGCTCCTGGTCAGAGAAACTCCACCACCTGGTCTCCAGGACCTCAACTTGACAGCGCTCTAGCGCCCACTCGGCGAGGTGTAAGCTAGTGGCAGGGCTGCTGGAGGCCTAGGCATCCAGAGGAAGCGTGAGGAAGCCTGGGCCTGCCTGCTCTCCTCGCCGCCTTCCCATTGGCCCGCTCAGGACGGGATGGAAGACGGCTAGACAGGTTCTTGACTGCGGCAGCCGTGACAGGACAACCCTCTTCCTGCCCACCCTTCTCTCCAGTCCCCCATCATCTCCGCCCTCCACCCTCCGCCATCTTTGCCACTCCGTTTGGGAAGAGTCTGGTGCTGGCAGGAAAGGAAAGCGCTCTACCTCCTGCTCAGGCCCTTGTAAGACACTGTCCCACTTGCTGCCCGTCAGGTCTGTGGCTCACTGTGGCCGCGTCACACCTCAGCCAGCGTGGTGCAGCATGTGATCTGGGCAAGTCGCTCCAGAATGTAACTGGTTTCTTTTCGTTTTTGTAGTGGAGATCACGCTAGACCACGCGCCCTGGACACTGTCCTCACTACTGTTTCCCAGCCTCTTTTGAAACACACTCTTGAGAAATTGCCCAGACTGACCTTTAGAACTTAGAGTTCTTCCATCTCTGCCTCTGAGTAGCTGGGATCTCGCGTTTGTGCCAGGTCTGGCTCAGCTGTGCCATGATTAGGGCACGTGTCCTAAGCCCAGCTCTGCACCAGGTCGCACACCCAGAATCACAGGTTGCTGCTGCAGCTTTTCAAGGAGCGCCCGAAGCGCAGAGCCAGGCAGCAGTGCTGAGTTCCTATTTTGCAAAAGGAGCAAGACAGGCCCACTTTCAAATTTCCTAATCAACTTGAAGATTTTCTAATCGGCATCAGCTGTGCTCAAACACCCACGGTGGGTGCCCACATTCCTCCTGCGCTTTGCTGCCCAACAGCGCCCTCTGGTGTTTTCCCCGAGCCCTATGTCCCTGCATTGTCGTTTCTGGACTTCGGTAGTAGTGGAATCCTAATCCACTTTGTTGATGGCAAGTAGGTTTGGAGTCTGGCCAGTCAAACCCAAGTGCTGGAGGCATGGAGTTCAGTGCCTGGCTGAGTTATCAGCCAGCCTTTGACAAGTCAGTCTCAACTGACTGCTGCTACTGGCTGGTGAAGTGTTTCTAAATTAAAATACCATGGCATGGCTTCTTTTTGAAATTCTACATGGAATACAGGAATAACCGATAAACTTGGAATTAGAAAAACCTAAGCTCAGAGGCTGGGGATAGGACTCAGCAGGTAAAGTATTTCCCGGTACGAGCAAAGCCCTGGGTTCGATCCCTAGCACAGCATAACCCAGGCGTGTGGTGCGGTGTGATCTCAGCACAGAGGAAGGTCTTCCTTGGCAACATAGTGAATTTGAAGTCAGCCTGAACTGAAGATCCCATCTCAAAAGCAAAACAAAACAAAAAAGAGAGAGAAAATTAAACTCTAAGTCCTAACTTTGATTCTATGCTTGTGATGGGACGGATCGCTTTCTTTTGCACAGTCACGGAGAGAATTTGGCTTGGTCAGCCTTGGAGCCCCTGCAGCTCCAGGAGACCACCAGCCTGAGGGTGAGGGAGGGAAATTATCTTCCCAGCACTGGAAGCGAAGGGTCCTAAGATGCTCATTCAGGTAGCAGGAAGAACCCACCCTTTGACCTCGCCGTGGCCTCTGCCAGCACAGGACAGTCCCGTCTGTGTCCTGCCATTCATGCCAGTGTTACCCACTGGAGCTTGTTAGAAGCGCTGGCCAGGTCTTGCCAGACCTGTCCTACTTGGTTAAAAAGGAACATAACAAATCACTGTCTACAAAAATAGGAACTCACCTCTACCTTCTTTCACGTTTCAGGTTTGAATTTGGTAAAGAAATCTCTCAAACTCTGAAGCTTGAAAATGCCTTGTATTTTGATCGAAAATACCTTTTTGCAAATTCCAAGACTTACTTCAACCTAGCTGTAGATGAGAAGGGCCTTTGGGTGATCTATGCTTCCAGTGTGGATGGCTCAAGCATTCTCGTGGCACAGTTGCATGAGAGGACATTCTCTGTGCTGCAGCACATCAATACCACATACCCCAAGTCCAAGGCTGGCAATGCCTTCATAGCTCAAGGCATCCTCTACGTCACAGACACCAAAGATATGAAGATCACTTTTGCCTTTGACCTGCTAGGAGGAAAACAGATCGATGCAAGCTTTGACCTGAGAACATCCCAGTCTGTTCTTGCCATGCTATCGTATAACAGGAGAGATCAGCATTTATATTCGTGGGAAGATGGCCACCTAATGCTCTATCCTGTGCAGTTTCTGTCGGTGACACTGAATCAGTGATGGGCGTGTTCAGTTCCCCTCTAAGCACTTCACGAGTTTCCTGGGTCCAGTCTGTAAGAGCAGTCATTGCTGAGCACGCGTCCCCAGTCCACAAGCCTTTGATCAGCAAGCCCCCATTAAAACCAGATTGCTTAAATAGGTACAGTTCACCAGTACAAATGGCTGTGATTTGGTGATTCCAACACAAACTAAACAGGTTAGCTCTCCTTGCTGGGGCTTAGCTTCCCCAATGGTAATACAGCTGGGCATGATTGGTAAGATTTCCTCCACTTGCAGAAAAGACCATGATTGGCTTATTACTCTTTCTCACAAATTTTATATATTATAAATCTGGTCTGTCTAGTTTTTGTTTACCTGTGACTTCAGCAGTGACTTAACTTTGGTCACATGGGAAGGTGTATTGGCTTCTAAGGTATCACATTGTCCTAATTTATTATTTTTCTCTGAACATTCACCTGCTGTCATAGAATGGCTGTTGTTCCCAGCTCCTCACTGCAAGTGCAAAATGAGTCAAGCTATGAATAGCTGCAGGCTGGAGTGCCTAAAGGGAGCCACATCAGACCTCTCCATGTTCTCCTCTATTTCTGACTGTGGTGATTTTACTGCAGGGGACCATAAGAATGGAACCCTCAGCTCACGGTAGTTGCCACTGGAGGGGTGCCAAACCCCAGTGCGCACTAATTGGTCAGAACAAAGACCTTTCCGGTTTTCAGAAGATAGGCACCTTTGTTACTAAGGACAGGCAAACTATGGTTCAAAGACCACATCTCCTGTTGCCATAAGGAAAGTGTTGGGTGTTCATGAATGATATTAGACCACGACAACAGCAAAACTGAGTAGTTGCAAAGACCGTATGACTCTGTAAATCCGGAAACTACAGTCTGACCCTTTACAAAAAAAGTTTGCTGATCTTTGATCTTGAATACAAAGTGAGCCTGGCGGTGGAATGTGCTCACTCGTCAGTCCTGCCCCTGTGCTCACACTGGCAAGGGGCGTGCCACCTGCCCTTTGGCAGCAGAGAGGGCTCAGGTCAGCAACACTGAAGCGAGTTTGTCAGGCGCAGTCAGGTGCTCTCCTTTCTGAACATGGCTCTCAAGATGGATCTGCTCTTCCCGTCTACCAAACATGCATATTTTCTGCCAACGACGACAGTGAGTTCCAGACAAAGCTACAGGGAGTGAAGATGGAGCGTTTCAGGCGCCCGCCAGCAGGAAGGGGAAGCTGTCTCATGAGGACAGTCCTAGGTGCACGCACACATTGAAAAGCTCTCTCCAGGCTCAAAGCCACTGGCAGGGGTACCGAGTCCTGGCTTATATTGAACCTGTACTTAGAGATGTGCAGATTCAACTATTTAAGTATCCCCACCCCTGGAAATTGCAGCCACTATTAGTGGTATGTTTGTTACTGTCACACCATGTCATCGGACTAAAAACTTTCAGATCTGGGGCTATAGCTCAGTAGGAGGGAGACCCTAGATTCCATTCCTGGCACCTCCAAAACAAACAAGCAAAAAAAAGCAGATATTTAAAAATAATTCTCTCAACACCTCTGCTGTAATGAGGAGTCCCACCTTTGATCTGTTGTCTAATAAATCCTAGTGTTCTATTAAAGTATTTAAATATGTGTTACAAATTCTGGACATAGTGGACCTGAATGGATATAATCATATCTTAGTAATTTAATACTAATTGTATATATATATATATAGCAAGCAAATGAGCTTATTGATTATCATGTATTTCCTTTAGAAAAATGTCTTTGGTATCTGAGCTACAATGACTTTTTTTTTTTTTTGAGACAGTCTGTGTTGCACAGGCTGGTCTCAAACTTGTGGGCTCTAGTAATCACAGGCACATCACTTTGCCTACCTCTCTGGTTTTCTTAATTGTGGACAAAGATTACATGCTTACTATTAGCAAAGCTCGCTGCTGAAGACAGACACGCAACCTAATAGTTCCGGTGGAGTCAGGCAGCTTCCGTGGCCCACAAACTCACTGTGGGCAGTTGTTCTGAAGCACTTCTGCGGTCACAATGAAATTCCTCTTGAATCTAAAGTACACGGCTTCCTTTCTAGAAGGTAACAAAATCATCCCTTCCAGCTTCAAAACCAGGCTAGACCTTAAGTCAAAGTATTCCTCCACAGATAGCATGTGTTCCTGAATGTGTAGCTGCACCCCACTCAGCCCAGGTGTTGGGACACAGACGACCCTCCAGGCTGAGGCCCCAGTGCATTCAGTCTCTTTACCCTCAGAGCCACAGGTGAAAGGTCAAGTGTGACAGTGCAGTTCTTGAAAACTCCAGGGTCTCTGTCAGACAGGCAGCACTCTGGCTGGGCCACCTGGTGTCAGCCTGTGGGAAAGAACAGCGCGATGAGGTTTTCAGCTTTGCCAGCTACCGCACTGTGTGTCGCAGCGGCCAAATTCCACCGTAGCCACAGGATCCGAATAGCGAACAATGTGTGTCTTTTCAGTTGTAATTTATCTAACTTCTATTTGTCAAATAAAACAGTCATTGCTGAGCAAAATCCCATGGCAAAACAACTGTTATTTTTACCTCATTTGTTAACTTATATAGAACATCTAAAGGGAAAAAAAATGTGTGGCAGAATCATACTGGTGGCTGTTCCACACAAAGTCCTGAATACTGTGAGCTCATTCACAGACCGAGGCCACCACAGGAAAATATGGAAAATGGAAATCTGTAACTAGAGCTGGGTGCACAGAAACACATGCAAAGCAGTACTGACAGCACGACAAGGGGAAACCTCACAGATCAGATCCCAGCGGGGACCAGAACGGCCCTGCTGTTAGGGCCACTCTAGGCTGGCACAATGTGCTAGTCTATTTGCGGAGACAGGCAACATTGTCAGACCACCAAAAAGAGTTCCTAGGGTGGACAATGAGTCTGCACTAGAAGTTCCCTCACCCGAGGAGGCAGGTGGAGAGACAGACGTCTTTGCCGAAGGGGCAGAGCAGCCCGCGGTCTCCTGCCAACTCTGGTCACTGAAATGCAAAACATAGAAGTCCCAAAGAAAACACGGCCCTTTAAGTGAGCCATTCAGACTGCATTTGACTTAAAGATCTTGTAGCTGCCAGCTCTAATATTTCAAATTCACCTGAAACTTATCTCTTAGTGTCACCTCTGTTCCCTCCGAGCAAGTTCTTAGTGTCACCTTCAAGGACTAGGTGTCAACTGGGCAGTGGCTCATCGGGCACAGACACTCTCCTACAAGGAAGTTCTGCCACTCAGGAGTGCCAACAGCATTGTGGAGGGGGCTGACAGACACATTGAAATCCAGCACCACCTAACATTCTAAAAATAACCAGAGCTTAGAGGTTTTACTTGACCACCGAGGTCTCTTCTAGGCAGAGAACTCTCTTTAGAGGAAATTATTATTTTGTAGAAAGTCTTAAAGAAATAAAAAAAACACACCTCCTGGAATAAACATGTGATGGCATCAAGGCTGCGAGATTACAGGTCAAACATGAGTTAAGACATAAGTCTGTTGCACTCCTGTAAGCCAGCAACTCACAACCAGAGGCAGCCGTGAGGTCAATACACAAGTAAGCCAGCTATAAGGTCAATCGATAGAACAGTCTACTGCACCCAGCAACCCACAATTGGAATTTGAAACTAAAAACACAATACCATATAAATAAATACCCCTAAAACTAAAAAGTTAACTATAACAAAACAATGTACATGAAGAAAAACATAAAGACGATGAAAGAGAGAATGGTGCAAAAGAACGCCAAGATACTCTATGCTCTCAGACTCAAGGGTGCTAACATGCCGATTCTCAAACCTGAGCAACATAGGCAGGGCACCTCAACTGCAGCCAGCATGTTGTTTTTGGATACTGACCACTGCTTTAGATGGGCTTAGTCAACAGCACATTAACAACAGCTCTTTAACCATGGAGTGCATCGCGGTAATGAGGGCATCCAGAGCTTGGGGATTAAAGCTCTCTGTGCTGTTGGTACTTCATAAAACCTTCTGAAGCCCAAAATAAACAAAACAAATTACTGTGACACATGGCAGATTATTATAAAGTAAAAGTTCAAAAATGGCAGCTACTATAAAGAAAATGTCTTAATTTCAAACTCTTGAAAAGATTCCTACCGAATCTGCCCGCGATGCTGCAGCCAACATGCACAGCAGAGGAAGGAGCACATGCGGCCACTCGCACCAGACGGGCCTGCATCCAACCGCGCTTGTCAAGTCTGTGTCCCCGCGTGCTCAACGTTCTCTTCCCTCAAGCCACACAGCAGCACGACACACTCAGGGGGAATCACGAATCTGTCATGAAATGTGAGCCTCCTCCATCGGTCCTCAAGCTGTGCTCTCGTCTTGCCAGAATCGGCTTCTGGTACACACGGTACCCAGTAGACATCTGACAGCAGATAAACTGCCTAACAGCATTTGAAATTCTGTAACAGTTCATTGTTTTACTAAAATTTATCTCGGTTCTTAAAAATGGTATCAAAGAATACAAGACTAGCCCACTCCAATAGGCGGGACTAAGATAAAACTCTAACAAGTAACATTTATTTTTCTTTTACATAGGTATTTCACAGCATAAACATCACATGGGCCTCAGAGAAGGTGTGTTTAGACCATTATCTTTTGCTATTTACCACGTGGGCATTAAACATCCTCATTAACATGATGAGACAGTTTGCTGGTAAACATTTAAATGCACATAGACATTGGTTTCAATATCACAACATATTTTTGGTCATAACCAAGGAAATACATCAAAATATGATGACACTGGCTAATATTTTACAGGCAAATAAAATTTAACTCTGCATAGTTCATACAATAGGCTGTGGCAATAAATAAGATCACCAATCTCATCACCTAGGGACTGGCCACAACAAGCCTAAACATTCATTTTATTTGACATGAACCTTCAACACAGCCCAACATATTGTTGGTATGCAACCTTGAATACATGAGAAGAAAAAGTGCTAACTGGACTAAAAAGGTGTGATTTGGTTAGTTACAAATTTGCCATGTTCACATATTACATTCCTAACATGAAGGCAAATATTTCAATAGAAAAACTAGCAGTCAAAAAACATGAATGTGCAATTGTGAGGAAACATTGCACTTAAAGTTATAAACACTCATCTGCAAGTTACAGTACTAGCTCAGAATAAACACCAACAGCAGGAAAAAAGAAATGACCTCTCAGAGAATTGGGCACTGCTCACTGCTCCACAGCTAGGGGGTTTTCTGGTGGGCTACAGCTTATAACATCTTATGACTACCCTCCACTCAACAAGAAAAACAGCAGGCATGCTTCCATCGGTGGTGCGAACAGGAAGAAAAAACCTGAATCAGCAACATTTTCTTCCTCAATTTGGTACAGAGATCCTGCCATTATTTTAACTTACTGTTAGCTCACCTCAAATGTTTCTTAAATCAGGTTTGTTAGATGATGTAACGAATACATCATACAATACAAAGTAGATTTTTTTTTAGTGCATCTGCATTATTACAAGATGCATGCATTCTACCGTCCAGGTAGGCAATACTCAATGTAGCATCTGCTGGATCGGATTCAGATTTTATACAGAGATTGTCTGCAGCGGCTTCAAAGTGTTGACAACTGCTTTAGAGCAGAATTGCCTAGTTCCTTCATGTTTCTCCAACCGAAATGTATATAAAAATAAAGGCCAGTCTTTAACACTACAGAATGTCAAGGATTTTGTTTGGGATGTTCAAAGCATTGGGCAAAACCCTGGCTTTCAGTGTGCCGTCCGCACCACATGAGAGCAGCCGGTTGTCCTGGCTGATGTCAATCTGCATGACCCCCGCGCCAATGTTCCGGAATATGGACTGCTTGGCGTGCTCGTTCTTGAAGGAATGGATCAGGCCCTGGCCTGTCAACCTCCAAACCTAGTTTTAAAAGAAAAGATACTGCAAGTCAATAAAAGGAAAGACCAAAAGTAAAAACATGACACTCGCTTTTCCTTGGCCCAGCTCACCTGACTGAAGCCCAACTTGCCCGCTCCCCGCGGCTTTCCTAGCAGCCATCACCCGGCCCACTTCCTGTCGGTGTACTACATCTATTGACCTTCTTTCACCCTCCTCTCCAGAGTCTTGCAGTGTAACATGAATCCTGCACACCCATCACCAGTTCAACCTAATGCTTAATTAAATATGCCTCTGTGTTAAGTCCAAGTGCAATATAAAAAAAAAAAAAATCTGTCCATATAGACCCACCCACCAAAGCTACCCAAGCTGAGGTCTGTTTTTCTTTTTGTTTTTAAGCTTTTCTAAGATTTAAACATTTTTCAGTAGCAAACTCAGTATCTTTCCATTATTCTCTGAATTTTTTCCATTTTAGATGCTTTTCCCTTCTATGCATCTTTTTAAGAGTTTAAAACCAGCCTAGGTGGAGACTTTGGTAAAGGATCTGTGGATTTTCATTTTTATTTCTGTCAAGGGCAAGTAGATTAAAATATAAGCACTCATAGAAAAAAAGTCTGGTCCTATCTCACCTATCTGCTTCCCTCCCACGCCCAGCCCTGTGAGGACTGAAGTGGGAAGAAGAAAGTTACAAGGAACCAAACTAGTTTGCTCTAAAAATACCCAGATACTAATTAAATCCACACAGCTTGGGCTGGTGGTATGGTTCACAGGAGAGTACTTGTTAGCATGCCGCCCTGGGTCGCAGGACTGAAACAAACCAAAAACCTCAAACATTACACTTATGCATTACACCAAATGCTTAAAGCTTCTTATTTACATTTTGTGATGCTGAGGCTCAAGGCCAGGGTCTTGCACGTGTTAAGCAAGCATTCTACCAATGAGCTGCATCCTTAGCCCTTCCCAGGCTGTCATTCAAACTTTCAAACCAGAAAGTTTCGTTATGCGCACGAGTGGGGTGACTTCTTGAAGCAGCCTACAGCACCTTCATCTCGGGTGGTTTGCGTCTATCTTTCCCATCAGTCTTGATAGTGACGGCATTTAACAGGTCCCCACTGTCAGATCACAGACCCTCTAGCTGCCTTTCCTAGAAAACAGGCCACGCCCTCCACAGAACAAGCTCAGCCTCTCTCCCCACTACACAGGATAGAGACAACAGGCAACAATCTCCTCAGTGCCTTCCTGACTTCTGGCATGTTCTACAGGCTAAATTACAGCCAGCGATACGAAGTTTCCTACCATACTCTAAAGCCCTAACTATCAGAAGCTGCCTTTGCCTGGGCACCTCAGTATCTCCTGTCGCCCCTGCTGTCCCGCTCCAAGCTGCTGTGCCTGGTCTAATGTCCTCAGACCTGGGCCCGATTATGGTCCTCTTTTTCCCTCTCTTCCAATAAAGCTTGCATTCCTTGAGGCTCTTTTTTTGGGCCAGTTTCCTCCATCAACAACCCGCTCAGCTCCCTCTGTTGAGTATCAACCAGTGTGGCGCACACCTTGATGTTGCCTTCCGCTGAGCCTGTAGTAAAGAATTCCTCACAGGGATCCAGAGCCAGAGCCTTAATGGCGGAGTCGTGTGCCTGGAAGGTATGCATGAGCTGTCGCTGTCTGATGTCAAAAATGCAGATGCAGCCTTTGCGACCGCCAGAGATCAGGAGCTGTTGCTTTGGTGCGTATTGCAGTACTGTGGCGCCATGGTCGTGGCACGTGAAACCTGAGAGGAAAAATGGGAAACTCACAGAACAGCTTCTAAGGTGCAATTCTGAGACTTAAATTTACATTTGACAATATGCAAGCTGACGTGCTTTTTCATTCCAAGTGTTACAATTTGGATACAAAGTGCTGCCCAGGAGGCTCGCAGGCTTCAAACTGTCCCCAGACCACGAGACTCCGCCCTAATCTCTGGGCTCCTGCACTGACAGCAGAATCTGGCGGTGTGAGATCGCCAGGGGCTCGTCCCTGGGGTCTGCATCACTTCCATCACTTCATCTGCTTCCTGTCTGTCAGGAGGGAGGGGCTGCCCCCACATGCTCTCTGAGGTTCTGCCCCCCAAAGCACAGACACTGTGGAGCCAGCTGACCTCACAAGGACAAATATCTCTGATGCCCTGAGCAAGATGAGTCCTCCTTCCCTCGGGGCATCTATCGGGGTTTCATCTCCTTCCCTTGGGGAGTCTATTGGGGTTTCATCTCCTTCCCTCGGGGTGTCTATCCAGTGTTTTGTCACCTTCCTTCCAGTTGTTATCAGGTGTTTTGTCTCCCTCAAGGTGTCTATGGGGTGTTTTGTCATCGCAAAGGACTGAGTAAAATCCTATATAACACTTCCATCTCCAGTCACTGAATTTCTAACACCACGTAACTAAAGAAAAATGCTAAGCAACATTACAAAAGTTTTTTACCCATATCAGTATAACCCAGGGAGAAAGGCTGTTTAAACCTTCAGTCTAGATTATGTGCCTCAAAAAATCAGAGAAGTATATTATGGAAACATCACACTGGATCCCATTAGCATGAACTAAGCACATGTTAATTCCACGTTTCTTGAAGTGCGCACAAGCCACCGTGCGCACGTCTAAGTGGTGGCCCATCAACAAGCACTTCATAAACCCTCACCCGAACAGCTCCTCAGGCAGGTGCAGACAGTCCACCTGCACTTGTGTGAACTCTGGCTGCAATGTTGCTCTGCTGTAGCTGTGCCGCAGCAGCCTGAGAGTTGTGGACAAAATCACAACAGACCACTTAAGGGAACAAGGGTTTACTTTCTCTCATGATAGTCCCATTGGTCCTCGGTCCAGCTCGCCCGGAGAGCCCACTGCAACCCAGGCGGAGGAACTGACGGCACCACCTCCACGTAACGGCTGAGAGAGGGACGGTCCTTACTTGCCAGACTAGCATGTCTGGCCACGTGTACACAAGGATGCCAACTTTCTCAATCCACTCTCGTATTTATTCACCTGTCCAGGGCCTGGTCCCACCCCCATAGCTGGCCTTTCCCATCGACTAGACAGTCTCCTGCAGGTTCACTCTGGGCTTTACTAATTCTCTACACATGTGCCCAAGTTGACACCTACACCTAACGATGACAAGTTGCGTATAATTGTGTCCCTCAAAGATACCTGTGGCTGTGGCACTGCTAGAAGGTTGTGGAACATTCGAGAGATTTGAACTGTTCAGAAGGAGTTGGGTCATTAAGAGGGTCCCTCTCGGCAGCCATGAGATAGACAGCTGACCTCACCGCGTGCTCCTGGGCAGTGTTTCCTCAGCACAGGACAGAGGCAAGAGGCCAGCCAGGCAGGACTAACACATGGAGCTGGGGTCGAAATAACCTCTTCTCTATACAACAAATTATCACAGACATTTGCTGCAGAGAGAGAAGCTGATAGACACCCCTCACCTGGACCCTCTGTTCTATTTTACTTTATTTTTATTATTTTATTCAGTGCTAAGAAGCAAACCAAGGGCATCACACAGGAAAGAGGTCCCTGAATTTTAATATGGTAAATACACTGACAAAACCTGAAACAATATCATGATCAAGTACATGAAAAAGAATTTTGTAACTACATAAAACTGAGAGGTAATTATGCTTTCAACATGCACATTAGCATATTATGATTGAGAAATATTCCCTATAAAAGTGTACTGAAGGCTGGTGACACAGCGCCCAGGTAAAAGCAGTGGTCACGTGAGCTCTGGAGCCCACAGCAGGAGAGAAAAACGGACTCTCAGTGAGCTGGCTTCCTTCACACACACTGTCTGTCTGTCTGTCGTCTGTCTGTGTGTGTGTGTGTGTGTGTGTGTGTGTCTCTCTCTCACACACACATACATACACAATAATATTTAACTTCATTTCCCCTAAACTTACTTAAAAGTATAGACTACTTTGGGGAAAGCATTACTAGAAGAGAGATTTAGAATACTAATTTGAAAGAAAAAAAGAAAAAAGAAAAAAAATAGAATACTAATTTGGCAAATGTCATCTCAAACAAAAATAATATTTAAATGGTATTATTTAGATTTGGGGGCTAGAGAGACGGCTCAGGAGTTAAGCCTTTGCTTTGTAAGCAGAAGGACCTGATTTCAGATCCCAGATTTCACATGAAAATGCTGGGCAGAAATGGCACAAGCCTGCACTTCTGACCCTGAAAAGTAGAGTCTGAAAAATCCATGGAAATTCCCAAAGTCACTCACAGGCTTACACACAGTGCCCTCTGACACACGCACACGCACACAAAACAAAAGATTTTATCATAACTTTAGTTTTGTTTTATGGATTATCTAAAATATCATTTCTACAAAGATCAATGAATACTTTGCAATTTCTTTTTTCTTTTTCTATTACATGTATATGCAGGGAGAGAATGCATGAATGTGAGCACATTTGCATGGGTATGTGCAGGTCAGTGTATGTGAAGGCCCAAGATTGATGTCGCAATCATTCTCAACTCTTTTGCCCTATTCTTTTATGGCTGAGCTTCTAATGAATCCAGGGCTCACCAACAGTGAAAAATGGCAAAGGACTAGAATAGGCAGAGAGCAAAAACCCAGAGCAAATCAATGAGGAAGTCGAACAGTCCAGGGGGTCCCAACGTCACCCACGGCCTCCACAGGTGCACACACTCAAGTGCCCCCCTCTACACACAGCCACACAAGCAAAAATAATGAAAATAATCAAAAGTCACAGACTTTAACTCACCATGAATGAGGCTGTTTCCAGGTGATATTAATGTGTCCCAGAGACAAACATTTCTTTAAAGAAATAACAAAAAGCGTCATAAACAGTGGCTCAAATCACCACTAGGGGAAAATGTTGTCTTTGAGTCAAATGCTTCTGGCCCATTTGATCTTATCTTCGTGTCACCCATACTGATCAACTACAACGGGAGCAGCATGGGCACCAAGTTTTTTCTAGAGTTTGTCCCTCTCGCAAGGGCGCTGGGTGATCACGGGATCTGCCCCTGCACCCACTCCATCTTCCCATCACCTTTCCAGGGAAACTGGGATGCAGCTTCCCAAGCATCCTGGGGTGCAAGCATGCAGCCAATGAAATGATGAGCTCGGAGAGACGCTGACATCACGGCTCACCGTGCCCAGTGCTTACGAGGTCTCAAGAGCTACCTTCAATACAGACATCACACACGCTTACTGACAGTCAACTTGAAGGGAGTTTGGGTTTGCTTTATATTTGTTAGGAAGCCCACTGTAAGAGTCAAGTAGAAGCGATGTTTTATATTCTTAGAGTATGAAAACCCTACGCAATAGAAATCCTTATTTTTTAGCTTTGTGCCTAAAATTTTCTTCTTTTCTTGATTCTGCCAACCTACCTATTATCATTGGACTGTCCAGATGTTGCAAGGAGACTTGAGGACGTGATAAATGCGAAGTCACTCGTGGCTTTACTGTGGCACTGCCAGCTCTGTGGAAAACAGAGTGAGGGCTGTTGTCAAAACCCAGGAGCAGCCAGGCCGGAGCACAGCTAAGGGCGGAGCACTGGGGTCCTGAGAACATCTCCGCTGTTCAGGAAGGGAGTTAGACGGGGTCTTGACAGTGGCCCAGACTGCCTCAACTCCTATCCCCACCAAGTGCTAGAGGCACAGGCTGTACCACCACATCCAACAAGAACAGCTTTGGAAACTCGATCTGGATGGGAGCACAGGCCCACACTGCGGGGAGCCCTACCCCAATACCTGCCAGGCTGAACAGCCCGACTCCCTAGGGTGCTGAGCGCAGACCTGCATTAGTGTGCTTACCATTCGGTTTTGCAAGCCGCAAGGGACTGTGAGCACATGTTGGCTAATTTCTCCATCTTTATTTAAGTAGATGATAAAGGAGCAAAAGTTGTAAAGAATTCTTAATGTGCACTAACAACTAATTGTCAGCTGTGACTTCCTCACCACCACACCCAAGTCCTTAAAGCTTAGGGTATCGTTCTCTCTCTCTTTAAGAAAAAGACAATTATCTTTTGAGCCAATAAAAAAATTTAAAGTTTTAACAATTTGATCAAACTAACAACTTTTTCTTATTCTAGGAATTAATGTGGTTGCAATAACATTCCTAATTCTTGGGACAAACTACAAGACAGTAAATAGTTTTAAATTCTTTTTCAAGTTGGAAATTCTAAGTCCAGTGATATTCAAAATAAATCCTACATAAATGTCTCTTTTAAATTTCAATTCAGGATCTTAAAGCATGTTGCTATAAAAATAAACTCGGAGAAAAGAATGAGTGATGGTAAGATTATCAGTTATGTGCATATTATTTTGCTAATATCCAGTAATTTTAACATGAGACACATTCAATTAAGTTATATTTTAGACTATGAAATAGGACATCAAAGTATATGAACAAATCAGACACAGCAGAGTGTCTGCACCCCAACACGTAGGAGGCTGAGGCAGGAAGATCACTGAGTCGAGGATGTAAAAGCCATCTGGGCTTTAGGCTTCACCTCAAACCAAGTGGATGAACTCAGGGAACTAATTCGATTATATTAAAGGTTTAAATAACTTTAATGCTAGTGACCCTAAAGACATTTGCTGAACGTCAATAATATAAAACATAATGAACAATAATAACCCAAGAAGAAAACTCTTGCCCTCCCATCTGACCTTAGACTGCAGTATAAGGAGTTTGGTCAAATTGATTACCTTTACAATTCAAACACAAACAGCTGCTCCTCCAACCCCACCGGGGCAGAGTTCTTGGGGAGAGAGGGGGAGACTCGTCACAAGTGACCTTGCATGACCTTGCATGACGTCCACAGACCCAAAGGTTTCTAAGAAAGGCCCAGTCATGTAGGGGGATAGGCTTGCCTTCATCACAAACTGTTTCACCATGCTCTAGACAACTGAGCCAAGTATTCTATCAAGATTACAGTATACTCAGGATTATAATATAATCTAGATAAACAGAAATTCAGAGGAAACTAAAACATACATTGAATCTGTGTGAATCTGAATATACAACAAAGTTCCTTTATTAACAATTTAGTTTTCAAAAATGGATAAAAAGTATCTAAGATGGACCATACACAGGAAAAGTCCTTGGAATTTTTTACGCTTGGAATTTTTTACGTATCATGGTCAACATATTTACTCTCTTCAAAGTGAAAAGACTGTTGTTTTATGTTTTGGGGGTTTTTTGGTTTTGCTTTTTTGGGTAATTTCAATCTCATACTAGGATAAAGATGGGTATGTCTCATGCTAGGCTATCACTGATGGGCAGAACTGTCCTTTTCCCAATAGAACCACCAATGAGACTATCAGAAGCACTTTAATAATTGAGTTCTCTGTATGCAACGTGGACAGCACTTACCATATAAGGTTTAGGATTTGATGCAGTTTGGTTAACTTGCCAGATACTCAGAAAACCCTCTCCATCTGCAACACCACACTGTAAGAACGGTGTAAACATTAAATACAGCTTCTCAAAATTCCCATCAAAGGCAAAATTGCCTATGGCAGGTTTTTCAGACCCCACTGCAAGAATCCTGCCTACAGCTGTCTGCTGTGTTTCCCAGATACCAAGGACCCCGCTTCCTGTCACCTCTGAAGGGCTCTCACACTCACTTCCGCTGCTCCCCTAAACCTCTGCAGTGCCTTGACTGAGAAGCAGGGGCCGCTTGCGAACTGACGGTGCTAGCGGACAGGGCCGCACGGCCAGAATGTTCTAGCTTTCACTTAGCTTTCCGTGGATAACCGGCTCATCCACACTAACTTTTGTGGACTTATGTTTCCATTGAAGAAAAGAGGATATAAATAGAACTAAGTGTCCTATTTAAATCCTGGGTCACTGGATTCCTTTTAATATAATTGTAACAAATATTTCCTCCTCAGTATCCACAGTGATCTTTGGATGAGTTCAACAGTGACTCCAGGACTAACCTTGTTGCCTTGTGAGTTAAAGTACAATCTAGTGACTCTCGCATTCCCAGCTTGGCGGAAACAGACCAGCTGCTGGGGGCGCGTCCACTCGAACATGCGCACACTGCCATCCTGCGCGCCGGTGAGATCTGAGACGCAAGAGGAAAGGGAAGAACCTGGAGTCTCCCAGTCGCTCCTGTTCTGTAAACCCACCTCAAAATGGTAGAGGACACTTAAAACCCTAAGACCACAGATAAAATACTCACAGTATTGATGGACGGGGTGTGAGGTCATTCTCTTAACATTGTGTAGGTTCCTTTTCATAAGCTTTAAAAGGAGACAGACGACTTGACTTTGCGCACTCAGAAGACAGGAGGAAGGACATGCATCCCAGCTACTTGAGAGCATTTACTTCATACAACTCTTGCTGGACACACCTGTGAGGGGTTTCTGAGCTACGTGACAGCACTGTAGCCCTGCCCCATGAGGACGGTGACAAAGGCCTCGTCTAAGGGTCCCTCCCTGAGGACAATCAGGAGCAGCTCTCCATTTGTTTTTTCTGAGGCAGAGTCTGGGTATGTAGATCGGGCTGCTCTTAAATTTTCAATTTCCCTCCCACCCCCACCTTGGTCAGCCAAGTACAAAGGTTACAGACATTCAGCAGCCCACCCAACTGGTCTGCAGACCCTGCATGGTAGAAGCTAAGAATGGGCTTCCTTCAGCTGGAAAGCGCTGAACTGAAACTCAGCAATGGAAGCTTCACACCCGAGCGGCATGAATTCCTCTGGGACTCTGCCTGCTGTTTTGTGCCTGAGCTTGTTCATCTGCAAGATTACGTAAAACTGCATAATTTATCACATCTCTCCTATGATTACATCTGAAAAAGCATCTACTTGAGAAGCTCATAGATAAATGAAAACTGTGATTATCTTCAAGATCATTTCTATGTCAAAATGTCCTCGGCTTATTTCTCAGAGACCCCCACATGTAAAAAACATGCCAGAGAGGGAGCTGACGTACCACACTAGCTCCAGTGCTGGTCTGTCCGCTGCCCAGCCACGGCAGAGACGGAGGTGGATGCACCTGGCCTGTGGGATGGGGAGCCGCACCAGGCTGATACAAGGTGGTGGTAGAGCCACGATAATCAATATCATCCGAACTGTGGGAAATATTTAAATATTACTGTGAAGGTTCTAGCCTTTTACAGCATAAGTCCAATTACAGATTTTATATATCCATTAAACATTTTTTTTGTTTTTCCCTGTGTGTGTGTGTGTGTGTGTGTGTGTGTGTGTGTGTGTGTGTGTGTGTGTGGTGTGTGTCAGAGGGCACCATGTGTCCATGTGGAAGACTAAGGGTGACTTTGGGAATCATCCTGTATTGCTTCTACCTCCTTTTTGCTTCACTCTGGGATTTCCCAGGCTCCACCCACCAGGGTCAGAAGTGCAGGCAGCTTACCACCACTTCCTCCTGGTGTTTTTACAGAACCTGGGATCCGAACTCAGGTCCTTCTGCTTGGAAGACAGAGTCTTAATCCCTGAGTCACTTCTCCAGTCCTATACCCATTAAACAGTATTTTAAAAAGCAAAATAAATATATACCAATGAAGACTCTCCAGTCCTATACCCATTAAACAGTATTTTAAAAAGCAGAACAAATATACACTAATAAAGACTCAGGTAGAAATCTTTATCTAGAGAATTTTAACAGTGTTTTTTCTATTATAGGTATAAATTAAATCTACTGTATCGGGGGCTAGAGATATGACTCAGAGTTAAAGCCTATGTTTTGCAAACAGGAGGACCTGAGTTTGAATTCCAGATCCCATGTAAAAATTCTGGGCAGAAATAGCAGAGGGCTGCACTTCTGGGCCTGGAGGGCAGAGCCTAGGAAACCCCAGAGCAAAGCAATCAGGAGGTAGAGCCATCCAGGGTGGTTCCTGAAGTCACCACTGGGCCTCCACAGGCATTCGCACTCAAGTGCGTGTGCCACACACACACACACACACAAAGAAAAAAATCTGCAACTTTACTACTGCACAAATTGGAACAAATGTTTGTTTTGAAAATATTTTAACACTGAGAGGTTTTTCTTTGCATGTGTGCATGTTTGCATATTAGTGTGTGGGCATGTGTGCAAGAGAGCACTTGAGTGTATACACCTGCAGAGACCCAAAAGTGACACTAAGAATCATCCTGGATTGTTCTTCCACCATATTGCTTTGCTCTGGAGTTTCCCAGGATTCACCAGAGCTGGGATTTACAGCCCTAATGAAACCTGCTAGGTCACACACATACTAAAACACCACAAAAGTAGAAGTTGAAGTAGTTGGGAAGAGAAAGGAGATTAATAGGAATGTGAGAGAGAGAAGTGGGGGACAAATATCATGGAAATATACTATGTGCAAAATATGTCAAAATGAAACCCATTATTATGCACATTTAACATATTCTAATAAAACATTTTAAAAAGTATTCATTACAGAATTTCTTTTGGTATGTACAAAATATAGGCAGTATATCAAATTACCTTATTTTACATTTATTTATTTGCTTCTGTGTGTGTGTGTGTGTGTGTGTGTGTGTGTGTGTGTGTGGTAGGCTGTGAGCTGCACATACGTGTGCCTGCCTGCATGATAGGGTGTGCACATGGGCATGTGTAGAGGACAGAAGCCAATATCAAGTGTCATCCTCTGTTGCTCTCGCCGCACTGTTCTGGAGCTTGCTGTTTAAGCTGAGCTGGCTGCCAGCATCACAGACACATGCTGCCATGTCTTGTTTCACATGCGGGCTGAGTGTCCAAACTCAGGCCCTCAGGCTGCCTAGCAAGCACTTCACCACTGAGCCATCTGCCTAGCTCCTTCAATGATTGGTTTTTGCTGTTGTTGCTCTGAGATGATGTCTTGCTATGTAGTTCAAGCTGGCTTTAAAACTGAAATCCTCCATCCTATTTCCCAAGTGGGGATCACAGGCATGAGCCACCATGTTCAACTACCTTTACTTTGGATGCTGCAGGCTATGCCTAGGGACTCGCATGTGCCAGATAAATGCTCTGAACTACATCCTAGGTTCAAATAATTTTAAAGAACTAATACAACTTCAAATATTTCATAAAGTCAGGCATTACCGCCAGCACTTAGGAGAGGGAAGACGAGGATCAGGAGTTCAAGATGATTCTCCACTACACAGTAGGCTGATCAAAGCAAAGGGGGCTGGAGATAAGGCCGAGTGGTTGAAATGTTTCTGCACAACCATGAGAAGGAGCACTCATATAAATGCCAGGCGGACATGGCAGGTGGCAACGGGATCCCCGGCGTTGCTGGCTAGTGAGACAAGTTGTTTCAGCAGTTCTGAGATCAACTGAGAGATCATGCCTCAGAGTACAGTGGAGCACAAACAGGAAGCAGCCCAACGGCAATCTTGGACTCTAGCTGTACATGTGTCCACGCATGCATGCCCACATCTCACACATACGCATGTGCACTGTAGACACGTGTGCCCGCATACACGCGACCATGCTCACCACACATATTATTAATCTATCGCCACATAAAAATGAAGGCGTCAGCTGAGGATGAAAGCCATACCACACAGTACACTGTGGCAGAGCTTAGGAGTCAAGGTGACAACCAGGAAGTACGCTTCGTCAGGAATCACTGAGTCAAAGAAGCCGAAAGGAAGCTATCTACCTGACACGGGAAGACCATTCCCCAGGAAAGTGGGTAAGAACAGAGAAAGAGCTGGCTGGAAGCTTAGCGCCCTGGCAAGCCGGAAGGCAGCTTTGGTCCTTGCCCGCCTAGCTCTTCCTGCAGCTGTGCTATGTTGGCTCCCCCAGCTCAGCTCTTCCTGCAGCTGTGCTATGTTGGCTCCCCCGGCTCAGCTCTTCCTGCAGCTGTGCTATGTTGGCTCCCCCGGCTCAGCTCTTCCTGCAGCTGTGCTATGTTGGCTCCACCAGCTCAGCTCTTCCTGCAGCTGTGCTATGTTGGCTCCCCAAGCTCAGCTCTTCCTGCAGCTGTGCTATGTTGGCTCCCCCGGCTCAGCTCTTCTTGCAGTTGTGCTATGTTAGCTCCACCAGCTCCTTATGCTGCTGTAACCTGATGTTGTGAGCTTGGGTCATATTATATCACAGCAATGAAAATAAGAAACTAAGATAAATATTGGCACCAGAGAAATGGGGTGTGGCTATGAGACACACGTGATGTGCTACTCTGAAGTTTGATTAAAACTTGAATATATATGCATTAGCAGACCTGTAGAATTACTGACATACCATGCCTTATAGACTATAGAAGAACTCGAGAGAGATAAGAACATACAGTAGAAACCTTGGGAACTAGAGCTGGATGAATGAAGGGAAATGCCCCTATCAGTGGGGTGGCCCAAAGCTCACAACTTGGCAAGAGTAGAAAAGCCAGAGGGAGCCCTGGGGTCCACAGAAGCCGAGAGGCAGGAGGGCGAGAGAAGTGGGGTGGACTGATGAAGAGAAGAGTGGGGAATGGGAAGGAGGGATGGAGGGAAGCAGGGGAAAGTACTCAACATGCTTGTAAAACTAGAGAAATAAAGTAAAAAAAAAAAATACCTCGAAGGCAAAAAAAAAAAAAAAACCTCTAAATATATGGGCTGGAGAGATAGCTCAAGGGTTAAGATTCTATCTCCCAAGCAGAAGGTCCTGAGTTCAGATCCCAGGCCCCACATAAAAGGCCAGGCTGAAACTGGGGCAGCCTGAACTTCAGGCTCTAGTGGGCAGAGCCTGGGAAATCCCAGAGCAAAACAAAATGGAGGTAGAAGCAATCCAGGATGATTCCCAAAGGCACCCCTAATTCTCCACAGTGTGTCCTCTGATACACACAAACATATACACGTACACACATACAGAATAAATAAATAAATAGAATTTCAAAAAAACTGAATACACTATCTACTAACAAAAGGAAAGGTTCAACAAAGAATAGACAGACCCTCAGGCCACCACTGTCGGGGACACATCATTTCCTGACTCTGAAGAAAAGAAAGAGGGAAGGAATACCCAGCAGAAAACTAAAACAAACGAACAAACAAAAAAAGGTTGCAAAACTCTTCATACAGTATCACAGCCTTAGTGAAAACCTTTAAGCTTTTATTTATATTGTGTGTGTGTGTGTGTGTGTGTATGTGTGTTTGTGTCTATATGTGTCAGTCTGTGTGTGTCTGTGCATGTGTGTATATATATGTGTGCCCGTGTGTGCGTCTGTGTTTATACGTGTGTGTGTGTGTGTGTATGTGTGCATCTGTGCCTATGTGTGCCTATGTCTGTGTGTGCGTCTGTCTGTGTGTGTGTTTGTGTGCACAGGTACGCCTGCATGCAGATGTCAGAGGTTGACTTTCCTGACGTTTCCTTCTATCACGCAGCACCTTACGTTCTGAGACAGGATCTCCCAATTGGAACGCACCAAAGGCTGCACTGGCTGGCCCAGCTCTGACCTTTTCCCCGTCCCCAGTGTGAGGCTCACAGAGGCGCCATCGCATCTGCGTTGCCATGGGTGCTGGTCCAAACTCACGTCTTTACCTCGCCCGGCATCTTTCTCCCTCCCACCCCCGTATATGCTGAAAGGTGATTAGCCAGAAACATGATGGAAGTACTCAGATTCATCATCTGGCCTAATTTACTGGTGCACACTGAGTTTATACTAAGTTTACACTGAGCTCTATTCACATTAGCCTGATGTGCTGAATACTGTGCAATCTTGACATTTCTTGAGGTTACATGCCAAAGTAGCAGTTTTCGGCATTGTTAAGTCTTTGTGTCAGAGGTTGTTCTAATTTTAAAAAAATGAAAAAAAAAAGCTTAATGAAAACATTCTGAGTGGCTTATTCATTAAGGTTGTTTATTGTCAGCTAAACTAACTGCGATAGCTTCCTACACGACTAAAGAGAGGCATGCTTCTCTCAACCAAACAAATTAATGGGTGCCTGTGAAGAAAATGACATCTGTAATCAGCATGAGGCATACCTTTTGGATTCTCTGTCATATTCTTCTCCAATCCATATATATGATTGGCAGGCCAGCAGAGAAGTGACATCGAGTTCTTGAACATCATGTGTTGAAGCCAAAACAATTTCATTACAATTTGCCTATATAAAGCAAAGGCAGAACTATGAGTTTGAGAAATGTCACTAAAAAGAAGTACATTTTTCTGGTGAGCATGACGTTTACCTTATTAACAGAAAATGCCATGATCATGTCAGACTCCTTATGAATGACCTTTGCCTTTCCTCCTGGATAGCCCAGATCAGCCTCGACCTACAAAGCAAATGAGGAACAGTCGTTGCTTCAAGGCTACACAGACGTTCACACACTCCCACAGCATGTAAAAACTGGATGTGAAGAAAATGCAGCAGCAGCAAGAAAAAAGTAAGGTGCTGTCAGTGTGCTAAGAATTAGTTTTGGAAAACTTGCTTGTATGCTCTGTTGCCTGTAATTAGCCAGGCGATTATAAAGATTTCCACTGTGATTGTAGGTATCACAACTGTCACAAAAGATAAACTATTGTGTTTTCACAAGCAACTTACAGCTGAAATAGTGATCTTAGCTCTTCAAAAATGCACAAGTATCCACACTAAGAATGTGGGTAGGTGAAGAGATCCAGAGTAGAGAAGTCACAGAAAGGAGCCACACATGAGACAGAGCATTGGTAGTGAATAGGGAGGAAGTGCAGTGACTTGGGGTAGAAGCGACAGGAGACACAGGGACAGAACCCAGAAGAAAGACCAGATGTACTGAAGAGCAGACTTGAAAAATGGCAGAAGAGGAGACGGAACAGGGAGCAAGAAAGAAAAACTTACGACTCTCAGAACAAGCTAGAGATGGAGATGTTTCCTCTAAGCCTTGCGGTAGCACGAGTATTATGCTCTCGGAGGCGTTAGTCGGGTTAGTGTTAGAAATGAGATGCTAGTTCTTTGAGCAGTGAGTAGAAGAATTTGGTAGACTACCTTGATGTGGCAATCTTCTGCTACGGAGTTTTGTCTGACCTGCTCCACATGTTCTTCTACAGACTAAGCAACACCACACCGCCACAACACAAAACACATGCATGAAATGAAATCATAAAGAGAATGAAAACTTTCAGGCTAAAATGGTCATCATGTAAAGATGACAGAAATGACTGAAAAATCAAGACATAAACTAAATACAACAAAATATCAGATCACTAACATGAAGCAAAAAGGGTTATAAAATTAAAGTTATTCTAGTACATACACATTAAAAACAAAAACTACTTCAAAATAAAAATTAGCTGCTTACCATTTATTTAACTAAACTGTTAAAACTATAATCTCTAAAACTAATACCTAATTCCTGTGCTGAATGCATTTGTGTGTTGTGGGTGCATGTGAACATGCATTCACGCATGTGGCAGTCAGAGGTCAACGCTGCTGTCTTCCTTACTCTCCACCTTATTTGCTGACACTGGGGGTCCCCCTGAGCCTAGAGCGCAGAGACGCAGCGAGACTGGCTGGCACCTGCTTCCTCAGAACTGCCCTGTCTGGCTTCTGCTGGGGGTGCTGGGTGCGAGGTGCTGGGCGCTGGGTGCAAGGTGCTGGGCGCAGGTACAGACATCCAAGCCTGGGCGCTCGTGCTTCTCAGCACTTCGCCAACTAACTCATCTTCTCATCACGCTTCCCTCCCCATTTTATGGATCTGAGCACTGAACTCAGGGCCACACAGTCTTAAGAAACCTCACTGTCATGTAGTCACATGTCCAAATCTTTATTTGGGAATACAGCCCCCACATCTTGACTGATGCTACTGATAATTACCTCGCTCTCGTACTTGTTCTCATCACAAGCTCTTTACGGGAATTTACCAGTTTCACTTGTTATTATATGTGCCTTATCATAGAACTGATCTCACTGTTATGAAATGGAAATTATTATATAAAGTTTCATGTTAAGAGAAGTTCACTGCAGTTTAATAAACTTTGGGTATCTACACCCACGAGATATGAATGGTAAGTAAATTCCAAAAAAAGGATATTTCAAACTAAATCAAGTACTAACAATCAAAAATGTTCACCAAAACCTGAAGAAAATTATTCTCAAAATACCTCACTCTGCTTTCTTTTCTTAGTGAAAATATATCTGACAAAGGTTTCCTGAAGGACTTCCTGCTTGACGAGGAAATGCCAGAGCCGTCTGACTGGAAGAGCGGAGGAGTCCCGGGACCTGTCAAGTGAGCAGATGATACGCACGTGGCCTTAGTCCACAGGAAATGTATTTAACATTTGTAGGTACTTGCTTCAAAACCTCCATAAATCTGTTCAAAAACGACAGTGTTTATCCAAACAAAATTTTACAACTTATTTCATTTTAAATTTTTAGTTCTAAAAATCATCTTGTGATCTAATAATCAATTCTCTAATTACATTGAATAAACTGTGTTAAGATAAGTAGAAAGGAGCGTCTTATTATTTTATTTCCAAAGTACACTTCAGGTTTTTCTAACTGTAAAAGTATTATCAATGGGTATAAAGCAAAAGACTGCATTTCTAACGGCCTAAGGCTAAATGACCTTCTTTCTGCAGGCTCCTAAGAAATATTCCTAAGCACAGCTGGTTTAATTCAAAACAAGACACACAACCAGAAATGTTTAATCTGATTTAAATATTTCACAATGTATACGTGTATCAAAACATCACGTTAACCAATTAAATGCAATCTTTATGTTTTTATGCAAGTTCAAAATAAAGTTAATGTTTTTTAAAAAACATGCTGTTTATTAAAAGGATTAGAAAGATTAGCAAAATAATAAAACCTTAATTTTCCATTGTTAAACTTCTCAAAAATATCAATATTTTGGGTATATACATCAATGTTAATGTTTTTAAAAAACATGCTGTTTATTTAAAGGATTAGAAAGACTAGCAAAATAATAAAATCTTAATTTTCCATTGTTAAACTTCTCAAAAATATCAATATTTTGGGTATATACATCAGTTATTATAAAAAATATTCCACCCAGAGTTGTAAAAATGAAACAAATATATTAATAGAAGATAGTACAGGTTTTTATAATACATAATTACACAATTATATAAATATACATAATATAAATATTTACATATATAATTATAAAAGTTATATGCCTACTAAATTACAGATAATTCTGGGTAAAATTGTTTTCTGTCCACCATCTGCTCTCTGTGGAGAGCATTACATAAAGCTGGTGATAGGTTCAAAGCTGGGGATGTTTTGAAGGCTGTTGGCTGCTGCATTAAAACTGCTCTTTAGAAAAGCTAAGCCAAGTGATATATCAACAGTAATCTATAAAGTTTCTTACTTGAATGGAGTATTCTCAGGCTCTAGCATTGCTTTGTTTCGAAGAATAGCTGGCCCAGCTCCTACTGACAGGTCAGTTGGATACGAGTTGATGTAGTTAGGGGGTGGTCCTTCAAAAAGATCCATTTTCTCTTGTAGAATCTGTTCCCAGTTTTCCAAATTTTTAATCACAGCAATTCCTAATGGTGATGTTACAGGTAAATCTAAAACATAATAAAAACATGCCATTTTATTTTGGTAAAAATATTAGATCATTGTACACTGATAGAAATCTAATTCTTATTCCCAAGATTTTTGAAAATACAAATAATTCTGAGCATGTTACTTTAAACCCATTAGAATTCTCAATGCTTTCAGCTAAAAGTTGTGCAAAGTGAGCAAAGAAAAATGCTTCAGTTTCATGATCTATGCTCCTGCACACCACACCTCCTCCTCCCCTCCCCTCCGTTCTGCTCTTCCTGTATTCCAAGCAGCCTGTACTCAATTAAAGCCACAATGGCAACCCAGAACAGAGACTGCACCTAATCCACTACGATATTTTTTCTTTTGTATGCATACGTGTGCATGTGTGTGTGTGTGTATGTGTGTGTGTGTGTGTTTGTGCGTATCAAGGGAACTGTGTGTCTTTGTGGAGGACTAAGGGTGACTTCGGGGGTCACCCTGGATTGTTTCTACATCCTTTTTGTTTCGTTTTTTGAGATTTTCCAGGCTCCTCCCACCAGGGCTGGAAGTGCAGGTCTTGCCATTTCTGCCTGGCATTTTTCACATGAGACCCAGGATCTGAACTCAAGTCTTTCTGCTTGTGAAGTTTTAACCACTGAGCCATCTCTCTAGTCCTTCATTGTGGTATTTTTTTCAAGTACAAGCTTCCTTTTACATAGACTTGTTACATTACTTTGACATTAATTTATGATATGTAATAGCATTTAAAATTCCAAACTTACCAGAGAATTCCAGTCCAGCGATGGGAAAGAAATTCTTGATGTTGTGAAGTGCCAGCTTAACCATTGTCAGATGCAGAAGAGCCCAGCTGGGGGTGCAGAACAAAACAAACTCACTAAGTACTAAGGGGCGGAGCAGGGGGCACCCAGCAATCATCAGGCCCAGGCTCCAGGAAAACTGCCCCTGATCTCCAGATTCAAAATGGCTGCCAACAGTCATTAAAGAGAAAAGAACCTGACGGTGCGAGGGAGACCATTCACCATAATGCCACACATCAGCAAGTCAAACTTCTGACTAAACATGTGAGTTTTATAATGTGCATGGAATTTGGAAGCTATTCTTGAAATAGACATAAAGTAGATATTCTACTTTCTAGAAACTTACCTGAAAAGAACAGGCCAGCTAACTTGAAAATGTTTTATATAAATTCATTATAGCAATGCTATTTAAAGATAGTAACATCAGGCTTTTCGGCAAAGCAAAGCTAAAAGCAAGAAAGAAGTCTTGTTTACCTATAGGAGTCTGGATCTTGGTGTTCCTGTATCTGCATGTCTGAAAAAAAGGTGTCATCTTCCTCGTCGTCACTGTGGACACTTTCATCGGAATCATACAAGACGCCGCTGTCGGACAAAGGAAGAAATGGCTGCAACAAGAGGAGAGCTGCGTTGACACGTGGGATTTTAAAACGTGCACTCAGTATTTCAAATATTACCAAACTCCTGCACAATGCACTGTCACTCTAATCCAAAACGAAACAAATCTACTTAAATGTCAATTTAAGTAAAGCTTCTCTTCTAGAAACAGTAGATTTACAAAAGTCAGGATCCCAAGGGAAAATCTCAGATTCAATGAAAGAACGGAGTAGAGAGGGGTATGAAGTCTCTCACTTTATTCTAGATAAATAAAAGAATTGAAAATTAAGAAAAGGGAGGCAGAACAGTAGGAAAAAGAAAAATTAGTGGAAAAGACTTTTCCTGCTAAAAAACAATAAATTACAAGGCAAATTATACACAGATATGATTAAAAACAACCTAAAAAAAATCAGTATACTGATACTGGAAATGGCTAAGTGGGTGCAGGCACCTGGGCACAAGTGTGTCAACCAGGTTAAAGCGCAGAACCCATGGCGCAGCAGAGACAACAACTTCTGAAATTTGTCTATGGACTTCCAGACAAAAGCTCCATTCTCTCCACTTTCCCAATAGATGATGATAGACAGATAGGTTAGATAGATAGACAGACAGACAGACAGACAGACAGATAGATAGATAGATAGATAGATGATAGATGACAGATAGATAGATAGATAGATAGATAGATAGATAGATAGATAGATAGATGGATAATAGATAGATGGATAATAGATACATGAGAGATGATAGATTATGATTGATAGACATAAATAGATAAATTGATAAATAATAGATACATGAGATGATAGATAGATGATTGATTGATAGATAGATGATTGATAGATAGGTGATGATAGACAGATGATAGATGATAGATAGATAGGATAGATAGATGATGGATGGGTAGATGATAGATGATTGATAGATGATGACATGATAGATAATGACTGATTGATAGATGAGATAGATAGATAATGGATAGATAGATAAGGGATAGATAGACAGATAGATAGATCAATAATGGATGGATAGATTGATAGATACATGATTGATGATAGATAGATAGATAGATAGAGAGATAGAGAGATAGAGAGATAGAGAGATAGATAGAGAGATAGAGATCTGCACCAAGCAAAACTTAAGAGCAAATAATCGAGTGTCACAAGGAATGTAAGTTATGGTGCTGTTAATAAAAAACCCATTGAGATCTGAGTATGAAGCTCAGTTGGCAGAGTGCCTGCCAAGTGTGCATAGAAGTCCTGGCTTCCACCCCAGCACCCTATAAAAATCTTGGGGTGCAGGTACAGCTCTAATTCTAGCACAGAAAGCGGATGCAGGAGGATCAAGGTCATTCCCAGTCACATAACAAATTCAGGGCAAGCCTGAGCTACATGAGACCCTGTCTCAACAGACCCATACACTCCTCCCAGAAACATAAGACTTAAATTACAGAAGCAAACTGTAGATTAGAACCTAATTTCTGTAAAAATCATTGTATTATTTGTATGTTTGCTTGTGTTCTGAGGACTACATAAGCTGACCTCAAAGTGGAATTCTCGGGGCTGGAGAGGTGGCTCAGGGGTTAAGCCTCCGCCTTGAAGGCGGAAGGTCCTGAGTTCGGATCCCAGATCCCACGTATAGACGCCAGGCGGAAGCAGGGGCGGCCTGCGCTTCTGGTCCTGGTAGGGCGGAGCCTGTGAATCCCGGGGCAGAAGGAGGTGGAGGCGTCCATGGTGGTTCGCGAATTCGTCCGTGGTTCTACACACACACAGACATACACACACACGCACACATACACACGCACATGCGCACAGTTGAATAAATAATAATAATGAAAAAGTTAAAAAAAAAAAAAAAAAAGTGGAATTCTCCTCTCTGCCTTCTCAGTGCTGGTGCTGGGATTATAGATTGTTATATCACACCCAGCTTTAAAAATCCTTATTAAACAGAGCCACGGCACGAGGTGGCAGGAGCATTGAGAGGGTAATGCTGATTTAAGTAACAGGCCAGACAGCTACACAGGAGATCCTGCCTCAAAAACAAACTGAATTAGGACAGAGGTATAAATGAAGTAACTGCCCAATATATATATTTAAGTCTGAGGAAAAAGGGTTAGAAACAAGTGTGTCAAAGTATTCTGATATGTGGTGAGCAGAGGGAAAATGTGGAGCCAGACATCACACAAGAATGCAAGTGCCCGGAATGTGAACAAAACCGTTGTGACTGTAGAGTGTGAGGGAGAGCACAGCAGAGGGACAGAGAAGGTGAAATAACAATTTGTGTGTGCTGAGAAATTTGCCAAAGACCTACTAGAGACCTGTGTGCTAAGACTTGCAGAGATAAACACAGTAGTGTGTGAAGTGCCTTTGCATTTGATTGTAACCATGGCAACCTGAGCTTGTGACCCCAGAGTTTGTAACTTTATCAATGTGAATTTATGATGTGTGACATGAACCATGACGATCTGAACTTGGGACCTAGTCTATCAGTATGAACAAAGTATTCTCTGAGTGATGTGATTGGTTGAACTTTGAATCAAATGGCGCACACTGAGTCAAAGGGGGAATCAAGACAGGGAGCCGAGAGCGCATCTGGGCATGCTGTGCATCAGACCTGTGAGTGCCTCCAATGCAGCATCGGTGTTCCAGATGCTGGGCTTCCCCGTGGCCAGTGACCAAACAAGGGCCGGAGTAGAGTGATCGCCGCTCCCACTCCAGCCTCCTCTGCGCTCTCTCGGCCACCCAGGACTGTCTCCCTTGGGACTGAACGAATGGCACTGCCTTAAACTGCAATCAGCTCTGCCTGCTCACTTCCAGAGGTGTGTGTGTACACGAGTGAGTGCTCGGAACAGATATAACCCAGGCCAGTTACCGCTTAAACACCACTTTTTTGGCTTATCTTTCTTCTTTATAACTTTTTTTAAATCTGTCCAAATTTTCACTACTACTTTATATTAATCAGGAGGAAAATTCTGGGAAAATGATAAGCTGACACATTACCATTTACAGATGTTAATGCTACACTCACATTAACAGTTCAATGGATTTTCTGACTTGCAGGTAACAATCTTGAGTCACAAAGTTGGAGCCAAAGACCCTGTAGTCCTAACCCACGCTGACACACTACTCTGGCACCACCCTTTGCACACCACTAATGGAACCCAAATCTTCAGAGAGCAAAACAATGCTTCAAAACTCAATCTCAAAGACTCTTGAAAATCAAATAGTCTGCAAAAACACAGTGAGATCCAAAGTTTCAAGAACACAGACAACTCTGATAAACATTTGAAAGTGGAATGGACAGGACAAATGGTGCATGTGCTCACGAACATGCAGCCAGGTGGTCAGGGCTAATGCATCCAGCTGATAGTAATGAACTCAAAAAAACACAGTTCACCGGAACCGGTGCCCCAGGAAACAGGCCTCAGGGGAGGAGCCAACCGACAACTCTGCTTTGGGGAAGTGGTGTCCGTACCCTGGACACACCCTGACGGAGCCCACTGACCACCCTTATTCTTGTTCTCTACTTGCAGGAGGCCAAGGAACTACTGATGCCCAGAATGGGGAAGACCACACAGAGCACAGGGTCTCCATCGCTGCAAAGGATGAAGCTGGCAATATGTTAACGAACTGACTTCTGATTTATCACTGTTCCATATGACTTAAACGTCTTTCATCTATCAAAAAATTTGTGGTTATCTCTAAATTTATTAGGATTACTCAGTGTCTGGATTTTGAGAGGTTAAATGTCTTAACTGAAGTGACCAAATCCACACAACAGAGTCAATAATACAGATACACTTAAAACTCACACACCTCACCTTACCTTTGCAACAAAGTAATCCCACATGCTGAGTTCAGGAGGAATAAATTTTTCTTTGTAAGACGGTCTTTCTGCAGGCACTGGCGGTGGGGTAGCATCTTTGACGGGCCTTCCAGGGACGAGCATTCGCATGTTAAATCTCCGACGGTGTTTATCCATGTCTTCAGAAGGAACAGGAGGTGCTGTATGAGATTTAAAAATCTGCATTTATTCTCCACTACTAGTTCGCACAGCTAACCTTCCTTTTCTTCCTCCTCTGTCTGTGCTTCACTCTTGACTTTATAAATTACTTGTATCTGAGCTTCTAGACTCTTCTAGTCTATGTTTTAGTATGCCAGCAATCATGATGATGGCACCTGTGTACCAGGTAAACTATAGAAGTGCTACCTGTAAGGTGCTCTAAAGAACGGCAGAGTCAGTAAGCATCAAACAGAATGGATGAGTGATTAGTTCAGCCTACGTGGTTCAAGAAAGACTCAAGTACGTGTGAGGCACAGACAACGTCTTTTGCACGTCAGGAGGGAAGGAATAGGAACAGATGACAAGGGTACGCACACACTGGAGGGCGAGGCACTGTGCTGGGAGGACCAATGAAGCGCATCAAGGACTTCTAGAGCTGGAACAGGAGCAGCCTGTGGGCCTGGTGCTGGACCTTACCTGACGGCCAATTCTCTCTACGGTTCTCAGGCTAGTCCCAGAATGAGGCTTGGCTTGTTTGGTTCATTAGCAAGAAAAGGTCTGCATGAGTACGCTGAGTAGTCAAAAACTTTAGGGAAGGTTCTATGCAGCATGAAAGAAATGTTGAAAGTACCAAAGAATTAACTGGATATGGAGCCAAGATGCAGAACAAACAGCAGCGGTACGTACCACCAGAGCACAACCAAGCGTGGCCACAGTGTGACTGTTTTTCAATCTGCCTGGAATTTGTACTTTTAATCTTTTTAAATTAAGTGGAAATTTGTCTGACACACACACCAAAAAAACGCCCTTTTCTTTTTCTTTTTCTTTTCAGTTAATTTTTTATTTGAGACAGGGAAAGAAGAAAGAAAGAGAGTAAGAAAGGGGGAGAGCGAGAAGTCAGTTCTCTCCTTCCACTGCGGGAGCTCCAGCAGTGGAGCTGGACTGACCTCGCCATGCCTGTACAACTATTGCCCTCAGCAGATGAAAGGTAGCTTTTTCTGTTCTTCCTCTAGAGGCCCTAAGATGTGAACCAGTGACCACTCACGTGCTAGGCAAGCAACCTACCACTCAGTCACTACCAAGAACAAAATCAGCCATTATGAAGGAAGCAACCCAGTGTCACTGCAGTTACCTAGAGATGACTGGAGCGATCTAGGCCAAGGCACTGCCCGCCACAAATGTAAACTGCAGAATTAGGCCATTGCTTAGTCACTCTTTGTCCTGTGATTCGCCTCTCCTAGGCAGTACTCAGAGGAAGAGTCAACGGCAGACTTTCTCAGTTTTGTTCTTGGACCTCATCAGGCCTCAAGGCTGGGTCACACTGAGCATGTATTAGTGCTTTATCCTCCGTCATGCTGAGCCACACTCCACCAGATGTAACACCACATTATTCAACTTTCTTTACTTATGAGTCTTTTAACTATACATAATAATGGGTTTCATTACGGCATTTTTCACACATGCATACAATACATCTGGAGACCTCTCTCATCTCCTCCACTGACTGTCTTCCCAAGCAGCCCCCTTCTACTTTCATGTCTTTTTAACTTTAAGTGAATGAATGCACATAGTCAGGGACTGGGCAAGCATGTATCGTCCACTCCACAGTGATCACCAGGACACTACGAAAGGCCCCAACTAAGGGTTCCTATTGTTACTTTCTTGCACAGTTAATTCTCCTCAAAGTAGCTCAGAAAGCTCTTTTGAAAACCTACATCAGACTGTATCATTCCTTTGCTTAAAACTCTCCATTCTTTTTTCTTCCCTTAGAGCAATGAGTTTCTTCATTACCCACAAAACCTCCCCTGACACTTCCTGCGAGGCCTCCTGTGGCCTGAGTCAGGGCTGGGCTCACTGTGCCCTTCCGGCGTGCTCTCTGCCTGCACGTCTGCGTGGTGCGACCACGTACTCTCATGGGATCTGCTCGAAATATTGCCTCACCAGAAATGTAACCTTCCGACTCCCCAAACTACACTGGTCCCACCCCATCCCTTATACCTGAAATATCATCAGGTTATTTTATTTATCGTGTCTTGCTGGAGGTAAACCTCATGAGGTGGGCCTTTGTGTCTTGCTTTTCCCACACTTTCCAACCTAGACACTGCCCAGCAGACAGCTGGAGTGGTGGGAGTGAAGGAGTGTGTGATGCACCTTGGAAGCTCTGTAATGTGGACAGCTGCTCCGAAAGCCCCTGCCGGGGGCTACAGCACCACAGCAGAGTCCCTGACAGATACGCACAGCACCACAGTAGAGCCCCTGACAGACAGGCACAAGCATGCACAGGTCACAGTAGAGCACCTGCCGTGGGCTACAGCGCCACAGTAGAGCACCTGCCAGACACGCACAGCGCCACAGTAGAGCCCCTGCCAGACATGCACAGCGCCCTGGAGACGGAGTTCAGCACTGAAGGAAAGCAAACTGTAGAATGGCCGCAGGCAAAAAATAAGTTCAGCATTGAAGGAAAGCAAACTGTAGAATGGCCGCAAATAAAAAAAAAAAAAAAAAAAAAAAAACCTTTGAAGTTTAAATGGACTATAATAAGGTAGAATAAACTGATTTTAATTACATTCACATATAAAGGGACCAAAGGAACTGGAGCTGGTGAGCTCGCATTTACTGTACCTTACATGAGGACATATTTAACTCAAGCCAGATGCTGAGGACAGACTGAACTGCATCACCACGTGAACGTAACAAGCCTCTCCTAGCCCTAACATGACACACTCCATTTCTGCACCAAGAAAACTTTTCCCTTGGCATGGATCTAACTCTTCCCATATCTCACCAGCTTAACAAGTGGATGAAAAATGTACTCTTTCCCATGAACATGAGAACATGAGAAAAGAGAAAGGAATGAACAAAAAATCTTAAAATCACATACCAGGTTGAAGCAGCCGTCTTTTACATGACTATAGCAGACATGAAGCAACCACTGTGGCTGAAGGATTACTCAAATCTTTAATGCCATGAGGTCCTTCCCATGACCTCAGCCTGCACACTGACTCCTCCCGTGCCTTTACCTTGCTGCTATTTCTCTATCCTCTTCAAACATTCCCTGATTCACCAATCTCAAAAATATATTTCCATAAAAACAAAGGCAAAATCTATAATTTGGGGCTGGAGAGCTGACTCGGGTTAAGACTGCCTGATTTGAGATCCCAGATTCCACTTAAAAAACACCAGGAGGAAATGGCAGTGACCTACACTTCCAGCCCTGGAAGATGGAGCCTGGGAAACCCCAGAACAAAACACTAAGGAAGTAGAGCAATCCAGAATGATTCCCAAGTCACCCTTGGGCCTCCACAGGCACACGCAGTGCCCTCTTCTATACAAATTTACACGTACGTGTGCACACCCACACCTACACATGGAAAAAAATACTATACCTTTATTCTAACATGTATTTAGCTATTTACTCTCCTAAAAAAAAGAGTGATTATATTTTAAACATTACTTCAGTATTCAGTGGTAAAATGCCTTAAGATATTAAAAATGATTTTACCATAACTCTAGAAATAATTTACATTTACGTACAGTGTTGGCATCATATTTCTCTTACCTGAAATACTTTCCGATTGTCTTCGAGGTTTCACAACAAGTTTCACACCCCCTCCAAAAACAGCAGCCCACATTCGATTGTTTAATGGGTGGGCTGCAAGCCGAAACAATTCATTGGAAGAATTTGTGGCAAGAGCATGTATCAGTAAACTTAAGTAAACAGCAACAACAGCTTCACACAGCAGAACATTTAGCTTCGGCTGGTCTCCATCTTGGGCTGAGCTCAAGAGGTTAATAAGTGAGCTCACACCTGTAACAATGCAGAACATCACAAGAACATTAGTGAGAAGCACCTGGACCTGCAGGTGCCAATGACGTGTGTTCTACAAGACACGTGTCCATATGATCTAAGCAACCAAACAACAGGGCAGATCATAATGACAGGACAATGTAGAGACCTACTAACCTTACAGGCATAAATGAGTCAATTAATAAGTTAGAAGAAAGCTCTTCCTTGCAACACAATTTCAACTAATAGGTAGGAGGGCAGCAGGGCTAGAAAATCATCAGTCACTCACTCCACGGCAGGACTAATTTGGACAAGAGCCAAACAATGTGGCAGGAGACACTACAGCTAAGTGCTACATGGACCAGAAAAAAGACACCAGGTGAACTGGTAAAAGTGTACAAGTTCTACAAGACAAAACTCTATCAGCATTAAAATTAAATCTGGCCACTGATTTGTACTCATATACAACATGGTTTTAGAAAACTGCACTGAAATATTTAGATGGAAAAGGACATCTTGTCTGCAGCATAACTTCAAGCATTAAAAACAACAACAAAAGATACATGTTCATACGGAAAATGGAAGAAGCAGCCAGGCGTGGTGACAGGGGTCTGTAACCCTAGTATTCGGGAGGCGGGGAGGGTCAAGTTCAAGGCTGCAGCCAGAGCTACATAGCAAGACCCTGTCTACAAACAAGTAAAATTGAAGAGCAGTAATGAATGACAAGGCAAGTTTATAAGACATTATAAACTTGGAATGTGGGTGACTGCACAAAAGTTTTTCATATTTTTTGTTTTAAAATGTTTGCAAGGGTGAAATTATTTCAAACTAAAGAGTTAAAATAAAAATAAATCACTATGTTTCTAGAAACTTATGCTTAATTTTAAATGCACAGGACACTGAATACAGAAGGTGGTTTGAAATAACTAACATAGAAAGTGAGAAAGAGGACTAACCAGAACGGACAGATGACAAACAGCATCACGCACAAGCGCGCGCACGCACGCACAACCGCACATTCAAGGTCACACCATCCTGGCGTTTATACTCTTGAAATAATTGTATTTTCTCTGACTAATCTGACACTAATTCAGAGCTTCTGAGGGCGGAAGATGAGGCGCTACATCCTCAAGAACACCAGTGAGTCCTTTTACACTGGTCACAGAGGCTACTGTTGTAAGCGTTAGCTTTCTGAATCTTCCGACAATGTTACTAAACTGAAGAATTACTAACACACCAAAAACAAACACCAATTCAACAACTCCACACACGAAGAAAAGAAAATCGTCTGCAGCTTTTCCCAAAGGAACTGTAAGAAAATCACCACCACCGCCACAACACGCCACCAGTGAAGAGTCTCACCAGGCCACTGGGCAGGAGCTGAGTTGGGGGTGGCATGTTCCTCCACGCTTTCCGTCCGCAGTCTGCGCCGATCACTCAAGAGAAGACCTTGATAGGCCACTCCTGTGACCTGGTTGCCCTCTGTCTGACTGCCAAAACACACAGATTCAGTCACTAAGCTACAAGAGATGGTGGGTTGCACTGTACGCCAATCTCTGCATGATCGTGAACAAAACAATGTTTAAATATGGAATTCACTGTTCTAATGAAAACTTGTATTAGAGAATTCTTAAACTTAGTTGTGATTGGGCTTTTTGAAAAATAATACCAAATTTTATACCATATTGGAAGATGATTTCGGAGTAGAAGTCACTTGATATTTTCTCTTTGCACTCACTTTTTTGTAAGCCGGGTAAAGATACACAGCTGGCCTAAGACAGCTTGCTACAGGAGTTAGTTCTGTAGTGGCAGGTGAGCTTGACCACGCATTAATAATACGAGCTAAACCCAGAGAACCACATTTGAAGAAAACCTAAGCCTAGACCAAATGTCCCTCAAATTTTACTCTCTCTCCATAATGGCTCTTTGTAGAAATGGAAGATTTCCGAGAGCAAAAAGTAAAGCTGACTACGAAAGCAAACCTGTACCAAATAAGCAAACAAACGAATATAGATTATCATCTCAAAGACCTCCATACCGCACACAAAAGGACATGCGAAATTTACGGTAATAATTAAATTTTAAGAATATACTTTAAGAATATATTTTTCCAGTTTTTCAAAAGCTTATATTTTTCTTTTCAAATGAAAATTAATTAAATAAATAGAAGCTAATCCAATGAAATTCCCATGCCAAAAAAAAAAAAAACTAAAAATTCTCTTAGTATAAATTATTTTGGACAATAAACTTTTCTTTCACAGAGACAAAAAAGATGGTAAGTAAGCTCATTTTTAATCACTATATTATATATTATACTATATATAATTATATATAATATATAATTTTCTATATTTCACTTATTATTGAATAACAACTAGATAAATTACTTTGTTTCAGGTTCTATTTTATCTGTTAAAGTACATGTTAGTCATACTGGGTTTTTTTCAGTCTGTAAGAAACAATCCTAATTACATTCTAGAGCAGTTGAATGGTTTGCTACACTACACTATTTATCTTTTTTTACCTGTAGCTATGACTGTCACACAATGCTTGGTAAATTGATGCAGAAAGGGATGCTGCTAGTGAATGAAGTGTATCCACCTAAAACCAAAACAGCCACAGTTACAGTTTCTACTAACATTTCTGTTTCACAGCAATATCTTACAAACTGGAAAACAGGCAGGAAACCAGCAATATCGTAAAGATTAGGGCCGATATGACACTATTACCTTTTAAAGTAACTCCTCTGTCCTTACCAGCATGCTCAGCAAAGCTGTCTACATCCTTGTCAATCATTGTGAGCCTCACCTACACCAGGCACCAAGCAAGATGCTGGCTATTGGTCTCATCCTAAGTGACCACAGTGGGCTTAGAATAGCAACAGCAAAAGGAAACCAAGTAAGGACAGAATTTTCAGAGCCTTACTTATAAACATGCCTTATGAAACTACTCTTGAAAATGTGACCCTATCAGTAAAAATATGCTTTGAAGCACATAAATCACTGTGTAAAATGGCTGATTTTCAAGAAAGAAAGTAATTTAGTTAGTATTCACTGGAAAGGGATGATCTTAAGATTTTGTGTTTAGAAAGTTCAAAATTTTACACATAGTATCAAAAGCATTTGAAATGTCACACTGGATCAATCCTTTCAGACTCAAAACAATGGAACTAATCCCATGCTCTTGGAAAATCCAGATTTAAAGGAATTAGAGTACATGTTCTACTCACAAACAACCTCAGCAAAAATACTGAAAGAGATAAATTTATCCCATGGACCAGAAACATCTAAGGGGCTGACGGATCAATCTATCCCATAGATCAGAAACGTCCAAGGGATCAATGGGATCCCTCAGAAAAATGTCTGAAGGAGCAAATGTGCTGGGCCTGGGCCTGACACCCAGCAGCAGCCCCCGGAGCGGTGGTGTGGAAGCCCCAGCTGGGGCCTAAGCCCACAGGCTCTCCACAGCCTGCCACACCCCCAGTGCTCCTTGGCATGATGGTCTTAAGTGTTCCCACACAGGGCACAGGTTTAATTTGGGACGGGGTCCTGAAGCTGTTCCTTGCCTCCAGGCACAGCTCCAAGGGAGTTCCGCTCTCAGGAGGAGATGTGGCTTCTGATTGGTCACATTCTCCGTTCTCAACCCACATTGTCATATGCTCTTGGCATGTAAAAAAGTGGTCATAAATATTTTAAGCTTAGTGGTTCATTTCAGGGAACAAAAATTCTAACTGCATATTATATAAAGCAAGAACATTATCTAGAAAGTTAGTTTTATTATGAAATGACATTTACCTGCTTTAAAAGAAGACTGCAATTTTTCCGGAAATAAGAGCACATATTTTTAAATTATGTTCATTGAACAAAGTCGTGACTCATCAGAAGGGAAGGGTAGCGTAAGAGTACTTTAGAATAGTCTCTCTACATTCAAATTGGATGACACTCTAGATAGTACATTATTAACCAATCGAAAGCTTTGCGTTACCTTCGCATCCTGGATGTTGGGATGAGGTGGTGTTTTCATCTGCACGATAGTATAAAGTATGTCATGGATGTGGTTATTTAAGTACAGCACAGGATTCGCTATGACTGTTTTCGTTGCAGCAATGCTTGCTGAGAGCAGAGGCAGGGTGGTAGGCAACGGGAGTGGAGATTGCAGTTGCTTCACTGTAGTTTCCTACAGGTGACCATGAATTTTTTTTCAAAGTAGTTAGAACAGTGGAAAAAAACAATGGTTCTCCAATAAAAATATAAACTGTAAACACTTGTATAAAAGCAGATGTTCATATATGTATTCATTGTACAGATATCTATTGAGTACCCAACATATACCAGGAACTGTGCTAGATATGGAAGTTATAAAGGTGAGAGTTGTGCTTTCAGCTATGTCTATCTACCTGCTAAAGTACGTGTCTAAGAAAAACCACCTCAATACAACTATCTGCCTCCTATGAACAGGAGCGGAACATTATTTAGAATCATTCGCAAAGAGGCTTGTGCTCTGACCAGAGAAGCCTCTCAAACTAATAACTAGTAAAGGTTGAAAAGAAAAGTGTTGTGTGTACCTGCTGTGATTCTTGCAGCAAAAACTTGAGCTCCATTCTCACCGAGGCCAAACCGCCTCCCTGGGCACCGTGAAGGCTGCAGTAGCTGAGAAACACTCTTAGGAGATCTTGGTTCCGCTGCAGCCACAGCTTCCGTCTCTCGGCGTGCTCCCGCTTAGCCTGCAGCCGGCGCCGGTCTATCTGGTGGCGCTCATAGGAGCCAGCGTCTGGCCTGTCCGTCACGTCCTCCTCGCCCAGAAGCTCGCTCTCTGCCTTGGTGTGCTCTTTAGCAGCTGACTCATGGTGGCAGATCTCATGCAAGGCAGCGATCTCCTTTTCCAGCCAGTTATAGAGCTGGAACCTGAGCTTCCCGCCGTCTACTTCATACCCCGTAGCCAGAGTTCTTAACTCAGTCATAAGGATCTTCAGACAAGCCCGGAACTTGAGTTGCTCAGCTATGACATCAACTTCAGCATCACCTACAGGACACGCCTCTTCCTGAGGGGTCAGCAGCACCTGAGGCCCCGAGGCCTTCTGGTCTTGTCCATCGTCTCTCTTGGGATCTGTGCTCTTCATTACTAACCCACCCTCGTCATCCTCTTCTTCGCCCCAGTCAAGACTAAGAGGCTCCTCATCAACTGTAACAATTGGCTGACTCCAGTCAAACTGGGATGACGTCACAGCTGACCAGTCAGCACTGGCTCTACCACTGCCATCCCTCGAGGGTTTTGGTTCTGATGGCCCGTTCTCCATCTCTCTGGAAATGAGGTCAGTCTGATCTTTTTTTGCAGGTGAAGAAGATATTTTAGTTACTTTGGGAATTTTAGATAGGACCTCCAGAGCTAAAACAGGGCATCCAACTTTAAAGTGAGCATTGGCTGTGGTAAAAAACAATTTTCTTTCTATGAGGTTAATTTTATCAGCAATGGCTTTCTCAGTTTTAAGACCTAAAGTTACCAAAGATCCTTCAGGAGACACAAGATTTCTTCGAATAAGCAAAGGATGTGTTCGAAGGTAGTTGTAAAAACTGAACACCACAGGGTTACAAGATTTGATGATAACTACAGAAATCAAACATAAAATAACATTAGTATGTTAATTTGGACTTGCACTGCCAAAGAATACAATATTCATATAAATACTTACCTAGCTTTGGTTAAACCAATGTTATAGCTAGTTACACAATCATTTACTACACAAATGAAATAAAAAGAAGATGCAGGAGGTCGACATGGTAACCTTTTATCTAAGATAGTGAAGAGAGGATAGAAACATGCGTGCAAATTTTTAAATAGAAGGAAAACATGATTGGGTTCCTTTAGAAAAAAGAAGTGAGAGGCTAGGGAGATTTCTCAAGGCTTAAAAATCTTGCTTTTAAAAGCAAAAGGACCTGAGTTCAGATCCCTAAATCCCACATAAAAAAATCACCAATAGATATGGCTGTGGCCTGCAATTCTGGTTCTATAAGGTGGAGCCTGGGAAACCCCAAAGCAAAGCAATAAGGAGGTAGAACAATCCACACACACACACACGCACACACACACACACACACAAATGATGAGAACAAATGGGAAAGCAGCCAGATTTCTCTGAATATCTCTTGGCTTTATACATTTTATTCCAAACCATGTCAACATTTTATATAATTTTAAAAGAAATTCAATATTAAAATGTAATTCAAAAAATGCAAAATTAAATGAATTTTATCTGGAGTTGATGTATAGCCACACAGACACAAACTGTGAAAATAACTTTAAAATAAGATATTTCACTGTATATTTTAATTATATGTACCATGAAAGCAACAGTAATAAGAAAGCTTAAACAATCCTCAGTTACCATATTATGAAATATTTGTATTCTAATTCTGAAACTGTTACATGCCTATAAAACATCAAATAATTATGTTAGCTCCATAAAATTCAAGCCTTCATTATAAGACACAAGTATGGAACCCAAGAAGAACTTTATCTGTGTTTGAATTAGAAAGTTAAACACAATCTTCTGAAAACTCAGGGGTCAGGAGAGCACTAGTTACATTCACTGAAACACCCAGAAATGCCAACACAGTGAACAACCGTGTGACATTCTGGGTCTAGCCCAGCTCTGCGCTGGTTTCCCCTAAAGGAAGTAGAGTTCTGCAGCTGCCTTCGGGCCTAGAGCAGCAGAGCCATGAGACCACCTGCGGCCTTCTGCAAACCTGAAGGAAAGGAACGCCCAAGAAATTAGGCAAGAATTTCCTTTGTTAATGGATAAAGAAAGAACAGTCTAAGCATCTATAAAAGCAAACTGTAGATGATTAAACACTTGGGAGACAAAAATAGGAGGATTATGTGTTTCAAGACAGCTTTTGGTAGATAGTAAGTTCCAGGTTACCTTACAATACAGAACAACACCAGGAAAAAAAAAAAACTCAAGGGAAAAATAAAAGGAAATCAATGTAAATATCTGTTCAGAACTAATCTCCAACAGCCCCCACAGCAGGCGTGCGTGCTGGGTACTGAGCTACACTAGCGCTTGGCCGCCTCGCCATGGCCCCAGCCCACTGTCCTCCTGTGAAAAAGCTATCGGGAAACCCAGGAACGTCTACCTTGGCGTTCATCATCTTCTTTTGGCGTCTGCTCCAGCAATGTGTCCAAGGCGCGGGAATAATCTTTCATTACCCAATAGGCAAGACTACGCAGAAAAGGGTCAGGATGTAATTTTTTGCAATTGAAGCCTGAGCCATCCTTTTGACAACCCAAAATTTTCTGATTCAAGATGGATATGTAAGTTGATGAAGTCTCAAATTCAGATTCATATAAACGGGCAATAACCATGGCTAGCTGAATATCTTCCATTTTTTCAAGGCACACCTGAAATTTAAATATTAAGAAAGATTATCTTATTTAATAATATTAAAGTTAAGAAATTCCCCACTTGAATTGTCTACTATTCATCTTCTCGTAGCGGAGAGGAAATCCAGTGTTTTACACTATGAACAACAGTTAAGTGACTATTTGGAGATTAAGAAAGAACAAAAAGAAAAGTCAGAGACTGGACCTTAACTTTCAGCCTAGAACACACTGTATAAAACGAACATGAAACAAGGTGGGAGAGTATCATCTCAGATATAGGTCAATTTTATTTAATAGCATTCATTTTTTAGATTTTTTTAAAATTTTTTTATTATTTATTATTTATTCAATTGTGTATGTATGTGTGTATGTATGTGTGTGTGTGTAGAACCACGGACGAATTCAGGAACCACCATGGACTGCTCCACCTCCTCCTTTACTCTGCCCCGGGATACACAGGCTCAGCCCTACCAGGACGAGAAACGCAGGCCACCCCCGCTTCCGCCCGGCGTCTATACATGGGGTCTAGGATCCGAACTCAGGACCTTCCACCTGCAAGGCAGAGGCTTAACCCCTGAGCCGCCTCTCCAGCCCCCTAGCATTCATTTTTTAAATTAAATACTACTTAAAATAGCTGAATATATATATCAGTTCCTGGTGATTAATATATACCTTAATGTACAAATATATTCTCATTTAAACATACACTATTTGAAAGAATCTTGGTTTTACTTACTGCATCATTTGTAAAGTAGACGCATGCTCTACTCCTACCTGTAGAAGCTAATTCGGTCCTGGGCACAGGCCTGAGTGTCCACGGCTGCTGCACCAACCTACTAGGCAGAGGGGCTGCCAGGTCAGCAGTGACAACGCTGCTATTAGCAAAGCCATCCACTTTCTGATTGGATCTGAGGCCTGTTCCCAGGATACCATCACACCTGCTACTATAAATTCATTAAAAGTCCATAGCTGGGGAGCTCATACGCCTTAATGAGGAGCATACTACTGTTGTTTTGATAAATGAACATGTTGTCAAGCTATCTTCTAAATATTTCTATTTACAGTCATAGATCAATTCTGCTCTCAACCTTCGTCAGAGATGCTTTTTCTACAGTGGGCAGTCTACACAGAGTCGTAACTGGTCAAAGAGCTGAAAATAAATGAGCACTGTGAGTGCCCATCCCGACCAGAGAACTCTGCAGAAGAAAGACTGGCAAGAAGGTAAGAACCAGAGGATGGAGAGGAGTGTGCTCAAGCACTGTCTCCCGCACATGCCATGGCTCTGGTACTAAGGAATTCATAGCAGATGGGGGAGAGGTACCTCCACAAGACCTACCCAGGACCCAGCCAGACAATGCATGGGGGTTACCTGCACAAGACCTACCTAGGACCCAGCCAGACAGTGCATGGGGGTTACCTGCATAAGACCTACCCAGGACCAGCCAGACAATGCATGGGGGTTACCTGCATAAGACCTACCCAGGACTAGCCAGACAGCAGAGCAGCATGGATAAGTGAGGAGCTAGTGGCAGCTGCTGCTGCTGGGGAAAGTGGAGTCATTTTCTTTGCAGTGTGACTCCTGGCAGGTGATTCAGTGCTGGTTCCACACCTACATGTGGGCAGGCAGCACCAAAGGGGCTCAAGCATTAATAAAAACAAACAGAAGCAAAACAGGACTTGAAGGAGCCAGAGAGAGGGGATTGGTATGATCAAAATACACTGCTGTATATACATGTGAAACTGCCGAAGAGCAAAGAAAAGCCACGGGGAAATTTGCATTTGTGCATAGGGTAAGGAGACTGTGATCTGTACATACATCTTAAGCCATTGTCCATAAAGTTTATATTTTATTTTGAAATGAACATGCTGCATATGAAACTGGATTTCTCCCTTAATGCTTTTTTAAATTTTTATTTATTTATTTATTTACTTACTTATTTATGTGTGTGTGTGAGAGAGAGAGAGAGAGACACAGCGAGAAAGAGAGAAAGAGAGAGAGAAACAAAGAGAGACAGAGTGAGAAAGGGACAGTCTGTAACTGTAGAGACCCAAAGGTGACTTTGGGAATCATCCTCAACTGCTTCTACCTCCTTTTTGCTTCTTACTGGCACAGGCCACCATTGTTTCCACCTGGCATTTTTACATGGAACCTGGGATCTCAACTCAGGACCTTCTGCTGTCAAGGCAGAGTCTTAACCCCTGAGCCATCTCTCCAACCAAACTTTCTTAAATTTCTTTGTAATTTCATTTACAAAGCGCTGCAGCTACTTTTCCTTACAAACACATGATAAAAGAACTGCAGACTCCCACGCTCTTCCACACAAGCATCGCTCAGCATGTCCTCCTGCTCCTTATTGTACCCACCTCTATGGCATCTTTCAATGAACCAGCCAACAAGAAAAAAGCAGCAGACTGTTCAAATCGTTGTTTTCCAAGTAAAGAAAAAGCGTTTTTCAGAGCAGCTTTACGCCACCTATCTTCATTAAAATTGTGGCTGAAAAATGCTGTCATCTTTTCGTCATGTTGGGATCTGGAATAAGAACACAAACATCAGTGAGTGAGTCATCTTTAAAACATTTTAATCCTTGGAGCTGCAGACATGGCTCAGGAGTGGAAAAGGTAACGACCCGCAGCACTTCGGCCCTGGAAAGCAGAGCCCCGGAAACACCACAGCAAAGAAGAGGAGGCAGCACAATCCAGGATCATTCCAAAAGTCATTCTTGAGCCTCCACAGTCACAGGCAGTGCCCTTTGATACATACAGACACGTGCACATGCACACACACATACCCAAAAATTTTTAAAAAATGAAAACTGAATTTCCACATTAATTTTTCATAAATGACAAGTGAAAAAACTCAAACATTCAACTAAAACATGAATAGCTTCAGTTATAAAAGTTGTTTCTATGCATCTCTTTGCTTCTAGTGAGGAAAGGTTTATATACACAGATTAAAAAAAAGCAAGACTACATTGGTTAGCACTGATGTCAGAAGACCTAGAATTTCTGACCCTCAGGCTGTAAGCCAAAAAAAAGTCTTTGTCCCTTAAGTAGGTTTTGTCAGTATATTTTGTCACAGCAACAGGAAAAGTAACTGTACAACTGTCTTTTATTTTTTAAAAAACAACTTAGGATAATTCTCAGTGTCACCTCTGGACCTCCACAGGCACACACTCATGTGCCCTCTTGTACACACACACACACACGTACATACACACACACACACACACACACACACACACACACACACCACATGCATATACCACCCACACACAACATACACAAAAATATTTCACTTCTTAACTTTAAAAAGATGTTTGCCTATTTTTATACATAAAAGAGTTACACCATGAAGAAGTGAGCTGGACATGGTGGACAAGCTCATACAACTAATTACTTTCAAAAGCATTAGGTTTCTGATCCAAAATACAACCTTCAAGGATTAACTCCTGTCAAAGGCTGAGGCAACTTACCTAAATAAGCCCCACACCACCGCCTTCCTCTTCATGGAAAGGTAGAACAACGCTGCATCCAAGGCATCATTGTTCCTTTGAAAAGAGGCTTTGGCAACCTACATGGCAATAATTAATTAAGTAAGTAGCAAGTTAGCGACTTGACAGAAGAATTACAATCAAAGACTCCAACAGCACAGTCCTCCTGTAATCCCCAAGGCCGAAACAGAAACAACAGAAGTGGGAAGAGCAACTTTGCTCCAGGCTCCAGTGTCCCGTGGCTTCCATGCACACGCCTAGACACACTCCAGATGCGTCCTGCGCAGAGCAATTCTAACCGTGGCTTCCATGCACACGCCTAGACACACTCCAGATGCATCCTGCACAGAGCAGCAATTCTAACCGTGGCTTCCATGCACACGCCTAGACACACTCCAGACGCATCCTGCGCAGAGCAGCAATTCTAACCGTGGCTTCCATGCACACGCCAGACACACTCCAGACGCATCCTGTGCAGAGCAGCAATTCTAACCGTGGCTTCCATGCACACGCCTAGACACACTCCAGACGCATCCTGCACAGAGCAATTCTAACCGTGGCTTCCATGCACACACCTAGACACACTCCAGATGCATCCTGCGCAGAGCAGCAATTCTAACCGTGGCTTCCATGCACACGCCAGACACATCCTGCGCAGAGCAGCAATTCTAACCCTGGCTTCCATGCACACGCCAGACACACTCCAGACGCATCCTGCGCAGAGCAGCAATTCTAACCGTGGCTTCAATGCACACGCCTAGACACACTCCAGACGCATCCTGCGCAGAGCAGCAATTCTAACCGTGACTTCAATGCACACGCCTAGACACACTCCAGACCCATCCTGCGCAGACCAGGAATTCTAACCGTGGCTTCAATGCACACGCCAGACACACTCCAGATACATCCTGCGCAGACCAGCAATTCTAAGAGAAACAGCACTGTGACCAGCACTTACTGACTGTTCACCCAAATCTGCACCTCCCCAGGCATCCTGCACTGATCTGACTGAAGACCTTCGAGGTACTGTTACTATTCCCATTTACAGATGAGGCGACCAGACAGAAAGGGTTAAGTGAAAACTATATAGTCATGCAGTAAAAGGGGAAAAGAGAATCCAGTGGTAACAAAACGAATAAGAAAACAGTAACAGAATATTTAATAGATACTGGATTTTTCTAAAGTTCAGCATGTTTTAAAACAACTAGCACTATAATCATAAAATTCTGTGAATATCAATTATACACACAGACATGTAGAAACACATTTTTAGATGGTCTCACAGCACAGGCCTTCAGTTCCTCACCTGCTTCTACCAGGTGTCACGGGTGTCATGGGTGTCATGGGTATAATGGGTGTCACAGGTGTCACGGGTGTCACAGGTATAATGGGTGTCACGGGTGTCATGGGTGTCACGGGTATCACGGGTATTGCGGGTGTCACGGGCGTCACAGGTGTCAGGCGTCACGGGCATAATGGGTGTCACAGATGTCACGGATGTCATGGGTGTCATGGGTATAATGGGTGTCACAGGTGTCACGGGTGTCATGGGTGTCACGGGTATAATGGGTATCATGGGTGTCACAGGTGTAATAGGTGTAATAGGTGTCACAGATGTCACAGACGTCACGGGTATAATGGGTATCATGGGTATCATGGGTGTCACAGGTGTAATAGGTGTCACAGATGTCACAGACGTCACGGGTATAATGGGTGTCACGGGCATCACAGATGTCACAAGTGTCACGGGTGTAACGGGTGTTACAGGTGTCACAGGCGCCACGGTGTCACAGGTGTGTCATCACACCTGGTTTTTACTTCCTTTATGTTTAAGATAAGGTTTCATCAGGAGGTCCAGGCTGGCCTTGAACTCGCCATGTGACCCAGGCTGGCCTCAATCTTAAATTAATCCTGGGTGCTACAGTACAGGTTCCACCACACCTGACTTTACTGGTTGAAATAAGGTCTCGTGTGAATCCAAGCTTACTTGAGCTCAGCACATTGCTAAAGCTGCCCTCTACCTTACCACCCTGCCTTACTCAGCTTCTGGACGTCACAGAAGTGGGCTATCACGCCCAACTAGACTATTTTTTTCAAATAAGACACATTTCAACTAGCTATGGAAAATACACTTCATAGATATTTTATAATATCAGAAGATCCCTGCTATCATACTACATGGAAACTTTCTATAAAGATCAAGTTTTTAGAATTTCCAAATAACTTTGTTTTAATTTTTAAAAACTCAAAATGTACAAACTATTTCCCATAATAGACTTTCTAAAAGATAATACATGTATTAACATTTAGAATTAAGAGGAAAGGTGTCCAGAGTTCAAGACCAGCCTGGGCTACATAAGAACTTGTCTCAAAAAACAAAGCAGGAGGGTTGGGGATTTAGCTCAGTGGTAGAGCGCTTGCCTAGCAAGCACGAGGCCCTGGGTTCAGTCCCCAGCACCGAAAAAAAAAAACAAAAACAAAAACAAAGCAGGACTGAAGAGATGGCTCAGGAGTTAATACTCTGTCTCCCAAGCAGAAGGTCCTGAGTTTGGATCCCAGGTCCCAAATAACAACATTAGGTGGAAATGATGGCAGCCTGTACTTCTACTCTTGGTGGGCAGAGCCTGGGAAATTCCAGAGTGAAGTAAGAAGGAGGTAGAAGCAATCCAGTATGATTCCCGAAGTCATTCTTGGTCCTCCACACGGTGCCAAGTCAGACAGACAGACTGACAGACAGACAGACACAATACACAAACACACACACACACATGAATGAATGAATGAATGAATGAATGAATGAATGATTGATTTTCTTGAAAAAGGAAAAAATATCTTTCGTTTCAAAATCCAATGGAGTAGTTACCTTTTCAATGCATCTTCGAAGGGTGTTAACATTCCTCACCCACCAACCTATGCCCATAGCTCTTAGCTCAGACCACTGAGGATCCCCTCTCTGAATTGCTGGAATCATATTGATCAGCTCTTCCTCAGCCTCAGAATGAAAAGCCCAGGCAAAATGGCAGGTAGACACACCTGCATGGGAAACACAAATAGTAACCTTCAGAACTATATGAAAATAAGAGAACAAGTCTTTGTGTAGTTACATATTCCTTGTTTATAAAAAGAATGTTCAGGTGAAAGAAAAGATAGAAGGAAGTGTGCCAACCAGGAGTCTGTCCTACAAGCTTATTAGCAGGTAAGTGACAGGACATGTAAAGTCCAAATCTGTAACTCTTTTCCATATGAAAACAGAGACCCTAAGAAGCAGTACAGCAGTACAGCTGCAGTCCTAGAACTCAGGAGGTGAAAGTGGAGGGTCCAGATTCAAGTTCATCCTTAGCTACATGGCAAGTTCAAGGTCAGCCTAAGCTATATACTGTCTTCTGTAGGAGAAGATAGAGAGACTTAGTCACTAGAAAAAAAGCTGTATGAGCACCAAGTTACTTACACATATACACATTGAACTTACTGTAGAGAAAGCCTCAGTCAAGCCTAAAGCCTGGGCCCACCACCCTGGCCTGAGGAGAGCTTTAAAAGTGTTGCATCCTTTGCTCTAACAACAGAGGTCAATGCCACTCAAGCAAGATCTACATTTACTCGCACAGATAGTTTTGTGTCATGGGGAAGGCACTCTCAATTCTGTAGTTTCACCTTTTAACCAAAGTAAGGAAGCAACATAAATCTTGTGTCAACAGGGGTGGGAACATGCCAGACCTCTGCAAAATGCTGGGTCAACATGCACATCTTCCTAAAGCATCAACATGACATGCTCTCAACTGGAACATAATGCTGACATAAGAGTACACACAATGGGCCTGGTGGAACCTGACTATAATCTCAGCACTTGGCAGGCTAAGGCAGGAGGGTCACTATGAAATGATCAAGGGTAACCTGGCACACATACTGAATTCCAGACCAGCCTGGACTATACAATGAGAGCCTGTGAAAAAAGGAGAGGAAGGAAGAAAAGAAGGAAGGGGAGAGATTATAAAAGGACAAAGGGAGGAAGATAACAACATATAGAACAAATTTTATGTTATTTTTAAAGAAAAGATGTCAACCGAATTCTGAGCTACCTTGGAGAGAGCCACCTTGGGTTATCATAACCTTGGGTAGATCCCATTTCCCCCTAAGCTGTCACCTTGAGAGAGAAAAGTCTCTGTGACAGAACTGTCTGAATAAAGGTCACAGGCCAGAGCTGAAGGACTCAGACATGGAAAATGGGTGCCAAGAGGCAGGCTTACTGGCAGCCACACATATGACTGCACAACATGAGCCCACCCGCCACCCTGGCACTTAGATCAAGATCCTGTGAAGGTTCCAACAGGCAGCAGAATACCTTGATGGAGGAGCTGCACTCGGTAGAGAGGAGGCAGGGACGTCAACAGGCAGGTGTGTAAGCGCATGGCTAGAAGGTACCTCAGACCACATTCATCTAAGGTGTCTCTACCTGGAATTGCAAGCAGAAAGTATTTGAAGAAAAGGGAATTCAACAGACCACAGAGAGATTTTAAAGGATGAAGAACAATAAACTCTGTGACAAAAATTTATACAAAACATTTTTAATGCACTACTTTGTGAACAAGTTTAATATCTTAACGAAAAAGCATCTTTACAAAACATGAATATTAAAATTCTTAAGTAAGGCTAGAAAGATGACTCAGGGATTTAGCTTCTACTTCACAAGCAGAAGGCCCTGAGTTTGGATCCCAAATCCCATGTAAAAACATGGCAGTGGCCTGTACTTCTGGCCCTGGAAGGAGAAGCCTGGAAAACTCCAGAGAGAAGCAAAAAGGAGGTAGGGCAATCCTGGGTGATTCCCAAAGTCACCCTTGGGCCTCCACAGGCACACAAGGTATGTGCCCTCTCATACAGATACACACACACACACACACACACACACACACACACACACACACACATACACACATAACACAAACACACACACACACAAATAAAAAAATAAAATTTTTAAGAAATTATTTTGGAAAATAAAATTATTAGTAAAAATAACAATAACATCTATGGTTTACTCATAGTAAATTAAAGAAATCTTAATAAAGTATATACTAAGGTAAAGAAAATTTAAAAATCTTTCCTACATGAACTAAGATATATAGTAGATAATTACACACCTGCAGCAAAGTCATTTGCTGTAATTAAACCACTTCCTGGGCTGACTTGACAGATCCTTATTCCCCCAGGTGTCAGGATTCAGGGGTTAAGCTGACAAACTTGGCAAAGCTGACACTCATTCAAAACCTGAACCAATGAAATTCTGGCAGTTTTAATAAAAACTACAGCAGTGCAAGACCTCGGGTAGAACCTAAGCCATAAACTGACTCATAGAAAGCAAAGAGCAGAAAAACGTTTTCCAAAAAGAAAGGAATCTTTAACTTGCCAAAGCTCCAGCTCCAGTTCCCATCAGCTGTACTCATTCGCCCTTTATTTAGGAGGATCAGCATCAGTGCAATGAGGCAGTTTCGGTACTAAGGATTGGGCACAGAGTGGACACACAGCTTGTGAAAGTGATGCTATGCAGGAAAACGCAGCACTGGGAAGGGTGTCAAAGCAAGTGTCCTGTTCACATAATGTGGCCAGGGAAGCACTTCTCAGTCGGATGGAATGTGGGCAAAAATCTGAGGCGGTAAGAGAATAAGCCTTGCTTAACTCTAGAAGAGCGCCCTGCACAGAGGAAAAGCAAGTGCAAAGACCCAGAAAAAGGAGCAACTTGTATGTCAGAGGCAAGGAAGCCCGGGTGAGAAGTGGAAATGAGCAAAGACCTCTTCCAAGACTGACTCCTATTCTAAAGAAGGACATAAATGAATGAAGACTTTCCTAATAACTAGGCAGAGCCCACAGTGACTGAGCCAGGGCAATAACTGATGAGGAATGACTGAACTAGGTGTAACAGGCGGGATGTCAGTGAGAGAGAACAGAGTCACGCCGGCAGTCTCACCCAAACAAATGGAAAAGTTCTCTTGTTTCGAACTCTTTTACTGAGATGTGCAACTCGCCCAACCTCAGCCCCTCCCGTATCCATTGCTGCCTTATCTAGTTCATGAATGTACAGTGACCAGAATGAGCTATTTTAGCTATTGTTAGCCAGTGACAGCTGCATATCAGAAACTTTAAACTTTTTTTAACACCCAAAGTAAAACCTCTAACAATATAAGTATACGGCAGAAGCTTAACATCATTCTGGGGGAGGATGCTGCTGTGCTGCACACACCCTCATAACACCAAGGGTATTTTCTCCTTCTTAGCATAATAGAAAATAAGCCATAAGTAAAACTCTCTACCATCTCTTGTTACTTTAATCTACAGAAGGAAAATTGTGGGGGTACGTTACAAGAGTATATACCTGTGAAAAATTAATATTTCTAACTGGCTCCCAAATTTAAAATTTTTATGCAATTATTTTTTAAAGTACAGATTTGAAAGCATCAATTTTTCTACCTATGAAGTCCATCCATGCCACTTAAGGCTTATATTATCTTACAGGATGCACTGAAGCATTACTGCCTTCACGACTAAGCTAAATGTATAGCACCCGCTTCCAGTCTGCAGGCGGTCAACACGTGGGATACAGTACATAAAGCCCCTGGCACTACTGTCTTCCCTCCACCCTAGTACTTTCAAATGATTCAATCGATAATGTCTAAAAATCAACCCCATTATCTCCAACTGTATACACAGAGGAAGGAATTCCAGTTTCAAGTGTCAGGGTACATATTAAACATCTGAAAGCCTATTTCTCAAGAGACTCTTACAGAAAACCATGTAACTGTAAAAAAGTTATTCATGTTTCAAAGTAGAAAAATAAGCAAGTTGATCTATCAGATACCTAATACAACAAAATTAGGAGTTGGGATTTAGTTTAATGGTAGAGTAACTGCCTAGCAAGTGCAAGGCTCTGGGCTCAGTTCCCAGAAAAAAAAAATTAACAAAACTAACCACTTTATCACTCAAACAAAAAGGGCAGCATAGGAATCAAGAGTTTGAAAACCATATAAAGGTTTCGTATAAGAACTCATGGTAGAATACACAGAGACATCACAAATCCATATATGCCATATACTCAAGTGATATAGTCTTTCTCAACTATCTTTTATAAACAAGCTACATAATTTTTTTCTGCAAGAATTAAAAGAAAAAAGAATCCAACGTGTGTCACTGCACAGATAATACAATACTTCTATTATTGATTATTCTAAATTTCTAGAGGAAATACTTACCTGAGTAATGCTTGTCTCTGTTTTCATCAAGCTCAGTACTAGTGGTGGCCACAGTATCAGCCAAAGCTACAAGGAACATCTGCTCCAAGCGAGTGAGACCAGGTAGACTCGAGTGCATGAGGTGACTTGAAAGCACCCTCGCATGCTCCTGGCCAAAGTAAGCTGGTCCATACTGAGAAAGGTTTATTACTTTTGATTTGTTTTCTCTCTTCTCTGGCTCTAAGTCAATGTCATCTGTCCTTACGTCCTGGAGTTGGAACAGCTCTGAATACTGGTCCTCTGGCTGACTTCCAAAGTGGTCCTCATAATTCTGTGGAATTTTTGTGCTCTCCTCTGCAAGTCTGTAGGATGTATCCTGATCTGCAGCAAGCAGTGCATACAGTGGTAGTGGAGGAATAGAATCTATCTCGGTATAATCTCGAGTACCATCCTTTCCTATGGTAACTGTATCTTTTGCCGTACTGCCGCTAACACTAATGGTTCGAGAAAGATGTCGCTTAGTTCCTTCTCCAGCATCAGGATCTCTAACTATTGCAACTTCGCCTGCAATGCATTTTACTAAATGGGAAAGAATGGCTTTAGCTCTTCGAACCTTCCCTAAGTCCATCAGTTCCAGCAGCTGAGTTGGGTGATACTGAGGAAGAGTTGGGGAAAGTACATGTGCAGCTTCAAACAAGCCGCCATCTTGAACCACAGTTGGTGAACAAAAGACGTCATCAGCAATGGCTGTTCCTTCAACAATACTTTTTCTTGCCAACATTCCAGACTTAAAGGCAGAATGATCTTGTGCTGCTGTCTCTTCTGCAGGACGCTCAGCGTCGGCATCTCCAAATTTGACAGAATGCTTCCACTGGGCATATACATGCATCTCACAATCCATTCCCACCACCAAAATCCCATCTCTTACCCAAGAGAGAGAGACAGGCAGTGAAGGTGTGCCATCAACAGAGGACACTAAGTCTATGGATCTGAGAAGAACCCACCTCGACCTAACTCCCTGCTTGATACTGCCGCCTAGCGGTAAAGTGATGACAGCTACGCCATCCTTACCGCTGGTTTGTTCAGTTACAATCCCTGAAAGTCTCCCATACATGAAAATATTAGCACCAACCCCCACTGTAAGGATGTGGGAGCCATCTTCTTTGGACACCCAGTCCAAATGTACTAAATGTTTGATGTTTGGAATAAGGCATCTATCCTTATTTAAAAATGCATCTGATTTGCTATATACAAACAAATTACTGTCAACACTAACCCTTGAATCGAGTACATTCCCAACCTTAACCAAATCATCAAGATGAATTGTTTGTTCTAAAACCCATTCTGACCCTCCTGTAGATTCACATTCAAAGATACAAACATGCATGGAAAACTCTTTAGAGACAAAACCGTTGTGGTGGACAGGCTGCTTGTAGGCCACGGCGAGGCGGCCAGTGTACGAGCAGCTGACGGCGACAGGCCTCCCCACAACGCTCACGGTACTGCTGCTGTCTTCTCCTTCGTCGTTCATCAGGGCCCATCTTCTCCAGTGATAGGTTTCTCTCCCCTCACTTGTATTGCACAGTGGGTCGGTTTCCATACAGCATTTCCAGAAGCGTACTTTATTGTCCGAACAAGTTGTAACCACTAAATAAGGTGCAAGGCACACTGGATAAATTGAAGAGGAACTCAGATGACCTATAAAAGGGAGACACAGTCACAAAGCCACAAAACAATGTGTCAGTGACTAAATTCCAGAATGTGATCAGTTAAAAACAGTCCCCTCTGACTGACAGCCACAGTAGTGTTCCTATGCTTAAGGGGAACACAGGAAAGGGTTCAGAGAAATGCCACTGGGTCCTTGTACGTCATCGGAGAGGAGGTCCAGAGGAGAGTCAGACATGCACAAGAAAGGACTCTGGGAATTGGGGCAGGAGGCACGGGGGATGGGGCGGGAGGGGTGAGGGGAGGAAGAGCAGGGGGTTGGGGGGAGGGGAAGGGAGGGGGGAACTGGTGTACCTATTAAGTTTGTATGAGCTGAAATAATAATAAAAAATGTATAAAAAAAAAAAAGTCCCCTCTGAATGAGCACCTACTGACCAAGGCATGTATAAAAGACTTTGTATAGTTTGGTAACTTCAAAATATGCAATAGGTTTTGCACTTAACTTGTCTTCAGGATAATTAATTTTAAATAAGGTAAACATTAAACTAAATAATAATCAAAAGTGAATAAAAACCAGGCAATGGTAGCACACTTATAATCCCAGCACTTGGGAGGCAAAAGCAGTAGGTTTCCATGAGCTCAAGCACAGTGGGGACTACCAGAGCCGCTCCAGGCCAATCAGGCTACGCAGTGAGATCTGACTTCAAGAAAAGTCAATCCTTAATAAATGTGCTTTCGGCACAGATGCATAATATTAGGTCATCATCATTCGTTCTTCAAATGCCTCTAGTCTGTTAGCAAATAATCTAGACCCTAGATTAATCACTTCCATCAAACTCTCTGACAAATAAGCAGATCATTAGATTCCACTCTCTCAACATCCAATCAGACACCTCATATTGTCATTCCCAACTGCAGCTACCACATTCAATCTCGTGTTCGATGTGAGATCAGAAGACTTGATCAACTCCCAGTTCACTGATACCTTCAAATAGGAGCAATACTGCTCAGAATGGGAAAAGTATGTCCCTCAAGCATTGCTCTCAAGAACATATCCAAGGACCTCATAAAGCTTCTGCAAAGCATCGCTTATTCTGAACTCAAATAAACAGGTATAAACTTTCAAGTAATTTGAAAATTAAAAACACATGTTTTGAATATGCACATCTATAATCCCAGCACTCGGGAGGCAGAGGAAGAAGGATCAATGCAAAGGCATTGCAGGTCCCTACAGCTATAGTGTAAACTCCTCTCTCAAAATACAAACAAACAAACAAACAAAGGACTGGTCCTGATCTGCATCTGCCACAAAGGCCCAAAGTAACTCCACTTATATGATCTCTCAGCTGGAAATGCAGATCCGCCTTAGGGTGAATATCAGAAACTAAAACAGTAATGAACCTCTGATTGTGAGTCTCCAAAGTCAATATTCTAGAAATTGTCCAATCAGAACTTGGTGGTAGATCATTTCAAATATAGCCTCCAGTCCTGTCCTTCAAATTATCTTACCTACCTTAGTAAAGACAAGGTCAATCAAGTTGTAATGTTTCATGATACATTTTTTAATGCATTTTTCTCAGTCTCTAACAATCTTTTTCACACATACTTAATAAAGTGAAATATGATTAGCACAGAACAAGTATTAATTTTTTTAAAAGCTTCAATGATTTACTTGCACCTGGATGTATTTGTTGAAACTGTGCCTCACACTGAAATACACCACTTGTCTCTAAGATGCTCGCTCTGGCGCATTTCAGGCTTCACCACCTCCTGAATGGCTGAGGCCCAGGCCATGGCAGGAAATCCAAACCTGATACTGAACATTTGGCCTGAAGTCCATGGCTGGGAAGGTCAAGATGCTCTGAGGGAACCTGCACTGTTGTTTATGAAACGGACACATTGTCACAGTCCTTATGGTATTTTTTACACCCACAGACAGCTGCCACTTTTAGTCTGCATCAGAGAAATTTCTTTTCAAAATGGGCAGCAGCTAATGCAGAGACTGGCAACTGGTCAAAGTGCTGAGAACATGTGACTGCTGAGTCCTCATCCCAAACAGGGCCTCCATATCACCTTCTCTGGAAAACCAGAGCTGGAGAATGGGGAGGAGGACTGTGAGCCACTGCCTTGTGGGCTTGATGTGGCTGATGTACTCATGAAAGCAGCAGTCGAGGTGGGCCATCGGCATTCTGCATGCATGCAGAGCAGCTCATTAGACCCTCCCCTCCACGCAGAGCTACCAACAGTAAATGGCGGTTGGGGAACAGGAGTCATTTACCTCCATGGCATAGCCTCTGTTAGGTTATTCAATGTTCAAGCAAGTAACCCTAATTAAACTCAGTAGGTCATAAACAAAAAAGACATAAAAACAGAAGGGAGAGTTGGGAAGCAGATAACTGGATCATGTAAAAATTATCAAAATGCATTACATACATGTATGAAATTGTTGAACAATAATAAAAAAAAAAATGTTTGCCATTTTGAGCAGGGCATGGAAGCTCACACCTGTAATCCTAATAGTCAGGAGGCTCGGCAAGAGGACCACCACGAGTTCAATGCCAGACTGGGCTATCCAAGTTAACCTGAGCCGCAGAATAAGCAAAAAACAAAGAAAAGGAAATATATATGCACATATATGCTTATGTTTCTGTCCAGTTGATTATATATCACAGAAACATATTACCAACAAAGATATGGTTCTAAACAGCTACGTCATTTCAAGAAAAAGATATACCAGTGTCATTGTACCACACATTCAAGAGCCATCCATTTAATCACTCTCAAGCACACGGCTGGTCTTAAGACCCCTCACCTGCTGAAGGTGTTGCTCGGATCACTGCAACTGACTCCGGGAGGTCTAGAGGCTGACTATACACCAGTCTGGAACTCAGAATGAGTTTACTAGCAGTTTGAAGATTGGCAATTGATGAAGAATGTGGCATAGGGCTGATGCTAGAAGAAGTTTCTGGAGAAGAGTCCACCTTCTGTCCAGGGACTGAAATCAGACACTCAGAAGAAACACTTTCTGAAGCTTTGGCTTTCAAAATAAAATGTGAAATGAATTATCACCACTACACAGATGAGCTAGAATAATGTCCTCTCTTTAGGAAACACAGCTGCTGGGGAGTACTTCTATCCTTATGAGCCAAGGCCAGTTTTCAGCCTTTCCTAGTTACTTGAGAAATACATATTTATTTATCAAAGGAGAACCACAAGTGAAAACTTAAAAAAAAAAAAAGAGAAAGACCTCAGGCCGAGTCCTAGAAACACTAGTACAATGGCCAGAGCCAGAGCTCGGCAGTTTGCAGCCTGGGTGTTCTTTCACTCATTGTGTGTGGGTGTGGGGGAGGAGGGGGAGAAAACCGAGTAACCTGTGGAGGCCCAAGGGTGACATCAGGAATCATCCTGGATTGCTCTACCTCCTTACTGCTTTGCTTTGGAGTTTCCCAGGCCCACCTTCCAGGGCTGGACTTGAAGACCACCATTTCCACTAGGCACTTTTACATGGAATCTGGAGATCCAAATTCGGGTCCTCTTTCTTTTGAGGCAAAGACCCCTGAATCATCTCCCCAGCCCACCCGGGTGTTCTTAACCATATTAGACATATGTTAAACTTTACTTCCTCACCTGTAGAAATTTAAACCTGGAGAGCTCGATGAGGGGGAGAGGGGAAGAAGGGAAAGGGAGGGGAAGTTGTTTTGGGCCCACCTCAGGAAAAGTACTTATCTAAGTATAAGATATGGTGACCCCTGCCCCAAAATCAGTTTCTTTGGTTACACTACAAATTCCTAATTACTAAGCGGTTAATCTGAATGTATCTAGCAAAAGTAAGGCTAAAACAATCTCTGGCCCGCTGTTTCTTGGTTCTCTAGAATCACTGTTTGTAAATTCCATGGGCTCCATCACATTTTACCAAATCGCAATTGTTTTCATAAGACTGACTGATGGACGGCAGTCCAGACTGGTCTATGAGAACACAGAGTACAGGTTCTAGAGCTGCCTTACAAAGATTCTTAACAGGAGTTCAACAAATATTAATCAAAAAATAAAGCAGTGAAGCTGTTATTTTTTTCGATGGCTGACTTATTTTTAGGATCAGTCTATTTCAAAAGCTGGGTGTGGCTGCACGTGTCTTCTTATCCCAGCACTCAACAGGAGCTTGAGTTTTAGGCTAGCCTGGGCTACATTGTGAGACCCTGTCAAAGACAGAGAGAGGGAGAAGAGAAGAAAAGAAGAAGGGATAGAGGGAGGAAGGAAAGGAGAAAGGGAGGGAGGGAGAAAGACAGAGAGGAAAAGCTTGGTTGCTTTGGGAGACATTTTGGCTCAGCAATTCACTTCACATTTCGTCAGAGCTTCACTTTAAAGAATCAATAATCCTAAGGCACATGCTATAACATGGATTACATCATCTTTGTATAAAATTGCAATATAATTACTTACCTAAACATGCTTGCACAGATTTCAGGTGGAGGTGCCACATATGAAGAATGGAGTAATTATTGCTGTCTTTCTCAATTACTACTAAAAAGAACTTTTCTGAAAATGGTGGTGGACGATATCCTATTATTCAAAAGAAAAAAATAATTAATCTTTTCTATTGCAATAGAAAATATTTGTAAAACTTAAAAATGCCTCTTGGAATGCACACAGTTCTAAAGAAAAGAGCTATGGCTGAAATATGGTTTGCCCTTCCTAAAGCTCACGCTAAAATTTAATTCCCACTGTGTAACGGTAAGAAGGTGGAGCCCTGACTTGATCGGAGGATTCAGGTCAAACAGGACTGTCAGGTGGAGCCAGGAAGCTCTCTGAGGGGAAAGAAGTACATTCCCTTTTTCTCCCTATAGGATGCTCTGAGCCCCCACAGCTCTGCCAGCATCACATACGGCTGCTCAACCTGGACCAAAGCAATCGACTAACATCACTTTTCTTTATAATTTGCCAGATCTATGGCACTGTGCTACTACTGATAACAGAAACACACTAATACAGAACAAACTTTAAGGAGCCCTTCATAACAATTTTTGTGCTAAAAACTAGTTAACTATCAAAAATGAGTCTGTGTCTAAAGTACACAAAGGTCAACATAATAGAAAGTCAAAGATGGGCTATCAATCAAGCATTAACAAATAAATATGGGGGCCTGAGGAGCTGAGCTCCAACCACCACATAAGTGCTGGACGTCTACATCTCAGCAGGGGAGGGAGAAGGGTCTGGGGCTCACTAGCCAGCCAGTCTAGCCCAGTCAGTCAGATGCAGGCCTAACATGAGATCCTGTCTCAAAAAATAAGGCAAAGGACAACTGAGGATATGTCTAACACTGACCTGCGGCCTCCACATGTACACACAAACAGGAAAGGCTCAAACTGGGATCCCCAGAACAAGCTGATTAGCCAGCTCTCTAAGCAAGCTCCTTGTCCTAAACAGTCAAGGATGATTCCAGGCATCAGCCTCAGACATACAGGTTCACACAGGCATACACACACGTGTTTGCACACGTACCTGCACACAGACATACCCACCACATATGAACAGAAATACACGTGAAAATTCAGGGGAGACAAAGGTTCTAAAACCAACACCTCTGACAAAGGCGGCTAACACATCTGAAGCAACTAGGACGGTGAGAGCCTCAGGAGATTGGAGGGTTCCTTACATGACTGAGGTGCTAACTGAGACCTGTTTTTACAAGTACCTTGTGATGGCTGGAAGAATACTTCTGTTTCCCTTTTCTCAGCATTCTCTTTGTGTGGTTTGTATCCTATAATGAAGTCTTCTTGAAACACATGAAGCAGCTGTGTGTTTGAGCCACACTATGAAAACCAAAGAAGAGTTTTTGTCTTTGAAATCCCCCTGTATCTCCCGCCCACCACCTCCCCAGCACTGAAGGAGAAAAAAAAAGTATCTCAACAATTTCTATTCCTTATCTAATTAGAAAAAAATCAAAACTATCCTGGATTAGAAAAAAAATTACTTTCAAAGGCACCACGACTAGTATCAGAACAACAACAACAAAAAAGCTCTTATAGAAATAGATCAGCAGGTTTGCTTCTTAAATAAATAGTTAAGTGACCTGCACTATCTTGTACCCAAAAGCAGATCCTCTTAGAGGAGCGTGCTGCTAAACTGACACAGAACTTACAGGCTTTTCAGGTCCACTTGCGAACACCATCCTCAGAAACTACAACCTCAGACGGGTTCTCAAAATACTAGAGACCTATGTAATGGGGATCAGAGGAACCCCACTGCAGTCAGTGGGATGACAGCCTTTAGAGCACATGTACTTCAAATGCAGACGAACTCTAGAAAGTCACATGGAATGAAACCAGGAGCTCTGTATGCTGTATGGTCATGTTTCTGTAATCAAAATTCAAGGAAAATTCTAGACTGAACAAGAGCTTATTATGGAAGGGGCAAGACACTCAGATGGCTAACTCATAGGTTTTGAGAAAAGGAAGTAGCTAACTAAGACTGGATTGACACTGAATAAACAGACCATAATCTTAGAGAATACAGGGAAATCAACCTCCACATAGAAGAAAATAAAGAATTATAATATTAGGGTAAGTTGCAGAATTTTTATGAAATCACAAAACAATTTTATGTGTCTCCAGATATAAAAATTTTTGTCTTTTTATGTATTGCAAACATGAAGGACCCCCCCCAGGAAAAAAGAACAAATGAAAAAAAGGAGACAGGAGTGGGGGGGTCTTCATGGGTAAGACATAAAGAAGCCATGTCAAAGAAACTAAGAGGAAAATACTGAGGAGAAGAGATGTGAGAGATGTATTAGAGAACACACTTGGGACAAACAAACTGGTATGTCCCAGCTTGTCATATGTGGTGCCTGACACCTTGTGTTAACAAGTAGGTAAGAAATAAATCCAGAGTAAGTAAGAATACTAGATGACAGTAGACTATGACAACATGACATGGTAATGTGTACAGAAGGGACCAAAGGGGGGACTGAATTTAATATCCAATCCATTAAAAAAAAAATACCTATGGAGAAAGATAGCACACTCTTCATCCAGATATGGAGCAGAAAAGGGAAACAAGAGGTTGAATTTAAAGCACAAGATGAGGCTTGTGGATAAAATCTTAATAATTTTCCAGTAGGCATCGTTAACAACTTGAATCTGGCAGCCCTGCAACCAGGAATTGCTGTCGTAATTTCTCCACACAGGAGATGGGACTTCATTTTCCCCAAGCATGCAAACACCAGGGGAAATTATACCATAACTCCCTTGTTTTATTCTTCATTTTTTGTTTTAAAATGTGATTATTTCATCAAGGATATCTTTTGGGCTTTTTCATGTTTAAAAGATTGTGCCAGGGGCTGAAGAGATGGCTCAGAGGTTATTTAAAGCCTGAGTCTTGAAAGCAAAAAGACTCGAATTCAGATCTGATCCCACATAAAAATGTCAGTCAGAAATGGCAATGGCCTACACTTTGGGACCTGGAAGGCAGAGCCTGGGAAATCCCACAGAAAAAAAATAAGGAGGGGCCTCCACAGAAACACACACTCAAGTGCCCACTTGTACATGTGCACACAAAATAAACAGACAGACAGATAGGCTGTACTGATTCTATCCCTAGGACTGGTGCAGCCCCCACACAGCTGCAGCAGCTTTTCCAAACCAGGGTCAGGTTCCCCTGATTCAATCAAACATCCTTAAGACATAAAGAAATAGACACGAGTCAAGCAGAGAATGACGAGAATAAACAGACACTGGCTGTATTTAATACCACCACAGGAGAATAACTCTAGGGCTGAGTTAGATTACGCTCATACAAGACACTTTGGGTTAAAGTATATCAAACAGAGCCCATTAACTATCACCAATTTGCAAACATGGTTTTACTTGGTCAGTTATCGCATCAAGTTCAATAATGCATCCAGGCCGAGCAGTGGACTGTTGACTCACAATATTAAATACTTCTCCAATCAGTTTCTGTAAGAAAAAAAAAAAAAAATGCAAAAGGTTAATGATCAGAAATTTATGACTCTACTGTCACTACAAAAATCAAATCATGGTCATTAAAGCCCACCCAGATACTCACTAAGGGACAGTAGCAATTAGCCCATTTATATAAATAAAACCACGAGGCCATCTAGTGTTTCAACATACTCTCATCACTTCAACAAGTAAAGCCCAAAGCCTGGCCACGTGGCAGACGGAAATGCAGCACAAGTATAGTGCTGCATTGCAGAGGTCATGACTGACAAGTCAGATGTGGCAGAAGCACTATCTGGAAAATAATGGCTTTAAACAAAACAGAAAGTAGAGTTCTTATCAACTTAGGAAAAGATAAGCAAATGCTCACTGAAGCTTCTGGATCTGACAGTTCGTCAAGTAACTTTCTTGCGTCTACCACGGCTTGGTAAAGTCTCAGATTTTTCCCATCAGAAGCAACAAAGCATGCACTTGCAGAGTTGCAATATGTGCCTGAGAAAAGAAAAGCAGACTTTGAGTTATAGTGTGTAGTTGACGTTTATCATTGACTATAGACATCAAATGGCCTATTAGATGGCTCGGGCAGTAAAAGCACTACCACGTACAGCTGCGACCTGGGATCAAGCCCATGGAAGAGAACTGACTCTGTAAAGTTGTCCTGTGACCTCCGCATGCACACTATGGCCTGTGGCATAAATACATCACACATACATGTATAATAATAACAAAATATTTTTAAACACAAATATTCAGACTGGGGAGATGACTCAGTGTTCAAGCCTGTGCCTCCTAAGCAAAAGGACCTAAGTTTGAATCCCCAGATCCCACATAAACGTCAGGTACCTGTGACAGTCCACCTGTAATTCTGGTACTGGGCAGTGGAGTCTGAGAGCCCCAGGCAAGCTGGCTAACGGAGTGTCCGAAGGACAGCTCACGAGAGGAAGGTGGAAGAGTGATCAAGGACGGGTCCTGCATCATCCTCGGGGCGGCCACAGGCACACTCACTCAAATGCCACATACACTAAACCCAACCTCACACCAACACATATGCACCACAAACACCCCACATACACACATACATAAAAGAAAGAAATTTGGTTTTCTTTTTAGACACAACTATGTTCAGAATCACAATCAAACAGATATAATTTATGGATGTAAACATAATAAAAATTCATTAGAAAAGCAGATTAAGAGAAGAAAGATTTTAAAATTTTGGCAATTCTAAGAACAATCCTCTACCTATGTTTTGACCCCTTATTTTAAAAAAGATCTTAATGACAAATATCACCACATCAGTGAACTAGATCGTGGCCCGAGCCTAAAGTCCTAGCACTCTGGAGGCACAAGACACAGGTTCACCGTGAACTCAAAACCAGCATGATTTACATAAGCAAGGTCCAGGCTCTTTCAGAATTAAAAAAGAAACAACATTTTGTATATAACAAATCATTTTTAAAAGGTTTTTTTCAACTTTACAATTAAATGAAAACTTACCAAGACAATAACTGGGAATAAGAGTTGGAAGCCAAGCCACATTAGAGAAGGCTGAGGTGCGTAAAGAGTTAATTCGAGCCAATTCTGACACTCCTCCAGTGTATGACAAAGGCCCTATTGGGTCTACACGCCAGAGAATCAGCTCACTGTAGATAGCATTTGGGTCGTGAAACGTACGAGTTGCTGCATTTCGAAGGGGCTGTTTTGCCGATCCTTTGACGTGTTTTCCAGGATCTGTCAATCTATTTAGTTTACTGTCAGAGTCTGACTCGGGAGTCAGCAGAGCGTTGTGATGGGAGGACGTCAGCAAGAGAGGTAACACCGAATGGCAGGCCAAGTCATTGAGGTGGAACCGGTGGCCACAGTACCTGAACTTGTGCGACACGGTGAGGACAGTGGTGAAGGCCGACTTGTCCGCAAATGTGACTGCCCACTGGTTCAGAGAGCCGTCTATGTGCTTAGAGACCATCATGACTGTGGGCGCTAAAATGTTCACATCCACACTATGAGATCTAGAGTGTGGCTGAGAGCCACTCACACTGTCTAGAGACATCAACTCCTGGTGGTACGGAACGTGGGGGGCCTCCTTCACAGCATTTATGCAGGCATACATCATGATATTTTTACTAAGAGAGCTTGCGTCACCAGAGGGAAACGCAACAGGAATCCGAGACGAAAAAGAAACCTGAAAAACACAAATGCATAAGGGATTTATCTTCGCTCTAAAACCATCTTTTGAAAAACCATCTATTTTAAAATGCTAAATCTAGCTTCCTAGAAAAGAATCACTTTCCACCTCTGCCTGGTTTAATCTCTTTCTTCCATGTATGTCATATATAGCTATTCATGTCCTGAGAACAGACAGAAGAAAATAAAAGTGTCAAATACCTTGCTTATCCATCAAAATAAGCACAATCATGGAATGAATTTATAATAAACTTGAGAAAGATAACAGATAAAAGCAGCTTGGTTGAGCTGATAAAACTACAGAAGAACAAGGTATAATGCTGTGTGCCTATATCTCAGCACTAGGGAAGGAGACACAGGCAGATCAAGAGTCCAAGACCAAATTCATGGCACTTTCTAATATTCCGGGAGACAACAAGCAAGTAGTCTAATATTCTGGGTATTTTTTCCAAAATTCACTTTCTTTGAACTTATAAAAACACATTTTTAATAATCCTGAAAAATCTATGAGGTCTACATAGCATCTATTTCACTTTTTAATTAAAATAATTTTTCATCAGAATGTACCTGTACTTGTCTAAATATTCCAGGATTGTATTCATCCAGAAACTTAACATGCCACACTAGAAAGGTGCCATCTACCGGGTGTATTGTGAAAAGCATATCAGGATTCTTATTCCACTCCGTGAGCAGCATCTCAATCTTCCGATCAAGCAGAACCGTAGGCAGTGGTATTGGGTGGTGAGGCCGAAAGCAGGTTCTAGGACTTCCCTCTTTTTCTCCATCTTCATGTTCTGAAGATCCTGTACCTGCCTCGGATTCTCTATCCAGAGATAACTCTGAATCAAAAAATACACTTATCAGAATGTATGTTAAATTCTACTATAAAATTCTTTCAGAAACTATAAAACCCTTTTCCATTTTATAGTACAGCAAACTATTTTCTTATCTATGTTGAAAATTAATACATTTATTATTTTAGATAAGTGAACGTTTCCACATACATCACCACCATTACAACTGCAAAACCTATTTCCTAAAAATAATACAACTTCCAAGGCTGTGGCAAGAAGAATGCAAACTCAAGACCAGCCTGGCAGCTTGACAATATCTCGGAATAAAACTGAAAAGGCTCAAGACAGCTCAGACATGGAGTACTTAGCATGTAGGAGGCCATGTGTTTAACATCCCCAGTTCCACAAACGAAACCAAGAACCTCATATAATTAGATGACATTTGCAAAAATAAACATAGTACCTAATCTATCACAGATGATCAGTACTTTCAGAACAGAAAAGCAAAAAGGAGAAAGGAAAGAAGGGGGACTTTTAAACTAAAAGAGGTATATAGAAAAGTGTTATCTTTAGAGAGAAAAAATTTGAACATAGAACACAAACCATGATCTAACTTCATATGTAAACCCTTCTCTCTTTCCTCCTGTGAACGCTCTTCATCATCTCTATCTGCATCAACACCTTCATGATCTAGTTGTTTTTCAGAAAGTTTCCGTAATTGGTGCATAAATATTTCAGTGGATGATGTAAAATGAAATTCTTTGTTGTTCAGCCAATGGACTACAAAACCTCCATTTCCATCATCGGGGTTAAATGCAGTGCCAACCAGAACATCAGGAATATCTGTGAAAACAAAGAAGTTTAGATTCCAACGCTTCACTTCTTTAAAATTCTGATAAGTGCTTACAATGATCAACATCACATTTACACAGATTCAAGCAGGACTTGTAAAAACTTTAACTGAATTTAACAACAAACGTAAATACTATGAAGAAATGGTATAGAACTAAAAACAATTTCATTATAGTACTAATTTCAGAATTCAATATACCAATTCATAAACCTTAACTAATTTGGGAACAAGGAGTGGACACAGCTACAAGACATACCTGAAGAAGTTTAAATATGAACTGATATCAAAAATTATGCAATTGGGCTGGAGAGCTAGCTCAGAGGTTAAGACTCTGTCTCGAAAGCAGAAGGTCCCTGAGTTTGGATCCCAGGTCCCACGTATAAATCCCAGGAAGAAGTGGAAGCAGCTTGCACTTCCGCTACTGATGGGCGGAGCCTGGGAAATCCCAGAAAAAAGCAAAAAAAGATGTAAAAGCAATCCAGAATGACTCCCAAAGTCACCCTTGGTCCTCCAGAGGATACACAGTGCCCTCTCACACACACACACACACTAAAAAAAAACTATGCAATTATTTAAAAACATTTACGCTCACACATGTGAACACATGCACACACACGGAACATGTGCAAAAAAGGCAACTATGCAAACACTAACCACTCTTGATTCTATCTGCAGGATATAAAGTTACTATTACAATAACTCTTGACTACCTGCAGGATATAAAGTGTTCATGTTACATTATTAGTAGTAACTCTTGACTCTACCTGCAGGATATAAAGTGTTCACGCTTCATTATTAGTAACTCTTGACTCTACCTGCAGGATATAAAGTGTTCACACTACATTATTAGCAGTAACTCTTGACTCTACCTGCAGGATATAAAGTGTTCACACTACATTATCAGTAATAACTCTTGACTCTACCTGCAGGATATAAAGTGTTCACACTACATTATCAGTAATAACTCTTGACTCTACCTGCAGGATATAAAGTGTTCACACTACATTATCAGTAATAACTCTTGACTCTACCTGCAGGATATAAAGTGCTCATACTACATTATTAGCAATAACGCCTCACTCTATCTTCAGGATATAAAAGCACTCATATTGTACTATTCCTCCAACTTTTCTGAATGTTTGAAACTTTCCTAGAAAGTTGAAGAAAATAATGTCAAAAAAAGCATGCAATCCAACTTCTAAGTGTTAAAAAAAATTCTCTACTTGGTTAATTTTAATGAAATTGATACCACAAAATCAGTCCATTTAAAAGAGCACAAATTAAAAATTTAACCTCCCTACATTTAACCCACATTGTGAATAACTTATCAAAAGAAAGAAGTTATGCTTTGAAAAAAGAAATAAAAGTCTATAAAGATAAAGTATCCTAGTGGTTGTTCTACACTTGTCAATGTTAATGCTCTAAATTGGATGATAGAATATAATAAAATGAAATAACGTAAAAATTGTTATAAACAAACAATCTTATGAAAAGCCTATTGCTTATGTCTCTACAGTATTTTGCTAAAAATATTTAACATAAATATTATTATGGTCAAATACTCTGAATTAAAAACATTCTAAAAGGCAGTTGAGAAGCAAATTTTTGAGTCCTGGAGTTTTTTAGTTTTGTGATTTTTTTTTTTTGGTGTTTTATTCTGAGTGCAGGTAGAAATGCTGCTGTCAACGTACTACACATGTACACACATTCACAAGAGTATGCATGTACACATATGCACAAGAGAATCTATCAAAACAAAATGTAAGGGCTGGGGAGATGCTCTGGGGTTAACAGAGCCTTTACCTCAAAAGCAAAAGGACCTAAGTCGAGATCCCCAGATCACAGGTAAAAACGCCAGACAGAAATGGCAGTGCCTGGGATGCCAGCCCTGGAAGGCAGTGTCCAGGGAAACCCCAGCGCAAAGCAGTAAGGAGGGCAGACCAATCCAGGACGATTCCTGATGTCACCCTTGGGCCTCCACAGGACCTCACTAAAAATGCCCTCTTGGGCTAGAGATGCTCAGGGATTGACTCTGCCTCACAAGCAGAAGGACCTGAGTTCGGATCCTGAATCTCATGTGAAATGAAGAAGAAATGGCAGTGGCTGAACTTCTGGCTCTGGAAGCAGAGCCTGGGCAATCCCAGAGGAAACGAAAAGAAGACAGAGGCAACCAGGATGATTCCTGAAGCCACCCTTGTGCCTCCGCAGGAATACATAGTACCTTTTCACACACACACACACACACACACACACACACACACACACACACACACACAAAATAAATGAATAAATAAAAAACTCTTTAAAGAAGTTTAAAAAAATAAAATACCCTCTTATACACATATATGCACACACACTTATACACATGTAAATTGTTTAAAGAAAAATGACCATCAGATGCACTTAAAAAACAATCGTGTATTTAAATCAGGAGTAATGACTCACAGCTGAAATTCCAGCACCAGAAAGACAAAGGCAGGAAGTTCTGCTGTGGGCTGAAGGCCGCCATGACCTACACAGTGATGCAAGATGGCGAAACTCTGTCTCAAATACATTTTACACTGTTTTATCCATGTTCCTTGCAGAATACTATAATTATGGAGACAAGTTCCCTTTTTGTTAGAAAACACATTAATATTTACATTACAGTGGTGGGACAAATACACATAAGATATAACATGTGGTTCTGCACAGGTTCTAAGGTCAGCAGCCACAAGGACACATGCAGCCCTCACACCCCAGCGTATCCACACAAGATGATCCTGGAGTCCTCTGCCTAGGACGGTGTGCAGTTAAAAGCCAAGCTGCTGACTGGAGGGATGGCTCAGGGGTTAAGACTCTGCCACGAAAGCAGAAAGTTTGGGTCCCAGGTCCCACATTAAAACGCCAGGCAGAAACCACTATCATGTGTACTCCAGCCCTTGCGGGCAGAGCCTGGGAAACCCCAGAATATGAAGCAAAAGGAGGTTGAAGCATTCCAGATGATTCTCGAAGTCACCCTTAGTCCTCCACAGGGATATGCAGTGCCCTCTGATCCACCACACGCACACATGTACAAACATGCAAAACAAATAAATATATATATTTTTAAAAGTCAAGTTGCTGGGGGGAGGAGGAGGGAGGGAGGGAACCGGTGTACCTATTAAGTTTGTATGAGCGGAAATAATAATAAAAATGTTAAAAATAAATAAATAAAAGTCAAGTTGCTAATACAGAGGAACTTTATCATAGACTATCACTAACTGTACTTGTTTGAAGTTAGGTATTAATCATAGCCAGTGACTCCATGAAAATATCTCTAGAAAGGTAAAAAAGGCATAAAAATTGAGAACCACTAACAGTTTGAGAACAAGTTACTATTACAAGGCACCTTTAATATGCAGTCAAGATGTAGGCTGTGCTGAGCATGGCAGAGCATGCCCATAACGCTGGAACAGAAAAAGCTGGACCTGGAGGAACACGGATCCAAGGACGGCCTATGAAACTCTGCCTCAGAAACAATGGAGCAAAGGAGATACGAGATCAAGGAGGGTAATATAAACAGCAACAACTGGCTATCACAGTTCTGTCTTGTCACAAAATGCAAACTAAAAATACAGGCAAGTATTTTTAAGGTGATTTTAAGTATTTTGGTAACAACATTATAAGTGTTTGAAAGAAATAGGTTAAGTTAACTTTAATAAATATTATTTGACCCAATATATGCAAAAAATTATAATTCAACAAATAATCAATGTGAACTAAAATTACTAAAAAATTTTACATTCCTTCTTAGACTGTGTTAGGAAACCCAGGGAGTATCTGACAGCACACCTTAACTCAGCCTAGACACATGCTGCTCCTGGTTACTGCACTGGGCAGCACACATCTGCAGCCACAGCTAAACCTCACAGTTTCTAGTTGTATTACAGAGTATCATGAAAGAACCCCTTGTGAAGAAATACTTGACATTTCACCCTAAAGCAATAGACTGGCACTTCAACAGAATGTTTGTATGTCTATACCAGCAGAGCAATAGAAATTTAAACCTTTTTCTAGGTTTCAGGCAAAAAGAAAGCATGTCCTTAAATAGAAACCTTCGAGTATATGTTTGTGCCAACACAGGACTGCTGCATGATGTTTCTTGGCAGGATGAGATGGTAAGATAAAAGAAAATACTAAAGCTAAAAGAAAATGCATCTTTCCATCTTAGCATACACAAGCTAGAGAGTCTGCGGAGACAGAAAAGAGGCTATGCTGAGATACAAGAAAAACTCTATTAAAAAAAAAAAAAAAAACTAGGTAAGGTTACAAAGAAGATGGGACCAGCGAGATAGCTGAGCATGTAAAGGCTCTTGTCACACAAGCCTGATGGTTTGAATTCAATCTCCAGGAGCCAGGTAAAGGCAAAAGGCATGAACTGACTCTACAAAGTTGTCCTCACACACACCAAACACACACACATATGCCAATAACCTTAAAAACTTAAAAGAAGGTCTAAGGAGATGGCTCAGGGGCTAAAGCCTTCACCTCAAAAGCAAAAGGACATGAGTTTGAATATCTAGAACCCATGTAAAAAATGCCAGAAATGACAGTGGCCTAAAATTCTGACCCTGAGAGGAAGAGCCTGGGAAACCCCAGAGCAAAGACTAAGTAGGTAGAACAATCTGAGCTAATTCCTGATGTCACCCTTGGGCCTCCACAGGTAAACACACTCAAGTGTCTTCTGATATACATACACATACACAAACACAAACATGCAAAAAAAATTATGTTTTATTTATTATTTATTTATTTGTCGTGTGTGTGTGTGTGTGTGTGTGTGTGTGTGTGTGTGTGTGTGTGTGTGTCAGAAGGCAACTGTGTCCCTGTGGAATGATCCTGGATTGCTTCTACCTCTGTCTTGCTTTGCTCTGGGATTCCCCAGGCTCCGCCTACCAGGGCCAAAAGTACAGGCCTCCACTGTTTCTGCCTGGTGTTTATACGTGGGACCTGGAATCTGAACTCAGCACCTTCTGCTTGCAACATACAGTCTTAACCCCTGAGCCATCTCTTCAGCCCAACTCCCCATTTTTAAGACAGGTTTTCACTCTGCAGTCCTGGCTGACCTGCCTCGGCCTCTCAGGTGCTGGACTTACAGGGGGATAGCACCACACCTGGCCTAGAGAACCCATCTTGGGCACGGATACTAACTACACTTCCTGCCTGGGTCATTCTGGTTTCTGTTGGTATGTTTGCTGTGCAGCTGCTGTGAGCCGCACGCTCAGCCAGCAAATGTCAGCCAAACCTTCATGCTTCTGTCATGATAGAGCTTCTGGTCTAGAAGTCTAGGCCGCCACCATTTCTGCCTGGCATTTTCATGGGGGACCTGGAATCCAAACTCAGGACCTTCTGCTTGGGAGACAGAATATTAAAACCTGAGCTATCTCTCCAGCCCCACATGCAAAAAATTTAAAAATAACACTTAAAAGCATCACACAAAAAGTTAAACTATTAAAGGAGAGAAACTACACTAAAGAACTCCCAGGTACAACTAAAACGCTAATTTACTTGGAACTCTTATTATATATACTCTAGACAAAGACGTTCCAAAATACTTACAGAAATTATTCCCTAAGAATTACACAGTGCCCATTTAAGAAAAGTAACATTTATATTATATTATATTCCTACTATAATTAGAAAGTATTTTTAAAAAGAATATACAATAATAACAGAAGTTACTATCATGATTTGAAATGTGAGTTGTCCCCTACAGGCAAAACGTGTTTTTGAATCTTTAGTTGTTTGGGAAGGTCATGGCACATGCTTAGGGGGTGGAGAAAGGTAATCACAGCAGGTGGGGTTTGAGGTTTGTTAGTCCCACCCAACTTTAGTTAGTCTGCTCTTACTCTCAGCGTCCATGACAGAGGTGACGTAGAGCCTCCAGCCTCTGCCGCGTGCCATGCTTCCTCTCACCATGAAAGACTGTATCTCCCCTCTGGCACCATAAGTTGAATAAATCTCCCTTTCTCCTTTAAGTTGTGTTTGAGTATTATCTCACAGCAACAGAGAATCGAGTAACTGGTACAGTTATTTACCTTATGTCAAGGTGCGGGAAGACATAGAAGTTGACAAGCCCTTACCTGTGGCAGGGTTGATGCTGGCAGCAATGTGAAAATGGCACAGCGCATTGGCGTGGTGGGAGATATGTCTCTGGACTTCATGCACTGCCGTCTGGTCAGGCACCAAGTCAGTATGAGTTACAAGAACAGAAGATCTCCTCTGTCCTTTCCTTAAATTCTTCAGATGGTGTATTGTCTAAAACAGAAGAGAAACAGCTGCACCCAACCTAGAAGGTCTAATAAACTAAGATTTTTCCACTATGGCAACTATTATTTATAAATATCATCATTACTATTAATTACAGTAGAACAATTTTGGATATATCCACCATAGTTCTTATAAATTTTATAGTACAAGGCAAAAAGTAATTGCTCAAAATACATTGACATAGAAACTACAAAACATGAATAAAGGACCCTAGTTAAGATTCGGAGATCCACTGGCTAGATGTCTTGTGAATTTGTCTTTCCTTCCTTTCTTCCATCCACTATTCCATTTTCCCTTCCTTCTTTCCTTATTTCACTTTTTCTCTTCTCTTTCTATCCTTTCTTTTTCTCTCTTTCCATCTTTCTAGATATCCCACATTGTAATGAGATTTACTACTCATAACAACAAAAATTAAATTCCTGAATCTTATCAGGAAAAACAGTAACCTCAAATTCTCCCTCAAAACTAGACAGTGATCAAAATTAACAAATACAAATATAAACAAGAAACTAAAATACAAAGATACTAATAATGGGGAAACTATTTAGTAGGCAGGAAAGGCCTCATTAAACTAACTGTCAGCCTACAGTCAAAGCTCACTGGGGGTAGAATCGTTGGCCTATGACCAAGGCCTACCAGGAAAGAACCACTGGCCTGTGGTGAAGGCCCACTGGGATAGAACTGTTGACCCATGGTCAAGACTCATTGGGAAGGAACTATTGACCTGTAGTCAAGGCCCACTGGGACAGAACCATTGACCTGTGGTCAAGGCCCACTGGGAAAGAACCATTCACCTGCAGTCAAGGCCCACTGGGAAAGAACCATTCACCTGCAGTCAAGGCCCACTGGGAAAGAACCATTCACCTGTGGCCAAGGCTCACTGAGACACAACCATCGGCCTGTGGTCAAGGCCCACTGGGGACAGAGCCCAGCCTTACACCGAACTACCCCTTTAACTCTTGACCTGTGGGATTTGAAGTAGAATGTAGCTGTAGGATCAGAATGCTTACAGCAGACCTGCTCATGTGGATTTCGACATGAAGCCACACTGCACTCTTGCACGATCCTCATAGTACAACCACATGGTTTCGTCTGTAACTTAACCCCCCCATACTAGCTTTTACAACATTTCTCATTCTTTTCCTTTGTTCCTCATATTCAGTTAAACAAACAGTAATGTACTGTCTATCTTCTATTAAAATAACACACTTGGTCCTCCTTTTCATTTTTTCCAGCCCAGATCCCTTTCTCTGCAGAAGACAGGATTGGTCCAGCGAGGTGCCCTACCTCTGGCCTGTTCTTCATGCTGTGGGGCTGCCTGTGTAGACAAATATCTATCAAACTTTCCAACAGATATGTGACATTTAACAAAGGCCTAATACTGACTTGCTATTTTCTCATAAGAACAAAACATGTAACTTAAGAATGCCTATGCCTCTCTCTTTTCCTGCCCTCCAAGCTCTGGTTTCCCTGCCCATCCACTGCTCTCCCCCCTCCTCCTATCAAGCTGTCTTGATGGCTCACTCCCTGGCCTCTCTGACCTTAACTATCCCTTCTGTTCTAATGCTCTCCTACCTTAAAGCTAAACTGTGTCTCCCTTGGTCACGTTCAACTTTAAACTCCTTTTTATTAAGTCTTTAAAAAAAAGAATGAATACAATTAAATAAACCCAGTGGTTAGAAACTACATGGGAAATTATATAAGAAAACAAAATATACTGGGAAAGCTCTCTACACTAAAATGCCTTCCCTTCCCTTGACCTGAAGGATTGAAATTGAGGTGTATCTGTACAGTAAAAGCTCATGTTATGTCTGCTAAGTCAGATGATTAGCCTTTTTCTTTTTAAAGAAAATGCTTGAAAATTATGATTATTAAAAAACAGTGAAAACGTGTTATGTCATTGACAATACATGCTTTCATATAAGAGTCTGTAAATCAACTAAAAATATTATCAGGTACTAAGGAGGATATAAGGATTGTTCAAAAGCCCTTAGTCATCAGATGCTTACATTTTGTGTAGATGTTTAAAAGTGATAGTATGACTGGTAAGATAACTCAGGGGTCAGGCGCCTGCTCGCAAACCTATATACCTGATCAATGCCCAGAAGCCTAGATGAAAGGAGAAAACTGACCTCCTAACACTGTCCTCTGACCTCCGCATGTGTATTGTGGCATGCATCCCCCTCCCCACCCCTCTCTCATTAATAAATCCATTTTTTTTATTTATTCAATTGTGCGTGTATGCGTATGTATGTGTGCGCACGCGTGTGTATCTGTGTGTGTGCAGAACCACAGACGAATTTGGGAACCACCATGGATGCCTCCCTCCACTTCCTCTGCCCCGGGATTCACAGGCTCCACCCTACCAGGACCAGAGAAACGCAGGCCGACCCCACTTCCGCCTGGTGTCTATAAGTGGGGTTTGGGATCCGAACTCAGGACCTTCCACCTGCAAGGCAGAGGCTTAACCCCTGAGCCACCTCTCCAGCCCAATAAATCTATTTTAAAGACATAAAGGTCTAGTTAATCTTTCAGTGCTCTGTTCTTTTAAATTCAGTATCAAACCAGAAGATAACTAGGACTGTTCCGACGTCTATTAACTCACTTGTTCTTTAGCTATTAAAAAATATGCAAGTAGTGCCAGTCACAGACTGGTAATACCCAGCCGTCAGAGCCTGCCATTCACATCAAGCTCCAAGTACCGCATCCTTAAAGTGCTTCTGCTGGGCAGAATGGTAGAGCCATTCTGACTATGCAGTCAGTAAACTGCTAATGAGAGTGTACTAATGTACAATGTCATGGACAGCAGTGTTTTTATACTGTATCGAGCACAAAAAAAAAAAAAGTTCTAAAACATTCCAATATGAGATGATTTTGTTAAAGTGTTTTGTTTATCCATAGGACACCTGTCAGAGGACAACTTTTAAAAATTGGTTCTCTCCTTTCACTTATGTGGATTCCATGTGGATTTACCCAGAATAATCTTGCCAGCCTAATGCCTAACTTCTTAATAAACAGTTGTCCTTAATTTTTAAGAAGACAAATAAACAAAAACAAAACGTTTCAAGGATGTTTACACATTCCACTAATTAAAGATACTCAAGTGTATAGATTTACCTGCAAAATTAAATAAAAAACTTAAGCATATTACCTCATTTATATTAAGATTATATGACTATATTTAGCTTCATAATGAAATAACCTTACACGCACAAAACAAGTGAGAATTTGATAGTGATTTAATCACTACACAGTACAAGCATACTATCTGTAGCTCAGGTTATAAATTTCCAGCAAAAATCTTCAAAGTTGATGCATCATCTCTAATAACATGATACCTCGAGAGCATGCTGAATCCTGTCTTTGTGCTTCCCGGCATGAGGAAGGCTGCTGCTGACACTGGAAGTGGTGGTTTCACAGATCTGCTCGCCCAGAAGACAGTCCTCGGGCAGCAAGGTCTCTGCCCAGAGCCGGCACACACCATCATGGCATGAAGTTAGCAGCACATTACAGACAGAGCCCCTAGCAGCAAAGAGAGCAGTGAACGATGCTGCAAAATCAGACACCATGTACTAATCCAAAGCTATTAGCATGTGGCTCTCCACATAGAACAGTGTCATTATTATAAAACACCATCAAGCGAGGACTTGAAATCACAGTGTCACTCACACATCATGAAAGTTGGAAAGTGGTTTGATAAAGGTCATAGAAATCAATGCCTACTTATAAATACGCTGTTAAACTAGGCTCTGGGGGAACAGTAGTGCCCCCTAAAAAGAAAAAAAAAAAAAAAAGGAAAGTACAGAAAACATCATTGTTATTTATTACATAGCAATCATATATCAAGGTCATTACATGTTTTAGCTATTGACAGTTTTATCACTTTGTGTCATCCTTACAACACAAATAGTTTTAAACAGGTAAATAAACACTTCATAAAACTGTAGAATTTACACCCTGCAAACCAATGTCCCTAAAGTAAAATAAGTGAAAATTTGGTAATATCAACAGCTAAAGAAAGCTAACTTCTTGTAATAAAAAAGAACAAAGAAAAACTATCTGTGCATGTGAGAGTGTATATGCATATGTGAACACAATACTGGGGATTGAACCAGAACTTCATGTATGCCAAGCAAACACTCCACTAACTGAGCTATATCTTCCCCAAATTATTCTTTCCTTTGAAAAATTGCTTACCTAAACTCTGACTCAGTCAGAGCTTTAAAAAGTATTTTTCAAACATTTCAATAGAAGCAAATAATTTAAACAGAATAAACAAAAATGAAATCATTTTATTGATTCTTTCATAACCACAGTAAACTGGAACAGGGGGTGCTTGCATGCAACAAGGAAAGTTCACACAAGACTTCCCTGGCAAGGCTGAAGGTTGCAGTCCAACATTTGGAACACAGTCCTTCCTTTTGGGTGGATCAAAATAAACCTTTTATTTGGACTCTAGGAAATACATGAAGTTCCTATGTAACCTCCACAACATGTGTTGTTTCTGTCCGCTGTGACCTGCTCTCAGATGTTCCAAGCAGGTGAACAGCCCTTCCCGAGGAAGCTTCGAGCGTCCAATAGCTTTCTTACATCTGTGCATACAGGAATCACTGGGTATGCTGTTTTAAAGCTTTTTAATCTTCTAAATGCTTTTAAATTTTTAAATTTTATTTTGAGAGAGAGCGGTGCACACACACCTGTGCCACAGTGTATGTGGAATAGAGGACACCTGTCACCATCCGCCTTTACAGCAAGTGCGTTGCTACAGCTACCATAACAATGAGGACACATACAGCTCCTTCTTATACATGGTTCCACATCTGAGGGCCAACCAAAAGCAGATCAAAACTATCTGGGGGGATGCATCACATGAATGCTTACAGAATTTTGATGGCATTGTTTCCTAATAATAAAGTACAACTACTGTTTGCACAGCACTTGGGTCGTAGTTGGCATTATAATCTAGAAATGATTCAAAGGACATCGGAAGACATGCACAGGTTTCATGTAACTACTCTACCACTTTATAGAAAGGACTGGAACATATGAGGATTCAGTGCCTTTGGGAGCCCAGGACACAGCCCCAGGAATTGCTTTTAAATTCCCAGAAGCCAGACAGAGATAGCATCACAGAATCTCAAGAGGAAGGGCAACGCCAACATTACAGAAAATGTATTCTGAAGGAAAATACTTTTACAAAGTCCTTTGATGGCTGCAAAGATGACTCAGGGGTTAAGACTCTTGTTTCACAGCAGGAGGTCCTGAGTTCAGATCCCAGGTTCCACAAAAAATGCCAGGAGGAAACGATTACGGCCTGCACTTCTAACCCTGGTTGGCAGAGCCTGGGAAACCCCAGAGTGAAACAACAAGGAGGTAGAGCAATCCAGAATGATTCCCGAAGTCATCCTTGGTCCTCCACAGGGACACACAGTGCCCTTTTACACACGCGTGCGCACACACGCACACATGCGCGCACACACACACATGCACGCACGCATGCATGCACGAACACAAAAATAAAAGTTTAAAAAATCCTTTGAGGAGTTTCTGCTAAAAAAAAAAAATATATATACAGTTCTAACCATGTAATACACGGCAACTTACATTCTTCACCACAATGCACACCATCTACAGTTTGTTACTGTGTTCTACCCGCCCTCAATGCACAGCTTCCTATTCCCTACAAATATATCCCTTTTGGAATCTTCTAGTATTTCAGCTACGGTTCATAATGCCAGCTAACACTGTCTGGTCAAATACTACGTGTTGTGACACAAACACATCCTGTCTCACACCTGCATTCAGACACTTACTCCACCTGCTGCTCACTGCACGGCAACACAGGAAAAGGGTCCATTTTCCTTAGGTTTGTAAACATAAGCACCAAGACAACTGAAGTTACAATACACTGATCTAACCTGGGCATGTACTTGCTGGTTTTACGCCATGAGAAACCTGTCACTGCCCGGGGATGTGCCAGGTAAACAAAGGAGAACTGAGTAGAAGACTGTCTCCTTTTCATTTCATGATGATCCTGAGGTATAATTGAAGACTTCCAGCCAGTCGTAGGGTACCACACTTTCAGAAGACAATCATTCTGAAAAAGACACAGGTAATATAAAATCAATGTTCACATAAGCAACTTGAAATTTAAGTGGTATGCAATTTGTGTGTGTGTGTGTGTGTATGTGTGTGTGTGTGTGTGTGTGTGTGTGTGTTTGTGTGTGTGTGCATGTGTGTGTAGAGAGAGAGCATAGTTACCTGTGGAGGCCCAAAGGTGACATGAGGAATCATTCTACATTATTCTACCATATTGCTTTGCTCTGGGGTTTCCCAGGCTCCACCTTCCAGAGTCTGAAGTGCAGGTCACCATCGTTTCCACCCAGCGTTTTCACATGAGATTTGGAATTCAAACTCAGGTCCTAGTGCTTGGGAGGAAGAGGCTTAGCCCCTGAGCCACCTCTCCAGCCCTGTGCTGTGCAGTTTTTAAACTTAAGATATGTTTTAAAATGTATAACCAACATCCTTACTATAAAACCAAACCTAAAATGACACCATCTTAAGAATACTATTATTGAAAATAAATGGATTATGTATTCATTCCCAACCTTCTCTCTTTAAAAAGCAGCTCCATGAAGAGAAAGAGTTGAGGTAGTAGCTGTTGTGATAACAGCATAAGACAGACACCAGTTGTCCCATGAGTGAGAGAGCTGCAGGGGAGGCTCATTGCAACATGAATTATTTCCTGTTCCAAACCCAGCGCCAAAAAACTTTTCTGCTAAAAGCCAAAGCAAATAATCTAGATTTAGGAACAACAGCTCTGTGACACAGATTTCCCTTTTTTTGTTTGTTTGTTTGTTTTCTTTTCTTCCTTTTTTTCTTATAATCTTTTAAAAATGCAAAACCCACAAACAAATGTAAACACCACTTCTGCACACAGGGACTGAAGGCTTTGCTGACCCCAGTGAAGGGCAACCATCTGGCCTTCAAATTAGCTCTGAGACCACCTGAAGCAGCCACAGCCCAGCAGGAGCACTGGCTTCATAGTGTCACTGTGAGCTGACTTAGATTCAAAGCCTAATAACCCCATCTCTTCAGCAGACTTCTTCACAGCAGTTTGTCCTCAATGAAAGTCATCATTCATACAAAAATACCAATCTCTCAGAAACAACAAAACTATGTATTCCTACAAAGGAAGAGAAGGCTCCTCCAATATTCTCGTCTGGGCTAGGCAAACACTTGTGGGGCTTTTTTCTTTTTTATGTTCATGTGTGTCACATATTTACATGTTTGAGCATATGTGCATGTGCACACATGTATGCGTGTGCACAGGGCACAGGCCTGAGAGTAGTGTCAAGAATCACCGATTGTTCTTCCACCTAATTCCTTTAAGGCAGGCTCTTTCAAACAAACTCGCCACCAGGGCTAGTCTTGCTAGCCAGCTTGCTCTAGGGATCCTGTCTGCCTTCCGCCTTCTGAGGCTGAAATCACAGGCAGGATGCCATGACTCAGCATCTACATGGGTATAGGCTACACCCTGGCCCTCCTGCCCGCACTCCAAGCACTTTAACCACTGCTCCACCGCCCAGCCCCATGCCTCTGGTTTCTACCTTAGTACTTTTCAATTTATACTGCATAAGAAATGTATGCTGCCGTTAATGTCTTGTTTAGCTACATTAACTATGTGGGAAATTTTTGCCAGAATATATGCATTGCATACAGCAATGAACTTCCTAAGAATATTTCCATACAAGTATATAATGCACTTTGACCGTGTTCCTTCCCTTCCCTTTTTGCTCTCTTCCCTCCTCCCATTAGTGCCCTTCATTTCCCTAGATAGTTCACGTCTACATTCATGTCATGTATACATACATGATTTTATATATCTATACAAACTCCAGGATCTATGAGAAAAAAATATTTGTTTTTCTGAATCTGATGATCATCTCCAGTTATAACCATTCCCACAAATAATATATTTCATTCTTCTTTATGGCTGAATAAAGTTCCATTATGTGTATTTTTTTCAGCTTTTCCTTTGTTAGCACACACTAGTTTTATTCCATAACTTAGCTGCTGTGAATAGTGCTACAAAAAGCCTCAAATGTGGACCTCAGTGATATGGTGACTTAAGAGTCCTTTGGGGGGGGGGGCTGGAGCAGTGGCTCAGGGGTTAAGCCTCTGCCTTACAGGCAGAAGGTCCTGAGTTCGGATCCTAGACCCCCGTATAGACGCCCGGTGGAAGCAGCACCGGGGGGCGGCCTGCGTTTCTGGCCCTGGTAGGGCGGAGCCTATGAATCCCAGGGGCAGTGTAAAAACGAGGTGGAGGCGTCCATGGTAGGTTCCCCAATTCGTCCGTGGTTCCATACACATGCATACATACACGCACACACGCACAATTGAATAAATAATAAAAACAAAAAAATTTAAAAAAAAAGAGTCCTTTGGGGGGACAGTGAGATGGCTTATGAAGGAAGGGTGCCTGCAGACAAACCTGGTGGCCTGAGTTCAATTCCAGGAACCCACCTGGTGGAAGGACAGAGCCATCTTCTGAACGCTGTCCTCTGTCCTCCACATATGCACTATATATGCCTAAGTCAGTCAGTCGGTCTGTCTGTCTCTCTCTCTCTTTCTCTCAATTCTCTCTCAAATAAATAAATAAAATATTTTTGAGTCCTTTGGGTAAATGGCCAGGAGTATAGGTGGACCATACGATAAAATGATCAACACTTTCAGCAAAGTGACAGAATTCCAAGCAGACATGATTGTCAGTAAACATCCTATATATAGCTCAAAACCCAGTTATTGAACAGTAGTTGTTTAAAAAAGAAATGGATTTTATCAGGAAAAACACTCAATGAACTATACATAATGAACTCAACATAATGTTCAAATACCATTTGGAAAGTAACTGGATCTGACTCCCACAGCCCATGAACCGAGTCCATCTTCAGGAGCAGAGGCGTGAAAGGCCTTCTGAAAGAGACCCACGCAGTGACCATCTGTCTCATCAAACCACAAACAGGAGAACAGATGGGGTATGGGGATGAAAAATACCCAATATTCCAAAGTTGGTTTCTGTTCTATTCGATCCAGAAAATCTTAATTAGATGTGGCATCTTTTCAAAAACCTGAAGAAATAATCTTAAATCCAAGACACATTTGCTTAACTTTCCAAGGATCCATATCAATAAACTAGTCTTATCTCTTAGGAGAACTGATATAAAGTTAGAGAAACATGATTAAACAATAAAAAACTCCATGATCTACTACAAAGGCTGTGTGTAATAAAAATTCAAAGAAAAACATTATAGGCATTTAAACCTATAAACAAGTAGAGAAGTCAAATTAAGAATATGCTTTTAGTCTGATTACTTACTCCCATGCAAAGGTACAAATCAGCTCGGATTCAGGTGAGAATTCAAATAAATGATCTTCACATAATGAACACTGATTATCTTGCAGGGGTCTTTAATAACTTCTGAAGTGCCATATGAACCAGGCCTGGAGCATAGGCCTGTCCCACCAGCTACAGGGGAAAATAAGGCAGGCAGATGGACGGAGGCTCACCGCGGCAGTATGGCGAGACCCTATGATGGCTTGAATGTGAGTTGCCATCACAGGCTCACGTGCTTTGGCTAATAGTGATGTCTGGAAAAGTTGGGGCACCACTAGGAGCTGGAGCCTTGCTGGGGGAAGGGACCTCAGCGACGGATCTTGAGGTTTGGTGGTCCGGCCCTGCTTCGGCGGCTCTTGCTCTCTCTGCCTCCTGAAGGGCTACAGTGACCTGAAGGGACCACTGGCTTCTGCCTCCTCCAGCCATGCCTTCTGCTGGGACTGCCTTCTGGAACCGTTTTCCCCTGAGCTGCTTGTGTATTATCATCACCACAAAAATAAAAGAAACTGCAACAGACCTTGTGACGAAATAAAAATATTTTTTAAAAGTGAATCATCTGGGCACATAGCTCAGTGGCACAGCAACTATGCAGCACCACGGCAAAGTAAGCGCCAGCTACTCTGTGGGAAGACTGGCAACCACGGGCTGGAGAGGCGGCTGAGGACGCAGCTCTGCCTCTCAGATCCCACATGAAAACACCAGACAGAAATGGTGACAACATGTACTTCCGACCCTAGAAGGCAGAGCCTGGGAAACTCCAGAGCAAAACAGGAGAAGGCAGCACAATTCAGGGTGAGTCCTGAAGTCACCCATGGGTCTCCACAGGCACACACAGTACCTTCTGATACACACACATATACAAACACTAATGAGGAAGGAAGAAGAGAGGGAGGGAGGGAGGGACGGAGGGAGAGAGGGAGGAAGGGAGGAAGGGAGGGAGGGAGGGAGGGAGGGAGGGAGGGAGGGACAGAGAGAGAGAGAGATAGATAGATAGATAGATAGACAGATAGACAGATAGATAGATAGATTATACACCACAGCCCTGCATGGCAGCGAAGATCTGTAATCCAGTACTCTGGAGGACCAGTTAGGAAGTTCAGGATTCACGGTCATCCTCCCTACACACGAGTTTGAGGTCAGCCTATGCTAAGTGAGAATTAAATGTGTCCCGCCAGCCCTCAATCAAGGATTGTGTGTGAGCAAAGCGAAGCATGAGTTGAGGCTGGGGGACACACTGGATGACGGCATGCGGCCATGGTCGCTGAGCGTGTGCCTCAACACAGGACACACTGGTTCCCATGTTGCTTACACACGCGTAAACTTCTCTCAAGATCTGATTCGTTCCTACACTGGTCACACACACTTTCTCTCAAGATCTGCTCCCAGAGACACGTAGACAACTACTTCTTTATTTTCATAACTGCTACTTGAAGGAAATGCTTCAACAAAGCAAAGCAGTATAACAGTTCATGTGACTTTGATTTAGAAATCACAAATATTTTTTTTTTTATTAAAAATTTAATTATACATTTTAAAATTTTTTACCAGTTCCCTCCCTCCCCCCTCCCCTTCCCCCAGTGTCTCCCCCCCAATTCCCAGAGAGTCCTTTATTGTGTGCGCCTAACTCTCCACTGGGTCCTCCTCTCCGATGACATATAAGGACCCAGTGGCATTTCCATAAGCCCTTTCTCTTGTTCCCCTTAATCATAAGATTACTACTATGGCTGTCAATCCCTTGCCTCCAGGGGTCTCGGTGCCCTTAACAGATGCTAGACTTTATGAGGGCAAGAAATCACAAATATTTTGATGTCACATGATGGTTGCTATAGCTTAAACTATTTTTACACTTATCTTTACTTGGAAAATGCTAGTTATGAGAACCATCACTAACTGCACAGGATTGCAATTTTCCTGTCTGCAATGTTGTGCAGTTTTCCTGTCTATTATGTTCATGCAAATATTGAGCAACTACTTCTAAGTCCAAGCCATTCAACCATGTGATGTGTTTACAACTAACAGCTGAGATTATCTTAGAAAGCCTTGGGGAAATGCTGCCTTTATTTTGTTTGTTTGTTTGTTTGCTTGCTTGCTTGCTTGCTTGTTTATTTATAGGTGGGAGAGGTATGTACTTGCATGCCGAGGTTCACAAGACAGAAGTCAATTCTCTCCTTCTACCATGTGGCCTTCCAGGGTGAGCTCAGGTCTCTAGATTTGCAAGCAGGTACCTTACCCACGAGCAATCTCCCTGGCCCTTGTTCTTATAAGAAATGGAATTACTAACTCCATATGCGACAATTAAATACAATTTAATTTGCCTATATTTTAAATATTACTGAATGCTTTTTAAATTTTAAATATTACTTTTTAAATTTTAAATATTACTGAATGTTTTTACTACAAATATATTTTATTTGGGGGGTTATTTGTCGTGTGTCTGTCTGTGTCTGTATCTATGTGTATGTGTGTTTATATGTATCAAGAGGGTACTGTGTGTGCTTGTAGAGGCCCAGGGGTGACTTCGGGGATCACTCTGGATTGCTCTACATCCTCTTGCTTTGCTGTGGAGTTTCCCATGCTCCACCTTCCAGGATAGGAAATACAAGCCACCATCATATCCTTCTGTCATTTTTCGTGAGATCCGTGATCTGAACTCAGGATCTTCTGCTTGCAAGGCAGAGGCTTAACCCTAGAGCCATCTCTCCAGTCCCTACCACAAATATATTTTAATGCCTTGAAGTTATATTTTATTTCCTTTATAATTCACACATTCTATTTTGACTGCAGAAACCATCCCATTGTGAAGAAGTTTATAGACTGACTTCACTATATTATCAAGGGGATTCATAGAACAAAAATAAATTATAAGAAGCTCTGGTCTAATTCCTGGGTACACACCTGAAGGGATCTAAAGCACCATATAACAGAGGTACTTGGAAGCAGTCTAGATTCTAGCAATACATAAAGAAAATGAGGAACATATACATAATAAAGCATTTTGAATTGGAGAGGGTTTTTAATGGGGGGTTGTTGAGACATTGTCTCAGCATGGAGTTAAGGCTGGCTTTGAACTCTCAATCTTCCTGCTTCACTCTCAGCCTCCCAAGAGCTGGGGCTCCAGACATGTGGCAACACAGGCTGCCACATGAAGTTCTGTTTAGCCAAACAAAAAGAACAATATGATGTCATTTTCAGGAAAATAGATAGGAAAAATGGATAGTCATGTTAACACAATAAGCCAGACTGAAAAGGCTTTATGTGCAGACACATTAAAAAAAAAAAAAAAAGAAGAGGAGAAGGAGGAAAAAAGGGAAGAGGAGGAGAAAGGAAGAGGAGATTTTTGGAACAAGAAGTAAGCCACAGGGCTGTCAAAGGAAGATAACAGAGGTCATATGTGGGGGTGGGGGCCAAGAAATGACCAAAGTCCATATTACTTTGCATGATAATCAATATATATCATTAAAAGTGAAGATAGAAGGGGTTGGGGGGGGGAGTGAAGATAGAGTGAAAAGTGGTTTCATAGATAAGAATCTGAAACTCCCAGACCTTGTCCTTTGTAAGGTTGAAACAGAACAGGCTTCTTGTCTAAATTCTAGACTTTCCCAACTTGGCTTTCACTACCCAAGTCATTTGTACTATTTTCTAACCAACTTTCACAAACAAATAAAGGAAAAACTTGTAAAGACAAAGAGAAAGAAAGGAGAGATGGAAGAAGGGAGAGGAAGGAAGGGAAAGAAGAACAAGGAAGAAGAAGGAAAGAGAGCTTGAGGGAGAGAGGAAAGAACTAACTCTGGTCTGAAATATTATACATCCAGAAATTTTTCCAAATCTCAAGGTAGGAAACACTTGTAATTCCAGCCTGAGAAAACAAAGACTGGGAATTTCCAGAAGGAAGTTATGCAGACCAGCTCTATAGGTGAGCTCTGGTTTGATCAGACACCCTGTATCAAAGAGAATAAGGTAGAAGAGTGATTGAGGATTCCCAGTACCAACCTCAGATCTGCATACATCAAATACACATGAAAATGGACAGATAAAAAGGGTAGAGGAAGGTGACCCGTGGCAGAGCACCCACCGGCATGCACTGTGGCCCTGGGTTCACTCCAGTACTAGGAAAAGGAAGAAGGGGAACGGGAGGGAGAGGAAGAGAGAGAGCAGGAAAGGAAATGAGCAGAGGAGAGAAGGGGAGAGGGAGGGAAGTGGAGGCAAAGACAGAAAGGGACAGGGAGCAAAAGGGGGAGAGGGAGGAGCCATCTTGACTCACCCCAAGGTAGCTTGGGCGAGTCACATGAAGAGCCTATCACCAACATGAGTGCCATACCTGACAGAATCTAAACTCACCTGGACACAGGGCTCCAGGAGCGCCTGTGAAGGACTACCTGCCTTAGCCTCTAGACGTGTTTGGGGGGTTATTTAGATTCCCTCCCACTGTGGGGGCCTCCTCTGGCAGGGATCCGAGACGGCGTAAAAATGGAAAACTCAGGCGAGCGGCAGCAGCCTCCATCCCTCTCTGCTTCCTGATTTCCAGTCCAAGGGATTAGCTTCTTCCTGATTTTCTGCACCCTCGATTCTCTACCCGTCCTTCCTTACACTGATTTTGTCAGAGTATTTTATCACAACAGGAAAAGATTGAAGTCAGTGTTTACTGCACTTCTAGTCAGGAAAGGAAAGAAATATCAAGACAAGAAGGTCTTCCCTAAGTCTCAGAACTGATATTCCCACTAACCATTCTCAAAAATACACTTGAGATCTCATCGGAGAGGAGCACCCAGAGGAGAGTTTGGCATGCACATTAAAGGATGCTCCAGGGATGGGAGGGAGGGGGCACAGGAGGATAGGAGGTTGGAGGGAGGGGGGGGACCAGTGTACCTGTTAAGTTTGTATGAGTGGAAATAAAAAAAAAAAATACACTTGAGAATCAGTTCAAGGTATGCTTCTATGGAGTGAGTCTTTCTTTCCATAAGAACAAACACAACTTCTTACCCCTTCATGTTTTTATGACATGGGGGACTGAGTGTAAATCTTTCCAAATCTATAAGCAAGAAAATCCTTCTCATTACAAGTAGCATCTATCAGTCTGATTTTGTTAACAGGAGGCTGACCTGGCAGATTTAAACAGCCCTTTGGAATCCAAAAGAGCTGGACGCCCGACAAGGGGCCCATTCTGCCTGGTTTTGACTCTTGTGGATATAATTCTTCCCATGGACCAGACTGCCACGCTGGCTTGCAGGGACGGACTTGTGTATTCTGAACAAACCTAACAGACAATGGCTAATCAGGTATGCCTTTCTGAACAAAGCCACAGCCAAACTTAGAAGTTCAGAAGTCAGGCCACATTGGCTTTGGCAAGGAGCAACAAGAAATATTAGTGAGAGTGTTAATTAGTAACATCAGTTTTGGAAAACTGATTGGCCTCATCTACTAACATTAAGGGTACAGACAGCCTCTGATCCAGCCAGTTCTATCCCTATGTTTACTCTGGAGAGCGTGTCACCCAAGCCAGCTGTGCAGAGACCATGCCTCCAACACTATGGGACACACAGAAGCGTGACACACATAAGATGAGCCAGTACACAGACCTCACCCACAACCGGAGGAATTTAGGGTTAGTTGTAACAGACTATTTGTTTCTAATTTTGGAATAAAATAATGGGAAATATTCCTACAGGAAAAAGAAAGAGAAAGACATCTCTGTTTTACACAAGGAACAAAAGTGAACCAGATGTAAACATAATATACATTTCTAGGTGTTTCCCAAGTGCTACTGTAGTGAGACCATGGAATGCAAAATGCCACTCAAAGTAAATGAAGACTATTTCATACAATATTAACAACAACATTAACAACTTACTCCCAAATTATGAGATACTTATATCAGGACAACCAGAATAAGGGAAACCAATATGTGTCTGTGTGGCCATGGAGACAGGGTTGAGCACATCTACTGAAGACTAGGCTCAGCTTCCTCATCAAACCCAGGAAGGACGGGCCACAGAACAGCAGCAAGTTACCGGGAGCAAGGAGGGGTCATGAGGGGCTCAGCGTGATGGGTGGCAGCTAGGACCCTGCACAGGAGGGCAGAGAAACCCCAGGCTTCGAGGTGCTAGAAACCTCAACACTCAGGAGGCTGAAGGAAACTCTGCATCAGCTAAAATCCTCTTGCCTCCACCTCCCAAGTGCTAGGACTATAGGAGAGTGCCACGAACATCCAGCTCAACTCTATTGCTTAAACAGAAAACTAATTTTAAAAATGCAATGCAGACTGGAGAAATGGCTAAGGGATAAAGGCTTTGCCTCACAAGCAAAAAGACCTGAGTTTCTGCGGTGGCAGCCTGCACTTCCTGGAAGGTGAAGCCTGAGAAACAACGGAGGAAAGCAACAGAAATACAACAATCCAGGATGATTCCCAAAGTAACCCTTGGGCCTCCACAAGTGCACACACTCAAGCACTCTCTACACACACCCACACACGCAAAACAAAGGTTAAAAAACGTAAATGTGCTATAATAGTATTAATAGCCATTATTTTCCAAGCACCTAGTATTTATGGAGACACCAGATTTTTTAAAACTTTTCCCCGGTTACACAGCAGAGGACTGAGCACAGGTGTGTTGCATGATAACCAAGCGTTCGTTCTCACTGTTCCACAGGTCAACTCTGCAAAAGGATCATCACAGTTTTACAGAAGACAAAATTGGGAATGATGACAGATAAGGGATATGCTCAGTGTCATACTTGCTTCTTTGGGCTGTTTGGCCCCTTACCTTTCCAGCAGTAGCGAAGTACTCCCCATCAGGAGACCACTCCAGCAAATGCACGGACACCGACGTCCTAAACAGACGGGGAAAGAGTGACACTGTCAGCAGCGGTCACCGCGGTGTGCAAATGATCCAAGTAAGGTTTACACGGCATTGACATCACAGTCATCAAGAGGGTGTTTCGTCCCCTAAATACTTCATTCTCCTAAAAATATAATGAATATCAACCCAAAGTACACTTAGAAAAAGTATGATGTAGTTCATAGGTGATATTACTACCTCGTGCCATGTCCCATCAACATAAGTAAATGCTACAATTAAACAAGCTCATCATCTTCATTGGCTAGCTAGTGCTAGCTAGTACACAGTCCCATGTTAATGGTGATGGGAAAGCCACTGTTATCCTTCAAACAGTGGCTAACACCATGCACATGCCTACCTCCTACACCTTTCACTCACAATGAGCAAGGCCGGTATTTCAACCTGTCAACTCAAGGCCTGGGACCAAAATTATGAAACTAGTGTACTTTGGGGGAACACTTAACTAAAGCACAAATCAAAGAATGACATTATAATGAGTTAAACCTGCTTTCTAGATTTCTAAAGTACAATGTCACCATCAAAAAATAAAAATCCAGGGCTGGAGAGTTGGCTCAGGGGTTAAGCCTCCGCCGTGCAGGCGGAAGGTCCTGAGTTCGGATCCCAGATCCCATGTATAGACGCCAGGCGGAAGCGGGGGCGGCCTGCGCTTCTGGTCCTGGTAGGGCGGAGCCTGTGAATCCTGGGGCAGAAGGAGGTGGAGGCGTCCATGGTGGTTCATGAATTCGTCCGTGGTTCTACACACACACACACACACACACAGACACTACACGCGCGTGCGCACATACACACGCACATGCGCAGTTGAATAAACAATAATAATATTAAAAAAATTTTTTTAATTAAAAAAAATAAAAATCCTTTTAAGAAGGAAGATAATTTAGGAAGCACTTTTATTAATGAACATAACAAAGTTAGACACTAACTTGCACTGCCAGATGCACTTCCAATCATTTAAAGCAGGGGGGATTTTATTGTCAATTTCTTCCTCCTCTTCTAGAACGTCACCTCCTGGGGGAGCCCACAACTGAATAGAATCAGTTGCTGTCAACAACCTGTTATCTGAAATGAGAGAATGTTCTGATGAATAAACCAGGATTGCCTAGGGAGAGGGCACATGTGAGGTTGTTTAGCTCTGTAAACTATGACGTAGAAATATGTAATACTGTCCATAAAAAATATATAATACTGTCCATAAAAATAAATAATACTGTCCATAAAAAAAAATCTTTGTGGCCCCTCTATTTAAAGTTCTCCCTAGAAAGAGAAGCAAGGTGGAGAGAAGAGACAAGACTCCCAGAGCAGAAAGAACCTGTCAAGAGAAGCCTGAGGGTAAACTAGGAAGCACACTGCAAAGGCTCTTGTCCATTAAGCAAATCTGAAGTCAGCAAAAGCAAAATAGTAAATCCCCAAATGCATGCGCAGTTCTCAGTGTTCTCAGGGTAGAAGACATAACCAAAATTAATGTTTTTCTTCATGAGTTATAAAACAACCCTCACTGATTGTGATAACAAAGGACAACAGCTATTTTTACATTGCAGGCTTCTAATATTTGGAAATTAAAAAGCAATTTCTTGAAATACGTGGGACAAAACCAAGGTCCTGGGCTGTCTCACTCCCTGTTTTAGTTGTGATTTTGTTTCTAGTGGGTGAGCGCAGCGTGCACCACATATACAGTAACTACAGAAACACATCACTGACTCTTAAAAGAAAACATTAAAAGATAAGAGCTAAAAAACACAGGACAGCAAATTAAAACACTATACAAAAAGAAATCTGTGCCAAGAAAAAGCAAAACTGATGGTTATCAAAGATTGCCACATTCTAGTTATACATTCAAAACAATTACTTCATTTCAATAATTTCTAAGTATAATTATTAAATACCTTGAGGGTCCCATGCTAAGTTGTAGGTCACGGAACTCAAAAAAAACTGCCCCGTTTTAAGCCACTGACACTTGAGTTGCTGAAACATGTGGAGAGAAAGAAAAAAAAATGATATTTTAAATACCTGTTTTAAAATAAAAAATCTACCATTTACCATTTCCTTCAACTTATTTCTTGTGACCTAAAGATGCAAATATTTTGCTGTCATTTCTAAGCATTACTTGTATGATAACTTTGAACAGTTCCATTTACTACTCGTCCAGCACAGAGCTGCTTGCCAAGCACACACACACACATCTTCCCAACACGCTCCGGCACTGACGTGCACCTTGGCCCCAGCTGAAACCCAGCCACTGCAGAACTTGACATCCATTTTATAATGCTATTATAAAGAAAAACTAGAACTTTAGCTTTTAATATAAATATAAACTTGAAATATAAAAAAATTTCAAGTATAAGAAGCAAAACCAAAGCAGTTTAACAAGTAAACAACACTTGTGGAAGGGACACGAAAGCTCACATTTGTAGTCCCAGCTAGAGGGAGCCAGAGTGACAAAGCAAGACTACTTCTCAGAAAATGATAAAATAAAAGAAAATTTTTGATTACTTATGGGGCTGGGAAAGTCTCAGTTATTAGAGTACCTGTCTAGCATGCACCAGGAGAGTACCTGCCTGCATGCACCAGGAGAGTACCTGCCTGCATGCACTTAGAGAGTACCTGGCTGCATGCACCAGGAGAGTACCTGCCTGCATGCACTTAGAGAGTACCTGCCTGCATGCACTGGGAGAGTACCTGGCTGCATGCACCAGGAGAGTACCTGCCTGCATGCACTTAGAGAGTACCTGCCTGCATGGACTTGGAGAATACTTGCCTGCATGCACTGGGAGAGTACCTGCCTGCATGCACCAGGAGAGTACCTGCCTGCATGCACTTAGAGAGTACCTGCCTGCATGCACCGGGAGAGTACCTGGCTGCATGCACCAGGAGAGTACCTGCCTGCATGCACTTAGAGAGTACCTGCCTGCATGCACCGGGAGAGTACCTGGCTGCATGGACTTAGAGAGTACCTGCCCACATGCACCGGGACCATGTTTGTTCCTCAGCACCACACAACAAGGCCTAGCACAAAGCTCTAACACTAGCACTAAGAAAGTGAAGGTTAAGAGAATCACAGATTCAAGGCCACCCCCCAATACACAGTGAGCTCAAGACCAGCCCATAATACATGAGAGCCTGTCTTTAAAAAAATCACTTGCAAATAAGTTGGGCAGTAAGACGGTATTTCCAGTTTTCATTATTTTGCATGTTGGCAAGGATTTCTAACAGAGATGGTAATTCTAACTATTAGGATTTTTTTGTACATTAAATGAGATCAAACGAAGCGTTCAGCATACATGTGAATGGTCCCAATGTGAATCCTACACCAACTGGCAGGTAAGTGAACTTATCTAAGCCTCAAAAACAAATACTAATACAATAGAGTATCTGAATACACTAAATACTATTCAAAGTAGTTCAAAAGAAACAAGCTCCCTACACAAATATTCTAAACTGTAAACAAGTAATAACCAAAAAGTAAATAAATGAACAAGCTAAATTTAAAATAAACAGAACTGGGTGTGGTGGTTCACACCCGGGATCCCAGCACTGAAAAGGATACAAAAGTGAACCCAGCCTTGAAAAGGAAAGAAAAGAAAAAAAAAGATTAAAGATTAAGGGAGAAGGAAGTTGCAATTTTTAAGTGGGTAGTCGAGGCAGAGCTCACAGACTGTGTATAGTTGCACAGAAGCCTAAAGATTTAAGAAGCCGTGAGCGGGCTGGAGAGGTGGCTCAGGGGTTAAGCTTCCACCTTGCAGGCGGAAGGTCCTGAGTTCGGATCCCAGATCCCACGTATAGACGCCAGGCAGAAGCGGGGGGCGGCCTGCGCTTCTGGTCCTGGTAGGGCGGAGCCTGTGAATCCCGGGGCAGAAGGAGGTGGAAGCGTCCATGGTGGTTCGCGAATTCGTCCGTGGTTCTACACACACACATACACACATGCGCGCACATACATACACACACACACACACAATTGAATAAATAATAATAATAATAAAAAAATTTAAAAAAAAAAAAAAGAAGCCGTGAGCTACACAGGAGAGTAGCCAGTGCCCAATGCCAGCTGATGGAGCGGGAGGGCGAGGGTAAGAGAAGTTGTAGGCAGAGGAAGTGTGGTGCCAGGAAGAAGAAAGGCTGCAGTCAGTTTTAAAGCACTCTGGCTTTTAATCTGAAAGAGAAGCATCTTGCCCTCTCTGTTGAGAATCCCAATGGAGGAGGGAAACTGGTGTCAGATAGAAACGAGCCAGTGGCCCAGGCAAGAAGTAAGGACTACTCACACCGGTTTCTAAAGATCCGCCAGCATTTCTAGATCTTCCCACCCACTTTCTGCACAGCATCTAAGGACTTTTTCTTTACTATTATAATAAATCTGCCATTAACTAGGGTGAACCAATAAGAAGATAAAACTAACAAAACATAAAAGTTAGTCTTTATTCTAAAGCATTCTACTATTAACAAATACTTACACTATTTCTCTTATGAGAATTTGTGCCTAAGGGCTCAAAAATACAGACAGCATTCCCGTACGAAGCTGCAACCTAAAAAGAATAAACACAGTTACACCAAGATCCAGATGGAGGCACGGAGATGCTTCTTCCCCCAGTAACATCAAGTAATCTCACAGCACATAATCCCAATGCAACTTCATAGTTCAATAATTCCTTCTGTAAATAAGCCTAAAGACTGTCCTTTATGGGGCTGGAGAAATGGCTCAGGGGTTAAGACTCTGGCTGGCAAGCTGAAGGAGCTGAGTTCAGATCTCAGATCCCACACAAAAGCACCTGAAGGAAACAGTGGCAGCTGCACCTCTGATTCTGGAACCAGAGCTTGGGAAATCCTACACCAAGCAAACAGGAGGTAGAAGCCCCCTTGATCCTCCACAGGGACACACAGTGCTCACCCGAGTGCAAAAAAAAGAAAATGTCCTTTTCTAAAAAGCCAGAATACTTAGTTTTAGAAATACAAACCTGACCTATTCAAAGAAATCACCTGAGTTTTTGTTTTTTATGGTATGCTTTTTTTTTTTTTTGATTTTCTGTTTTGGTCTTATGAGACTGTTTCTCGGTACCCGGGCTGGCTTCAACCTCCTTTATCTCCTGCCTCCTTGTCTGCCAGGCACTGGGATTACAAAATATGCCACCAAACCCAGTTTAGAAATTATCTTTTCCATAGAGTTTATTATCTTATACAGAAATAATTTTAGTAGGTTGGTAAAAGGGCTCAGAAGGCAAGAGGGAACCTGGAGACCTAAGCAAGAGCCCCAGGAGAAAGCTCCACAGAAAGATAGAACCTGCTTTTGAAAATTGCCCTCCGACCTCCACATACATGCTGCGGTGTGCTCGCACGCTCTCATAAGTGAAAATGGCACATCTCTTTATTAGAGACATTTATGATCCACTGAAAATAATACAAGAATCATGAAAAGTAGACCAAGACATTAGACGATAACAAGTTTTGAGAATACATCACACAAAATACCATGAATTACATCACCAAACAGAAAAGACCAATGGGAAATCACCCTGAAGAGAAAACAAGCTGAAAAACGCGTCAGGAAAGCCTGTCAGGAAAACTGAGCGCCATCTCCAGAGCAATGAAGGCAGCCTGGGGCAGGTCAGGCTTCTGCTCAAATCATATGCCTGAAAAGACAGGAATCCCTTTGTTTCTAGAAGCTTCCAGAGCCCATTTTTTAATAACTCCTTGATGCTCAGTTCTCAGTTCCTCCTCCACTCAATGATGAGAGAATCAACTTCAGAGAACAGACCAAAGCTATCTCTCTGACACCTCTGTGTCATGGTTAACTAACAAAACTAAAGTAGAAACACATTTTCCTAAGGTTTGCCTGATGTGATTTCAGGATAATCTCATATTGGAAAGTTGCTTTTTTAGCTACTACTTAATATTTAACACTCCTTCTAAGAAAAAGCTTTAAATGTATGAGGTAGAAGATGGAGAGCTACTTCAAACGCCTTGCCAAGGCAAAGTCACAAATGTGAACACTGTTACCATCAGGTAAACGACTAAAGGAAAGAATTGGCTAATAGCAATATTCCAATTTTGCCTTCTTTACCTTAAGCCAGGTAAAAACAACAGAAACAGGGTGTTCTGCTTTTGGAGTTATAAGCACAGTCATGTACATATTTAATTATCTTCTGCTTTTTGCATGGCATCTTGCTATGTTGCCCCAGGTTGCTTAAATTCCTGGACTCAAGCAACAGTATCGTCAGCTTCACCGTAAATATTTCCTCCGACCACAGTGGTTAGCCGTCATTACCATGTGCACTAAAATAATTTAAATTGACCTCTGACAATTATCGTGCAAGCCTAGGCATTAAAGCTACTGCATAGCATAGAGCAAAGAGTATTGAAAGAAACATGTTTTCAATATTTTCTCAAGTGTGAGTAATGCAAGCCTAAGGGAGAAAACTGAAAAGAAAATCAGAAAAGCAAGAAACAACTCTCATGGAGCACCAGAAAGCACTCGTGAGACTGTGAGGCCTACAGGTCTTCCCAACAAAGCATCAACGAACATGACGTTGCCGGCAGGACACTTGTTGCCGACATTCTGATGATGGGGTCACGGAAATGACGTCAATAAGGAATGAAAATGTCTTACTCTTCCGTGCTGAGTAGAGCACTCCACACAGCTAACTTGGATGTTCCCATGTTTAGCACCAGGAATGATCTGCACACATTCAAAGTCACTTGCCAAGATGACGATATCACAGCCCGATCCATATGCCTAAAAAGGAAGTTACATGGCATGTGAGACAGGTAGCCTTGTGCTGTGCACGCGCACAGGCCTGAGACAGGTAGCCTTGTGCTGTGCACGCGCGCAGGCCTGAGACAGGTAGCCTTGTGCTGTGCACGCGCGCAGGCCTGAGACAGGTAGCCTTGTACTGTGCACACCCGCAGGCCTGAGACAGGTAGCCTTGTGCTGTGCACACCCGCAGGCCTGAGACAGGTAGCCTTGTACTGTGCACACCCGCAGGCCTGAGACAGGTAGCCTTGTGCTGTGCACACGCGCAGGCCTGAGACAGGTAGCCTTGTGCTGTGCACGCGCACAGGCCTGAGACAGGTAGCCTTGTACTGTGCACACCCGCAGGCCTGAGACAGGTAGCCTTGTGCTGTGCACACCCGCAGGCCTGAGACAGGTAGCCTTGTGCTGTGCACACCCGCAGGCCTGAGACAGGTAGCCTTGTGCTGTGCACACCCGCAGGCCTGAGACAGGTAGCCTTGTACTGTGCACACGCGCAGGCACACACAGCCGCCAGAAGACAATTGCAGGAATCAACTCTCTCTTCAGGTCACCAGTACTGGCAATAACTCCTTCATTTGATGAAACATATCACAGCACAAGATACATAACTTTTGAAGTATTATTATGTATTATTTTAACTTAGAAAGGCACGGTTGATGCATTCATCTTACAAAATAGTTAATACACACTGATCTGCAAAGAGGAATACTAAAAAGCACACCGGAAAATCAGCTGACGCTCTACGCATCATCATCCAAAAAGTTCTTAAGCCTCCACACAGGCAGGATTGGCATCTCCCAATGGTAAGTCATTATTTGAAGACTTGAAGGGGAGAATGGAGCCTGACTAGATAGATGATGCACTGTCGGATATTCCGGAGCTCAAAGCAGCCTTTGGTAAAGTCAAGAGGGTCGCCGGTTCAGGGTAAGGTTCCTGGCTTGTCCGCCTCAGAGACCTGAGTTCAGTCCCAGAGCCAACATGGTCGAGGGAGAGATGCAGTTTCCAAAAGCTGCTCTCTGACCTCCACCTACATATCATGCCCCCCCAATAAATGAATAATATTCTAAAAATAAAGAAGAAAACCTAGAAAACAGGAGAAACCTAACTATATCTGAAGTGTATTGCTGTTGTTACATGTCCTTCTAAGCAATGCTTTGCTCCTTGAGGGTGAAGGAGGAGGATCCTTGTCGGCTGTGAGTCCACAGAATGTTCTCATCCCTGGAACAACTCACAAACTGAGGGTCTGACCCACAGTCACGTGAGCACAAGGGAGGAGGCAGAAATCAAAGACTCCAGATCTTCTTAGAACTTCATCCTAACCATTTTATGCTCCATTCTCATTTTTGGCTCCAGAAACTTCTTGGCTTATGGCTTAAGACTCTGCCTCACAAGCAGAAGGTCCTGAGTTCAGATCCCAGATCCCACCTAAAAATGCCAGGTGGAGGGGCTGGAGAGGTGGCTCAGGGGTTAAGCCTCTGCCTTGCAGGCAGAAGGTCCTGAGTTCAGATCCTAGACCCCACGTATAGACGCCGGGCAGAAGTGGGGGCGGCCTGTGTAGAGCCTGTAAATCTGGGGGCAGAGTAAACAAGGAGGAGATGGAGACGGTCCATGGTGGTTCCCGAATTCGTCTGTGGTTCTATACACACACATTCACACACACGCATACACGCACAATTGAATAAATAATAAATAATAAAAAAATTTTTTAAAAAAATCCCAGGTGGAAATGCCAGAGGCTTATACTTCTCCAGCCCTGAAAAGTGGAGCCTGGGAAACCCCAGAGCAAATCAATAAAATAGAAGAAGCAATCCAAGACCATTCCTGAAGTCACCCTTGGGCCTCCACAGGCACAAGCAGTGCCCTCTGATGCATACAGACACACACACGTGAAAAAAAAAAAAAAAAAATCACCAAACTATGTAGAGAGCACCCCATCAAAGAATTTATGTTTACAGATTAAAAAACTAAAAATATTTACATGATTTTACCAGAATCATGCCTAAGTGGTTTTCTAGGAAGCTAGTAGAACCTTCTCAAGGAGGAGGAAGGATAACTTCCTACCCAGAGACTTGATCCCATACTCGAAGATGACACCACCTGTAAACCCGAAGTCTGCAGTGCTGTGTGTCAATTTACACAACCGAGCTCACTCCAGGAGCACATGGGCCCGTTTGTGTTGAAAAGCAGCTCCCTTCTGTGTCCTTGGCTGCTCTCTCCCTCCACCCTCAGCACAGGTCGTGAACAGACGCCAGTTGTCACGGAGAGTCATGCAGAAGGATTCTTTGTGCAGCTCCCTGAATGGCACAAAGCAACCTCCCTTCCCTGACACTTGTCTGTAATATCCCATAGCTCGCCTGCCATGGTCAAATTTAATTTTCCTGTTAAATTACAGAGTTCCATACTTTCACAGGGCTATGCCCTTTTGTGGGTTTATATGTAATTCCCACGGACCTTAGCTAGTACACTCAAGTATACAAAGAACATGTGCTAAATGTACAGGCGGGGTGATGATTTACCTAAGTATAGCAAGTGTCATAATTCTAACACTAGGATGTTACACTACCCAATAGAATTAAACACACCCAAATACCAAAAATCTAATTCATGTGTGCGTGCGTGCGTGCGTGTCTGGGTACAAGTGTGTACAGGTGCACACGAGTGTATGTGGAGACCTAAGGCTGGACTAGGAACCATCCTCCATCACTCTTCCACCTTACTGTTTTGAGGCTGGGTCTCTAATTAAACCTACAGCTTATAAAGCTAGCTCTGGGAGTCCCAGACCCCTCCTTTGAAGGCTGCAGTTACAGGAGAGCCTCCAAACCTACCCAACATTTCACATTGGATCTGAAGATCTGAATTCAGATCCTTTTGCCTGAGCAGCTTTACCACTGAGTTATCTCCCCAAATCCATATCTTATACATTTTAAAGGAATAGGTTTTTTTCATTCAGATCAATCTTTCAGCGATACTTTAATTTGAAAAATAAAATTAGGGCTGGAGAGATGGCTCAGGGGTTAAGCCTCTGTCTTCCAAGCAGAAGGTCCCTAGTTCAGTTCCCAGATCCCAGGGTGGAAATGGCAGAGGCCTACAATTCTGTCCCTGGAGGGCAGAGTCTGGGCAACTCCACAAAAAAGCAAATAGAAGATACTTTAATCCACAGTGATTCCCAAAGTCACTCTTGGGCCTCCACAGGCACATACAGTGCCTTCTTCTTTTTTTTTTTTTTTTTTAATTTTTTATTTATTTAATTATTCAATTTTGTGTGTGTGTGTGTGTGTGTGTGTGTGTGTAGAACCACGTACAAATTTGGGAACCACCATGGACCGCCTCCACCTCCTCCTTGTTTACTCTGCCCGGGGATTCACAGGCTCTGCCCTACCAGGACCAGAAAGGCAAGGGCCCCCACTTCCGCCTGGCATCTATTTGTGGCTTCTAGAATCTGAACTCAGGACCTTCCACCTGCAAGGCAGAGGCTTAACCCCTGAGCCACCTCTCCAGCCCCATACAGTGCCTTCTGATACACACAGAGACAGACAGACAGATACACACACACACACACACACACACACACACACACACACACAAGGCATAGTAGCACATGCCTGAAATTCCACCTCTCAGAAGGCAGTTAGCAGGGGATTACAAATTTCAAATCCAGTCTCAGTTAAAGACAGACACTCTGTTCTGAACAACATAAAAACAAGAAAGGTAATAACACTTGTAAATTATATTTTCAACATTCTAAGGATACTTGTTATTTAATGCTTCTCCTGTGGCTTTTAACGAAAGTTTCCTTTATGAAGAGGATTATTAATAATTCATCTCATATTACAGTATCCTTGGTTTTTGCTGTCGCTGCCTTCAGAAGGCTTTATACTTACCTGTCCACATGTCAATCTTATCAACCACATATAAGTCGTCTCTATATTGACTGTACTCATGGGCATAATGTTTAATCCCATACACCAGTAAGGGTGAAAATGACTAATTTTTATAAACTTTGGTCGAGATGTTGAAATAGCATCAACAGCCCCTAAACATCTCAAAAAAAGCTATGGCCCCATAAGGCCAAGTAGTAAAATTTTTATTATATTAATAATCATCATATGACATCTTAATTACTTGTTACTTGTTAATTACTTGTTAATTACTTAATTACTTGTTACTTTGTTGAAACCAACAAATAGCAAATGAAAATTTATGTCTAATGTCTCAGATCATTTATGTATCTGAAGGGTAGTTCAAGGCAAAATAAAGTATGATAGCGCCCAGACAACTAGCCAGGATCTGACACTGCACAACAGGTATTTGTAAAACTTAAATATTACACTGAAGAGAATGATCAAAAGGTAACGCTTTGGAAATGATAACGATTACATTTACAAAAATCACAACAGATGTTTAAGGACTCTGTGGTTGTCTGCTACCACACAAAGGAGGACACAAGGCTTTCATGCCACACATGCATCACTACAAACTGCCACCATCCACACAGCACAAAATGGGACATCATGACACCAGGCCTCACAGCAGCGCAGTCAAGCAAGTCACCCACTATGTGCGTTGAAATACACAGTATACTGCTTTTCAATTATTACAATATCATTAAGCACTGAAAAACTTTTGAAAACAATACCATTCATCAACATATTTCCATCTATAGCTTCTGAGTAAATTCTCTAGTAAAGCACTGAAAACCACTAGCCAACTGTCTTCTGTGCAAGCATGTCCAGAAAAGACCCACACCAGGTACCGGACAGACCCTGCTAAGGAAACAGTCTACCAGATGAACAGTCACAGGTCTCATTCCAGTCTGCCCACCCCCTTTCAGTCATCTGATCGGAACTGAAGTGTCTGGGTTCTTTTTTTAAACAGCCTGTGATGAGAATTATATGCCATGTTATACAGAATCTTTTTAAATTTAAGTTTTACTTTTAAACATAGTAATTCAAGGTATTTGTTAATAGATCCTAGTGTTTGAAAACAGCTTGTTCTCATGTGTTTCAGCAAATCTGTTTCATAGCGCCCAAAAGGCCATTTCTAGTTCACAGCAAAGTTATAACTAGATCACTGAAGTAATAATTAAGGTATTAAAATTATATGGTATGCAAAATGGGTTTATATTTGTACTTGCCAAAAAGCCAAAATAACATTTATCACAGGCATCCTAAGTAGGTTAAACTTTGAGCTGTATCTGAGAAGATGAAAAGCAAGGACCACCCTAGTGAAGATAGAAACGCAGCCCATGAAAAGACCATCCTCACAGAGAGGTCAGAGGAGCACAGAGTCCAGCCACGGGAAGGACAGCTGCAGCGTATCCGGAAAGCATGGTCCTTCTAGGGCACCTCCTCCAGCCAAGAGTAAGGAGTGTGATGAGATGGTATTTAAGGCAACTGAGCCGTGTGGAAGGAGACCGGAGGCCAGGATGAGAACACCACTTGCAGGCTTTTGACAAAGTGATACAAAGAGGGTTTTCCAACCAAGTACTGTTTCAAGACATGCAGAGGGATGAATCTGGTGACAGGAAGAATTAAGGAAGCAGAAGAAAATTATAGCAAGAATCTCGGTCACAGATGGCCTGCGGCCTGACACACAGCAGAGCACTGATGAGGTCAGGTAGGCTTCTTCCAGGGGGTCTTACTACTGCCGCTTAATTCCCAAGTAACTCAGTCACTACTTCTCTTTCTTTGCTGGTGTTTGTTTTAGGCTGATCTCTAGGATTACAGGCATGCCCCACCACACCCAGCTACAGATGGACCCTAAACTACTACTACTATAATAGTGGGTAAAGTACCACTAAAACTTCCAGATGTTTCTGTCGGAAGTCTGCTCTTTCTGATCACTAGGACTTCATCCGCTTCGCAATAGGGGAACAGAGAAAAAAACGTTCTCTGGCTCCCAAACATTCTCACCACACATGAAATCCACGCTGAAAGATGTAATGATGTTTAAAGTCACATGTACACCAAAAAGAGGCAACCACTGAAGCTAACCGCTTGTAACAGGAGGTCAAGCAATCCTAATACTGAAGGATTCATGGGAAACGAACACAGGCGAACTCACTACATTTAAAAATTAATATGGCCCAAAATGCTTTTGTCTAGTTGTTTTTAATGAATCACAAAACATTAAAACTGGTAAGTTCTGTTCCAGAATGCACTGCTACATGATTGTGCAGATTTCCTGGGGCATTTTCTCCTGCAGTTTTAAAAACATGGTGCTGGAAAGTAGATGAGGAAGGGCTTCCTCTGTGGAAAATAAGCCTGTTACTATGCGGTTCCAGTTCCACCATGCATGACAGTTATCAATAACAACATACACTTAGTAAAGGTCTCACTGGTAGAGGATCTTCTAAGAAATGCCGTGCACAAACTTAATTTTAAAGCAACTCATTTTAATCCATGAGGGGGGTTATAAAAAGAATCTCGATGAAGAGCTTGGTTTTAACAATTAACTATCCAAAAAAGGACTTATGAATCTCGTTGAGAAAAATGTTTATTTAATCTACCTATTAAGAATTCTAAAAATGCTATGTTTACATACATTTTCTTACTAGAGCAAGAAAGAGTTATACTAAATTTTCACATTGCCTTGTTTCGAAAAAACGTAAAAGCCTACCTTGCAAAGATGAGGACATTAAAGCCACCCCGTGCTCTCCAGGCCCCTCGTGCATGAGTGACTTCCCATTCTAAATCTTGCAGGACAGAGAAATGTCTTTCTAGCCTCCCCTCGCTAACGAGGAGACCCGAAGGTCGGGTCTAAAGCCCCGCGGACCGGCGAGCGGGCGAGCGGGCGGGCAGACGGCGCAGCTGCTCCGCAGGGAAGCCGATCGCCTCCGCGCCGGGAGACGCAGCGTCCCCAGTGCGCCCCAGCAGGTGGAAAGCGCCGCTCCGGGCTGTCCTTTCCTGCCGCGGGGCCGCGGGGTCCTGCCACCCGCGCGTGGGCTCCGGGAGGCCCCGACCCGGCGAGGGCCACCTTTGCCGCGGGGCCCTGCCACCCGCGCGTGGGCTCCGGGAGGCCCCGACCCGGCGAGGGCCACCCGGCCCCGGCCAGCCAGGGGCACCGAGGGCCCCCAGACCCGGCCAGCCAGGGGCACCGACGGGACCCAGACCCGGCCAGCCGAGGGGCACCGAGGGACCCAGACCCGGCCAGCCAAGGGGCACCGAGGGACCCAGACCCGGCCAGCTAAGGGGCACCGAGGGACCCCAGACCCGACCAGCCAGGGGCACCGAGGGACCCCGGCCCGGAGGTCGTGGGCGGCCAGCCGCCCTCCGAGACGCGCCTCGATCCCCGCCCCGCCTGCCCCCGCGGCCGCCGCTCACCGTGAAGGGAACGTCCCCGACGCTGCCCACCGAGTAGCAGTTGTCCCCGGGGTTGACAGCCCCGGTGAGGACCTGGTGCAGATGCATCTCCGGAGCCCGGGCCGGGCCGAGCACTGCGCGAGAGGGACGACGAGCCCGCGCCGGCCCGCGGCCGCTTCCCCGCCGCGCCCCTCAGGACCGCAGCCCGAGCCGCCCGGGCTCAGCGCCACACTCGGCCGCCGCCTGCCCGCGCCTCCCTCCGGCCATGGGAGGGGTTCGCCGCCGCCGCTCCCCGCCGCTGCCCGGTGGCCGCCGGCTGCGGAAATGCCCGGATGCTCCCACGGCCTGCTGCACCGGCGCACCAGTGCGGGAGGAGGGCGCGGTGCGTGCAAGGCGGGGGCGGCGCCGGGCGCGCGCGAGGCGGGCGCGCGCGAGGTGGGCGCGCGCTGCGCCCGAGGGGGAGGAGACCTGCGCCGGCCTCGCGCGCGCTCCCGCCCTGCGCGGCGCGGTTTCCAGGGCAACAGCGCGCCGCGCCGCGCCGCCGGCCTGCGTTAGGCGCGCAGACGTGCGGGGTTCCCTGCAAGCAGCGGGGGCGCCGAGAGCCGGGCGCACTGCCGGGGGCGGGGCGCGCTGTCCGGGGCGGGGTGCGCCGCTGGGGCGGGACGAGCTGCGGCGCGGCGACGTGGTGCGAGGACAGCGCGAGGGCTGGACGCTGCGCTGACCTCGGGACAAGGACACTGCCGTCCCCGGGAAATTCCACCCGGCGGGCTTAGCCTTCCGTCAGCTTTCGGGGCACTGCCTGCGGCATTTCACTTTATCTCCGGCAGCGAGCTGGCCTCTCCCGACCGCCAGCTGTGCTCCCAGCTCGCGGCATGCGCCCCCCGGAGATGGGTGGTTCCTTGGTCTGCACGCTTCCCTCCTTGGGTGATGTCATGAAGTCGCAGGATCGCCTGATTTTCCAGACTGTCTTCTAAGTTTTGAGTGGTTAAAGCTAATATCAGACAGAGCCTTGCTCCAAGTCAGTTGATCACTGAATTCTGAACTGGTGCTGCGTAGAAAACGCAAGGATCGGATCCCAGGTCCCACATTAAAAAAAAAAAAAAAAAAAAACGCAAGGGTATGGAGGACGGGAATCCAAGGGGGGGGAATCTAAGAGCCAGACACAACGCGAGCAGTGTGACCACTTAGGTACAGAAATCGGCGAGCCACAGCACCGGGGAAGAAAAGCCTGAGAGCTGGATGAGTGCTATGGAGACATGACATAAACACTGGGTTGGATTTTAACAGCCGGAAAAGAGCAAGACCCCCCTGCGCTCTAACAAATTATCAGAATCTAAGGCTGGACGAGGACAAGGCTCAAAGGTTTGAGGTGTGTGGTATTGCGTATGGAGCAATACCATGGGAAAATAATGGTGTCCATTGGGGTCTGTGTCTCTTGGTTTTCCCGACCTCGCGAATCTCAAAGTTCCACCAAGAAGCCCAGATTTCATTCTGCTGGTCCTGAAAGACACTGTCAGAGCTTCTGAGTAGAAACTGATTATCGGAGTCGCTTTAAGATACTGTGGTATACTGATGTATTGAAAGGAGGGTGCCATCAGCTGTAATTCTCAGGTACCCCAAGGCATATTCCTTTTCATGGGCATAAAGCCCCACTCACAGCCCCTCCTACCTTCCCACCTCATATCCATCCCTAGTCATTCCAGACCATTTCTTACTTAGATACAGCAATTGCCTGGTGACTGGCCTGTCTTCAATCTGCTCTACAGTCCATCCAGAAAATTCTTTTTTGTTTTTGATATGGTTGTTTGTTGGCACTTAGGTCCTGGCCCAAGCTAAGCAAGCACCCTGCCAGTGAGCTACCTCGACCCAGGAAAACCTTTTTAATTTTGATTTATACATCTATTGGTGTTTGTGAGCACGTGGGCATGTGTGCCGTAGCGTGCTTGTGGAGGTCAGAAAACAATCTTCAGGAGTCATTCTCTTCCACCTGTGAGTTCCAGGAAGTAAACCCACTGCCTGAGCGGTTTCACCTAGCACAAGAGAAACTTTGAAAGGAGAATTCCTCTGTTGTAGCCCCCACTCCCTAGGTTAAAGTCCAGACTCTTCAACTCAGTTGACAAACCCATTTAATCTGGCTCTACTAATCTCATTTTATCTCGGGGTTGTTCCCCCTGCAGTTTCCAGAGCATTCTAGGTTCTAATGGCTTCTTCCTTCGCTCTTACTGTCTGAGATTCCCTCCCCTTGTTGACCTACAAACCACAAGTTAGTTCAGAAGTCATAAAACCCTCCCAGACCATCTCCAAACATCTGGAGACATCCTCCTCCTTGGTAATTTCCAGACCAGTTGTCCCACAACAGTGCATTCAATATCATATGCTGATGTCCTGGACTAGAGTCGGCAGCATCTTAAGTCAGAGTCAGTACTAGATTTTCCCTCACATCTGAACTGTATTACTTTATTTACTGACATGTAAGAGCTAAGTATGAATAAGAGCATCCATCGAGGCAAGGTGGCTCACATCTATAATCCCAGCACTCGAGAGGCTGAGGAGAAGAATTGCTTCCAGTTCAAACCCAGCTTGGTCTATAAAGTGAATTCAAGATCAGCCTGGGATACTTAACAAGATCTGTCTCAAAAGAAAAAAAAAATCCAACTGTGCGAGAAAAAGTTATGAGTATTTAAAAAATACCAAAATACTGGGGTTGGAAAGGTGACTCAAGGGTTAGAACTCTGCCTTGCAGGCAGAAGGTCCTGAGTTTGGATCCTAGACCCCACGTATAGACGCCAGGCAAAAGCGGCCTGCGTTTCTGGCCCTGGTAGGGTAGAGCCTGTGAATCCTGGGGCAGAGTAAACAAGGAGGTGGAGGCGTCCATGGTGGTTCCCAAATTTGTACATGGTTCTACACACACACACATACATACATACACACACACATACACACATGCGCACACACGCACATTTGAATAACACATGCGCACACACGCACAATTGAATAAATAAAAAAAAATATTTTAAAAAAATACCAAAATACTTTTCTGGGGCTGGAGAGATGGCTAAGGGGTTAGGCTTCTGCCTTGAAAGCAGAAGGTGCTGAGTTCGGATCCCAGGTCCCATGTAAAAAACACCATACAGAAAGGGCAGAGGTGGGCTGGAGAGGTGGCTCAGAGGTTAAGCCTCTGCCTTGCAGGCGGAAGGTCCTGAGTTCGGATCCCAGATCCCACGTATAGACGCCAGGCGGAAGCGAGGGCGACCTGCGCTTCTGGTCCTGGTAGGGTGGAGCCTGTGAATCCCGGGGCAGGAGGAGGTGGAAGCGTCCATGGTGGTTCGCGAATTCGTCCGTGGTTCTACACACACACACACACACACACACACATACAGACACACATGCACACACACCCGCACATGCACACATTTGAATAAATAATAATAACAATAAAAAAATTAAAAAAAAAAAAGAAAGGGCAGAGGCCTGCACTTCTAGACCTGGTGGGTGGAGCCTGGAAATCCCAGAGCAAGCAAAAAGGAGGGAGAAGCAATCCAAGATGATCCCCAAAGTCACCCTTAGTCCCCCACAGGGACACACAGTGCCATCTGATACACATGCACACACACAATCAATTAAAAAAAATACCTTTCTGCAGGGAATGGTGGCTTATGCTAATAACTGAACCACAGAGAAATGAGAAGAAACGCTAATTAAAGCCCAGACTGGATTAGGAAGGAAGTTTAAGGCCAGCCTGAAGTGCGCAGTGGTTCAAAAAGCCTGTGCCACGTGAAACATTGCCTCAGCTCTATCCCACCCCTTGAAATTATTATATTATATGTGTATTTGTATTCGTAAAAGTTTCAATGCGTTTTGATGGCTTTTATGAAGTATTCTTTGTGCATATAAATATGGTATACTGTTGTTAAATAAAATTTTAGGAGGTCACTGCTTGGATTGAATTCCTACACTAGGCAAAAACAGATCAGAGCAAAGCAAAATATGTATTCATGACAAAGTGTCACTGATGGAAAACTAAGTTATTCATCTAACATTTTAAGAAATCAGGAGAATGGAAGATACTAACCAAATCTCCAAACATCCCACTTTAAGCCATTACCATGGCTGAACTTTAATGTTTGCAAGGAAATAATCTTGAAACCATCAGTACAACAAAGCAATGACGGTGAAGCAATTCTCATACCAAGGCAGGTTTAGAGCAGCCGTGCTGGGACAGCAGCCCAGTCTTGGAAGGATCCCCCGATGCTGAGATGACCCTGAAAGAAAACAACCTTTGCCAACTTCCCCCAACCCTAAATTTATGAAAGGATATGGAGATTAGCTCTGCTGCACAGAAATAGTGCCACCTCCAGGTGGGCCCAGGATCAACTGGGTTGGACCCCAATGTGAGCTAACCAATGAGGAAAAGCCTTCTTGGGGCGTGGGGGGGGCTTCCCTAGGCATATAAATAGTCCGCACCCCGACAGACATCTTGGGCACCTGCCCCTCTGAGGCATTCCACATGGGGTGGGGGGAGGGATCCTGTGAATGCGTTTCTAGAGCCTCACTTAGCCCCTTGTGGATTCCATGCCTGGAGTCCATGAGTTCTCTGGGGGGCACTTGACGTCTGGAGTCCTTGAGTTCCAGCCTTTCTCTCCCCTAATAAACTCTACCTCAATCCTCTACACGTGTTCTGGTTTCAATCTTCAACTCAGAACACAAGAACCGCAACAAGGGGCTAATCCCCGGTAACAATACTATCCTTGTTAGTTGTAGAGCAGCCATGCTGGGACAATCTCTGAAGGTCTTCGAAGGTCGACCCCAGGGCCGGGCATCCCCTGAAGGAACACGCCCTATTTTAATCTTCTACAGAGATAAAGTCGCTAATTTCCCCCAATTCTCGGCTCATGAAAGGCTGCAGGAGCTTGGGTCTCCATTGTAGATAAGCCCCACCAGATCAACTGGCCCTCAATATGGCCAGACCCAGGAGATGTAGAGGACCAAAAGCTCCAATCAGGTTTGCAGAAACTAGAGCTAACCAATGAGGAAAGTTACTTTTCCTGGGTCTCCCCCTCATGGATCCTATATCTGGAGTCTGTGAGTTCTTGGTGGCTTTCTTGCCCCTCACACGTAAAGACTCCAGAGAAACTCCATAGTGCACAGCCAGGAGTTCAGTCATGCCAACTGTAACACTTATACTTAAAGGCAGATATTTTACAAACTTCCAAATAATAGGAGAAAATTTGAATGCTGTTATAAAAGTTGTTTCAGGAACAATAGCTACATAACAAAAAATGAACACTGTTCCTAAGAGTCCTCAAGAGTTTGGGCTGGAGAGGTGGCTCAGGGGTTAAACCTCCGCCTTGCAGGCTGAAGGTCCTGAGTTCGGATCCCAGATCCCACGTATAGATGCCGGGTGGAAGCGGGGGGCAGCCTGCGCTTCTGGCCTTGGTAGGGCAGAGCCTGTGAATCCCGGGGCAGAAGGAGGTGGAGGCGTCCATGGTGGTTTGCGAATTCGTCTGTGGTTCTACACATACACAGACACACACACACACACACACACACACACACACAGACGCGTGCGCACATACACATGCATATGCACACAGTTGAATAAATAATAATAATAATAATAAAAAAATTTAAAAAAAAGAGTTTAAGCCAGGAGTATCCAACCCTGGGAGGGGTGAAGCCAGTCTGGACTATAGTATGAGATCTGTCTTAAACAAATCTCAATCTTCATCCTTAGACCCTTTCTAAAAATACGGAACTTGGCGCAGGGGCCATGCTAATCTCTGTATGGTTCCAATTTTAGTGTATGTCCTGCTGAAGGGAGCATGAGAGGTACCATTAAAGCCTGAAATCAATTGGAGGGATGGTTGGGCTGGTCGCATACTTGCCTGGCAAGCACGATGTAAAACCCCAGGCATGGTGGCACATGCGGGTAGATAGATCTCTGCAGCTAGCCATTCTAGCCTACTTGAGTTCCAAGCAAATAAGAGACCCTGCGGCCGAAAACAAGGTGGGCAACTACTTCTGAGGAATGACATCTGAGACCAGCTCTAACCTCTACACACATGCGTACAAATGAACCTGTATACACACACACACACACACACACACACACACACTGAAAAGCATTGCTCCATACTGCATTGTAAATGACTATGTTAATCTTCAACCTCTACTTCCTTAGAAGTAAGGGCAGTGGGAGCATTGCTAATGTTAGATTATTTACAGTATTTCACCACTCGTTCTGGTTTCACAGCATTCTCTGAAGTTTTGACCCATTCATACAGGTGAAACAGAGGCTTCTTCCTTGTTCCTCCCAATATCAGCTCAAAAATCTGCATTTATTATCTACCTGCTCCTTCTTCTCTTGAGAGTCCTTAAATAAGCTCTCCATAACTACATCTCAAGGTTGCAAGCTGCTAGTTAAGTCTCCGGACTTGAGCCAAGCCTCCTCTAGTCTAATCTGATCAGCCAAAACTCAGTCAACTAATGCAGCAAGAGCACTTCCTGGCAAAAACTGACCAGGTTTTCACATCCATCCCCTTCATATGTGGACCTAAATATAAACGAGTTTTCTTTCATTTGGTTTGAAAATGGTTTTCTTCTTTAAAATGGATTTATGTCATTAACAATGCATGCAAATATGATGTATCAAGCCTTTTGTTTTTTGTTTGTTGTTTGGGTTCAGGTTGTTTTGGTTTTTTGAGATAGAATCTCCTGTAACCCAGGCTAGCCTCAAACTCACCATTGTGGGTGAGGCTGACCTTGAATTCCTGAGCTTACTGCCTCTGCCTCTCCAGTGTTGCATTTACAGCAGAAGCGCCAGCGGCAGCTCTATGGGGTTTAATAGTAACAAACATCCTGCCTTCAGAATTGGACTTAATGGCACATCAATGTTGCAGTGACTTAACTTTTCTCAGTAATCACAAGTTTATGTGTACTAGTTGTCTATTATTGAGTTACAAATCGTTCAGGGGCTGAGAGCTGGCGCGGTGAGTACGTGTGAGGGCCAGAGCAAGGTAAAACAGTGCATGTGCCACAGCCTCCTGTAACCCCCAACATTCAGAAGGCAAAGTCATGGAGCCCTGTGGGAAGCTAGCTAGCTGGCTCTACCTTCAACTGAGATCCTGCCTTAATTATAGAGCTGAGAGCAACAGACGTCAACTCCTGCACTCCTTAAGTATGCATACATATGTGCATATGAACACATAGGCACATGCCCCCCCCCAAAAAAAACTGATCTAAAAATTTAGTAGCTTAAAAAAAAAAACAGTTGGGCTGGAGAGGTGGTTCAAGGATTAAGCCTCCGCCTTGCAGGCGGAAGGTCCTGAGTTCGGGTCCCAGATCCCACGTATAGCCGCCAGGCGGAAGCGGCGGGCGGCCTGAGCTTCTGGTCCTGGTAGGGCGGAGCCTGTGAATCCCGGGGCAGAAGGAGGTGGAGGCGTCCATGGTGGTTCGCGAATTTGTCCGTGGTTCTACACACACACACACACACACACACACACACACACACACACACGCACACGTGCGCACATACACACACACATGCACACAGTTGAATAAATAATAATAATAAAAAAAATTTTAAAAAGAATAATAATTTAAAAAAAACAGTCAATATCTGAGTTTCTGTGAGTGAAGAATTCATTACTCACTTAGCTGAGAGACTCTGGGGCATTCAAAGTGCTGGCAAGAAGAACAGAACAAAACAAAAGAAGCTGGATGCAAAGATTGCATGTAGCATGATTCCATTTCTACGAAATTCTCTGAAAAGCCAAGTCTATCGTCCCAGAAGATGAATTAGAGATTTCCATGAGTGTAAGATAGAACATACAGCATTGAATTACTACTGTCTTCTTGGTGACTACGCTTGAGATTCCTACATATTTAACTCAGGCCTTAAGTCTTTGGCTTGTTTCTCTCTTGGACACAGGACAGTTTTGAATACCTTTGAGTCAGGAATGAAGCTTTGTGAATCTCACAGAGAGGTGAACAGGGTAAGTTTTCTTTTTTTTTTCATAAACAAAAACAAAAGAAATGATAGGTTTTATTTTCGTAGAGCATACAGTGTCATAATGTTGCGGAGCAATCAGGGCATCCCTTCGTGGTGGCCAAATGTTGCAGGGAAACGGTCTTTTTGGCTGTCCCACCTGGGTACCAAATGTTGCAGGGACAGGACTAACTGTCCCAATGCTGCAGGGCTTTTGTGTTCCAGAGCTGAAGACTGAAACCAGAACACAATATAGAGCATTAAGGTAGAATTTATTAGAGGAGAGAAAGGTTGGAGCTCATGGACTCCAGATGTGGATGCCATGAGGGGCTAGGACGCCCTGGAGAACTCATGGTGCCTAGGCATGGAGTCCATGAGGAGCAAGGAGTAAGAAAGAGACTCATGGCAACTTGAGTACCATGAAGGGCTAGGGCACCTAGGGTAAGTTTTCATATAGGTAGATTCATTTGATGCTAGACTCTGAGAAGACCAATCTCTGTAAGATTGTAGAAAATAATGGTTCATGTCTTTTCAAGCAGTTATTTGTGACATGAAAGGAAAGCTTTTCACTACGGTCCACACCTGCAATCTCATACTTGGGAGGTAGAGGCAAAAGGATCTATACAAGTCCAAGGCCAATCTAGTCTACATGGCAATTGCAGGCCAGCCAAGGGCCAGGGCAGAAAGAAAGAGAGAGAGAAAGTGAGAGTAAGAGAGAGAGAGAGAGAGAGAGAGAGAGAGAGAGAGAGAGAGAGAAAGAGAGAAAGAAAGAAAGAAAGAAAGAAGAAAGAAAGAAAGAAAGAGAAAGAAAGAAAGAAAGAAAGAAAGAAAGAAAGAAAGAAAGAAAGAAAGAAAGAATTGATTTCCTAAAGACTGCTGGTTAGTTCTTTCATAAATTCATTTTATTTTTTTAATTTATTTTATTTTATTTACTCTGTGTGTGTTGTGCATGTGCCACACAGTGTGTTCTGCAGTTAGACTTGGTATGGGCACCTAGACTTGAACAACAATTTTTTAAATTTTATTTATTCATTCATTCATTTGTGTGTGTGTGTGTGTGTGTGTGTGTGTGTGTGTGAAAGAGAGAGAGAGAGAGAGAGAGAAAGAAAGAGAGAGAGAGAAGTACTGTGTGTCCCTGTGGAGGACTAAGGGTAACTTTGGAAATCATCCTGGATTGCTTCTACCTCTTTCTTGCTTTGCTCTGGGATTTCCCAGGCTCTGCCCACCAAGGCCAAAAGCAGTTTCTGCCTGGCATTTTTATGTGGGACCTGGGATCCAAACTCAGGACCTTTTGCTTGTGAGGCAGAGTCTTAACCCCTGAGCCATTTCTCCAGCCTGATAAATTCACTTTAAACAAACACTTAAGAACTAATTTTTGAAAACATCTTTTCATTTGAGGAGTTACTACATAAAATAAACCAGGTGTAAGAGTTGAGCTCTGCTTGTCGTTCCAGCTTCATGCTTCATTATCCATGACTTCTAAATTTATGCTCCAACCACACTGAAGTTGTAATTCCATTTGTCTTTCATGCCCCTGGACACTGGCTACTTCCTCTATCTAGAAATTTCCTCACCAGTGCAATCATTGCATAATTTCCATTCTTCCTTATACAGTGTTGTAAATTCAGACACCTTTTCTGTAAAACAGCAGTATGAGTTAGATTCCTCCCTCATTAATCTGTCTGGAGGGGAGACTTTGCCTTGATTCAGAATTACTGGCTGCTTCTCTGTGGTTTCTTTTTCCTGAGCAGGACCCCCATTTTAGCTACAAAAATGGAACCTAGAATAAAGATTAATCGGATATGCTAGTATGCACCTGAAACACTAGTGCCGTGGGATTTTTTTTGTCCAGGTTCTTGTGTCAGAAGTAAAAGACTGAGACAAGAATGCATGCAGAAGATTAAAGCAGGTTTTATTAGAGGAGAGAAAGGACCAAGTCCATGAAGGGCAAGAGAACTAAAGACGCCCAGCAAGGTCAGGGTATTTATAAAGTTAGACAAGGGGAGTTTCTTATTGACTACCCCCAGTTTCTGCAAACCTGATTGGGGCTTTTGGTCCCCTGCATCTCATTGGTCTGTTCACACTGAGACCCAGCCCAGTCCTCTTTGTGGCCAACTTCATGGCGGAGCTGTTTCTTTTGAGGAACTTGGTTGTTTATCTGCAATAAGGCTCACTCTACATCTTTTCATGAACGGAGGGTTGGAGCAAGTTGGTGACTTCTGTGGAGGATTAGAACCAATTCCTCCAGATTAGTAAAATGAATTCCTTCAAGGTAATTCCAGCAGTAGGGGTTCACCTTCAAACCTTCCCAATAGCCTTTCTACTCTGTCCTATTCTAAGCTAACTAATAGAATTTCTGTCTCTCATTCTCCCCTTTATCTTTTTTCAAGCTTAGAATATACCAGAAGTGTATTCTTTAAAAAAAAAAAAAAAAAAAAAACTTTACATGTGTGTATATGTATCTGACGGCACTGTGTGTCCTGTGGAGGCCCAAGGGTGACTTAGGGAATCATCCTGGATTGCTTCCTACCTCCTTTTTTCTTGGCTCTGAGATTTCCCAGGCTCTGCTCACCAGGGCCAGAAGTGCAGGTGGCAGCCATTTCCATGTGGGACCTGGGATCCAAACTCAGGACCTTCTACTTGCCAGACAGAGTCTTAACTCCATGCCATCTTTTGGGGCCTCTCTTGTGAGAACCCGACTGCTTGGAGGATGAAGGGGGATGAACACTCTGCTCTACTGAATGGGGGACAGAAGGAGCGAGCAGTCAAAGGTCCTCATCTATGAGGTGCTGGGCTAGGCCAGAGGTCTCAAGTAGGTGGGTCTATCATTTGAGGTTTAATCTAGAAGAGACAAAACAGATAAGTTAAGCTGCAGATACAGGCAAGAACTAGTGAATCCATTTTGAGATCTGTTACTCTGGCTGGAGTAGTAACTATGGTGCTATAGCAAAACTGTCCCTAGCAGATGAGGCATTATTCTGTCACTGCAGTTTGGTTCTGGAGCCTGTAGTAAAAGCTGGGAACCAAGCAATGGGGAAGAAAGCAAAACATATTTAACTACTCATCTGGAAAATCACGTCCATTTGTTCACAGGTATAGGTCAAGTTCTCTGGACCCCTGGGTTCCTCGAGTCGGTGGTCTTGGTAGGTGGTTCACATGTGGACACCTCTACTTTAATAGCCCTTAGGGTGGCTAGAGGGACAGTGAGGGATCCTTGCCCAATGGTCTCCATAGAGGTCTTAGACTGTGGCCAGTTTTATTAGTACTTGTTCTCTGGTTGGAGGCACGGGGCACCCTCAAACTGAGAGACTTAGTGGCTGTCTCTTTGAGAGCTTGTTGAAATGTAGCCAGATGTATAACATGGTTTATGGTCATATTAATTTCTGAATCAGAAATCCGAAAGAACTGGTTCTAATCTCATACAGAAATAAGGTTGGGCACTTGCTCCCACCCTCCATTTATGAAAGGATGTGGCAATGAGTTCTCCTTTGCAGAAAAACGAAGTTCCTCAAAAGAAACCGCTCCGCCCTGAGGTCAGCCACAAGGAGGACCGGGCTGGGCCCCAAAATGAACAGATCAATGAGATGTAGGGATCAGACTGGCAGAAACCAGAGCTGACCAATGAGGAAAAGCCTCTTTCCCCTGGCCTGCCTAACCCTATAAACACCCCCGACCCTGGCAGCCATCCTGGGCTGTCTCCCCCCAGGGCTCCAGTCTCTAAGTGCTGTTCTTTCTCTCCTGGAATAAAATTGCCTTAATCCTCTCCGTGTTCTGCTCTGTCTTCCACTCCCAAGCGTAAGAACCTGGACAGAAGCCCTGCGACACTAGCACCTCAGCAGACCGCAAGTTCCACCACATCCTCGGCTGCTCTTGGGGGCCAACTCTTGTCACCAGGCTGGGCCACAAGGCGCGGCTTCTAAGTCCACCAGCCCTGGAAAGTCTTTCTTAAAAGGCAGTTATCATACCCCTTCTGCCTTCTTTCTTTCTCTGTCCTGTTTCCTAAAAAGCAGGAGTAATGATTAGAGCCAGGTGTTGGGGACAAGGAAACTCCTAGTGACCCTCAGGTGACAGGTAATTCTGGCTCCTTCCCTGTCTGGGGACTATTTCACAAGACGTACGGATTTTTACCAAACACATAAAGGAAGATTCTTCCTTCTCGTGCTTCTATCTCCTCCTTCCTCTTTTTCAGTTTTTGTATCTCCTGTAAGCCAGACTTCCCTGAAATTCTCTAAGTAGCTTAGGGTAACCTTGAATTTATGATTCTCCTGGTTTTACTTCCCAAGTACTGTGGCTACAGTCGTGATCCCCCCCCATTTGTATTTTATTTAGGTCTCTCTGGTTTATGCCTCTGTTAGAGTCATTCCAGCCTGACACTCCTCCCTGTTGTTGTTTATTTCTGATTATCTGGCAAAATGCCTGGAACACAGTAGGAACTCAAAAAATGTTTACTAATCTAAGTACTTATTAATCTTATCAGGGTACATTATGTAAATTGAATACAGAAAATGTCACACACAGTTCAGAACTCACTGCCTTCAAGACTCAGAAAACAAAACACAACACATCTTTTGGGGCGGAGCAGTGGGTGTTCACAGAAACAGCTATTAGCATGAGAAGGACTGAATGTAAGATTAGTCACTAAACTGGTCCAGGCCCAGAAGTAGTCAAGAGACCACTCTCCTCTAGAGAAATAATCTGATTTTGCTGGGATGGAACTTGAGCAAAATATATAAGTTTTTTGCATTTAGATATTTGTCTCTCTGCAGGTGTGGAAGCACACAATGTGTCACACACATGTGTGGTCAGAGGACACCTTTCTGGAGTTGGGGTTCTACTTCCACTGTGTAGGTTCCAGAAATCAAGTTAAGGTGGTTGGGCTTGGCCACCAGAGAAGAGAACAAATGAACTTGCTTTTTCTTCTGACTTCTGAGAGGACAGTCAGCTGGATAATAAGCAAGCTTATCAGTAGTCCGCAATGGAACTGAATCAAGATGGTCAGAGTCAGGCAGTTTCAGAACAGCCATGCTGGGAAGGTCTTTGAAGGTCATCCCCCACTGTTGGGATTATCCTGAAGGAATATACCCTATTAATCTGGAGGAACTGGTTTTAACATGAAAGGATTCAGAGCTGAGCTCTCCATTGCAGATAAAGTTCCTCAGAAGAAGCAGCTGGACTAGGGGGTCTACCCCAGGGTTGACTGGGCTGGGCCCAACAGACCAATGAGGCTTTTAGAAACTGAAGCTAATCGATAAGGAAAAGCCAACCTCCACCCCTCACTCCACCCCCTGCCTGCTTAAATTATAAATAACCCTGGCCTAGCTGCCATCTCCTGGATTCCAAGTCTGGAGTCCCCTCACTCTCCCCTCAAGGATTCCATGTCTGGAGTCATGAGTCCCTTTTGGCTGCCTTGCTTCTCACAGACTCCGGTACATGAGTTCCATCCTTTCTCTCCTTCAATAAAAATCTGTCTTCATCCTCTTAGTGTGTCCTGGTTTCAGTCCTCAACTCCCAAACACAAGAGCCTGGACACAAAAAAACTCCTCTTAACGAGAGCCCTGGCCATCCTAGCAGCACATCACAAAGGAAGTTAGAAGGGGGAAGCACATTTCTTGGGGCGAAGAACTGTTCTGCCCCACATGAGGAAATCCGTGGCAGGAGAAACCAAGAAGAGTCAGAAAGGTTAGAGTTTGGTGGTGGAAAGTGTGGTGTGGAAAGAGCATAACATTGACAAGAACTGTGAAGGCCAAGGCCCTCCAGTGACCGTCCCTTAAACTTCATTGTAAAAGCTACACACGTGTTCCACAGGCTACTCTTATGATCATTAGCATTTCCACCTTTGGTGGAACATACAAAAGTGCTTTTTAGAAGCAGATTGCAAGAGTTAGAGAGATGGCTTAGGAGTTAAAACTCTGCCTCGAAGCAGAAGATCCTGTGTTCAGATACTGGTTCTACATTAAAAAAACGCCAGCAGGCGGCCTGCATTTCCGGCCCTGGTAGCAGAGCCTGGGAAATCCCAGAGCCAAGCAAAAAGGAAGTAAAAGCATTCCAGGATGATTCTTAAGGTCACCCTTGGACCTCCACAGGCAGGGACACACAATGCCCTTTGATACACACACACACACACACACACACACACACACACACACACACACACACACTAAATAAAGTTTTAAAAAAATTTTAAAAAGCAGATCACAAAAAGAACTTGATATCATCACAGGATGAATGAATAAACTGTGCTGTTAACTACAATAGAATATTATTCGGCCATAACAGGAATAGAGGGCTCACACATGCTATAATGTGGACAGCCACCCCCAAAAAACATGCTCACTAAAAGTAGCCAGGTTGGGTGTGACTCAGCACAGGCTCTTGAGACAGCGTTAAAAATGCTTTGGAGCCACTCAGAGCTGACGGTTGCTCAATACTCTGAATGTGCTAAATGCTCCTGAACTGCATGCTTTCAATGACTAGTTTTATTTCACCTTGGGGAAAGAAAAAGAAAGGAAAGGAGGGAGAGAAGGAGGATGTTAGTGAATAAAAACTATGTGTGTGTGTGTGTGTGTGTGTGTGTGTGTGTGTGTGTGTGTACATGTCTGTGTGTACAAAGGAAAGATCTGGAAGACATGTTAATAATTCTCATGCTTGGTTTTAGAATTATGAACAAATTTCATTGTAATCCTTTTGCATGCAAATTCTGTACAATGAGTGTGCTTCTGTTCCTTTTATATCAAGAAAAATTACAATGATTTACAATTTTTAAACTATCTTTTTATTTATTTATTCAATTGTGGACCACCTCCACCTCTTCCTTGTTTACTCTGCCCCAGGATTCACAGGCTCCGCCCTACCAGGACCAGAAACGCAGGCCACCCTAGCTTCCGCCTATACGTGGGGTCTAGGATCCAAACTCAGGACCTTCTGCCTATAAGGCAGAGCCTTAAGCCCTGAGCCACCTCTCTAGTCCCAATGATTTACAATTTTTTTTTTAATTTTTTTTTTATTATTATTATTTATTCAACTGTGTGTATGTGCGCGCGCGTGTCTGTGTGTGTGTGTATGTGTGTGTAGAACCACGGACGAATTCGCGAACCACCATGGACGCCTCCACCTCCTTCTGCCCCGGGATTCACAGGCTCCGCCCTACCAGGACCAGAAGCGCAGGCCGCCCCCGCTTCCGTCTGGCGTCTATACGTGGGATCTGGGATCCGAACTCGGGACCTTCCGCCTGCAAGGCGGAGGCTTAACCCCTGAGCCACCTCTCCAGCCCATGATTTACAATTTTTAAACAAGAATCTTTCCTTGAGTCTATGAAGAAGTTTAAATAAGAAACTGCCTACAATCCTGAGATTTCACCTCCTTGGAAAAGTGGTTGGATCCTAGAGAGATGGCTCAGGAGTTACTCCACCTCACAAGCAGAAGGACCACATCCATAATTTTTTGGGAAATATTTAATTCTTCATAATTGGCATGCAAAAAAGGAAGTTAGAAAGAGATAGTTACTCTGTGGGCAATATGATTTCAACTAATGACACGTTATTTTATGAACTTTTTTATAGGATATAGTGTATATTTTTTATTTAGTGCACGTGTGTGTGTGTGTGTGTGTGTGTGTGTGTGTGTGTCAGAGAGCACTGTGTGCCCCTGTGAAGGTCCAAAGGTGACCTCGGAAATCACCCTGCATTGATACCACCTTTTTGCTTTGCTCTGAGATTTCCCAGGCCCCGCCTACCAAGGCCGCAAGAGCAGGCAGGGGGCCTTTTTACATAGGACCCAGGATCCAAACTCAGGACCTTCTGTGTCAAGGCAGAGTCTTAACCCCTGAGTCATCTCTCCAGCCCTTATGAATTCATTTCCATAGATGAAGAAACAGAAGCACATTAAAATCATATGATGCTAAGACAGGCTAAAAGTTTAATGATAGGCCACATGGAATATGCAATGCATTTGTGGCATTAGGAACTACCAAGTAATGATGAATTGTGCCAATGCAAATCGTGTCTCCTTTGAAATTGCCTCCACCTTTCATCAATTAAAGAAGTGACCCAAACTGACCCAGTTTTCTCTGCCACAGACTCACCAGAACCAACAGTCCTCTGAGCTGAGAACCTGAAAGTGGGACACAGCTCCTCAACTAGACAGTGCTATGCAGGACATGAAAGGACCCTCACTATGAAGATTGGAGTGGGCACAAGGACAGCTAGCTCCAGGGCAGAGGGGCCTGAACGAGCAGGAAAATAACTGCGGCAGGGAGAAATGAAGCCGGTGCGCTCAGAAGCCCGCTCACGGGGGCAGCCACATAGTCAGTATCCACCCCCGACTTTCAGGTAGACCTCAGTGAACCCCAAATGGATTTTCCTCTGGACGCCCAATGCCTGCTGTATCCCTTTTTTATGTGTGTGTAATGAGTGTATGGTGTGTGTATTGGTGCTTGTGTGTGTGTATGCTTGAGTGTGTACATGAAGGTGTGAAGGTGCATGTGCATGCATGGGAAAGTCTGAAGTCGCAGCTGATGCAAGTGTCTTCCTTTCTCCCCACTCTACTTAGAGGCGGGTCTTTTTCTTTTCTTTTCTTTTTCTTTTTTTTTTTTTGGACAGTGATAACTTTTAATAGTTCATGCTACACTATCAAACCTTGTCTCAGAAAAATGAACTGATCCAGAGCTTGCTCATCTGGCTAATCAAGTTGGCCGGGGAAATTCTTTGTATGCCTCCAGGGCTGAGATTACAGGTGACAGTCGCTTGGGATCCAAGCTCTGGTCCTTGTGCTTCCCACAAGCACCTCGTGCACTGAGTCTTCTTTCTCCTGAGCCCCTACCACATTCTTTTAATGCCATCGAAGTCTTTCCCCCAGCTCCATTCCACTATCCTTTCTATGAAACCTTTCCTTGCACTTCATTTTGCTTGATCATCCCAAATTGCCTAGGTCTCGTGGGAATACAAGTGTGAGGACCACTTGCAGAAATAGAGTTGAGGTACATAGTAGCTTAGGAAAGGCCCTTCATACCCTAGACCTTTGTGACCTATGCAGACTTGCAGACTGTTGCTCCACTTAGCACTTAAACTCCTTGGTGCTTTCTTCCTGCCTCTGCACCCCCGCTCGTGAGTAAGCTTCTGCACTCCTAGACTCCTGTATTTTACTATTTTTAAACTTTATTTATTTATTGTGTGAGTGTGGGGGGGCACTACGTGTCCCTGTGAAGGACCAAGGGTAACTTCGGGAATCATCTTGGATTGCTTCTACCTCCTTTTTGCTCAGTTCTGGGATTTCCCAGGCTCCACCCACCAGGTGCAGGCTATCACCCGGCATTTTACATGGGACCTGGGATCTGAACTCAGGACCTTTTGCTTGGGAAGCAGAAGCTTGACCCCTGAACCATCTCTCCAGTCCCACTCCTGTATTTTAAAGTGAAGTGGCTCCCTCACTGATTTTAGTTTGATTGAAGCACCTACAGATTTTGATGTGGTCCCAAGGAAGACCTTGAATTTATTCTCCTTCATATCCAGGCATTGGAGGGGGGGAGTGCTGGGGATCAAACTTTGTGTACACCAGGCAAGCACTCCGTTAACTGAGCTACATCACCAGTGCAAGCAAAGGTTTTTCCGTGAAAAGCAATTTAGCACAAAGTCTAGGTATGTTGTTTTCTTGTTGCTGTAAATAAAAAAATAAGCAATTTAAGGAAGGAAGACTTGTTTTGGTTCCCAGCTTCAGGGCACCAGGCGGCAGGGGGGTAGGGCGGGGGGGGGCTTGGACACCGGGAGGGGAGCAGGGGGCAGGAAGGGCAGGCAGCTGATTAGTCATTTCTGCAGTCAGGAAACAATGTGATGAATGCTGCTGAAGTTCACTTTCTTCTTTTTGTGCTGCCCAGACCCAGGAAGTGTTATTTCCCACGCAATGGTGAGACGGTCCATCTCCGTTAACATAATCCCGAAAACCCTCCGCAGATATGCCTAGAAGTTTATTTCCATGATGATTTTAAATCCCATTAAACTGGCAATCAAGTTTAACCATCCCAAGTAAGAAACAAAAGGAATCCAGTTTGCCTCTTTTATATTTAAAAGCTTTCAAGGCCATGTAGTGCAAAGACTAGGGACCGAGGCTGGCGTCAAATCCTGAAGCCGCCACTAGCAACTAGGAGATCTCTGGGAAATTAACTATGCCCATCCTAGCATTCCGGTCTGTAAAATGGGAGTAACATCACACTTACCTCTTGACTTTTCATAAGAATTACATAAATTAGCATAAAGAAAGCAGTTAGGTTACTGCACAGAATAAGTGCTGTACAACCTGCCCATATCAGATTTAATACTAAACACAGATGCTGTGGTTAGGGCGCTAGCAACATTGTATACATCTCAGTCACCTCGCTCAGGAGAATGCTGCAAGCCAGGTGAGCTGCCGTCCACTGTCTGATTATCACAAATTCTCCAAATCATAGGCGTTGGAGAATTTCATTAACAAATTTTACAAATCTGTTCTTTGGTAATGTTATTCAGCAATCATATTCATGACAATTATTAAAGAGGGAAGATTATTAAATATCTCAAAGAAAAAATTAAAACGAATACAAAGTCTTTCTACTAAGGAGACTTTACCAAGTGTAGTGAGTGTTCTAGGAAAATATAAAGACCAACTCTCCAGCATTTCCTATGAACTAAATATGGCATTACTCTTTCGTATGTTGGAGAGTTCCATAGAAATTAGTGGCAGAGATTGACGAGGTTCCTGCTTGCAAAACCGCTGAATTCAACCCTAAAACCTGCTTGGTAAGCAGTAGAAACCTGGTGTTTGAAAGTTGTCCTTTGCCCTCCACCCATGCATAATGGAATGCACACACCTTCCACCTCTTCCTCTCTATTCTTCTCATTCTGTCTCACAAATAAACATTCTAAAGGAAAAAAAAAAAAAAAAGGATATAACCATGTTCCTATCTTCCTACAGCAGCAGAAAATGTGCCACTGAGTTCTCTCTGGAAAAACCACAAATGCTCAAAATGATGCACTTTCACTGAAGAAAGTACATGATTCAACATGTCTAGTTCCAGTCTTTATTTCTTTTCACTTATTTACTTATTTTCCTTTTTGAAACTGGGCTTTTCTGTGCTTCTGGGGTTCACTCACCACCCTCCCGCCAGCCTCCCAAGGCTCCAATTCCTAGTCTTTAATGAGGTCATTCCCCAGAAGTAGAAGGTAACAGTTAAGAAAGGTGAGGACTGGGATTATTTTGGTTTTGTTTGCTTTTATTTTCATTTTAGCTTTTATTTCTCTTAGTATCACAAATGTCAAGTGAAATCTCTTAGTTGCAGTTTATAATAGTTAAGTCATGTTCATCCTGCCTTCTTGGTGCCTTCTGTTGATCCTCGCATTTGTTGGCCCGACTTTACTTACTTGCCAGTGGGAACACAGTTTATCCTCGCTGCACGTGGAATTTAGCAGCACCTTAAAACTCGTCATGTCCATACCAACACTAAAATTAGTACTTAATGAACATTTTTGCTTGAAGCATCGAAACATCCTTGTTATCACCCCCACCCCTGACCCCCAAGATTTGTAAGGGAAAAAGTTACAGCTAGTGTTTGAATTACCCCTGGCTTGGGTTAGTATCCAGATACCTATACGTGGGGTACAGACCTCAAAGGTCAGTTACCATCTTAAAGAAATGATTAACAGGTTAGAGCTCTCTACTTTAGCTATAAATTTGTAATAAATACCAGAAATAAAAGTGCCAATCAGGGGGCTGGAGAGGTGGCTCAGGGGTTAAGCCTCCGCCTTGCAGGCGGAAGGTCCTGAGTTTGGATCCCAGATCCCACGTATAGAAGCCAGGCGGAAGAGGGGGCGGCCTGCGTTTCTGGTCCTGGTAGGGCGGAGCCTGTGAATCCCGGGGCAGAAGGAGGTGGAGGCGTCCATGGTGGTTCATGAATCGTCCGTGGTTCTACACACACAGACACACGCACATGTGCACAGTTGAATAAATAATTTTTAAAAAAGTGCCAATCAGCATTTTTGCATTTTTTTTTATTTTATGTGTGTGCGTGCATACATGCATGCGTGAATGTGCGCAACTATGCAGAGGTGGGGGGGCACCTTAGTCTTTCTGTTGTGTGGGTTCAAAACAATATTCCTACCATCCACCTGGTGGCAGTATTTCTTAACATTTCCTAAATTTCAGGAGGAATAGCATTTATTCCTGTGTTACCATGTAGGTCCAATCCTATAAAGTGACTGATGTTCAATGTCATGTAGACAGAGAAAAGTGAGTTTTTTTCCCAGCAAATACTAAGCACAGAAACTGGGAAATTCTAGAAGTTTTCTTTGAGAGTTACCAATACCAAACATCTTTTAAGTTTATATAATTGCTTTTCTTACTAAAAATATTACCAGATTACATAGTCTTTTCTATTTTCTTTTTCTGAAACAATGTCTCACTCTGCAGCCCAGACTGGCCTTTAACTTGCAGCAACCTTCCTGCCTCTGTTCCCAAGTGCTGAGTTTAAAGGGAGGTGCCACCATGTCCAGCTCTTCTGACCCCCCCTTTTCCCCCTTCTCTGTACCTGGGATTATATAGGACCCTCCTGTCTGAAAATAAATAAATAGATACTAAATAAAAGAAAGAGAATAAAGTTCAGTAATACTAAAGAAATGTAATAGGTATTTTATGTATTCATTTATTTTCTCGGTTTATCTGTTTAGCCATGTGCTTTTTTCCTGGGTTGCTTTCATTTGTTTGTCTGAGACAATGTCTCATATAGCCCAGGCTAGCCTCAATTCACTATGTAGTTGAGGATAACCCTGGAATCTTGATCCTCCTGCCCCAGCTGTACAGTCCTAGGGTGGCAGGTTTTTCTAGGGTATTTTGAAGTTAAGTCCAGGCATGAAGATTACTTGAGAACCTATTTTGTGTCAAGGCTATTTTGTGTCTGGACCCTGGAGCTATGACCATAAATAAAAAATATAGATGAAAGCCAAAGACTGCATTAGCCTCACATTCTAGCAGCAGAAGGGAGATGAGTAAATAAATAGTGATCAAAGACAATGACTGCAGTGGAGAAGCTGTGGGGGATGGTCGGGTGTGGGGTACACTGACGGGTGCACTGGTCAGATCCTGCTTCAGGACCCAAGGGAAACAGGAAGCTGCTGAAAGCCGCATCTCACTCAAGTTCATGAGCTCTCCCTGGAAAGCTTGAACTGGCCCACACAGAATGTGGGGACCTCTCTTCCGGCTGGGTTCACTCTGGGCTCTTTGCAAGGGTGATTCTTTGCTGGGAGTTTCATGGAAACTGCAGCCCGGTTCTCCCTCCACCAGCTCCTCCTCCTTACTCCTCTGTGGGCATTGGTTTAAGACAACGTCCCAATAAACTCCCTACATGCAAATCTCCATTTTAGAGTTTACTTCCCAACGAAGTTCAGAAAGCAGGCCTTCAGAGGTACATTTGGAAAGTAGTTTAGAACAAAGTTCAAGAAGTAATCAAATGACAGAGAATAAGAAAAAACTTCCCATTAAATTATAATTTCACTTCCACTGACCTTATTGCAAAGTATTTTCATATCCCAGAAGAAAACAGTTTATTATAGTTGTCTGAAATATAATGTAATATGAAACATTGTAATTATAAAATTACTTACATGGGCCATATTGCTTTTTATTTAAAGCTAAGACATACTTATGTTGAAAAATATAAAAATTTCAGAACTGCCTAATAAAGAAAAAAATTATGGGACATAGATACATGGAGTGCCTTAATAAATATCTATATGTAATTGCACTGGTAACCCAGAGAGACAGAGAGACACTTGATAGCAGTAACAAGAGTCATGTTGCTAGTACACACCTGAGGGTTCTGCTGCATAATGGTTAACTGGTCCTACATACTGCGCGGGCTGTATGTTCAGGTGGCCCAACTTGGCGACATTCCACCAGGCAGAGCATGGGAAGTGCCTTCTGCCCTGTTTGCCTCGTGCCCTGATCCCAACTCTGGGAAGCTGCTCTTCAAGGGATCCCTCAACGCAGTCTCAGATCTTCCTCCCACCGGCTGTAGTCTGGTGTCCATCAGCCACAGTACAAAGTATGAGAACCAGAGAAGTTTTCTGTAAGACCACCATCACCTCCTTCCCACTCTCAGATTTGTTTCTGTCCTGTGTAATGGCTTATGACACATGGCCGAATGGACTAGTTTCTTTATCTATATTCTCCTTTTACCTCATGGCTTTCCTTTCCGGTGTGGCATTGGTCTTGCCATTTGCTATGCTGTGCTTGGCGGCTTCCTCTCCCTCTGCTGGCGGTTTCCAGACTCCATGTTTACTTCTCCTTCCGGCAGGCTCATTACCCACTCTAGTGTGAGTGCCCCTTGCAAGGTTTCCCTGAAGCAACAGATCCGTTCCCCTCATCCAGCCGCTCTCCTGGAGCCTTGCGTGCAAACTCTCGCTGTGACAGCGCCAGGACCCTCCAGGGCAGGGCAGACAGTCTGGAAGACCAACGGCAGACAGCCCTCGCCGTGGCTTCATTCCTTCTGGCAAGCAGACATCCACCCGCCACATGAGGAGTGCTGGGAGCCGAAGATGAGTCAGGTGAGATCTTTTCCTTGGTAAGCCCACCATTTTGTTGTGGACTCAGTGAGGTATATAAGCATGTATTTTCAACGAGAGGTATGGCTTTACAAATATACACACAAAAAAGGGCATGTACCAAAAATTACCTTTATCAATAGATTCCTATTTCTGATTTTCTGTGTTTTTAGAAATTTTCTTCCCGTATATATTTATTTAACAGAAGCATGACGCATAATGGCACACATCTATAATCCCAACACTAGGACGTCTGACACAGGAGAATGTAGTTGATGGCTACATAGTGAGAACCTATCTAAAAAAAAAACACACCACACACACACACAAAGGCACACACTGAGAAAAGGAGAACCTACTAAGATCAACACAGTACCTACCAAGATTGACACAGTACCTATCAAGATGGACACAGTACCTACCAACATGGACACAGTACCTACCAACATGGACACAGTACCTATCAAGATTAACACAGTAGGGAATGTACTGTGACAGAGGTGGACAGTATTCTAAAGAAGATCAACTTTTCTGGGAACATCAAAGGAACCCCTGCAAAATCTGCTTTTTAAGTCTTGCACTGATATGTGTCTCTCCAAAGTCAATAAAATGCAATGAATAAATAGCCTTGTTTGGGTCCCAGTCCAAGCAAACCAACTGTAAAAATATTTATAAGGAAAGTCAGGAAATTTAAGCTCTGGATATTCAAAGATACTGAAACAGTATTATTCTTATGAGGCATGTTAAAAATATTACAGTGAGGTTAGAAAAATAATCCCATCCTTTAAATAACTTTGCTGATGTGCTGAAGATGAAATGGCTTGAAGTTTGTGATTTCCGCGGGTAAATAACACATGGGGAGTAATAAGTGACTGGGAATTTAGATAAAATGATCATGGACTTATAATTATTGACATTGGGCAACAGATTCATCAGTGTTATTTCAGTATATTCTTTACTTTTGTACTTAACATTTTCTATAATAATAAGCAGCAAAGTTTGATATAATACTAAATCAATATTAGTAATAACTGATATTATAATCTCCTATAATGAAGTCTTTGAGCTACTTCTACCTACTTTGTGCTGCTGTCCCAAGGGTGCCTTCAGTAGTCATCCTGGATTGCTCTATCTCTTTTTTGCTTCTCTCTGGGACTTCCCAGGCTTAGCCTTCCAGACCCAGAAGTGCAGCTGCTACTGTTTCTGTCTGGAGTTTTCATGTGGGATCTAGGATCCAAACTCAGGTCCTTCTGCTCTCGAGGTAACATCTTAATTCCTAAGCCATCTTTCCAGTCCACCATTAGGTTTTTGAGACAGGGTCTTATGTGGTCCAGGCTGACTTCAAACTTGTAAAGAAGAGAGGCTGGCCTTGAACTCCTGCTACTACTAGTACCTGTGTGTTGGGTGGCCCACGCCGCAAGCCTAGGAAAGTTTCTTTATCTTCAAGCCTCTCAGTTTGCAAAGCCTCTTTCCATGTGACAGCTGACCTGCTTGTGTGCTGAGAAATACACAGGCCACAGTGATGGACTCTCTATGTGTTTAACCATCATCTGATCTGTGTCAGTGCCAACACCTTGGGATTCCATCATATTCTAAAGATACTATTCAACCTGTATGAGAATTTACCTATATGAATCAAGTATTTTAAGCTTTTTTATTAATTGAGGATCCATTTTCTTCTTTGAAATAGTTCCTTATCATTAGTTTCATTATTTGGATTCCGCCTTAACTCCCCCCCCCAATCATACAAGCTCAATAGGTACCCCTCTTCTCCCCCTCCCTCCATACCCCCCTGTACTCTCCCCTCTTTCCCTTCCTTCACTTCCCCCCTTAACTTTTTTTAGCTAGAGAAGACCCTTCATGATTGTTCACTTGTGCCTAATTGAGAACAGTACATAGCATATGAACCTTGTCTGCTGACAGTTGTTTTGTTGCTGGTTTAACCACAGTCTTTTGTCTCCCATAAACAAGAGAAAAGCAGTGACCAGTGGCGTTCATCTTTGTAGAACCTACACTTCTCTAAGTAACTGGCACATTTCAGTGCTCAGTGGAGATCTGCTAAATGACTATATGACTAAATGAAGTTTAGGATTGATTGCTTCATTTACAAATCCATACGGTCTAGTGGGATCATTTATGGCACTGATGAATGTAAACTAATGCTTTGTAGTTTCCTGTGCTGTACAGCTCAGTGGATCATAAACACAGTATGTTCCAAAGTAAGTGCCCACTTATTACCATAGCAAATAGTATGCCATCTGAACTGTTGTTCATGTTTTTTTTAATTATTTTTATTATTTATTCAATTGTGCGTGTATGCATATGTATGTATGTGTGTGTTTGTGTGTAGAATCACTGAGAATTCGGGAACCACCATGGACACCTCCACCTCCTCCTTGTTTACTCTGCCCCGGGATTCACAGGCTCTGCCCTACCAGGCCAGAAACGCAGGCCGCCCCCGCTTCCACCCAGTGTCTGTATGTGGGGTCTAGGATCCGATCTCAGGACCTTCCACCTGCAAGGCAGAGGCTTTACCCCTGAGCCACCACTCCAACCCCTGTTGTTCATGTTTAAAGAAGAAACTAAAGAAATTTACACTTCGTTCAGCTGTGATTCTTAAATGTGAACTCATTTTTATGGATGCAGCATATTAGCTCATTGAACTATTATCACTGCCAAGAAAGAGCTATTTGTTTTAAAGTAGCTGTTAGGTTTGGAAGCATTCTGTAACTAAACAAATAAGTACAGTCTATGTATCAATTGAGAAAAGATTACCATAGAAACAAACAAAAGAAAAGTACTTTTCTAGATTCTGGATGAAAATATTTGAGTGATCTTCAGTCTCCAAAATGAGGGAGATTCGTTTGTTTTGGGGTATTTAAACAACTAATTTCTCTTTCAATAGGAGGACGCAGCAATCAAAGGCAGTATTGTGTGAACCCTTCTCTATGGTCGTCATTCAGCTGGCTCCCAGCAGGCTGCAGTGAAAGGGAAAAGGTCCAAGTTCTGCTTGAAAACCAGAGAGTAAAGGGCCACTCAGCACTCTGTGCACATTTGTGGTCCGTGTTCATCACTTAAAAGTCTGCAAAACTCCCCGTATGCAGTAAGCTCTGGGAATAGTCTCAGAATGTAGGAAGTATCTCCTTGACTTTGTAATGATGAAAAACAAAACGCTTCCCAAGACCTTCCCTGTTCTCAAAGACCTCTTGGAGTAGCGGGGTCTTCCAGTATAACTGAGATCTGGGGAAGGATTTCACAGACGTGCAGGGGGTTGGTCGGTTTGTTTTCCCCATTCAGCGGGAGGAGGACGAATCTGAGTGTTGCGGTGCCTGGTCTCTGGACTCTGGTGAGGACTCTCGCTTAGGGGACATGATTTTTGCCTTCTGTCGGCATCTCTAGGAATGAAATTGTGTTGTGCTATTTGAAAGAACGTCCCTGCAATTCTAAAGACCTCGGTGACGCAGAGACGCCAAGGCTTCAAAAGAACGTCATCACGGGTCGTGGCAAGCTTTTCAAGGTCTAACAGAATTCTATCTGCCTTTCAAGGTGGCAGAATGTGATTTGTAGAGCACGTGTAGCAGAAGAATCGCAAAGCAGTATTGCAGGAGATTATCGAATTCTCCGTGACAGGTGCTCCGTAGCGAGGGCAGCCCAGCAGAATCTCGGTCCGAGCGTGCAGAGATCCCGCAGCGTGGACGCGGGAGCATTCCTAGGACTGCGGCACGGAAAACACGGCCCGCCCCCGCCGCGATCCCGCGGGAGCGGAGCAGAGCGGGGTCGCTGACGCCATCCCTAAGCCTAGGCGGCCTCGGAGCATGCGCCTCCTCCTCCTCCCCGCCTCCCTGGCAGCCCGCGGAGTAAAGCGGCACCCGGGCGCGCGCAGGAACTTCAGCACCGCGGGGCGGACAGCGTCCACTGCACCTGCCACCTGCGGCCGAGCGCGCCCGCGCCCTGCGCGCTCCCGCCCCGCGCGCTGCAGGCCCCGCGCGCTGCAGACCCCGCGCGCTGCAGGCCCCGCGCCGCCTCCCGCCCCGCGCCTCCTCCCGCCCCGGGCCGCCTCCCGCCCCGCGCCGCCTCCCGCCCCGCGCCGCCTCCCGCCCCGCGCGCTCCCGCTCCGCGCCGCCTTCCGCGCCGTGCTCGGCGGGTCGCGGTCTCGCTCGGTTCATAACAAAAGCTTCAGCGCGGAGCCGGCGCCAGGCTCTTGCCGACGCCCAGCGAGCAGGCATGGGGTTCCTTTGGACCGGCTCTTGGATCCTGGTGTTGGTGCTTCACGGCGGCCCGCTTCAAGCGTTCCCCAAACCCGAAGGCCCCCCAGGTAGGAGGGCGCAAGCTGCGCCCGGCCCGGGGTTCCGTGAGCGCTAACCCACCCCGCCTCGCTTTACCCTTTCCGCACCGGGCGTGCGTGAGACGGCAGCGGTGAGATTTTGACCCATGCGACAGATTTGCTTGCGCCACCTCTTCTTTGCAGAACACACGGGCCGTTCTTGAGATCTCATTCGGAAAGGGGGAGCGGTTTCTTTTCTTCCTGCTCGCATATGTTCCTAGTTGTTTTCCAAGCCACCGCAGGGTGCGCCGAAGAGATTTCAGGGTGCCAGTGCTAAGGTGCTAAGTCGTGCCCTCTCCCGCTGAGACAGCCAGCAAGCCAAGAGCCGAGGGCTGCGTGTTCACTCTCTGATCAGAAGAGAAGTGCGGCTGCCTTAACTCAGGAGCACAGCCGTCCAAGCGACACAGCCAGTCGCTGTCGTGAGCTTGGTCTCAGAGTCAGCAAGAACTATTTCTCCTGCCATTTGTCTCTTTGTGGGTTGTTTCTGAAGTTTTTAAATGAGAAACCATTTCACTTTCCAAATGCACAATCACATTTATATTTATGTGTATTTATTCTAGATAAATCTCTGCATAATAGAGAATTGAATGCAGAAAGACCTTTGAATGAACAGGTAGGTCAGAAGTAAAAATGTAAGTGGCATGTCATTTTGCTGTCACTGTTGCTTGTCAAAGTTATGTGGATTTATAGACTCCAGGAGATTAATGGTCAATTGATGGATTAGGATGGCAAATCTTGTTTGGTAATTATATGCCCTCACCGTTACATACATTGAGTTCTGTATAACGAAGTTCACCGTATGATACTAGTCCTCAAATAAGGTGCATGTGACATCCACTCTAGCGTAAGATTGCTCAATTTACCAACAGTGAGTGTTGTTTTGTACGTGTGTGTTGCCTTGTTTCATTTTCTTTTGTTTGAGATGTGATTTACAATGAGGCCAAGTTGACATCCACCGCTTTTTTAAAATTTTTTATTTATTTGATTGGGGGGCATGTGTGTGGAGGTCAGAAGACAACTTTCAGAAGTTCCTTCTCTCCCACCTTTGGGCTTTGACTACTTGAATAGAGGTTGCCAGGTTTGTGGTGAGAATCTTACCCACTGATCCATTTCATTGGCCTGGCCTACAATTCTTGGTCTTGCTGCCCCAGACTCTCTGGTGCTAGAATTCCACCGACTCCCACCACGCTCGCCAAAGACTTATCTCTCACCACTAGTATAGGAGAGGGAGTTAATAGTTACAGCGCTTTGTTTTAATTCATTTAATCTGTATTCCAAAGCTTTGAGATAGATAATTTTAACCACATTTTACAAACAAAAACTAAATCCCATGGATGGAATAATTTGCTCTTATACTTGGTCAGTATTGACAAGGTGTAAATTTAAAACCAGATCTGTCTTGTTTTTGTTTTACAGATTGCTGAAACAGAAGCAGACAAGATAAAAGAGACGTACCCTTCAGGTTAAAAAAATCGTATTTCTGTTCAGTTAAATAATGTAGGCCACAAGAATGTTAACTAAAATGGATTTTTGTGTTGGGCTGGCAACTTTTCTTTCAGAAAACCAACCAGCTGAAAGCAATTATTCTTTTGCTGAAAGCCTGAATCTGCTGAAGGCAATAACAGAAAAGGAAAAAACCGAGGACAGGCAATTCAAAAGCAGCCCCTCATTTGATAACAACTTGAATGTGGAAGATACTGATTCCACCAAAAATCGAAAGCTGATTGATGACTACGATTCGACCAAGAGTGGACTGAGCCGTAAACTTCAAGGTAAACTGTTTAGAACGTTTCACCACCTACTTTTTATGATTTGAAGTTCTCCATTAAATTAGGAAAAAGTGTTTCACTTTTCAAATATCTTTTAACTGTTCATAATCTTTTGTAAAGTTAAAAGCTTAGACAAAGCCCGAGTCTACTGATAATGGGCAAAAACCCTACTCCAAAGTCAGAAGCTTTTTTTAAAGTTTCCTTTAAATCAGGTGTGGCAGCTAAGGCAAGAGGAGGCCCCAAAAGTCCAAGCCCGGGCTTTGTAATAAGTGCCATATTAGAAATGGCAGCAGCAACAATAATGGCTTCTTTACTGACACTTGGAAAAATTAAAAACATATTATCCATGTTTTATGTTATTGAATTTACTCTAACTTTTCAATTCATTGAATAACTAGTACAAACAAAAAACATCATCTCAATTTATTAGGTCAATAAATACCCAAAGGTAACATGCCCACTGTGGTGATGCTGGTATTCTCTGGGTGTACCCTCTCTTTGGCCATCCAGCACTGTTACCATCTCCACCCTCTGCCCTTTCCCACCAGTTCATAACCCAGAACACTGTGCTGTAGGCCTCTGGTCTTCTCTCTCCTATATTGCCTCAAAAGCCTCGAACATGCTACAAACTAAGATTCAGCTCATGATCTCTGTCCATCTCGCAAGGCCTCTTTGAGAGACCTGCCTTTAGGAAATGTACTGTTAGCCATCCCGTTTTGTAAGACAGAAATTGTGTGTGTGTGTGTGTGTTGGAATATATATATATCTTCCTGTCTATATCTGTGTCTGCACTGGACGGTATAAATTTGAGATATATATATATATATATATATATATTCATGTATATCTACATCTACGTGTCTAGATCAGTGTGTCTTGGACTCTGTCTACTATAGTAGATATAGACATATCTACTATATATACACAGTATATATAATATATATAATAGGTATGTATACATCTACATGTCAATATCTCGGCATGTGTATGTCTTGCACAGAGCACTAAGAATCAAAATCAGGATCTTTACTATCCAGCTATACCCTCATATTCCTTGGGATTTTTTTCTTTTTTAAAACAGGCCAGATATGCTGAGTCCAGATTGGTCTCAACCTCCTGAGTGCTGGCCTCAGCATGTGCCACCGTGCCCAGCTTGCCCTTCAGCTTATTTATTTATTTATGAATTGTGTGTGTGTGTGTGTGTGTGTGTGTGTGTGTGTGTGTGTCAAAGAGCACTGTGTGTCCCTGTGGAGCCCCAAGAGTCAATTCGGGTATCATCCTGGATTGCTTCTACCTCATTTTTGCTTTGCTCTAGAATTTCCCAGGCTCCACCTAGCAGAGCCAGAAGTGCAGGTGGCCACCGTTTCCACCTGGATTTTTTTTTAATTATTATTTCCACTCATACGAACTTCACAGTACACCAGTCCCCCCCCTCCCTCCACCTCCCCAGAACCCCCTCTTCTCTCTCCCCTCCCCCCTTCCTCCCCATCCCCCAGTGCCTCCCCCCCAATCCCCGGAGCATCCTTTAATGTGCATGCCAAAGTCTTCTCTGGGTCCTCCTCTCCGATGAGGTGTAAGGACCCAGGGACATTTCCCAGAACTCATTCCTGTGTTCCCCTTAAGCTTAGGAACACTACTGTGACTATCAGTCCCTAGCCTCCAAGGATCCTAATGCCTTTAGTCCATGCTAGACTTTGTGGGGTCAATAATGTGTTGGACATAGCGCAGGTCATGCAAAGTCCTGTTATGATTGCTTCAGCCCTACCTTATGTGGAGTCTCTTGCATATCTTTACTCCTCCCATCCTTGTGCTCTTACAATCTTACTGCCCCCTCTTCCGCAAATTTCCCCAAGCTTCAGGATGGAGAGAGATTAGGCTGGCCCAGTTCCATCTACCTGGAGTTTTACATGGAACCTGAGATCTGAACTCAGGACCTTCTGCTTGCAGGACAAGTCTTAATCCTGAGCCATCTCTCCAGCTGGCCCCTTTTTGAGGCAAGATCCTGTTGTGCGGTGTAGACTGGACTTTCTCTTGCCTCCAACTTCCAAATGCTGAGGTCATTGGTCTGCACTGAGCATGACATCTTTCGTATAAATTAATGTAGCAGATTCCTATTTCTCTTTGCATAAAAAGCAGCACCCTCAGGACGAGAAGGCTCAGTAAAGTGTTGCTGTGCAGGCTTGAGGGCCTGGTTTGGATCCCCAGCAACCAGCAAAGCCAGTAGAGAAGCACCTGTAACGCCAGCAGTTGATAGGGGTGGGTGGTAGGGAGGGTCGAAGGACTCAGGATGGAAATAGGCAGATCTTGGAGCTCATTGATGAACCAATCTAGTCAAATCTGTTAACTCCAGCTTCAGTAAGTTGACCCCGAGTCCCAAAATAAGGTGGAGGATAACTGAGGACGAACCTGACATCAACCGTCATCTGACCTCCACATACATGTGCGTCTGTGTGCACATGCACCTGCACACACATCACACACATGAATCCGTACATCACACACATGAATCCGTACATCACACACGTGTACACATGCATTAGATGTGTACAGCACAATGACCTGCATACACACACACACACACACACACACACACACTGGCCTGATGGGAACTTTGTTCCTTTCTTTCATGATCCTTAAGGCACTTTGCAGTTTTCTATTTGTAACTGTGAATTAATGTCATTATCCCAAACTGTACTGAAAACTAAACAAAAACAGTGTATAAAACTGTGCCGGAGGGAGTAAGAGAACCGTATGCAGAGAGCACGCTCCATTCTGCAGACCAGCAACTAGGGTGAGGGCAGGATTTCTTCTCTGCCCTTGTTCCGTTTCATGGCAACGAGAGAATCATGCTGATTATCCCTGCCAGAAAGCTGCCAATTAAATTGAACTTTCACGGAACACCAGCCTGAGGAGAGTTCTGGAGTGGGCTGTGCAGTGCGCAGAAGCAATGTTTATGTTTACTGCTGTGGAAATTTTTAAAATCTTGAATTCCACTTTTTATCCTCAAATATTTAGACTAGAAACAGACAGTCATTGGACAATACTGCATCCAGAAGCGATTTAACCACATTGTTTGAACCGAACACTTTATCTAAGGGCATATTAGAAGGATCTGTTTGTTTGACTGGATTAGCCACACTGGTTGTAGGTACAGGCATGGATTTTTGTGATTTCACCACTGACTTGAGCAACTATTTTTAAAAATGATTGGAGCTCATTGTTTTATTTTTTAAAATACTTATATTTGCTCTTTGACAGTTTCACATATATATATATATATACAATGTCTCTTGACCATATCAACCCCCACTCACCTGGAACCCCCAACATAACCATCTACCTTTGTTTTGCTCATTGACAACAAAAACAACATTGAGTTCCACTGGTGCTGCCCACATGGCTTGGCATGGGCAGCACTAGACCCGCCACCTACTAGCCTGCACGGAGGAAAATGACTCTTCCTCCCCACTAGACTGGAGCTCACACTCTCTCCCCATCCACGAAGGCAGAGTGACTGGCTGGATCTTGTGCAGTAACCACAGCTGCCCTGAGTTTACGTGTTCACAGCCCTGCTCCTGCCCTCCGCCCCTCTGCTTTTCCCTGGTCATGGTGGGAAATGTCAGTTGTCCCCCGCAAGCTCCTGTGTTCAAATCTCTAGTTTGGGAAAGTCCTTGGCACCTTCAGGAGGTGGAGCTTTGCTGGGAGAAGCAGCCACAAAGGGTGGGGCCTTGAGGTCGATGAACGCCACCCTGCTTGAGTGAGTGAATCTGTGCTTGAGTTTGCAAGGAGCAGCTCTCAGCCCTCCCGTGCAGGATATGGTTTAGACCACCTTCGGCTTCTGTCTTTCCCGCCATAACAAGCTGTTTCCCCTCTGGAATCTAAGCTGAATAAATCTCCTTTCAACCGTTACATTGCTTGACTTTGAGTAGTGTCTCACAGCTGCACAGAGAGTAACCAGTATACCCCTCCTCCTCTGGAATGTTCTCTAAGTCTGGGGGACGGTTGATATAGATGTTCATTTAGTGCTGGCTCTCAGCAATCACAAATTCTCAGCCCTTGACCAGTTACAAGTTAACTGAGTTAACTACTGCCCCCTGCAGAAAGCTTCTTTGTCCAGAGTCAAGAGCAGCACTCTGCTACGGGTATAAACAGGAATATTTAGAAGGCCGTTTGGCAGCTTGTCTGTACATCACAACAGTGTAGATGGGTGTGTGGTGTATGTACATGAGTATACTTGAGTGTGTGTGTGCCTGTGGAGGCCCAAGGATGATATTGGGGCTCATCTCCACCACTCTTCCACCTGATTCTTTTGAGTCTTGGTCTTTGAGCTCAGCGCATCCACTAGGGCTGGGCAGCCAGCTTGCTTGGAGATTACCACTCTGCCTTCTGGGTCTGGAGTTACAGGCTCGCTGTCACGTCATAGGATCTGGGGATCCAAATTCTGGTCCTTTGGTTTGCTTGGCAAGTGCCTTAGTTGCAGAGCCATCCCAACCCTTTAGTCATCCCTTTAAGTTAGTTTTCAATGCAGTGGGTTCCCAGCTCCACTGCAGGCCTTGAGGTTAGGATGTGCATCGCTGCATCTGGCCTCTTGCACATGCATTCTGGGGATCAAACGTGGGTCCTCAGGCTTGCCAGCAAGTGAGCCATCTCTCCAAGCCAAAAAATTACTTTAGAAATTATCCACCTTATTACCAGTTCTAGTGGCTTTAGGGTTACTCTGGGAGTCATTTCAGTTCTACCTAAGAAACTGATCTAGCAGCTAATGAGAATGTTTTAATGGTAAACTTCTAGTTTTGCTTAATGTCCTGGAAATTATAGAACCAGAGGGTTTTGGCACCAAGGTGAATATAATATAAAGTTAGTGACTTCGTGGGGGGTGCGGTGAGGAAGACTCCGTGGTCAGGTAGAATCCCATATCTAACAGCCTTAAGGAGGCCTCCAAACCGGCTCCTGCCGTGCAACCTATTGGGTTTTTCTAGTGTTTTCTCTAGAACACGTAATTCAGGATTTTTCCCAGCTTTTTTGAATATTTTTTCTAGTTTTACAGTCACATTGAGTGCTTATCCTTCCTTCCCTCCATCCCTCCTCTGTTCCATCTCCTCCATTTTTTTATGTGGGCATGTTTTGGGGCTCACATGTGCATTTACCTAATAGCCACTTTCTACATAATTATTGTGTTTCATATTGCAAACTAGGAAATAAGCTCTGTGTAATCAGAGACTCCGGTGAGTCTACTCATCACTTGTATGTAAAGTGATATGTATGATAATACATTGAACAAATTAATTCCAAGCATTAGATTAGATACTAGGATTCAAGACAAAGCCAGGAAGATGATATAATCTGGGCCCAGGACCGTGACAGACACACAATATTGTGCCTGCCTGAAAAAAATGTTTGGAATCCTGTTGGCTTCTTTCTGAGGGCCACATGGGAAGGTGAAATGCTACTTTGCGTGTACTGGGGAGATTGCTGTGTGGCACTCTGTTCATTGTGGAAGAGCTAGGCGAGGATGACGGAGGTGAGGGCAGAGAGAGAGCTCGGTGAGGGTGACGGAGGTAAGGGTGATAGAGGTGAGGGTGATGGAGGTGAGAATGGGCAGAGCTCAGTGAGGGTGATGGAGGTGAGGTGATAGAGGTGAGGGTGACGGAGGTGAAGGCGGAGGGAGAGTTCAGTGAGGGTGACAGAGGTGAGGGTGGAGGGAAAGCTCAGTGAGGGTGATGGAAGTGAGGGCGGAGGGAGAGCTCAGTGAGGGTGATGGAGGTGAGGGTGACGGAGGTGAGGGTGACGGAGGTGAGGGTGATGGAGGTGAGGGTGATAGAGGTGAGGGTGGAGGGAGAGTCAGTGAGGGTGATGGAGGTGAGGGTGGGTGGCCCAGTGCTGCTACTCAGGAACTCAGCAGAGCCACACCATGGACCCTGAGCTGGCTCGAGAGGCTGCGGCAGGGGAACGAGAGGCTGTTTCTTCACACAGCCACCCACATTCTCCCTGCCGTGGAGTAAGGGAGCTGAAAAACAATCATCTGGGTTATTTTCCGTCTTTGGCAGGCCTCTGGTTCTTGCTTTTTCAGATGCTGAGGGAAAGCCAAGAGGGGAGTCAGTTCTTCCCTTCTGCCTAGATGGGTTAGATTTACTCCCGGGAGCCCAACTTGCAGCCCACAGATGGAGTCTCAGAGCTACATGATCGCAGGCTCAGCTTCTGAAAGAAATGCATGATGAAACCAGGCTCCAGCCAAGGGATGGGGGGCTGAGTGTAGGATTTTTGTCTCTGGTTCTCAGGCCTCAAAGGCTCACAGCTCGTGCACTTAGCTGACAGCACAGCCGTTATGTGCTACCTGAGGAGGAGCCCTCTGCGCACTCACCACTACCCACTTCAATAAGCTTGTCAAACAAGAGGAAGATGATGTTCTGCCGGGGGCGCTCATGCCAGTCTCTGGAGTCTAGAGGGGAGGCTGTGAGAGAAAGTCCTTGTCTAAACGCCAAAAAAGCCAACAAAGAAAAGGGAGGTTCTAGGAGAGGGAAGGCTGAACGTTCTTCCTTTCCTTCAGCAATGACGGGCATTATTTGGAGCACATCTGGTCAGGGATTCAATTTCCATTTTCTCTTACTATAATGGCTGTTCCTTTAACTCAAAATCTAATCCACTGTACATAATTATAATAATGCATTGGTTTCCATGCAGTACTAAGTGATCTAAAAGGTGCATTCAACATCTCCTTTCAGCTAATCCTCACAACAGTCCCACTAAAATCCCATTAAAACTAATATCCTTTTTACTTATGTTCATCATCTTACTGTTTCATTTTGTTTGCAATATTTAGAATTAAATGCAGGGCTGTGAACATGCTAGGCAAGCACTCTATCACTGGGCCATATCCACAACTCAATATTCTTATCCTTTGAAAAAAAAAAAGCTTCATCATTGTGGGAAGGTGGTACATGTGCCCTCACGGAAGTCATGACAATTCTTGCAGACTTGTTCTCGTGTATATGTGGGCACCACGGATTGAAGTCAGGTTGCCAGGCTTGACAGCAAATCCGTTTATGTACTCTGACTGACCCACCCTCTCACTGACCCACCTTACCATTCCTTACAATGGTTCACAGTCGTAAAACACCTAGAGCCATTGCTGCCAGAAATGCTGGCTCTCCCTGCCTGCCTGGATGTGACAGGGAGAGTTCCCTGTCTTGTTGGAGCTGCCAGAGTGGCGTGAACCAGAGAGAAGCGTGAGCTGCCGTGTGGTGTGGCTGGAGAGAGGCGTGAATTCCTGGGACTTCTCTGCATGTGGTTCAAAGCCTCACTGACCCAGACCCTTTTCCTCTGACATATTTTAATAATAGTTTAATTTTTCTCTCACAATTTTATACATATAGACAATGTTTCTTGGTCATATCCGTTGCCCCTCCTAGACTGTCCGGCACATTTGCTTCACCATCATGTCTTGGTCTCTCTTTATTATTGCTTTTAAAAATCATCCTTTGAGCTCAATTAGTGCTGTCCACATTCGTGTGTGCGTGGGGCATCCAGTGGAACCAGCGATGCCCTAAGAAAAGAGACTCCCGGGCTGGAGAGGTGGCTCAGGGGTTAAGCCTCCGCCTTGCAGGCGGAAGGTCCTGAGTTCGGATCCCAGATCCCACGTATAGACGCCAGGCGGAAGCGGGGGCAGCCTGTGCTTCTGGTCCTGGTAGGGCGGAGCCTGTGAATCCCGGGGCACAAGGAGGTGGAGGCGTCCATGGTGGTTCACGAATACGTCCGTGGTTCTACACATACACAGACACACACACACACACACACACACACACACACACACACACACGCCCGCGCACATACACACAGTTGAATAAATAATAATAATAAAAAAAAAAAAGAAAAGGGACTCCCTATGACCATGGACTGCTGGCCACCGCTCAGCTCAGGGGCCTCACAGACTCCTCCCTTCCTTCCTGACTGACTTCACCTTGTGATCTGTGCTGAGAACCCGGCTGCTGAGAGTTCATAATGGATTGTTGCTTTTGCTTGTCTTTGTGTTTGTTAATTTATCGGGATGATTGTGTAAACCCAAGCTAGTCTCAACCTCCCAGGAGCTGGGACTACAAATGTGAGTGGTCACGCCTGGACCCTGCCTCTCAGGAGGACCCTTCCTCTCAGGAGGACCCTGCCTCTCAGGGGGACCCTTCCTCTCAGGGGGACCCTTCCTCTCAGGGTGACCCTTCCTCTCAGGGCGACCCTTCCTCTCAGGGCGACCCTTCCTCTCAGGACGAAGTGTGACTGAGAACACATTCCAAGAAATCTAACCATTTGGGGGTTCTGCTCAGAGGTTATACATTGTTTTGTGCAGGTCCTTTGCTTTATTTTAAATGTTTCAAAAAACTAAGTTCCCTGTTCTTTGGTGGATTTATCTCATTAAAGTGCCTTCATGAAGTGCCCCGAAGCCAGGCACATCCGGCACTCCGGAGGCAGGCAGAGGATTGCCACAGGCCAGGCCAGCCAGGAATCACAGCAAATAACAAAACAAGCACAATTAAACTAACTCTGACACCAGTTCACTTAGAAATTAGTGCTTATTCCAAGTAGATGGTAAATTTTTTAACTTGCAGGCTTCCCCAATCCTTGCCCTGGGTTTTTCGGGAAGGCGCGTAGGAATATTGTCACCCTGCTCCCAGTACAGAAATACAATGCCAGATCATGCAATGGTGGAAGGCACCTTTGGGTGATTCGGTGCACTGTGTAAACACGGAATGTGATCCGTGTAAACCAAAGCACAATATCACTTGTGCTCGTGGTTAGCTCTTGCAGCTGGTGACACAAGCCTCGATGTCACTGGGATCCTTGTAGGTTGCTAGTGTAAGGTTGAAGGGAAGAAGGACAAGGAGGCTTCACAGAGACTGGACAACAGGTTTATGGGAGAAACATCTCTGGGATCCTTGTAGGTTGCTAGTGTAAGGTTGACCGGGAAGAAGGACAAGGAGCTTCACAGCGACTGGACAATAGGTTTATGGGGGAAACACCAGAGGGTTCTCAGTAATGGACCAGAGTCCATCATCCTTGTACCGGCTAGCTGGGTTGTTAAAGGGCAGCGAAGGAAAAGGGGGAAGGGATTGTAGAGATGGAGGAACAGCGTGGTGGTGGTCTGGCAAAGTTCAGACCCATGTGGCAAAGTGGGGGTTCCTTTTTATGGGTTATAGAAGAAGAGTGGAGGAAACTGAGGAAACTGAAATTTCCCCTTTTTGATCTGTGGTCAGTCTCTGTTAAAGAGGTGCGTGTAGAGCGAAACAATGTTCGTGTCTGGAGAGCAGTACTCATAGCCAGTCAGTTCTGGGGTCAGTAAGGTGGGCAGGCCAGAATCCAGAAAGACAAGCCAGTTGAATTCTGAGAATTACCATTACTTAACCAAAATGAAGGGGCTTTTACAAAATTGTGGGGTCACGGTCAATGCTTAGCTTGAAGGCGTTTCTTCTTAAGAGTCATGTAGGGCTGAGGGTGGCTCAACTGGGGAGTGCTTAGCTCCTACCAGGCATGAGACCCCCTAGGTTGAACCACCAGCATTGCATGAATTGCTGTGCCTATGACCCCCACACTGGGGACAGGAAGACCAAAAGTCAGAAGTTCAAGGCCATCCATGGCTGTATGATGAGTTTGTAAAGGCCATCCTGGGCTACAGGAAATCCTGTGTCAAAAAAAAAAAAGTTTATGCAGATTACATTCCACTATAAATACATCTCCAACCTGAGTACAGAAAGCAAGGTGTAGTGCAGTGTGTGAAACAGGTTTGTGATCATGTGACCTGAAATGGTGGCCGTTCTAGGTGACCCCGATGGCCTTCATCAGCTGGACGGAACGCCTCTAACCGCGGAGGACATCGTCCGGAAGATCGCCACCAGGATCTACGAGGAGAACGACCGAGCTGTGTTCGACAGAATCGTCTCCAAGCTGCTGAGCCTCGGCCTGGTGAGTTGCGCACGTGAGGTCAATGCGCTGGCCTGGTTGTCAGTCGATCCACCTGAGTCATGTAGGAGAATGCTTCCCTAGCCATGCTGCAGTAACCTCATTTCTAAGCACCTCAATTTGCGTTGAGTCTAGACGATTTCAGACAACATGTGGCCGTCATGTCAGCTGTGCAGGAGCGGGCGATGCAATTTGCCTGGAAATGTTTGTGCCCAGCCAGTGGTAAGGAAAGGCTCAGAGGAAGCACATTCTAAAGGGTTAGGACAAGAGCAGCAAATAACAAGGCTTGGGTCGTGTGAGGAGATGCCAAGCTACCCAATCTCACCAGCCTTTGTGGGTGGTTCACCTCTGACAGCCCTGGCAGCTTTCAGTGAGTCAGGAAGGGCACTTGACAGCGAGACCCAAAGCAGGGAACAAGTCCCTGGGGGATTCTCCAGAGCGACTTAAGCAGGCAGCGCCCTAGACGTGTGGGATGCCCCAAAGACACGTCCTCCCGAGTGCTGGGCACTCGCAGCCCACGTCAGGGCTGGGCACTCGCTCAGCCCACATAAGGAAGGTTGCCCAGTTCTACAGATCCCTTTTTAAATGTGCACATGCAATAGAGCTAACACTTGATCCTAACGAAAGGCCGAGAAACAAATCAACTAAACTTTAGAGGGATGTTTTAGTAATAAGAATAAAAGCGGCAGTTTTGTGTGCTTCGTGTCCTGATAACAGATCACTGAGAGCCAGGCGCATACTCTAGAAGATGAGGTGGCAGAGGCTTTACAGAAGTTGATTTCGAAGGAAGCCAACAATTACGAGGAGGAGCTCAAGAAACCAACAAGCAGGGTGGAGCACCAGGTCGGAAAAATACCTGAGAAGGTGGTATGTAGCGTATGTGAGGTTGCATGTGTGGGCATGGGCACGTGCACTTGTGTCTGAATATAATCAGTGCTTGTCTTGATGCCGGAGTATTTGGAGCATGCAGCATTTCCTAGCCTGCGTAGAATGCATGTTCATGATCTGGGGAGATGGCCCAGTGGATACACACTGGCAACACAAGCATGAGTTCCGGATTTCTGACTTTCTTCTCCTGCTGTAATCCCCAGTAGCTGCATCCATACTATCTTTTTTTTGCACATGCGCATGTACCGTACATGCGTGCATATGTGTGTATGTGTGTGTCTGTGTGTGTGTGTAGCAGAGAGCACTGCATGTCTCTGTGGAAGCCCAAGGGCGACACCAGGCTCCGCCTTCCAGGGCTGGAAGTGGAAGATAGCCTCCATTTCTGCCTGGTGTTTTCACCTAGGGTCTGTTATCCAGACTCAGACCCCTTTGCTTATAAGGCATAGATAGATTTAACCTGAGTCATCTCTCCAGCCCCTTAATTAACTTTTAAAGACCTATTCAATTTTAAATGCCCGTGGAATCATCAGAGTTTATGTTTGGTACTGACACAAGTGTGACTGTTTTCATGGTCCTTCAGTCATCACATTTGCTCAGCTCTAGCACGTCCATGTGCTCCGCCTGTTCATTCCTGTTTTCTGAATGCACATAAACAGTGAGTACAGCTGCGTGCCAAGCACTTCATTATGAAAAGGTGGGATCTGTGCTCCCACGAAGGCTCGGTTCAGGCAACAGGACCGCAGGATCGTGGGAGGTGGACTTCCTAGGACTTCATGTTCAGGCACCAGCGAGGAGAGACCGGAACTCGAGGGCTTTACTTTTAGCCAACGATTATTTTCTCATTTTTGCCTCACTGGAGACTGCGATGGCAGCTGTTCCAGACGGATCGATGAACGGAGAAAACGATGAGACGGTATCTAACACGCTGACCCTGACGAGGAGCTTGGAAAGGACAACGGAAGCCTACGGAGAGGGCGACTTTCAGGAGCTCCAGTATTTCCCCAGCTTCTACGCCCTGCTGCGGAGTATCGATTCAGGTAACACTGGCCTGGGGGAGAAAGAGCATTCTTGGAAATGTTCGCATGGCTTTCTTCCTGGCTGGCTTCCAACCCAACCCTCAGTGGTGAGCTCCGTGGCTGGGGAAAGTTGTTGAGAGTTGTGGAAACACTTAGGGAGGGTGGAGTTTCTGGACAGTGGAACAGGTTCATTTCTTTGTTCAGTGAACAGTGTGGAACATCTGTTGGGACAGGAACAAGAAGGCTCTGCAGCTGGAGATGAGTCCTGTCCCTGCTCTGACCGGTTCAGCTCCGCGTTGACTGAGCTGCCTTTTGTTCTTCTCATTTCTTTAAAAAAAAAAAAAAACTCTATTATTTATTTTGTGTGCATATGTGCATGTGTGTGTGTCAGAAGATATTGTATATTCCTATGGAGGCCCAAGGGTGAGGTTGGGAATCATCCTGGATTGCTTCTACCTTCTTTTTGCTTTGCTCTGGGATTTCCCAGGCTCCACCCACCATGGTCAGATGTGCAGGCTGCAGTCATTTCCGCCTGGTGTTTCTTATGTGGAACCTGGGATCCAAACTCAGGGCTTTCTGCTTTTGAGGCAGAGTCTTAACCTCAGAGCCATCTCTACAGTCCACTTTTCTTTTTTCAATACCTTGTTCTCAGCTTTATTGAGGTGTAATTGACATATGCGCATCCTGATGGTCTTGAGGTCAAGGCCAGCCTGGGCTATACAGTGAGTTTGCGGCCAGGCTGGGCTACATAGCAAGATATAGTTGTCTTCTGACCTCCATATATGAGCTATAGCACGTGTATGCACACCCACATATTGTGTATGTACTTACACACACATACATAATACACACATGCATGCTCACCATGCGTACACAAACACATACTCATGCACACACCGTATACATGCACATGCACATATGCTCACACATGTACACACATCATGCAATACACACATATACATGTGCACAAACATGCATACATACATCTTGTACATATATCACACACATGCACACACAGTGTGTTCATTTAGTCATTGTATATCCTCCCTGTAACTCTATAGCCTATGTCCAGGTAGACAGAGAACTAGCCAGAGCCTGCGTCCAGGTAGCAGAGAGAACCAACTGCACAAAGTAGTCCTCTGACCTCCACATAAAAACCTTGGCACATAAGCCCACACACGCTAATAATAAATTTCTGATCTTCAGTTGGTTGAGCCCATAGATAAGTAAGGCCATCTGTAGGCATGAGATTTTATAGTCTTTGTGTCTCTATAACTGGCTTATTTCACCAACATGTTTTCTAAACTCATCCATATTGTCAAAAACAAACAAAACAAGAAAGAATACTGCCAAATTTCAGTAAATCTTTTTCAAAGCTTCCCTTAGCAGGAATTTAATTTGTCTTCCTCCCAATGATCCAAGACATTGCCTCATAAATATTTTCCTCTTCGACCTTCCAGGGAGTTAAAGTGAACATCGAATGATGGGAAGCCAGAGTCAAAAATACACTTGAGTCATTTTAAAAAGAAAACCAATTCCTTTGTGGGTCCTGATCTTGTCCTTCACACAGGCACTGAGTTATCAGGAGGATTTGGCTCCTGTCTATTTTTTATTAATCTGTGTATGTCCCCAGCCTCTGTTTTTGCTCCATTCAACAACCCTGCACTCTCCACAGCTTTCCTTCTGTTGCTGCAGCCCTAGATTAGACGTTTGTGTAAAGATTCCTGGAACTGTCATCTGTCTCCTGCATGAAGTGCTCTCAGAGAGCGTTCATTTCCGGAGAACATCCTTTGTCCTTCAGGTCCAGACCCTGGCCAGATGGCACTGGCATCTTTGCGGATGCTTATGAGGCTGTGTGTCTGGAGGCTCTGCTCTGCGCCATCTTGCCCATTGGTTGGCAGATGCCCAGCTCAGAACCTGCGTCATCCTGGTGAGTCACTTCTCACTAGTGAAGAGCATCAGCCTGGTGCCAGACCTGGGTATGAGGGTGCTGTGATGCTGAGAGCCCTTGGAGGCCAGCTCGCTCTAGCTTTGCAGTCTGAGCTAATCCAGCAGCCAGTCCCAGCAGTGGTCAGAGTCTGGTGTTTCTGAGGTCCTGGCAGACAAGTGGAAGAAGGAAGGATCTGGACGCCTCCTCAGCAGAGTGTAGACTAATGCTTGTAGCCTCACAGCCACCTTGGGGGAGAACAAGAGGGAGGAAGGGTGGAATACTGTGAGGAAGCCCTTCATTGACGCTAAAAGATTAGCAAGACCAAACTCCCCTCCACCATTTCTAGCTTTTTTTTTTTAATTCCCAAATGGAAATAGCTGGGAGTGGCGGGTTGCAGCCTGTGACCCAGCACCCACGGGGCAGAAGAATCACCACCCTGGTGCACAGAAGGTGTTCAGGCCAAGTGGGGCTATACTGTGAAACCTGGCTCAGAGAGAGAGAGAGAGAGAGAGCGATTAGAATTGATACATTTGCTGAGCCGCTAATGATATCTTTGTTGATGTTGGCAGGTGGGGGAAACGTTACTTTTCACTTTGACTTATTACTAGGTTGTTGGGATATGTTTTACTACATGTGCATAGATTCTTCCAAGAAAACAAAGGTTTGTAAACAATCTGGTGTATGCAGAGGGCACTAACAGGATCCAGTGAGTTATACTTTTAAAGGACAAAGAAGGTGGAAGGGATGTTGCTATGTTGGGAGATGGGAAGTAGCAGGAGGGTATGGTAAGTGTGAACAAGATACATTGTATACACACATAAAATTACAAAAAATATTGAAAATAATACACAGGTTAACTTGATCCCACAACCTGAGAAATTAAATACTTGCTAGTTAGCTATGGTTTTGAGGCAGGGGCTCAAGTAGCGCAAGCTGGCTTTGAACTCTCTATGTACTGAGGTTGACCTCAAGTCTGATTCTCCTACCTCCATGGCTATACCACCATGCCTAGTTAAACTTTATTAAAAATTAGAATGTGTATAGTGCTGGGAAAGAAATGTAGACTTAATGAATACAGATCATTTTTATCCTCAAGGACTTACCACATGAGCAGGAGGGAGGGTTGCTGCCATTTCAAAGCCAGTCTAACCCCTGTGCAAAACGCTCAGTGCTTGGGTCAGGCACCAACTTTCTACCCCCCTCTCCTTAGGCCCGTGTTAACTTGGGTTGAAACTTGTTACTTTACCATCTACTGTATTACTGATATTTTAGATTAAATTGAGACGCCACAGAAAAGTTGTGATTTGCCCATTTCTTTTAAAATAATTTTGCTCTGTGTTTTCAATTAAATCTTAGTTTTTTTTAAAGTTAAATTTATATGGTTTTAACTGTACATATGGGGAGAAATGTTTCAGTGAGATGCTATACTTCTAAGTTAATACTGAAATGAAACTGTTCTCTTCCAGTTTTCCAATTATCTTGTCTTTTGTATAGAAAAAGAGTCAAGAGAGAAAGAAACGCTGATTACCATCATGAAGACACTGGTTGACTTTGTCAAAATGATGGTCAAGTATGGCACAATCTCTCCGGAGGAAGGCGTTGCCTATCTGGGTGAGACACTGTGGTGTTGCTGCTGTAAGGAAATTAAGGACCTGACAGCGACCATCCAGCTAAGGTGGTCTGTGCTAGCTCCTGGGTAACGGATTGTCCAGCTTGGTGGTGCATACAAATAAAACTAATTAGAAGTTTTCAGCTTTTCATCCTAACAAATACAGCCTTAATAAAAATCTTTCACACTTGATATTTAATCTTACTAGCATTTTTAAATAATTTCCAAGGAAGTATTTTATTACAGTTTAGCACATTAATTTTTCTCGATTTATGTGTGGAAGGTTGGGACTAAGTCTTGATTTTCCCCCACAAGGGCTGTGTGCTGAGCAGCTAGTGCACTGGGCTGGAATCAGGAGCCCGGCTCCTGTCCACGCTCTGCCACGCTGGGAGTTCTGCCCTGTGGGTCTTGCTTCTCTCACCTGCAGAGTGAAGGCCCAGGCCTGACTAACACCTTCTTCTAGACGGGTCATCATGTAGCCAGGCTGGCCTCCAGCTCCCCCTGTGGCTTTTGCCAGTCTCGAGCTCCTGATCCTCTTGCTGCCAATTCCCAAGTGCTGGGATCACACATGTCGACACACCTGGCTTAATGCCTGTTGTTGTACCACACACGATAAGGTTAAGAATTATTTTTTCCCATGCAATCATGGTTGAAATTTAAAACAGAGCAAACTGAGAATTTCTTGACACACAAAAGTTATCAAGTTCCAATTTCCGTGTCCACAAGTAAAGTCTTATCGGTACACAGCCACGTTCATTGCACTGTCTGGCCCGCAAAGCCTGGGATAGATACAAGCTGGCACCTGACAGAAAAAGTGTGCCAGTCCCTGATTCCTTGAACTTACTGAAAAGCTTTGAAAATCTTTGACTTTGTGTGAATTTTTTTAATTAACTAAATTAAGTAGAACTAAAAATGTAGTTTCTCGGGTGTATATTACAAGTGTTAAATTGTTTGATTTTTAGAAAAGGGTTTTTTGTTTTCTTTCCTGGTTAGTTAATCTACAAATACCTTTCCTCTATGGGCAAAGGACTGCAGTAGGTTAAGGAGATGCACAAGAACAGAGCTGCGCAGGGCCTGGTAATCCACAGTTATTTGACTTAAACCCCAGTTTTTTCTACATAAAAATAGTTTTACTGCTTTCGTTCTGATTATAAGAAGAGCATATTTATTTAAAATGGCATTCATTGCAAGAAGAAGCTTGAAAGATCTAGCTAGATCACTCACAATCCAATACTGACAACATTATGTTCTAAGTTCATCTATGTGTGTGTGTGCACGCGCACACACGCCCATGCACTGTGAACTTCTGTTCCTTCTAACAAAGATGGGTTCACTCTCTTCATTATATCAGACACTGCACAGCCAGTAACTGATCAACTCCATGTGACTCAGAAACTCTTAGTCCTTTGTCCTGTGGAAGTGGTCAGATGTACCTCAGAGACGTGTATGTAAGCAGGAGGGTACCTCAGAGGCGTGTGTGTAAGCAGGAGGCTGGTCACAGCCTACAGGAAGTGCTCAGCCCGTGACTGCTAAAAGTATAAGCAGTAAGAGCCAGGTCAGGTGGCTAGTGGGTGTGCTGGCTCACGCCTGTGATCTCCCAGCATTCGGTCAGCCGAGCTGAGCTGCAGAGCAGATTCTAGGTCAGGCAAACAGCAACCAACCAAACAAATAAAAACAGTAGAGTCTCCACCAGGCATTGTGGGGTATACCCATAACCCTCATACTTGGGAGTGAACGTTTGATGTCATTCTCAAGAATTTAAATCACATTCTTCCCTTCCTCTCTCTAGAAAACTTAGATGAGACCATCGCTCTTCAGACCAAGAACAAGCTAGAAAAAAATACCACGGACAGCAAAAGCAAACTTTTCCCAGGTAGGATTTATTCTGCTATTTTTTTTCCAGCTGCTAAGATAATCACTGTTTTAACAAACGTTAATAAGGAATTTCAGGTTTCAAAAGTTTCTGAGCTCCCAAACCCAACCACACAAATAATCCCACGTAAGCCTGGCTGTATTATAACCTGACATGGCACAGAAATCTGACCTGAAAAGCCTAGAATCTTTGTCTTTGGTGAGGCTGGGGCTGGAGCACTTCGCCGAGGGGGCAAACACTACCACTGAGTCACGGTGGGATGTAATGTAAAACATAAGGTGGGTTTTCAACAAGATTCTTAGCAGGTGGCTGGTGGGGAAGGAAAGGTGCCTCCGTTGCAAACTGAAAACACTCTGTGAAGGTCTCGTTAGTACTTTTCTCTCCCTGGGTCACTGCTGCCCGGCTGAGTACCTGCTCATCCCCACAACCTTCATCCCTTCCCTCTTCTCTAGGACAGTCCGTACCCCTGTGCACCATGATCTGCCCCTTCGTGTTCTTTAGTTCTGCCTCTTCCTCCACTGCCCTGCTGTACCCATGAAGAGCTGAGCTGCGCAGAAGACCTCACCCCCTTACAGGGGCTGGTGGGACAGAGCAAGGAACATGTGTAGATTACAGATTTCTAGGCTCTGATCATTTGGCCCCCAGCACAGAGACTGTGTGTGCTCATCATGTGTGATGCGGTCTTTTAACACGATGCTTTCAAGTAGGGTTTTTGTTTTATTTTTTACCCCAAATATCAAACATGGGACCTTATGCTTGTTGGGCAAGCACTGAACCGCTGAGCTACAGGACCAAGTTTTTAATAACTGTCCATAATGACAAAAGCAAGAAACAAACCTGTATCACAATTACATATACACGCACACACAAAATATATGTACATATAATTTATATACTTTAGTGCAGTAGTAGATTTTGACATGAGACAACTAATTTATTTTCAACCTTTTCTTTTCTGTGTTGTTTATATGTGAGGGGTGTTCATATGTACAAGTGTGTGTGTGTGTGTGTGTGTGTGCGCGCGTGCGTGCGCGCGTGTGAGGGCGAATGCGTGTAGAGTTCAGAGGTCATTGTCAAATGCTCTCCTCACCAGCTCTTCACCTTGTTCTGATGGAAAGCACATGGGCCTTGACGATTGCAAGCATATGTGACCTTGTTTTCATATAGTTGCCACTTCTAGATCAGTGATATTTTTTATTATTATTTATTCAATTGTGCATCTATGCGTGTGTGTGTGTGTGTGTGTGTGTGTGTGTGTGTGTGTGTAGATCAGTGATATTTTTAATTCAACGTAAGATTTCTAAAAGAAATAAAAATATTTTAATGCAGGAAGTAGGCAAAGCTTAATTTCATTTTTAGCAGCAAGATCCTAAGTTTTGTCCTCCGCTAGGGGATTCAGGAAAAAAGAAATGTGAAGAAAGATGCCCCAAGGGAGGCCGGCCTAGCCTGGAGCGACCTCAGGCGCAGCTTGACTGAAGTGCTAGGCAGCTGCTCAAAACCACAGGGAGCACTGAAGAGCTTCCCGAGCCAGGCATGGAGGGTGCCTGTCATTCCAGCCCTTGGGAGGGAGAGGGAGAGACAGAAGTTCAAGGACAACTTCAACTACCCATTGCGTTAGAGACTAGGGCTGGTCCCCAGCAACAACGAAAAGCTATTCTCAGGCTGAGAGCTGGCTGAGAGGTTAAGCTTTCCCTTGCAAAATGCTACTGTCCTTCGGAATTAAGACTCAGCTAGCGCATCTCCTAGAGGAAGGCCTGAGACGGCTCCTCATGCATGTAGCCCGCCTGCAAGCAGGATATCTAATCTGGATCGGTCTTGATGACTAGCCTAGGAAGGGAGGAAGGAAAGTAAGACAAATAGCCAGACTTGGTGCACTGGCGACTGAGAAGGCTGAGGCAGGAGGAACACTCGGCGATAGGCTGTGAAACAGTCTCTTAAGGAACAGGAAAGGAGACAGCAGTCTGTCCTTTAAGGACTGCAGCGGGAATCTGGGGGGTTGGAGAGCCGGCCCAGCCTTCTGCCAACGCCCACTCTCCTCTTCCGAGATCACTTTCAATTGAAAAACACGCTGTGACCTCAAAGTCTACACTCTAACAAAGTTGATCCGGGTTAAGAATTCTCGAGGATGAGGCACAGCATGTGAGGGTGTGGTTTGCTCGCAGCGCCCTCCGAGAAGAGTCACGAGGAAGCCGACAGCACCAAGGCGGCCTCGGCGCAGATGGAGAAGGAAGATGGAGCCCTGAGGGATTCCACCAAAGAGGACAGTCCAGGAGGACAAACGGATGAGCCCGAAGGTGCGTGCCAACTGTGAGGTGGGCAGCAGAGGCTTCCGGCGCTCCGGTGTGGATCACCATCATGCTGCACAGTGTGTTCTGCACTTACATTGGGCCCTGAGACTTGAACAACAATTTTTTTATTATTTATTCAATTGTGTGTGTGTGTGTGTGTGCATGTGTGTGTGTGTGTGCATGTATGTGTGTGTATGTATGTGTGTGTAGAACCACGGAGGAATTCAGGAACCACCATGGATGCCTCCACCTCCTCCTTATTTACTCTGCCCCAGGATTCACAGGCTCCGCCCTACCAGGACCAGAAACGCAGGCCGCCCCCGCTTCTGCCTGGCATCTATACATGGGGTCTAGGATCCGAACTGAGGACCTTCTGCCTGCAAGGCAGAGGCTTAACCCCTGAGCCACCTCTCCAGCCCCTTGAACAACAATTTTTTAAACTTTATGTATTCATTCAGTATGTGTGTGTGTATCAGGGGGCATGTATGTCCTTGTAGAGGACCAAGGGTGACTTCAGGAATCATCCTGGATTGCTTCTACCTCCTTGCTTTGCTCTGGGATTTCTCAGGCTCTGCCCACCAGGGCTAGAAGTACAGGCCGCTGCCATTTCTGCCTGGCGTTTTTACATGGGACCTGGGATCCGAACTCAGGACCTTCTGCTTGCAAGGCAGAGTCTCAACCCCGAGCCGGCTCTCCAGCTCGAACAACAATTTTTTAATGGTCTGGAGCTTCTTAGAATGGCCTGTGGTTTCATCATTTGGAAGTCTGTAGTATCCAATGGGATTTCGTGTTTACATTCCGTGATCTTCAACGTTATCTCTCCCAAATGCAAGGAAAATAGTGGTGACTTAGGGTTTAAATCAGCCTTCTGCCACATGGTTTAAGTATGTTTTCTTCATACCCCTGGCTCCATTACTCCACGGTAGGAACCAATGAGTCTAGGACAGTTTAGAAATTCCAAGCCCAGCATGAACCCAGTGTTCTTGGGGAGAAATATCATTGACACCCGAGCAGCCAAGCCTTGCATCTCTCTCTTGTAAGTTCTTTGACTGCACTTTCTTCAAAAGCTGCTTCGCTTCTGTTAGAAAACCCAGTGAGGAAACACTCTGTCTTTAGGCAGAAGACTGAAAACATGCATGTGGTCGAAGGCTGAGTTGTTCAGATAAGGTCTTGCTCTGTGGTCTGGCTGGCTTAGCGTTCATCATCTAACCAGTCTGGCCTCCTGCCTCAGCTTCCTGACGGCTAGAACTTAAGGCCTCTGCCCCCCGTCTGGCCATCAGAGCAGGCTGTGTACATGCATGCACATCCTGCTGGCTCATGAGCAGGTGTGCAAGGAACAGGCTGTCTTCAGGAGAGAACCCTGGAGGCTGCAGAATAGAGCAAGAATGAGGTAATGGCCCGACTAAGACCTCTTAAAGAAACGAGCGCTAGCTTGGCATGCTGGTGATATGTGTGGCCTGCTGTGGGTTTCACTGTGAGGTGGTGGTCACTGTGCAGATATTTCTTAACCAACAGGAGCCAGGCCTGTTAGCAGCATAAAGAGAAATAGCAATAACAATATCCTGCACTTCACTTACATCTATATTCTACTTCAAAAAATCCAAGTACCAGTGATGAAAATATCATTTGCCAAACCATTGCTTCCTATGGGCCTCAAGTTAAGAGTGTTCCATTCCTTTATTTTGGGTTTTGGCATTTGCTTGTTCGTCTGAGACAAAGTCTCGGGTGGCCAGGCTGGTCTTGAACTCCTGACCCCCAGCCTTCACTGCTTACATGCGGTGCAGGGTACCACACCCAGTAGAGGTTAAGGATATTTCTACTTGTTGACCTCTACTTGCTATAATTATTTGAAAGATTCAGCGATCATTCCTAAATTTAGAAATATACCAGTAAAGAAAATTCTTACAATATCCAGAAACTCGCTCTGCTTTTCTCTAGAGACCAAAAGAACCTACTTTAAAACTGTTCTGTTATCTAAGTGTGGCTCCTTCTGCCAGGTGGAGGTTTTCTGTTCACTTTTAGCATGTGAGTCACTGAAAATCCGAGTTGAACTCGTCCAAGGGATGAGATCAGCTTTGTAATCCCAGAAGACGTCATTGTTGTAACGCCCGACACCTCCCGGGGCCACTGTTCTGCTGGGTGACGGAATCACAGAAGGCGGCCCCGGAGATGACTTTCACCCACACGTTCCCTTCCTGCGCCCTCGCCACAGTCAGAGACATCAGCCCACTCAGTGAACGGTGGCAGGAAGCTGACCAGCTCATGTGGCTCCTCCTGTTGTAGCCATAGGAGCTGCCGCCTATGCTGCACGCAAGGCTCAGGACACTCTTAGAACTCTCCAGAACAGAGAGTCTGGCCCCGTCAGCAGGTGGAGCAGGGCCGCAGTACCCTCGGAGGCCTGCGTGTCAACCCTGCTGTCTGTAAGGCCGTCAGTTGCCTTCAGAATTCATCCCTTAGCAAATCGATAAACAACACCCAAGAGATGAAGTGACTTGCTTGGGACCCCGTAGTCGGGATGGTAGAACTGAGCTCTCACCCGCACCTGTCTCTCCACCCGGACCCCTGCAGGCGTGTATAAATCACATGGAGAAAACGTTCCTTTCCAAGGCAGTCTTATGAGGCCCAGGCTGGCCTGAGCGTGCAATGTAGCCGTAGTGGCCTCTTGACCGCTTTGTCTGCTGAGTCTATGCAGTGCTGGGGGTGTCCAAGACCTCGTGCATGCCAGACAAGCCCTCAAACGACTGAGCTACCGCCTCCTCCCCACAGTGGAAATATTCTTTGGACTGAATGATACCCATGATACCAGTATCATTCACTGTGATATATGTGATTTAAAATTATGATCATGTCATTTTGATAGTTTTGATATTTTTTAGTGTGTGTGTATGGGGGGGGGGTGTGCTAGCACTTTTAGAGGTCAGATGACAACTTTCAGGAGTCAGTTCTCTCCTTCCCCTTATGGGGTCCAGAGATTGAACCTGGGTCGTCAGGTTTGCTTTGTAAGCACTTTGACAGCTGAGCCATCTCACTGGCCCTAGTTTTAGACATTGTGTCAAACATTTTTTCAAACACTCCTGGGATGTTGTTTTACTTCTCAAAGCTCTGCTATTGAAAGTTGGTCCCTGCTGTGCTCGGCAGAGGTCAGCCTGTAGGTTGGCCCGTGGGTATTGTATCTGCTGTGCTTGGCATAGGTCGGCCTGTGGGGGCTGGCACTTCCCTTGCAGGCACAGTTTGGCATGTTAGGTGGGACAAGAACATTAGCAGGGGGTTCCTCTAACTGCTAAAACCCACAACAGCCAGCAAAGCAGGGCTGCGGCTCACCTCTGGCATCATCCCATCAGCTTCAGCATCTGTTTTTAGGCGTATGTCATATTCTCTCAGTCATGAGCTATTTTTTCCAAAGGAAGCTGAAATAAATTGGAAAAAAAAAGATAGTCCAGCTCCCCAGAGTGGAGTCTCATGGGCTTTCAGCACACACTGTGCAAATAAAAGATATGCTTTACGGGTGGAGAGCAGGAAATAAGAACAGAAACTGATTGTTTCTCTGTCAGACTGGAGGAACAAACGGCTGGCTGTTTCTGCTTCTACAACACTCCCGTGGGGTCGACTTTACCCCAGACAGGTGTTAACAAGTGGGCCACAAGGGACTAAGTTGGCCTACAAGAAAAGAGAAGGGGCTGGAGAGGTGGCTCAGGGGTTAAGCCTCTGCCTTGCAGGCGGAAGGTCCTGAGTTCCGATCCTAGACCCCACGTATAGATGCCGGGCGGAAGTGGGGGCGGCCTGCGCTTCTGGTCCTGGTAGGGCGGAGCCTGTGAATCCCGGGGCAGAGTAAACAAGGAGGAGGTGGAGGCTTCCATGGTGGTTCCCAAATTCGTCCTGGTTCTACACACACACACATACATACACACATGCGCACACACGCACAATTGAATAAATAATAAATAAAAAAAAGAAAAGAGAGTAAGTATGGGGGTGAAGATGCTCTGCTGTGCCATGCAAATGCCTCAGATGCTTTAAAAGTTGGGAGGGCTGGGAGGTGCTCCAGGGGTTAAAGCCTTCTTGCAAGCAAACCCTGGATCCCACATAAAACGGGGAACTGGGGAGATGGCTCAGGGGGTTAAAGCTTTCTCCTTGCAAGCAATTCCCGACTCTCACGTAAAAATGCCAGACAGATAAGGCAGAGCCTGGGGAATCTCAGAGCGAAGCATTAAGGAAGTAATAGAGCAATCCATCTCTTGGTCCTCCAGAAACACACACCCAAGTGCCCTCTTGTCTGGATGCCCACATGCACGCACACACACATACACACACATACATACACATATACACACGCACATGCAAACACACATATACACACATACATACACACATACACATACATACACATACATACACATACACGCACGCACACACACATACACACATACATGCACATACGCACACACAGATACACACATACATATACATATATACAAACACATACACAAGTGTGCACGCACACACACGCATACACACACATACACACATTTTTTTATTTGAGAGGGAGAGGGAGAGAAAGAGAGAGAGAGAGAACCCATGCCACAGCATGCCATCATACATGTGGAAGTACAGTTGGCTCTCTCCTTCCACCACGTGGACTCCAAAGATCAAACTCAGGTTGCCAGGTTTATACCAAGCTAAATTTACCAATCTCAATGATCATTGTTTTTCTTTGACTTTTCTTGAGGACAGTCACAGTACTCCAGACTGGCCAGGAACTTGCCATGTAGCTGAGGATGGCCTTGGATTCCTGATCCTTCTGCTCAGTGTCCTCCAGGGGCTGGGACCACAGGCATGTGCCCGCACGGCCAGCTTATGAAGTGCGGAGGCCTGAACCCAGCTCTCCACGTGTGCCCGGCGAGCTCCCTTCTCTCGCCCCAGGCGTCTCTCTTGAGGACCCCGGCTCACGTGCTCAGTACCGCCTCCCAGGGCTCCCGGGTCCCCTCTGTACAGTGTCAGACGTTGCTGGGTTAGGACAAGTGTGTCGATGTTCATGGTGCTCAGTAATTCTCCTGTCCTTTTCAGGGAAAACAGAAACCTATTTGGAAGCCATTAGAAAAAACATCGAGTGGTTGAAGAAACACGACAAGAAAGGAGATAAAGAAGGTAGGGACCAGCACGTCGTGTCAGTTTGCACATCTGTCAGGGGTCCAGCGAATGCTTCCTTCAGTCAGACGGACAGGCACAAGGTCTGCCACACTCAGTACAGTTGCAAATAGTGCAGCAGTAAACATGGACCCACAAGTATGTCTGAGACAAGATTCAGATGAAGCTATACCACATGAAGTACTTTTAATTTTTTCAGAAACTGCCATAGTGATTTTTATAGTGAATCCACCAGTTTATATTTCCACCAGCACTGAGTAAGGTTCCTCCTTCCAGTTTTGCCAGCATTTTTGTTTTGTTTTTTTTTGCATAGGCATGGGCGGGCATGTGTGCATGCGTGCATGTGTGTGTGTGTCTGTGTGTCTGTGGACTTCTTTGTTTTCACAGACTCTATCTTTCAGGGCTGGAAGTACAGGCTGCCACCATTTCTGATCTGAACTAGGGACCTTCTGCTTGCCAGACAGAGGCTTAACCCCTGAGTCATCTCTCCAGCCCTTGCCCCTTGTATATGATCTTGAAGTTGGCTGTTCTGATGGATGACATGGATCTCAAAGTAGTTTTAACTTGCCTGCCCCTTTTGGCTATGACGTTGCAGTTTATCAAGTATTTGCTACTGTTTGTGTGTGTTTTTTAAACTTTATTTATTTACATATTTATTATTTTATTATTAGTGTGTGTGCGCGCACATGTGTTAGTGTGTGTGTCTCCACACGCTCACACCCTTATGCACAGATCAGAGGATGACAGAGTGGATTTTACAATAGCTTCTCTGCCTTGTTTTCTGAGACAGAGCTCCCTGATTGGCAGAGCCTTAGGCCAGTGTTGCCCCAATCTCCGGCCCCAGCACTGGGATCACAAGCATGTGCTGCTGTGCCACACCACTTGGTAGCTGTGCAGCATTCTGCATCCTCACCCAGGTCACGCGTCAGCGTCGGATACTCAGAGCTTTCTCCAGCACCCAGATCATTCCAGGTGCAACCAAGCATGAGGCCCACAGAGGCACATTTCTCAGTCTCAGCAGGTCATCTGAATTGATAAGGAAAAAATTTCACTTTATTTGGTTTAAAATGTGAATTCCTAGGATTCCAGTTACATTCAACTTCATACGAACTGTGTTCCATTGAGTTTGTCATTGTCTAACCCAGACCAGACCTTATGCACCACTAATCTGTCGAAGACTAAGTGTTTACAATAGAACAGATACAAGGCAGCACCTGCTCAAATGCATCCTAAAGCTGGTGCAAACCATAGGGTGTGCCAGGTTGGAGCATTTATGTCACTGCTTCTCCGTTTCACATGTGCAACCTTGGCCATAACTAGTGCTATCCTGCAGGTCAGCATCCCATTCCGGAATGATCCATCCAGTGAAGCTTGTGGTCCACAGGGAAGGGAGGTGTAAGAACAAGCTTCAGTGCATTGGGTTTGATGTCCTTTTGCCTCTGGGAAGTGAGGACACCATGTGTTGACTCTTAAAGGCTCTGCCTCTAGGAGCTCTGCTTGGGGTGGGGCGACTCTGGGAGTCGGGGAGTTCGGGTGGTGCAGCCCTGGCTGCAGCTGAATGTGCAGGACGATTTCCCATGAGTGCTGCTCTTTCCTGACCTCTGCTTGGCAGGGGCCTGGGCCACCTGAATTCCCGTGCCAGCCTGCTGATGAGGTGGTGAGCTGATGATGACAGGAGAAAAGTCCAGTCGTAACCAGACATACTGCTGCAGCCGCAGGGGTCACTGTCCCCCATGCACAAGGCCTTAGCGGGACGCAGTCTTGGTGGTGCCAGCACGTGGCTCTGTGGGTGTGCAGACACCCTCAAGTAGAGCCCAGAGCAGACGGGCACAAGTTTCTCAGCCCTAGAGCTCCTCTCACAGGTTCAGTCCTTGTCAATGACATCACAAGGGGTGATGAGACTACCTGTGGGGGCTGGAGGGACAGTTCAAGAGTGAAGCTTCTGCCTCCCAAGCACGAGGACCTGAGTTTAGATCCCATGTAAAAAAAAAGTCAGGTGGAAATGGTGGCTGCTAACACTTCTGGCCCCGGAAGGCAGAACCTGGGAAACCCCTGAGCAAAGCAACGGGGAGGGAGAGCAATCCAGGATGATTCCCAAAGTTACTTACCTTGAACTTCCACAGGGACACACGGTGCCGTCTTCTACACCCCCACACCTTCACCCACACACACACATGCAAAAGCAAAAAGCTACATGTGAGCAATAACTGTGCATTTAGCTTCCCTTGTTATAAAAGGGCCCTCGCCGCAACAACTCTGCCGCAAGAAAGCACAATAAAGGAAAAGGCAAAGGGCAGCTCTTCTCTTTTTTGAGCAACATCTCTTCTCAGATTAGCAAAGTAGCCTATAGTGGGCACCCGTGAGCCAACCAGGGCAGAGTTGCATTATACTCCCCAAGCCCTCCTCTGCTCCCTGCTGGCCTCTGTGCATGTCATAGCACGCCATAGCACATCATACCATGTCATAGCACATCATAGCATGTCATACCATGTCATAGCATGTCATAGCATGCCATACCATGTCATAGCACACATAGCATGTCATAGCACACCATAGCGTGTCATACCATGTCATAGCACGCCATACCATGTCATAGCACGCCATACCATGTCATAGCACACATACCATGTCATAGCACACCATAGCGTGTCATACCATGTCATAGCATGTCATAGCACGCCATACCATGTCATAGCACACATAGCATGTCATAGCACACCATGGCATGTCATACCATGTCATAGCACATCATAGCATGTCATACCATGTCATAGCACACATAGTGTGTCATACCATGTCATAGCACATCATAACATGTCATACCATGTCATAACATGTCATACCATGTCATAGCACACATACCATGTCATACCATGTCATAGCACATCATAGTGTGTCATACCATGTCATAGCACACCATAGCATGTCATATCATGTCATAGCACGTCATAGCACACCATAGCATGCCATGGCACATCATACCATGTCATAGCACATCATAGCATGTCATGGCACACCATAGCATGTCATACCATGCCATAGCACACCATAGCATGTCATAGCATGTCATAGCATACCATAGCATGTCATAAACACACAGCACCTCTCTTCCCAGAACAGCAGAAACTGCTGTCAATATTCACATCTGGGTACAGTCTCAGCTGCAAGAGACACTGAGGCGGAAGGGTTGCCAAAGCGAAGCCAAGACCAGCCTAAGCAATGGAGAGACAGACCCCTGTTGAAAGGCAGAAAGGCAGGGAAATGGAAAGAAAAAGAGGAAGGAGAGAATGGATTGAGGATTTCTGTCTTTGTGTCTGCTCCTGGAGTCCCATTAGGGATTCAGTACAAAGCAGAACAGAGCAAGGGAAAGAAAAAGAAAGAAAGACAAACAGATTTTAAAAGTTGTTACCCCTATAATGAATTCTGAAGAGCCAGAATTAACAAGCCGGCCATGAGCACAGCTGCTTCTTAGGTCCAGAGTCCCGCACATGTCCTTTTAGGAGACACACAAGACTTGTTCTGCTTCCTTCTCTATTTTGTGACTGACACAAAACAAAAAATGAGCGCTTATTTTGCCTTTGTTGTTTACTTGCCACATGACAAACTGTTTGCAGACAGCTGTCCCATGCTTCCGTTCCCTGCGCCCCAGGGGCTTCAGATGCCATGACCAGGTGCTGAGTACATGCAGTCTACCTAAAGGGTACTGTGTCCTGAGTACACATGGCCTACCTAAAGGGTACCGGGTGCTGAGTACATGCGGCCTACCTAAAGGGTACTGGGCACTGAGTACATGCATGCAGCCTACTTAAAGGGTACTGGGCACTGAGTACATGCAACCTACCAAAGAGTGCTGGGCACTAAGTGCATGCAGCCTACCTAAAGGATACTGGGCATTGAGTACATGCAGCCTACCTAAAGGGTACTGGGCACTGAGTACATGCAGTCTACCTGTCATAGTCAGGCACAGGTGTCAACTTGACCGTCGAGGGCTTAAGCTCTGGGCACATTTGTGGAGAATTAGTGGTTGAGTTAAGCCCAGAGCGAACCTGCAGGAGATTGTCTGGCTGATGGGGAAGGATCAGCCCATGGTGGGTGGGACTAGGCCCTGGATAAATCATAGAGAGCTGGTTGAGAGAGTTGGCATCCTTCTGTTCACTTGGCCAGACATGCTGCTCTGGCAAGTGAGAATCGTCCCTCTCTCAGCTGTTATGTGGTGATGGTATGGCCAGTTCCCTCGGCCCTGGTGTTGGTGCGTGCCGTCCTGTCAAGCTGGACTGAGAACTGTAATGGGACTGTCGTAAGGAAATAAGCCCCTTGCTCCCTTGAGCCGTTGGATGGTCATTCATCAGCAGCCATGCAGGCGACTGCAACACTATCTAAAGGGCACCCTGCACCCTCTGTACTTTGAAGTGCTTTTCCTTTCTCTCCTTCTATCAACTGGCAGGCATCTGGTCATTTATGCTAGAGTTGCCTAATCCTGTCAGGTCTGGCGGCTTCATTCTTGATAATCCTAGTGCTCTAGGGACTGAGGCGGGTGATTGAGAACAGCCTGGGCTTCAGAGTAAGTTCCAGACTCGCTGGACCACAGAGCGAGGCCTTTTCCCAAACAGACAAACAAATAAAAATAATCTTACACTTTAAGAACTACGGGAAGGGGCGGGGATTTTTAAGTCTTTAGGAAGATGTCCCAGTCTTCTTTGAGGTTCTAGTTTGGTGGTGGTTTGAAAGTTTACATGCACTGCGTCTGTTTAATTAGGAGGGCTTGGCCATTTGATCCATACATAGTTCAAACAGAGGGAAATAAAGCAATTCTTAATTTTAAAGAATGTTATCATACCAAGGGTCTAACCTGGGATCACAAGCTAAAGCAGCTGCCTGAGCGGTCGCTGTGTGGGCTGTTGCACAAAACGGTGATTGGTCTGGGGTCTTGCCTGGCCGTGGTTTCTGGTCCCTCAGCAGCACCTCCTGGAGGTTAAAAGGCCACAACCCCAGACCTGCTGAATGTGAATCTGCAGCTTTCCAAATGCTGAGAGGGGCCGATAGCATGAGCATTATGGGATGGGGGGTGGGTAGTGTAAACTTTACAGCTGGGGCAGCATAAACATTTGTTTGCAAAGCCTTCTCCTGACCTGTCCTCCTTGAGTCACGTGGGATCTGGCACCCCAGATGGGTTGAGGTGGAGGTGTTGTAGTGCACAAAACACTTTTTATGCAGTTCAGCACCTCCATAACCCAGAATGTAAACATCGTTAGCATGAAAGGCAAGAGTTGGAAACCTGTTGCTACACAGAGTGGCTTGTAACAGTGATCTCTGGTGGGATTGCTTTTGGCCTGGTGTCTGCCCATAACACTGATGCTGTGTTCCAGATTACGACCTTTCAAAGATGAGGGACTTCATCACCCAGCAAGCCGACGCGTATGTGGAGAAAGGCATCCTGGATAAGGAGGACGCCAACACCATCAGGCGCATCTACAGCAGCCTGTGAGGCAGCACCAACCAGTCCAGAAGCTTAACATAGCTCGAAACGCTAATTTAGAGATCTGTTTGTTTGGCCCAAGGAGTATTAGAATGTGCCGAATTTATAGTAGTTAACCTTTTAGAAATGGATAAAATATAGCTCTTGCCCTAAAGCTACCTGAAGAGTAAAAATGTATGTAAGCTGAGACTTTTGTATGTAGAATTCGTCCTTTCTCATAGACTTACATTTTATAATCAGAGATGCTTTGCTCTGGACGGCCTCCCTGGGAACGTGAAGTAGAATCTTCTCACGGTCCTGCACACTCCATATGGTTGAGGGTCTCTTCTCAAGGCTGCACCCCCAGGCAGCTTGTTGATTGTGTCTGGTACATGATGTTGCTTCTGCTAGCAGCTCCAGTTGGGCATGGAAATAAACCATGTGTCCTTACAACCGCATTAGACTGAAAGCCATCTGCTCCTTCTGTTGCTCCTTTCAGCTCTTTCTAGGCCCAGTGACCACAAAATGGACACAAAAGTGATTGAAATTGGTTGGAGTTAAAGCTCAGTGGAAGAATGTTTATATAAGGCTCTGGAATCAGTTCCCAGCAATGTGCATGTATGTGCAAACACACCACACACACACAACCACTCCAGAACACTCAGTCACACACAACATATACTCCCACAACACACACACACCCCACTCACTACATGTGCTCACACACACCACTCCAGAACACTTACGCAGTCACACACAACATATACTCCCACAACACACACACACCCCACTTACTACACATACTTGCACACCCCCCCACACACACACCCCACTGGACTTTCAGCAATTTAACCCTCACTTATTTCCTTTTAGTGAGTCTTCAGACACCGAGTTTGCTCACTTAAATAAAGAGGAATTTTATGAACTCTTGAAAAAGAAAATGAGGTCATAAACGGTACAAAAAGCAAGGTAAAGTTAATACCAGATACCAGTTCTCTACATGGGAATCTCTGAGATGTAGGACTAGGCCGGGTTGAAGTGGAGATAACACTGCAGACCAAGCGAAACTCTTCCCTGGGTAAGGTGGTGAACCCAGAACCTGCCGCTCTCTCTGCCACAGCCAGCTCAGACTGGAAACCACCACACAGCACAGTGCACTCCCAAACCAAGGCTGCTGAAAATGCTTATTCAGGGAAAACAAATTGTATATTTTATATTTTCTCTGAAATTATAAGGGTTGGTAAGATGCCTGCTCACAAACCTAGCAACCTCGGTTGATCCCCAAAGCCTCTGTGGTGGAAGGACAGACCTGACTTCTGACAGTTGTTCTCCGACTGCCAGGGATGTACACGCCTCTCTCTCTGTCTCTGTCTCTCTATACACACACACACACACACACACACACACACACACACACACACACACACAGACTATAGCCCCTCCTTTTTTTACACAATGTCCTAGAAAGGGGACCTGACTTTGTCCATGCCATTTTATATCTACTGTGATCTGAACTGGGGAGAGTTAATTGAAGAAAAGAAAAAGAAAAATGTTAAAAGACCCAAGCAAGCGTCTGTGGAGCCCTGGGAACTGTGAAAACAGTTTGTGATGCTGAGCAGAAAAGGTCTGAAATGGACAGGCGGCCAAGAGGCCAGGCCCCTCGGCAGCTCGGCTCGAGGTGATGGTCACCGCGCGTCCTCCGTGGTTCCACTGTCTGCCCGCTCTTCACGACTTCCAACCAAAACATCTCATCTTCAAACTTGTCGCAACTTTGTTCCCATGGTTTAGCTGTTCTGAACGAGAAAACTTCTTTATTTTTGCTTTTGACGGCCTTGTGATTCATCCCAGGGTGGCTTAGAATTTGCTACGTAGCACTAGCTTACCTGAGACTCACGCAATCCTGCCCTGGCCTTCTGAGTTCTTTTTTTTATTTTTATTTTTATTTATTCAATTGTGAGTGTATGTGTGTGCGCGCATGTGTGTGTATGTATGAGTATGTGTGTGTAGAACCACGGATGAATTCGGGAACCATCATGGACGCCTCCACCTCCTCCTTGTTTACTCTGCCCCAGGATTCACAGGCTCTGCCCTACCAGGACCAGAAACGCAGGCCGCCCCTGCTTCCACCTGGTGTCTATAAGTGGGGTCTAGGATCCGAACTCAGGACCTTCTGCCTGCAAGGCAAAGGCTTAACCCCTGAGCCACCTCTCCAGCCCCTGGCCTTCTGAGTTCTGAGAGTATAGTGTATACCTCACCCAGCTTTACGTGCTTATCGTATGTATGTACGTATGTATGTATGTGAGCCAACACTTCCCTGTTGCCCAGGCTAGCCTGGAACTTTCCGTGTAGCACAGACAGGCCACAGATGCCTTGGTCTCCCAGAGATGAGGTGACAAGTCTGTCTCGCCATGCTTGAGTTGGGTCCCCCCCCTTTTGGGAAGATAAGGAGCAATTGACAGAGGAAGAGCAGTAAGGGACAGGGAGGCAGGGGAGAAGGGCCCTTCTGCTCCATAGACATCAGGCTGCTTTCAGGGTACGAGGAAGGGTGAGCACAGAACGCTCTGGCAGCCCAAAGACACTTAATGGAGTTGGTCAGGGGAAACCTAGACTGAAGAATTTCAGTGTCAGTGTAGTATACTGTTTCAAGTTCCTGCTGTACTCATCCCAAAGGCAGGATGAGTAACTGTGTGAAAAGACTAACTTTCAATTCGAATGAGCACAGTTCTCCAACAGCGTTCTGCATTCCAGCTTCCAAGACGTCAGCACAGTGGCAATGCAAAAGAATCCTCAGGGACAGACTTCAGATAGTTGAGATTTTTTTCGTTTCAGGGTTGCACTTATAATAATAAAAGAAGCATTCAGTCAAGAGACAAACTGTTTCCGTCTCAAAAACGTAATTTCAAAACCAACTTTAACTACAATCCCAGTCTATGGATGGTAGAAGCAGGTAGGTCAGGGGTCAAAGTCATTCCAAGTGACACAGTGACTATGAGACCAGTCTGGGCTTCATGAGACACAGTTTCAAAAACAAAAAAATATCAATTTTACTTCCCCATCTTGAAAAGAAAATGAAAATTCGTATGTGAAAACATAGTTTATTTTCCTCACTCAGCTTTTGTAGTTTTTACAAAATAGCAGACAAAATTTAGTTCTTTACATTAATACAGAATATGTAACGCATATGGAAATATAGATATGTCGCACTCAAGTTATAAACACACAGCAAAGCCAGCACCGCTTCAACAGCAACCATGTTTTTCACATAAATATGATCTCATCAGATCAACATTGTTTGGGTTAAATATATAAATCGTCTTTGATGCTTCTCATATGTACAAAAGCTGATTTAAAAACTACCACCGCTTACAAAGTGGTGAGCTTCAGAATACAGTTCTGCCATCATGCTGTAATAGTCGTAAAGCTACGGAAAGCCAGAAGAAACACACCACACCAGAGCAAGTGAGGTTGGATTATGTCATTTGGATTTAAGATATACGCTATGGGGACCAAAAGCAGTGCTTCTGAATCAGGTTGGTGGAATTTCCAAGGGTTCAAGCGATTTGTGATCCAGGTTAAGAGTTATGCCCACCGATCACCTAACTGTGATAAAGGGAAGCTGCATAGGGACTCTCTTCATCTCTGAAAAGAAGAACAGAAGCAATCAATGTCTGAAATTATATCCAGAAACATAAACATTGTACAACTTAGTATCCACTTATCTAAGAGGCAGGAATTGATCAACAGAATATTGTGCCTGCCGTGAAAGTTGTATGAGAGGGAGGAGTATTCATTAGGATATACTTTATTGTCTCCATTTTATTAGGTTTCAGCTATTGGAAAAAAATCAGTTTTGTTTACATAATATTTAAGTATATTACATGTATTTTCTCTGTTCCTCTCTCCCTCAAAAATAGTTGAATCCTAGATGTGGTGACTCACACCTACAACCATAACACTCGGACGGTTCAGTAGGAAAAGCGCTTATGGCACAAGCATAGTCACAGGGGTCTGGATCCTGAGACCCCAACAAAAAAGCCAGGAAGGCATAGTGGCTGCCTTGCGGACATGCAGGAGGCAGAGATGGAACCCCGAGGCAAGCTGAGTGCAGAGGTCGGCTGAAGCATCAAGCTCTGCATTCGGCAGACTCTGCCTGAATAAATCGGTGGAAGGTGATTGAGGAAGTCAACCTCTGGCCTCACGCGCATATGCACGTATGCGCACTCGTCATCCACATACACACATATGCCACATGTGGATGCTCACACACATGTATCATCCACATATACTCATATGCCACATGTGGATGCTCACACACACACCACACACACACACACACACACACACACACACACACTCACATCATCCACATACACTCATATGCCACATGTGGACGCTCACACACACCACACACATCCACATACACTCATATGCCACATGTGGACGCTCACACACACGCATGCACGCACACACACACACACACACACACACACACACACACATGCACACACCACAGAATTAAGACAGCTTTTCAGGCAAAGCCATCTTAAGAGTTAAGTTTGCCCAGCTCTGGCACTTGTACCAAGAATCTTCACCTGCTTTCCTCTTTGAGTTTCCTGGCCGCCTGCGTGGACAACTTAATCTTCAAGTCGAGTCTCTGCAAGAAATCTTGAGCCGACACTTCCTCAGGACGGGTGGACTCAGCGACAGGCTCCAGGGGACTGGGAGGAGCGAGCTCTTCCCCTGCCTCCTCGGGCGCCTCTTGGTGACAAAAGCTGCTATGGACAGTTTCTTTTTCTGGAGAATCGATGGAGTTAAGTCCATTAAACAACAGAGGCTTCTCTGAGATAACTGGGATGCTCAAAGTTTTCTTCAGAAATATACAATCATTAGTAAACAGTTTATTGGCCCTTTTAATCTGTTCCATCTGAAATATAAAAAAGAACACGGAGTTACACATGAGCGCACCCAGAAGTGGGCTATGTACCACACAGGACTGAAGAGATTCAGTAGCAAGTGTGCAGTGCAGTGTGGGCTCCAGCCTTCATTCCGATTTCCTCCCACTACAGACACTTCCTGTTATTTCAACAGCTGACCCGAAGGCCTGCAGGATCAGTGGATAGAGTGCTTGCTCTATAGGCAAGAGGATGTGAGTTCAAATCTCCATCACACATGTAAAAGCCAGGCACTGCTTCCCCGTGTTGGGGAAGGCACAGCTGGAAGATCCCAGCAGCTGGCTGGCCTGCCAGTCTAGCCACAATGGCAAGCTCCAGACTGAGAAATCCTGTCTCAAGAGAAGAGGCAATATTGGCGAGCAGTAGAGTAAGACACTTGACATCTTCCTCTGCTTCCACATGCATGCACACATGTACACTTGGCTAAACACACAACAAAAATTGAAAATATAAATTTTTAAAAGATAAAAATTTGTGCCCTGATTTAAAAAGAAAAGACCCATTTCTTCCTGTGGAGGCAGCTTTTCTTGTTTTCTTTTCTTTTCTTGAACACAAGGTTTCAGTATTCTAGGCTGGCCCTCAAGTTACTATGCACCTGCCTATGAGCTTCGGATCCTCTCTCCTCTTTCTCCCAAGAGCTAGGATTGCAGTATGGACCACCACGATTGTTTATGAGGTGCTGGGGATAGGACCCAGGTGACCCCAAGGCAGCACTCCAACAGCCGAGACACATCAACACATCTCCATAGGCAGCTTCTAGCACACAGTCATTTCACCTCTGCGGCGGTTTTGATATCAGTGACCCTAAGTCTCTGACCTCTTCAGCATCTATGTAATAAGTTCCGTTTTCATCTGAATAGTTCCCTCATCTGAATTGTTCTGCCATGTGCTGTGACATCCTTTGTGAAGGGCTCCCTGTTTCTGAAGGACTGTGCTGAGTGAACAAACCCAAGAGGAGGTCAAAAAGTGCGCTGGGCGGAGCCGGGGCTTCGTGGTTAAGAAGGGCCTCACAGAAGAGGTGGGGTTCTGCATTTGATCCCTTTGACTTCTAATGGGTCTCTTGGCAGGTAAGGAAAGGAAGAGGGGACATCTTCCATGTAACATCTCATTCGTAATGATATGCAAGGATATGGGAGGATTCGCTCTGCGAAGAAGAAAAACAAGGCTCAAGGAGATAATGTTCCATGGGCTCCTCAGAAGGGATCTGAACCCAGGTTTACAATCCCCACCTCATTCATAGTCTGTGAAGACCCCCCTCAACCAGAAGGCTAGAAATGGGTGAAAGGGAGAACAGAACCTTCTCAACAGTTCTGCAATCTTTTCACAAATGATGAGGAAACGGAGAATATGAAAGTTGGTGGCCCAAGCCCACCCTGCTGACCAGGAGATGACAGAACACAGCGCTGGGCTCGTGAGAAACTTCTGTTCCATGGCCTTGTACCAGGCTAGACCCCACACACACCGACCCCCTCACGTGCACCGAGCCCCTCCTTGGTGGCCCTCCGCACACCTAGCCCCCCGCATGGAGCCTCTCACTTCTAAAACCCTTCAGTGAATCTGTAGATCAGAAAGCTTGCTGAGATGGCTGAAAACTCACTGGCTCTGGACCCTGACAGACCCCTTCAAACGCCAGCTCTGACATAAGCCGAGCTGCAAGAACATGTGAAAAAGGCCACAGGGACCCTTCGCAGGGTCACTCTAGCTTAGCACTAGACGGAAAACAGAATCACTGTTGCCTGAAACACCAACACATATGCATGCAGGCATGTGCGCATGTCTGTGTGTGTATCATGAGTCTATCAATCTATCCGTATCTATCATTTACTCATCCATATGTTCTACTGTCTACCTCTATCATCCATCCATCATTTAACATTCACCATGTGCACATCTATCTCTGTCTGTCTGTCTGTCTATCCATCCATCTCTTCCATCTATTCCTCACCTGCCATCATCTCTGTGTATGTGCGTGTGTCCATCTGTCCGTCCGTCTGTCCATCCATCCATCCATCCATCTCTACCATCTATTCCTCACCTGCCATCATCTGTGTGTGTGTATCCATCCGTCCGTCCTTCTGTCCGTCCGTCCATCCATCCATCCATCCATCCATCTCTACCATCTATTCCTCACCTGGCACTGTCTCTGTCTGTGTGTGTGTGTGTGTGTGTGTATCCATCCGTCCGTCCTTCTGTCCGTCCGTCCATCCATCCATCCATCCATCCATCTCTACCATCTATTCCTCACCTGGCACTGTCTCTGTCTGTGTATGTGTGTGTGTGTGTGTGTGTGTGTGTGTCCATCCATCCATCCTTCTTTCCGTCCGTCCATCCATCCATCCATCTCTACCATCTGTTCCTCACCTGGCACTGTCTGTGTGTGTGTGTGTGTGCCATCCATCATACGGATGGATCTTACCTCTCTCTTTTCCAACAAAACAATCTGGGCATGCAGAGATGGCTGATTTGAACACGGGCATGCAGCTCTCTAAGTGTTTGAACTGCAATTTCTGTGGACTATGAAGTCCACACAATGTCTGATTGAGATACATGATTAAATAGAATCAAATTTCAAAAGCCTTTAAAATTGGTTCTAAGTGAAAAAAATATATTTCTGCTTTAGAGAGCTCGAAGAAGGGGTAGTCAAATAAGTGGAATCCATCCCCCTCCTGGCTTTTTTTTTTTTCTTTTGGGCTTTTTTGTTTGTTTGTTTTGTTTTTTGACAAGCCCTTGCTGTACAGCCTTTGCTGTGGCCCAGGCTGACCTGGGACTCAGCATTCCTGTCTCAGTCTCCCTAGGCAGGGAGCATATGCTTAGTCCTCCTGTTTTATGCTAAGCAGAGGCCAAGCAAATAATACCATTATGGCTTTTCTCAAACAAACAAATAAACAAACAAACCTTACACGGGTCGTCCTTCTGTTCTTGGTTTTAATTTCAGAAAAGATGGCCAGGGCTAGAAAGACAAACCATGATAAAGGCCGGACAGAGGCAAACTTAAAATCTCCTTATCCCATGTGTCTCTGGTCTAGCATAGTCTTAGATATGACAGACTGAGTCGCACGCAGGCCCTGCCCATTGCACACTGAGGTGGTCTGAACCTGCCTGAGTACCCAGCTTCTTTCTTCCTAGCTCCAAGTCTAGAGAAAGCAGGAAAGGTGGGAGGCTAGGAGACAGGGTGGGGGTGAGATGAGGTGGGATAGAGCTATGGTGGGGGTAGGTTGTGGGGTGAAGTGGGATGGCGTGAGGTGGGGGTGCACACAAGTAAAAAGTAATTTCAGGAGCTCAGGGCTCCCTCAGCTACACAGCAAGCCCCACCCCATTGCACAGGACACATAACTGTCTCAAAAATAGAAAGGAAAGTCTTATGCTAATAGGTCCCCTTTACTGCCCCTCCCTTTCTCAGTCTTTTATTGTTCTCGGAAGGTTTTTCCAAGGTTTCCAAATAAAATATTCACAATGGTATCTTAGACCCAGCTATTTTCCTCCAGAGACTTGGATCCAATAGGAAGGAGCCAGAGTGTTGGAAAAAAGCTGTGGCTAAATCTAGATCCAGAGCTAAGGAAAGGGCCTTACTGTCTCAGAGATAAACAGGGCAGGGAAATTCCAGCCCAGGCCGGCTTACGTCTGAGGTTTGACCTTCAGTGCCTAGTTTTCTCAGCCCAACCCAAATGGTTTCAGTTTCTCAGACCCACTTCCGTCAAAGGACCCACATTCTGGTAGAGATGCTGAACTAGCCCTGTGGTAACTGTGAAGACCTCAGAGGGGAGGAACCAGCACACAGCAGTGGAGGGTTTGCAGGTTTCAGAACTGTAATCCCAACACACAGGAAGATCAGGAGTTCAAGGTCAGCCTCGGCCACCTAGCAAATCTGAGGCCGACTTGACTATACAAGATGTCTCAAAAAATATTAGTCAATTAAAGTAAAATAAAGAAGAACTGGCCTTAAACCGACTCTTACAGTTCACATCTTCAGCGGACTACATTTATTCCACCCCATCCTGGACTCTGGTCTTCCAGTCCTGCCTTAGCCCCAGGGGCTGCAGTGTGGTACCCACGCTTTTAGAGCATTCAGTCCACACACACATATAAGACCACCAGACTAGGAGGGCACAATAATGAAGCAGCAACTGCCCAGCTTTGCAAGAAGTAACCAGCTAGAAACAGCAAGCAAAACTCACAGTGAACAGAAAGGAAGGAACATGTAAAAGCTGGGGACGGGCAGCAGGTACCATCATGTCGACTTCACATCTAACACAAGGCTTAATCTAACAATTATTAATAATCTAATAATCCAGGCTGGATAAAAGGAAAAGACGGCTCAGCCAGTGAGGCGCGCGCTTGCAAACCTGGTGGCCTCAGTTTGATCCCCAGAAGCCCGTGCTGTGGAAGGAGAGAAGTGACTTGTGAAAGTTATCCTCCAACCTCCACCCGTGCACCATGGCTGGAAAGGACGCACCTTCTCGCTCCTCTCAAATAATAAATGAACAAATAAAAAGAAACAAGAGAATGAACACCAGCTCTTGGTGAGGACTAATGACTACAAGGGATGGTGTGGAGAGAGCACTTGGCCACTGACGTGCCAACAAGTTCTGAGACTTCACAGTCATCCTTCCCACAGAGGAGCCTCCGTGTCTCTGGCCCATGTGTAGGGCAGAGATAATCAAACTAAACAGTAAACACAACTGGTGTTGTGACAGACATTGTTACATACGAGCTATGCTGGACACCAGGCAGTCAAGGCACAAAAAAGAAAAGCTCATAAGGTTTTAAGTTTATAGTTTTGTGCTGGGCCACACTCACAGTTCTGCGGCACACATGGTCTGCAGGCTTCAGGTTAGACTGCTTGACAAGCACATCAGGAAATTGATATCGCCCAATGCAGTCACTTCTCACCACATACTTCCTTCCTCACTGATTTGGTCCAAGCGCCAACTTTCTAGCTTGAATCATTGCAGATTCTCATCCCATCTGCCTCTCCTTCGTTCAGGCTACCTACAGCCTAATATTGCAGCCTAGTGAGCCAGAGTGGTGATTGATAGTCAGGCATGGTATCGAACACCTCTGACCCCAGAGCTCTGGAAGCTAAGGCAGGAGGATCATGAATTCAAGACCAGCCTGGGTCATATAGGGACACCTTGTCTCAAAAAACAAACATTAACAAAATCTTTATAAAAGTAATAAAAAATGCACTTACAGGTTACAGAAATGGCTAATTAGTTAAAAGTAACTGGATCTGTATCAAGCAAAGCACGAGCACATTTAAAGGAGTGCAGCAGTGGGCAGGAGCTTAGTACATACAAGCCACTCAAAGATGGTGAGCTTAGCGATTACACAGGAAGAGACCACAGAGATTGTCACAGAATCCAGAGATTTGGAGGCCTGGACACAACGCGGAGAAGCTAAGATGCTCAGAAGCCAGGCAGAAAAGAGACCTTCCTGCTTCCTGACCAGGACGCAGACAGCTCTGGATAAGGTGGAGGTTAGAAGTATCTACAAGAAAGAAAACACTTCCCTACCATGTTAATCTAGCTGGTCTCTAGGATCATCATAGCTGGAAAACTCTTACCTCCTCCCCATCTTCTCATCTCCAAAAAGATTGATTACACCTCTCTCCTGGGCTTCTCATGAATTAAAGAGAATTAAAGAGGATCAAAATGAGAACCCGCAATAGCACAGAGACATTATTCCCCAAAGAGTAGCCTCTGAGTTTCTCAACTCTGCTTTGCTTGGCCCTGACCCAAACCAGACCCAGTCAGGCACATGAAGAGAGCTCTCCTGTTGTGCCTACATTGGGAAGCGGCCCATGAAGGGCCGGCATCGCAAGGACCCTGCTCTTAAAATGTTTAAAAGAGAGAAAGATGCTTAAATGTGCAAAACTGATTACAGCGAAGACATAGATCATCTTTCTTCCTGTCACTGCCTACGAGGTTCTGGAAAGAACGTGGGAAGCTGATACTGGCTCCAATGTAAAAAGACATCGCATACCTCAGAATTAATTAAAAGCAATTTTAATGAAACAATCCATTCCCTCGGGTTTCCAGAATCTTCCCTGGGGTGTAATGCAATATACCCGAGAAGCACACACTTATAAATTTGTAATCAGCACAGTCCTCCGGCTCACCTAGACCACAGTTCCTGGCTGCTGTTGGAGACAGGTGTCACATTCGGGCCGCCAGTGAGTACGGAGTGTAATTTCGCTGCTAAATAAAGCATAATCGACAGGACCAGAACCATCCGGTGGCAACACCAGTACTCTGCGTGATCATCACAGCTTGTTTACACAGAGCAGAATTCACCTCAGTTCGGCTTTGAGTAAATACACAGTCGCGAGGTCGGGAGAGCGAAAGGGGAAAGGTGGCTCCGGGTTGTGCCAAAGATCCGGTCCTCTTTGGCCTTCCTAGCGGGCACACCTGGCCTGGTCTGGGCAGGGCACTGGGAACTCGGGCTGCGAAAGCAGGTGGGGGGACCGACCCCTGCAGCTGCTGCAGCGCCCCCCCCCCTCCGGCTCCGACCCTTGCAGCTGCTGCGCCCCCCCCCCCGTTCCGACCTTGCAGCTGCAGCGCCCCCTCCCCAGGCTCCGGTGCCCGCCCGGCGCCGCCCGCTCACCGTGACTCCGTGCTTGAGCGCGATGCCCTGCAGCGTGTCCCCGGGGCGCACCGGGTGCTCCACATAGCGCTCGATGACGCCGGCGCCCAGCGGCGCCCGCACGCTGGCCGTGCTGCCGTACGAGCGGGTCTTGGTGCGGGCCAGGCTCAGCGACAGCTCGGCGTCCTCGGCCTCGGGGCCCGAGCGCGGCGGGGAAGAGGGCGCCGAAGGCCGGGGCGCGCGGGGGCCGCCTGCACGCGGGGCCGGCACGGGGGCCGCCATGGTCCTGCGGGCGCGGCGCCGCCTCCTCCGCCGCCTCTTCCTCTCACTCGGGCCGCGGCCGGCGGGTCCGCGGGGGCGGCGGGCGCGAGGGCGAGGCGGGGAGCTGCGGGCCGGGCATGGCGCGCGCCGCCTCCCCGCGGCTCCTCCGCGGCGCCCGCGTTCCGGGCGGGGCAGAGGGACCGAGGGCCCCGCGGTCGGGCCGCTCCGCCGGAAGGTTGGTGGGAGCCCCGATCGCGCGCGGGAAGCGTGGGTAGAGAGTCGGCGTCCGGCTGGAAATTCAGGTCAGTGGCCGTGCGTGGTCGCAAGGCGCCGCGGTGCGAGCCGGCGGGAGCGCGCAGGCCGCGGACTGAACCGCAGCCGCGGTGTCTTCCGCCCCAGGTGCCCTTGACCCTTGCAGACCACGGGGCCCTCCTAGGTCCCTGGCCTGGCCACAGCAAAAGCCCAGTGCACGCCACAGCCACGACCTCCTTGTCCCGGAGGCGGGGACCCCCAGCCTGGAGTGCTAGTTCTTTCAACATCTTTCTCCATCTTTCTGTCTCGTCCTCGCTTTTCTCCCTTAAAAAAAATAAATAAGTGCGTGTGCACCCGTGTGTGTTTTCATGACCACACATGCATGTGGAGGTCAGAGAACGACTTTGTGGAGTCAGCTCTCTCCATCCACTTTTACATGAATTCGGGGACTTGATTTTTTTTATTATTATTTATTCAATTGTGTGTGTGTGCGTGTAGAACCACGACGAATTCGGGAACCACCATGGACCCCCTCCACCTCCTCCTTGTTTACTCTGCCCCAGGATTCACAGGCTCCGCCCTACCAGGACCAGAAATGCAGGCCGCCCCTGCTTCTGCCCCATGTCTATATGTGGGGTCTAGGATCCAAACTCAGCACCTTCCGCCTGCAAGGGGGAGGCTTAACCCCTGAGCCACCTCTCCAGCCCCAAGTTGGGACTTGAACCCAGGTCATCAAAACCAGCCTCTAGCACTTTTGCATTCTGAGCATCCATCTGCTGGGTCCATGCTTTAATTCTTTAGCACGGCACTGGGGATTGAACCCTGTGCCTGGTGCGCTGACACTCACTGCACCACTGAACGGTGTGTCCCCCAGTCAGACACCTGTTCTTTCACCAGCTCTGAGGGCCGATCCTCCGCTTTCAGCTAGCCCTGTTTTGAGGGTTCATTCCTCTTACCTCACCAGCACCAGCTTCGGTCCTAGGCTGACTGAAAACCCTAGATAGACTTCACTCTCTGGGAGCACTGCTTGGAATCTACTAGCCCTGTCCATCTTATCACTTTCCTTTTTCACACCTTGAACCTCAACCCCCTCCCTGTTATTAACATTAAAGCATCAAAGAGCTTTTCCCAATGCTGGCTTCAGAAGGATTGGGCAGAGGGGCTGCACATTGACTAGAATCTACTGTCCTGGTTTCTGAGGGACTCCAAAGGCAGGTGGGGAGACTGAGCCGTCACAATCTGGTTAAATTGGACACAAGAAGTAAAACCAGCAGAGGAGGAGCAAGTGGGCTGCAGTATCATCCCACTCACAAATCCTTCCATTGTGTGGAAGAACGACAGGCTCTCTCTGTAGGCCCTCGTGGCATTCAACCTCATTATTGCTTTCAGAGTTCAGACTCGGGCCACACCCCATCTACAATTCATACTGTACATGACATCTTCCTGCTGAACCAAGCCGTTCAGTTTGCTTCCTTATTCCTACTCTCGAGGTTTGAACATTCAGTATCTCCGCCAGCAACAGTATTCTCCCAGTGTGCTCGCTCTATTTATTTTAGGGGTTATAGCTGTGCACTGCCATCCTCTGCTTAGCTCTGAGGCTTGGACCCAGGCCTTCCTCTGTGCTAGGTACTCTACCGAGCCAGCCCCAGAGTGTTTTGTTGAGACAAGGTCTTCCTGTGTCTCTGAGGCCAGCCTTGGAAGTCCATGCTGGATCTAAAAGAAAATCTTCCTGACTCAGCCTCCCAAGTGCTGGGATTACAGGTGTATTTCGTCACACTGTTTGCTTGCTTGTTCCCACACACAGTGCTGTCCAGGCTGGTCTAGGGCTAGAATGATGCTAATGCTGGAAGCAGAGCTGCGCTCCACTACACCTAACACATTTTTTAAATCCTATGGTCTATGTCAAGGTCAACTTTGAACGGTGCATTCTCTGTGCCCCCTTGGGCAGCACATACATTGAAATCAAATGACACATTCTTCATGAAATGCTTTTTAAATTCTTCCCAAATGCTCCCCACCCCCTCCCAGTTATTCCTGTGTCTCCTCTGAACCCAAGGGTGGTTTGTACCTCTTGTCAGTTTTGAACTCACTGTTTTGTTTGAATCAGCTGTGTGTGTATGTATCTTATCTCCTCTGTCAGGTGTATGCTCCTGGGTGGCATAACTAGCTCGTACTCATCCTTTTAGATATAGCAGTGAGTGCCTGGCTTAGTGGAATTAAAAAAAAAATCACAATTTCAAGTAGTTGAATAAGTAGAATAAAAGATTCCAAAGTCTGAATTAGTTTCACGTGAGCTTGCCATGCATGAGTTTGGGGTAGTAGACACTGTGCACACTCCAGGATTCTGGGGTTCCAGAACACAATGGACACTTCAAACAGTATCACTCAATACTTCAAAAAAGAATCTAGTATTAGAACCCAGGAGCAAAGATAAAGCTCGAGGCGCCATGAGGTGTGGAACATGTTCAGTGGGAAGAAAGGCTTCTATGATCAGCTGCCATTTGATAAACTACAATCATCTCCTTTTCTGGAGAGTCACAGTGCACATTGGAACTCTAAACCCTGGAGTCCTGCACTACGGCACACTTTCATGCTGGTTGACATTTTTGAAACTCTTTTAACTACATAAACTTTTTTTCAAAATTTCTATGATTTGAGAAATGTTGACTTCAAGGAGAAAGAAGAACCTAAATAAGAAGTCAAGAAGATGACCAGTTATCACCAGACAAACTAGTAGGCACCTAAAGTATGAAGAAGATATGGGCTAGATACTTATTAATTGCCAAGTGACAGGATATCTGTAAAAATGAATATGAAAATGCAGAGATCTGAAGGCCACCCTACTTATTTCTTGTCAGCATTAACTTTTAAGCTGTCTCTAGTTATTCTCTGTTTCTCCAGCCATACAACACCTCCAAAACGCACCAGAGTATGCTGGAGTAGGGTTGGTACACTGTCTGCCTAGCATGTGCCAAGCTGTGAGTTCCTTTCCAGCGCCACATTACAGGTTGTAATGATAAGCGTCTGTAATCCCAGCACTCAAGGGAATTTGAGGCAGAAGAATTAGAAGTTGAGATCATCCTGATTACAAAACATGTTCCAGGCCAGTGTGGCCTACATGAGACCCTGTCTTCCCCCCCCCAAAAAAAGGAAGAAATGAGACTAGCAAGGTAGCTGAGTGGGTAAGAGCTGCTCTCCAACCCTTGGGCCATGGCATAGTGCCCTCTCTTCTGTCTCCCTCTTGTTAAATGAGAGAGAGTGTGTGTGTGTGTGAGAGAGAGAGAGAGAGAGAGAGAGAGAGAGAGAGAGAGAGAGAGAGTGAGTGCACTGTGTGCCTGTGGAGCCCAAGAGTACTTATGGACTCCTCCTGAACTTCCGCCTCCTTTTACTCGGCTCTGGGATCTCCCGGGCTCAGCAGCACCATCCGGTGGGGACAGCTCATTTCCCTCGCTCGTTTAGGGTCAAGAAGGTCCTTCAGCCAATCTGTTCTCTGGGGCCACTGGCCAGAGCACGACTCGGGCCCACTCCCAACCTCAGATGGCCAGGAAAGGCTCCTGTTCCCGGTGCCCAGGGCCAGACAGGTGGCATTGGAGCAGCTTCCCCCACATCACACCTCAGGGGTCTACATGAAGGACAATGTGCGACGGAGGTTGGACAGGTAACCCGAGAGCTGCTGCCTGTTTGCAGCCAGCATGCCGTTGTTCTTGTGAATAAGAAGATACTCTACTGTACCTGCCACATGTTTATTTTCTGCCATGTGTCATTTTCTGCCCGTGGATCAGTTTGCACATTTGCATGAAGAGAGTGTACAAAGTAATCTATAAAGGAGTTCTGTTTTATAATAATCCTACATCTTTATTATCCAGAAAGTATTTTGATAAATGCACAACTAAAGGGCTTAAGAGAACAAGGGGTTTAATTTTCTCTTATGATAGTCCAGTTACAGTTCCTTGTCAAATTTGGTAGGAGAGCCCACACCATCACCAGAGGCTAAGGGAACTGGTCATGCCCTGTGTATGTAACGGTTGAGAGAGGGACAGTTCTTTGTCAGTCCAGAGTGTGTGGCCAACTATACCAAAGGATACCAACCTTCTCAACTAGTTCCCTCTATTTTATTCACTGGTCCAGGGCCTAATCATTCTGCTCATCATGGCTGGGCCTTCCCCATCAACTAGACAATCTCCTACAGGTTCATTCTTGGCTTAACTCAACTGCTAAAATTCTCTACAGACATGCCCAGAGTTTGAACCCCAAACTGTCAAGTTGACACCTGTGTCTATGACAAAAAGCAAGTAGGGAGATAGTCCAGTTGGTAAAGTGCTTGCCATGCGAACACAGAGACCTGAGTTTGGTCTCCAGCATTCACGTTAAAAAGCAAGTGTGCTTGTAATCCGGATGCTGGAAGGGCAGACAGGTCTCTGGGGCTTGCTGCTGGCCTCGGCTGAAGAGAACCTGTCTCAAAAAAAAAAAAAAAAAAAAAAAAAGTGGATGGCATCTGAGAAACTGAGACCCAAAATTGACCTTTGGCCTCTACATGCACTCTTGGACACACACACACACACACACACACACAACACACACACACACAGAAAGAGAGAGAGAGAGAGAGAGAGAGAGAGTTGAAGTTCGGGAAAAGAAGCCCAGCATGTTCTAGTCTTCTAACCCAGCCCTTGGGAAGTAGAGACAGAGGGATGAGAGGCTCACAGCAGCTCTCTCACAATACGTTGAGTTCTGAGCTGCACGAGCTGCAAGAGACCATGTGGCAAAAATGAAATGAAATAAGGAATTATAAAATATGGTACAGCAATCTGATGGGTTTCCGCTAAGCCATGGGAAAAAATAGGACTGGGAGGGGGGGCTGGAGAGATGGCTCAGGGAGTTAAGACTCTGTCTCACAAGCAGAAGGTCTTGAGTTCGGATCCTAAGTGCCTGGGAAATCCCAGAGCGAAGCAAGAAGGAAGTAGAAGCGATCCAGGATGATTCAGGAAGTCATCCTTGGTCCTCCACAGGGACGCATAATGAATGCCCTCTGATACACACACACATATACAAAATAAATCAATAAAATAATTTAACAATTTAAAAAAATAGGACATGGACATTAGACTTAAAGAACTGCACAAACAGAGGGGGTAACAACTTCCCCATTCAAGGCTGTCTCAAATGAAAGCTTCTAGAAGGAAACCTTTCTGTATCAGGTATTTTCATAACTTCAGGCTTCGTTCCATTCTCATGATCCACAAACGAGGTAGTGTTCCAGTCTGTAGCTCCCGAGAACCAGCAGGGAAGTGGACCTTCTGTTAAGTAAAGGCAGTGGAGATTAACATTTACTCAGGCCAGACTCTAGCACTACACGTGGTGCTTTCCTCCATTAAAAATACTCTTCCCTGGGTGGAGAGATGACGCAGGAGTTAAGCTGCTGCCTCCCAAGCAGAAGACCTGAGTTCAAAATGGCAGGTCGGCCTGCACTTTCCGCCCTGGAAGGTAGAGCCTGGGAAATCCCAGAGCAAAGCAAAAAGTAGGTACAAGCAACCCAGGATGATTCCTGAGCTCGTCCTTTGGCCTCTACAGACACACACAGCCCTCTGACACACACACGCGCGTGCACACACATATACACACCCTTCCTCACCCAAAGAAGGAATCTGTTGTGCACACATATGCAGCCGGTAGGCGAATCCTTGCATCATGTCTTTAAGGTTTAGACTTACAGATGAGGGCACTGAGTGTCACAAGGACTAAGATGTGCCATTTCGTGTTGGGCCCACCCAGAGATAATGGTCTGGGAGGAAGTGAGCAGGGCATAGCTTAGCACATGGGACCAAAGATGGCACTGGGAGCTAGTGTCCTAGGTGTAACCCTGATCACATTACAGAGAGTCCTAATTGGCTTATAGGAGCCAACATAGATTTATGTTTAGTCTGACCTATGCAGAGTATGTGCTATACTGACCATTAAGGTAATTGGCTGCCTATTTCGCGCGCTTGGATTCTTTGTGCATATAAGCTGATTTGTTACCCCCAATAAGCGAAGATTTTGCTTTGACAAACCCCCCATCCGTTGCCGAGTCTCTGGAGGGCTGAGGCAGAGGTGCAGGCGGTCAGGTCTTTACAGCCAGGAGCTGTATGAGTGAGTGACGGAGTGTCGCCTTGACAGACTACCTGCTGTGCCCGGAGGCCCCTGGATTTGGGTAGGGGTAAAGGGCCTGCAGAATATTCGCCTTTCTGCACCCCTACGGCCTGGAGCCGTCGCAGTGTGTGCCTGGGAGAATCGTCCCAGCAATTTCGCATCTAGCCACCTGGGCACAAGGCTTTCAACACTCTCAAGGCAGGACTTCAGATCAAACTCTCTAAACCGCACCTGGCTTTCCTCCTGTCCACTAGAGGTCTTTAACTCATCCCCTTCCACGCCCACGCCCAGCAGTAAATGCTAGGGCAAGCCTGATCTGTCCGGGTCTCTGCTTGGGCCTGACCTCCCCAAGGCTGCGAGAGAGGCTCACAAGCTTGTCTAGCCTCTGCCACCGTTCGGAGCATCTCCAAAGAGCCTACTCCGCTTTTCTCCATGACCCCCGGAGAGGATACCTCCGGGCAGCGTGAGGCAGGGAGCCCCAGCCGCCGCCGGGGCAGAGGGTCCGGCTTCCGCGTGGCCGCCGCGCGCCGCCGCTGGAACTACGCTTCCCAGGCTGCCCCGCTGCAGCCGCGCAGCTCGCGCCGCGCCCGGCCGAGCCGCCTGTTGATCGCTCCCGGGACTGCGGCGCTGCCCTCCTCGTCCGACCCTCATCCTGCGGGCGGACGCCGCCGGCCCGCACCGCCCGATCCGGGATGGGCGCACGCACCGGTGAGCGCCGGGTACGGGAAGGGACGGGCCCGGGCCGCCCGGCGGCAGCGCTCGGGTCCCCAGCAGCACGGCTACCTTGTCCGCGCGCGGGAGGATGCTCGGCGGCGGCGGCTGCGCCCAGCCGGGCGGAGCCCGCAGCGTGTCACCCCCGGGGCGGGCGCTCGGGGCGGGCGCTAGGGGCGGCCAGGGTGGAGCGGGTCGCGCACCCACTGCGGCTCGGCAGCCCCCCAGCCCTCGCGCCGCCGCAGCCCCCCAGCCCTCGCGCCGCCGCAGCCCCCGCAGCTCCCGCAACGCTGCAGCCCCCCAGCCCTCGCGCCGCTGCAGCCCCCCAGCCCTCGCGCCGGTGCAGCCCCCCAGCCCTCGCGCCGGTGCAGCCCCCAGCCCTCGCGCCGGTGCAGCCCCCCAGCCTCGCGCCGCCGCAGCCCCCCAGCCCTCGCGCCGCTGCAGGCTGCAGCCCCGCCGCATCCCCCCAGCCCTCGCGCCGCCGCAGCCCCCTAGCCCTTGCGCCGGTGCAGCCCCCGCAACGCTGCAGCCCCCCAACCCTCGCCCCGCCGCAGCCCCGCCGCAGCCCCCGCAACGCTGCAGCGAGGGCGCGGTCTTCGCGGGCCGCGGCGCTGCTGGCATTTTCCACGTCGGGCTTTGTCTCCCACTCGCGTGAGCGCGTCTGCTGCTCCGCCGCGCTTGAGCCGAGCCGGGAGGCGGCCTGGAGGCCCCGGGCGCTGTCCGTCGTCCCCGCGGGCACGTCCTAGAGATGCTAGCGCGAGGCCTCCCCAGACCGCCTTCTTTTCCCTGCTGACCCCTTAGAAATGAAGGCTCATCTTTTTAAACGCGGTGAGAAATGGGTCTAAGAATTTTGGCTTGCAAGTGTCCGAAAGTTGGGGGAGGGGTCATTTCACCGCGGACGCTGCCGCTTCCCCGCCCGGCGCGAGCAAAACGGACGCGGAGAACCTGGGGCGGCACTGGAAAGTGTGGTTGCTGCCGTAGCGCCACTGGTCCAGCCGGGCGACCCTGGCAGGACCTCTGAGCTGCTGTCTCCACGTGTGTTTGGTGTAGTAGTTGCTGAACTAGAGAGATGAGGTGTGTGTATTTAATGCCTTTACGAAAAGCTCCATTGGGTTGAACAAACCGCTTTGCTCTAGGGAGGAGGGAAGATTTTCCAGGGCTTAGATAATGTAATTAAAAAAAAAACCCTGCTTTTTTCTATTCTCCTTAGTCTGACCCAATGCACACTCAGCCGTTCTGATTTCTGTAGGTTACTGTAGATCGGTAGGCCTCAATGTGAGGCTTTTGTTCTGTGTGTTTGACCAAGACGATGCATCTGCAGATGAAAGTTAGTGTCTTGCCGGTGCTGGGCCTGAGCTGTCAAATGTCATCGCGAAAGATTAGGGAGGAAGATCCTGAAAAAATGAACGGAGAGGATGAGTGGGGGGAAAGCACAGTGCTAATGGGTTGGTGTGTGAAAAATGAACACACAACAGAAGGAAGGAGAAACACAAATGGTGCAGTGCAAACCTTAACCTAGCAGGGGTTTCTGGAAGACACCTCACCTAGCGGAGAGTGGAAGGGTGTTGGGAGAATGATGTCCACCTTATTCCAGAGTGTGTGGTCACATTACTCAGGGTGGCTGTCCCTGTGGTGGAGAGATAAGGGGATTACCACCTGCTCTAAGTTTCCTATTGTACTAAATAATAATAATACATTCATTTCATCCTTGTAGTGTTCTTGCCAGGAGATTCAGGGTCAAGAGGACAACTATCATAGATTAAAGTACTTGGCACGAGTGCACCTTTGCATCCTAGATGAGAAAGAAGAATCACTATGAAAGATAATTAGAGACATTGTTGCAGTTTCTGCACCCTTGCATACTAGATGAGAAAGAAGAATTTCTATGAAAGATAATTAGAGACATTGTTGCAGTTCGTGCACTTTTGCATCCTAGATGAGAAAGAAGAATCTCTAGAAAAGATAGAGGTATTGTTGCAGTTCGCCTGCATGGTTGCTGACAAATGACCATCAACTGGCTTAAGGGAACAAGGGTTTATTTTCTTACGATTACTGGCTACAGTTCTCAGTCCAGCTTGATGGGAGGGCACGCACCAACACCAGGGCCGAGGGAACTGGCCACACCATCACCGCATACCAGCTGAGAGAGGAACGATCCTTACTTGCCAGATCAGCATGTCTGGCCAAGTGTCCACCATGATGCCAACTCTCTCAACCAGCTGTCTATATTTTATTCCAGGGCCTAATCCCACTCACCGTGGGCTGGGCCCTCCCCATCAGCTAGACAATCTCCTGCAGGTTTGCTCTGGGCCTAACTCAACCACTAATTATATACAAATGTGCCCTGAGCTCAAACCCTCAACAGTCAAGTTGACACCTGTGCCTAACTATGACAGACCTCTTCCTCTTAGATGGTGCGGCATCACCATTTAGGTGTGGTGATCTGTTTAGTGGTTGTGTGGGAGAGAGTTCTTATTCTTTGGGCTTGGGGGGGCATCTTCAGTGTGTAGTGGCTGCAGCAAAGAACAGTCCATGGTGGGGGAGCAGATTCGGGTCAGCGGTGACGATGCAGAGCCAGGAGAGCTCGTGCGTCAGGCGCTGGTGGTTAGAACATGGGTGGATGTGAGGACCCTTTACCTGGAAGTGCCAGGCTGTAAACCCTCCTGGAGATGTGATGGAATTGTGGAAGCTCCTGTTTTAAATCATCTAGCTCCAAGTTCAAAGTATGGTTTTCATATGACCTACACATACCCTTCACATACTTAAGGCCTCACTAAGGTACTTATACTAATACCATGTATTAGGTATTAATATCTAATAATTAGGCATTGTGTTAATAGTTTCCATACTGTATTGTATGGGATGATGACAAGGAGAAAAGTCTGCTCAGTGAGATGAGATGCTTTTTCATCGTGGCAGAAATCAAGCCCAGGGTCTCCCTAGGCGAACTTGTGCTACCCTCACATTTCAGCCTTCACATTTTTTTATTATTTATTCAATTGTGTGTGTGTGCGTGTGTGTAGAACCACAGATGAATTCGGGAACCACCATGGACCGCTTCCACCTCCTTCTTGTTTACTCTGCCCGGGAATTCACAGGCTCCACCCTACCAGGACCAGAAACGCAGGCTGCCCCCGCTTCTGCCCGGCGTCTATACGTGGGGTCTAGGATCTGAACTCAGGACCTTCCGCCTGCAAGGCAGAGGCTTAACCCCTGAGCTACCTCTCCAGCCCCCAGCCTTCACATTTTTAATTTATTACATTTGTTTATGATTTTTAATTTTTTAATTTATGAGAGAGGGGGAGGGTGCATATACACGCATGCCATGGCACAGGTAGAATGCAGAGGGCAGTTCTTCCAAGTTGGATCTCCTATCCTGTGGGCTTATGAAACTAAGGTAGCCAGGTTTGGGAGCAGGCACCTTACCTGCTAAACTACCTCACGAGCCCATCCCTTCCATTCTTAAAACGAATATCTTGACCTGCAGCTGACTGAGTAAGCAGATGTGGAGCCCACAACATGGAGGCCAACTGTGTTGGTAGTTCCCCAACCCTCAGCAATTCTAGCCCTGGCTAAGAACTAACGTGGAAGCACTTTCCCTCCTCTCCCCACTCCAATACTGGGAGACACGTGCTAGCAAGCACTGGAGCATCAAGTTGTGTCTCCAGCTTTATTTGTTTTTTTTGTTTATTACTGAGCTCGTATGTTAGTGAGTGTATGTGTCTGCCATGAAGCATGCATGGTGGTCATTGAACAACTTGATCATCGTGCTATACCTTTATGTGGATTCCAGGAATTGAACTCAGATCGTTAGACTTGTGCACAAGCCCTTCCCTCAGTGCTATTCTATGTCTTGCTATTCCATGTCCTCTCTGTCCCGGCCTTCTTTTTGCTGTTTCTTTTTAGACAGGGTCTCACCAAGGCGGACCTGGAGCCTATAATCATTCTTCCTCAGCCTTCTGAGTTTCTGGGTTAGAGCCCGGCACTGCCAGGCCCAAAAGAGCCCTCAGCTCTGTCAATGCAAGGGGCTAGAAACCATGGTGGTGGTTCGTTTTCACTTTGGGTCAAGAAAATTTTAGGTGAAGAACTTACTTAGATTCTGACGGAAGTTGTGGAGTCTCCGCCATGCTCTCTGTGGGTAAATCACATATAACCAAATACTTTCCTTATATCCTAAATCTGGCTCAAAGAGATTCATGGACAGCATGTGCAGAAGACACCCTAATACTAGACCAAGAAAGCAGGGTCAGCTTCTAAGATACCAACTCATTTCTGATACTGAGTCCTTTTCTGAAAAATTGGTTTTTGCTATCCTGGATTTTATGTGTGTGTATGAAAAGAATTTGAAATATGTTTACTTGCTTGGATGAATGTCTGTGTGTTTGTGTGTGCGTGCGCATGCGTGCGTGCATGTCATGCGTGTCTGTGCTTGTGCATGCGTGTGTTCATGTCATGCGTGTATGTGCATGTGTGTGCATGTGTGTGTGTGTGTGTGTGTGTGTTCTATGAGACTTGACCATGCTTCTAAATGTACAGAATGCTGTTAAGTATTAGAGAAAGAAAGATGTGAGAAATCCCAGGATAAATAAAACAGGAAAGGTTAGCTTACGCTTCTCGATTCAGTCTTTCCTGGTTTACTCATCACCGAATTCAGGGACACAGAAGTAGCGTGGGAACCTGTAGGGTGTCTGAATGGCTCCCAGGCTATGTGCAATATGTTTATAGCGTATATGTACACCATACATACGACACGTTTTCAAAGACTGGCTAGAATTGAACAGATAACACAGCCTTCAGTGCTCGATTAGGTGGAGGCTCAGGACGTCTCAGTGAGTGTGTGGAAGTAGGTATCTGTCATGTGCTACCTAAAAATTGGAATTCACATGTCATTTTCACCCTTTCACTGATCGTTTGTGCACAGCCTACTTTTCCATCTTTTCCCCTTATTTCTTCCTATAGGAATCATTTTTATTTTAAGTACACCAAAAAGTCAGTTTTATGTAACCTTGAAGGCTTTGTGGTTGGTAAAGTAAGGGACGTTTTCTGCACTGGGTTTTCAGTGGCGCCGAGCTCGCCACCTCTCCTCCTAGAGCCTTTTCCAGGTCTTTGAACTTGGTCCTTCAGCACATCTTCCTCACAGCTGTGGTTTGGTGCGATGCATATGTATGCTTTGCTCTTTTAGTGTTAAGTGTTCTAGTGTTAAGACTGCCCTATCCGCAGGCACGTGGCACATGTGTGTGATACAGCACTGGGAGGCTGAGGCAGAGGGAGCGCAAGCTGAAGGCCAGTTCGGGCTGTTTATGAACAGTGAGACCCTGTGTCATTCTCCTTATCACAGAAAGACAGTTTTGTTAATTGTCTCTTTCACATGTGTTGCTGGACCCCCGAGTGACAGCCATAGGGGGTGTGGTTTGCTCCAAGACAGTAGGGTACAGCAGCTTCAGGAACATGAGCAGCACTGGCTCTGCCAAGTCTGCAGTGGAGGAATAAGGGGCAAAGTTGGGGGTGCGGCCAGGCCTGGGGAAGAACCTGGAGGCCCCTCAGACAGCTCTTAAGTGCACTGCCATTCAGAAGCGTGCCAGGGATAGCCTTTCCCTTTGCTCGAGTCCTTCTGATCGAGCAGTGCCCTCACACGACAGCTGCCGTGTGTCTGCTGTCCTCTTACAAGTTAAGGTGTATTTGGAACTCATAGGTCATATCAATCTGTAAATCAAACTCAAGTGGTTAAACAGAAGTCAAAGAAAAAGAGAAACGTCGGCCAAAGACCACACAGATAGGCAACAGCCGGGGAAACAGATAATCTCAGGACAAAAACAGGAAAGCTGTGGTGTCAGACAGAAGGTTAGAAGTCTCTCAGTTCCCAAAGTCACAATGAGAGACGTGTCAGAAATGACACGCAGGCTGGGCCTGGTGGTGCAAATCTGTGACCCCAGCACTTGCTAGGTGGAGAAGGGAGGATCCGGAGTTCAAGACCCACCTGGGTCATATGAACCCTTTTTCGATCTCAAAAGACCAAAATAAACAAAACCAATATGCAGCTAAAAAATAGAAAGTGGGCCAGAGAGATGTCTCAGAGGTTAAGCCCTGCTTCACAGGCAGAAGAACCTAAGTTTGGATCCCAGATCCCCCATAAAAAAATGCCAGGGAGAAATGCAGATAACACTTCTGGCCCTGGAAGGAGGAGGCTGGGAAACCCCAGAGCAAAGCCAAAAGGAGGTAGAACAATCCAGGATGATTCCAGAAGTCACTCTTGGGCCTCCACAGGGTTATAAAAGGAGACTTTTTTCAAGTCTGATAGACATTCTGTCAGCTTTCACATTGTAAATTTGGGAAACCAAGAACAATTGTCTCAGGTACAGCACTGTTCTGGAAAGATCTGCATTCGCAACTCATTTCTTTGTCAGTGACCCTTAAGCCTGAAATCCCTCCGTATCCAGACCTACTTGTTCTTCATCTTCTGATAGTTATTTCCTAGAGTGAGACAGGGTCTTGGGTAGCTCACAGTGGTCTCAGCTCACTAGTAATGAAGCTGGTCTTGAACTCCTGATCATTTCGCCTCCACTTTCTAAGTCCTGGGATTACAGGCATGAGCCACCTTACCCACTGTTTAAAACAAAGAAAAAGCTTTTACTGGCCAGTCTTCAAGTAAATCCTGAATGTTAGACCATGGTTTACGTGTATATCTGTTTACATTTGTTCCACACAACTAGAAACGTATTAACACACAGGAGCCTTGCTTGTTGGAGTTGCCGTGACGGAATGATTTTGTTCCAGTTCCTAGGTCTAGAAAGGTAGAAATTTATGCAACTAATTTATACAAATTAAGCCTATGAGGGCTGGAGAGGTGGCTCAGGGGTTAAGCCTCTGCCTTGCAGGCAGAAGGTCCTGAGTTCGGATCCTAGACCCCATGTATAGACACCGGGCGGAAGCGGGGGAGGCCTGCATTTCTGGTCCTGGTAGGGTGGAGCCTGTGAATCCCGGAACAGAGTAAACAAGGAGGAGGTGGAGGAGGTCCATGGTGGTTCCTGAATTCGCCCGTGGTTCTGCGCACACACACACACACACACACACACACACACACACACACACACGCTGACACGCACACACACACATACACATGCACGCACACATGCATAATTGAATAAAAAAATTTATGCCAATGAGATAGCTTAGTGAGTAAAATACCTACCTCCTCACAAAACTGGCAATCTGAGTTCAAAATTTCCAAGCCCACATGGTGGAAGGAGAAAAATGACTTCCAAAAGTGGAACTCTGATCTCCATTTGTGCTCAAGGTATGCATGTGCTCTCTCTCTCTCTCTCCCTCCCTCCCTCCCTCTCTCTCTCTCTCTCCCCCTCCCTTCCTCCCTCCCTCCCTCTCTCTCTCTCTCTCTCTCTCTCTCTCTTTCCTTGTCTCCTCCTCTCTCCTCTTGAACTACATAGAAGCACTTAAAAATGAAACCGTGAGATATTACAGACACATAAGAAAGAATAAAGACGAGCTTTGCTCACTGACTCTCTCAGAAGGATGTCAGTGGCAGCAGGTGGGCTTTGGTTGCTGGGCAGGGCCAGCGGCCAGCCCTGCTTCTCTCACAGCACAGCATGCTAATAAGGTGGTGGAACAGCAGCAAAGAAAACCGTGCTCATGGTTTTCCTTCCAGGCTCGTGCCGCAGCCGTCCTCCTCCAGCTCTCCATCACTCCCGTTTCCATGTTGTGGGTCCACTTTGCTTCCCACCTGGGCTCCTGAGGGCTGCCTTCGGGGTGTGTACTTTCTTGTCCTGCGGCTTATTGAATGTTTGCCATGGAACAGACACCCTGTTGGAGGTGAGATTGGCAGGGCTTTCAACTTTCCACTGCTTTGCCACCCCTAGAGGGACGTGAACCCTGGAGGCCAGGTGGGGCTGGGAAAGCTGGGGTGTCGCTTTAGAAACTCTGAAAAGGCTGCATTCTCCCCTATAATATTCCTGTATTTGTCTTAAGGTTTGGCTTAGTTTGGTTTGGTTCTGAGAGAGGATCTTGCCAAGTATCCCAGGCTGATCTCTAACTCGTGGGTGTCCTCCTGCTTCTAAGTGCTAGGATTATAGCGCCATGACCAGCTCTGTATTCATTCGTGTTTTAAGTAGCAACTAGCTGGATGTGGCACGTGTCTTAGTCTCTACTTAGGCAGCCGAGGTGGGAGGAGTGAGGCCCAGGCTACTAGGGAGGCCCTGTATCAATAACTAGCAATAAAAGCCAGCTGTCATCCCAGCACTTGGAAGGGCAAGGTAAGAGACTTACTATGAATTTGAGATCAGCCTGCACTGGATTGGGCGGCATAGTGGGCCACAGTATAAGGAGAATGGAAAACACGCACCACCAACAGCAGCGGCAACAATACTCAACTGCCCCTTCCGTCTCTGAGTCACAGTTGTGCTCCAGACAGATCCAGCATCTTTCTGCCCCAGCTCTGGTTTCTACCCCAGGTACCTACCTGGTTCTTTTTACGTGGGACCTGGGATCCGAACTCAAGGCCTTCTGCTTGCGAGACAGAGTCTTACTACCTGGTTCTTTTTAACTGGCTTCCTGAGTGGTTTCCATGTTACTGTGATGAGCACGTCCCTGTCTGTGAGCCGCCAGCTCCGGTAGCATCCGGATCATCTGGTCCCCTCGCGGCACTGTCCCTGCACTGCTGGAAAGGCAAGCTTTCTGTCTGTCTGTTAAGTGAATATACAAACTTGAGCTGGAGAAGCCTGGGCGTCGAATGAGCTACACCATGTGCCTGTCTCTGCAGTGCAATCCCTGGAAACAGAACGTGAAGGATCCAGCAGTGGTGAACATTAGCAAACTTAGAGAGAGTGCCAGTTCAAGAGGGAAAGAGCTTGTGTGTCTGAGGGTGGTCTCGGCAAGCGGGGGGAGCATCAGCTGCAGTGCAAAGAGCACTAGCCTCATGGCCCCTCACTGCTGGGAGCGCATTTCCTTCCTGTGACATCCTTGCACTTGGATGTCTACTCTGGGTCAGGATCTGTGCTGAGAGTTGGGATTTCACCAGTTAATAAAAATTACATAGTTTCCTCCCTCCAAATTTTAGCTGGGTAAAGGACAACTGTCGTCATGCAGCCTCATGGGTTGATAAAACTCACACTGAGGCTGGGAGAGGAATTGAAAAGTCATGTGTGAGGAGGGTGGGGTGTGATTAGGGGTTCACAGTGCTCTGAGCACAGGGAGCAGAAGACTTAATGCAAGAACAACAGATGGTCTAGAGACTGGATCCAGAAGGATATTCGGACCCCTTGCGGGAGGAGGCCGTGGCAGAGGCCAGAGTATGGGTTTGAACTTTATCCCGGAGGTTTTAGTGGCTGGAGCAGAATCTGTCAGGCAGAACGCTGCTCAACGATGGTGGATGGAGTCTCCCTTCGCTCGGGGAAGGACAGGGTGTGGACGCAGAAGATGAGGAACAGATGTCAGGAACAGCACCCTCGTTCGTGGGTAACTCTGAAACTCTGGCTCCTACGGGAAAAAGAATGAGGGCTTTTCTGGCATATTTCGGGAGTCCAAGATGACAGGGAGAAAGCTGGAACTACCCGTGAAACCAAAAATTAGAGCCAATTAAATACAAATGTTAGAAGTGAGTGAGTTCCCCAGCGAGGATGAATATGTGACAAAACTGTTTCTAAGTCAAGACTCTGAAGAGTTTCGTATTGAGGGAGAGGAAGACATGTTGTGGAAAGAGACCAGGAAAAGGACCGCCCATGTTGCTGGGCTGCATGGCCAATGCCCGAACCCCCCAACCACTGATGGGTCCTGCCAGGCTGGGATCTGCGCTGGCCTCTGAGGCAGAGCACTGACAGGCCAGGAGGGGACAGAGGGGCGTTGCAAGCAGTCATGCCCCATCTGCCAGCTTCCCGACAAGAAAGGCACGTTCACACTGACTGACCAGAAGATTTTAACCAAGGGGCTATTTACAAGGACCTTCAGAGACCCCAGTGAGGTAGAACTCTGGCGGGGGCTCGAGAAACCCTTCACCACCCAGGCCTGAGCTGGCAAGGCAGGTCATGGTGCCCAGAGGCTGGGCTGCAGGGAGACCGCACCTCCAGCCACCCCTAGCAATCCTCCACCTCGCAGGTGCCTCTTGTTGGCCAATCAGAAGCCAGGGAGGGAGCAGCCCTTGGTGACCCCAGCAGATAGCCCTGGAAGGGGGGGGGGAGGTTATACAAGCACAACTCTGCCAGAGTCATGATCATGGACATGAAGTGTTTGGTAGGAGAGGCTTGTGGTTCATGAACGGCTGTTGTAACAAAGCACAGATTCAGCCGCTTAAAACATCAGACAAATTCCTTTCTAAGTTCCACTGGTGTCCGCATTAGCGGACCATGCCGCCATCCCAGGCTCTGAGGGACTTCATCCCTTTACTATTTCCAGACTCCAAGGCGCCCATGTTCCTGGGCTCAGGGCGCTTCCTGGTTCTTCATAGTCAAGATCTCTGCAGCTTCCTGACTTTCTGCCTACGTCTCTGGCTGCTCTTGGATCGTGTCCTCTATGTGATCGGGGGTATTCTCCCTGGTATCCGGGGTATACACCCTTAATGTTGGTGCTGAGGCTGTGTAAAGCACCACTCAGCACCACGGGCCTGCTCCGTCCCAGCCCTGCTCACCCAGGCGTGGGGTCGGAAGTGCAAGCTCATCCTTGGCAGGAAGTGAGTTAAGGCCAGTCTGGGGTGCATGAGACCCCTGATTTAATCACGTTTGATTTGTTTTTGCCAAGTGAAGCAATGTGTTCACCGAACCAGGAAGCCATGAATCTGCCTCCCACAGAACCAGGAAAATAATGAGAGGAAAGAGGAAGCGCGGTTGAAGCGCAGACCCAGAGCTTTGGCACCCAACTGTCTGCGTTTCATTTCATAGGTAACGGCACTTATGTCCTTTTTTTGTCTCCAAGTAAAGAGCGCAGGGTGATGACTGTCTTCCAGGTTCAGTCACATACACAGGCAGAATGTTGGCTGCTTCATTTTTTGCAGATATTAAAAAAGAATGTAGTAAATATTCAGAAACAAGTTATCATCCTCTTGGGCGAGAGCACGGGGTTGGCAGCGACATCGTCTCACCATGCCATGAGAGGGTGGCACATGCACCTTTCGGTTCTTAGCAAACCGTACGTTAACCTGTGTGCCACGAGAACGATGGGCCTCAAGCAGATGCGGACCTCCCTGTGACGAGGCGTCCCCCCTCAGTTCCCTGCATACCTGGGGAGACAAGATGCTATTCTAAACTAGGTCTTTCTTCCATAGTGAAGACTAGTCTCTCGGGAGTGTCCCTCCTAGTTCTGAACCAAGAAGTGGCTTGTAGGTGTGTAGAGACAGATGTTTCACACATCAGGCTCCAGCACTTAGAAGGAAGAATAAAAACCACTCAGGCTACAGCTGCAGAAGCCCACGCCCCAAGGAACCATGATCTGAAACATGAAAAGGGAAGGAATGCTGTAAAGGTACTTTAGCGACTACCCACCAGGGTACTGACCTGCAGGACTGGTCTGACCGTTAGGAGTGGCTGACGGGCTGGGGAAATGGCTCAGGGGTGAAGCCTTCGCCTTCACAAGTGAAAGATCTGAGTTCAGATCCCCAGATCCCACATAAAATGCTGGGCATGTAATTCCAGCCCTGGGAGACCCAGAGGAAAGCAATAAGGAGATAGAGCAGTCCAGGGTGATTTCCACCATCAGCCTTAGGCTCCACAGGCGCACACACGCAAGTGCTGTCCTGTACACATGCACACACATGCAAAGAAGAAAAAAAAAAGAAGTGGTTGACTGGTAAAATAAATTCATCTAGAAAGCAAATCTATTTGGAAGAAAAGTAAGGAGTTGGACTTTAGCTATAGAATCTTGGAATTTAAACTTAGATTCTAAGACACCATCCATTATGAAACTTTCCATTACTTATATAATACTAAGAAAATGCTGTCAATCAAAAGTTGGCATGTACTTTGCTAAAAATACAATTTTTACTTTGTTGAAAACATTCTGCTAGACTTCTGTATCATTTTTAAATTATTCTTTACTTTTTTAAAAAAAAAAACAAGTTTTTGTACATAGCGCTGGCTGGCACTCACTTCTCACTGTGCAGACCAAGCTAGCTCAAACTCACTTCTCACTGTATAGAGCAGGTTAGCTCAAACTCACTTCTCATAATGCAGACCAGGCTAGCCCAGAACTCGCAGCCATCTTCTTGCCCCTGCCTTGTAGAAAACAAGACATGTGTCTTTGCAGACTGCTCCCCTGTGATGTGAAGAGTCGCAGTGACCTCCCATCTCAACATGTAACGGGGTGTCACAGTGCCCAGCTGCTGCTCCTTACAGATCCCCTCTCCAGCCCCCTGCCCACCCATCCCCCGGCGCACCGCCTGTCGGCCTGCCGTGCTGCTCTGTCTCTGGAGTGGCCCTGGCCCACCCGTGGGCATCTGTGGTCTCGCCCCTCAAGGCTCCAGTTCAGCCTTCCTTCAGGCGCCACTCAAGCCTCTCTGACGGCGACTTCCAGCCTGCTTTGACACTCCCCTGACTGCCTCGCCAGGCTGTGCTTTCCCTGGGGGCAATGGATCCTCTATTTATCTTTCCTTTCCTGTTTTCTAGAACCGTGCCTGGCAGCAGTAGGCACGCAGGAAATGTTGCTGTTCGTTGTCTCGGAAGCACTGGTCGAGCCGGACGCAGTGTCTTTTTCTAGGGAAGATCCATAAAATTCTCTGCAAGGGAATGAGTAAAAATTCCACTTGGGGTGAAGGCTCGGAAGCAAGGCAATGTTTAAAGTGTAGGGCTGAAGGAGAACGTCCTGGGCACAAAGAGACAAAATCAGGGAGGACAGTTCAGAAACAACAGGAAATGAGAATGAAGTAGGTGATAAAGGGCAGCGAGTGGCGCTCATTGGTCAAAAGCCCTTCAACCCTTGGGACCTACTTAAAAGAGGAAGGAGAGAACTGACTCCACAGAGTGTCCTTTGACCTCCAACCCTGCTCCTGCATATACACCCACACACACATCGTGTGCACATACACACAATAATAAACACAACAATAAATAAAAAGGTTTAAAATTTTAAACAAGTAGAAGATGAAGAGAGAAGTAGAACAGTCTGGCTGGCACTTTTGAGTGGCTCTTGGTGATTTAACTGCTGGACGCGCTGCACAATGCTTCCTTTCCCAGCCCTCTTCTGAATGAAGCCTGTCTTGTTCCTCGCGCTTCCTGAACAGGCACAAGTGTGCTTCTTACAACTGCCTCACAGTGAGCGCCTTGTTCCGCTGCTGTTCCGTAGGAGACAGGGGAGCTGAGGGTAGAGTGGAAAAGCACTCCGTGGTGGGAATCAGAAGCCAGACACCTACAGCCCTGTTCTGTGACCTGCAGGCGCAGTTCCTGGTCACCTTCACACCTGTAAAGCGGGCTGCGGCAGAGTCCAAGGTAGTGGAAGTAATAGGCTCTACATGAAATACTTTGTAACCCTGAGCTGAAGGTGGCGCTGAACTGTTGTTCCACCGTACTGATGGCAGCTCAGTCCTGTTAATGTCTGTTCACAGCAAGATGGTTGTGCCGTTTCTCTCTTGCAGTACAAGTCTGAGACGCAGCAAGCTCGCCTGCTTTGACCCCACGGTGGATCTAAGAAGCCATGGCCCTCCCCTTTCAGAAGGAGCTGGAGAAATACAAGAACATCGATGAGGACGAGCTTCTTGGCAGACTGTCAGAGGAGGAACTGAAACAGCTGGAGAATGTTCTAGATGACCTGGATCCCGAGGTTAGTGGCGTGTGTCCAAAGCAGAGGGCTGATGGTAGGGAAAGCCACCACATTGCTCCTAAGCCAGGAGATGCCACACACACCAAAAAAAAAAAAAAAAATGGTTCTGTTTAAACAAGAAAAATTATTTCCCATTGGTTGAGGAGAAAGTAGTCCGACTTGGGAAAAGAGAGAGCAAATCGTAGTGTTCCTTGTTCACCTGCGTGGTTGCTGATAAATGACTGTCAGACAGCTTAAGGGAACAAGGGGTTTTTTTCTCTTACGATTCCTGGTTATAGTTCTCAGTCCAGCTTAACGGGAGAGCATGCACCAACACCAGCGCCAAGGGAACTGGCCACACCATCTCTATATAACAGCTGAGAGAGAGACGATCCTTACTTGCCAGACCAGCATGTCTGGCCAAGTGTACAAAAGGATGCCAACTTTCTCAATCAGCTCTTGGTATTTTATTCCAGGACCTAGTCCCACCCACTGTGGGCTGGACCTTCCCCATCAGCTAGCTCTGGGCACATTTGTAGAGAATTAGTGATTGGGTTAAGCTCAGAGCAAAGCTGCAAGAGATCATCTAGCTGATGGGCAAAGCCCAGCCCATGGTGGGTAGGACCAGGCCAGCTTGTGGTGCACAGCTGCCATCCAGCCCTGGTAGGGAGACGGCAGGAAGATCAGGACTCCAAGGCAACATCAGCTACATAGCGAGGCTTTCTCGTGGCGAGGCTTTTGCTGCACTTGAGCTGGTTCGCTGCACCCCACACAGCCAGCAGGACGGGAGCTCCTCCAACAGACATCCTTTCCTCTTGGCACCCTGTCTTGTCAGAGTGCAGTGCTGCCCGCTGGGTTTCGACAGAAAGATCAGACTCAGAAAGCAGCCACGGGCCCATTCGACCGCGAGCACCTCCTCATGTACCTGGAGAAGGAGGCTTTGGAGCAGGAAGACAGGGAAGACTTCGTGCCCTTCACTGGGGAAAAGAAAGGTACGGGCTAGGGCACCACCACTAGTGGGCACAGTCGTGAAGTAATGCTTCAGAGGCCAGGAAGCAGAGGGGGCTGAGCTAGAAGGGTAATTGCCCGGAGCATTTTCACATCCTGCTGTCCCGGGATAGCCAAAGAGCAACCGGCTGTTCACATACATGTGTGCTCCTTCAAGTGCGCCCGAAGGCCAGTGCTCTTGGACCAACCAGTGTCCTGGGCAGCCTGTCAAGCTGCCCCACCTCACGGGGTGGATGTTTCTGAGCTTCATACACTAGATTCTGTACGTCCCAGAGTGTGCCTCGAAGCTTGAAGAAGCACCCCCAATGCATGGCCGCCTGCAGGAGAATGGACAGGACGGAGCCATGGAAACTGGGCTCGGGCAGAAAATCCAAGGCTGGGACCTAGGATGTGGTCTAGCAGAGGGCGAGTTCTGGAAGTGGTGGGTTTTGGGCCACAGTGAGGAGAGGCAGAGCCAGAGGCTTTGGAGAGCCACCAGCTCAGGAGTCTCTGACAGGAAACGGCTTAATGCCTAAACTACCTTCTGGTGGCCCTGCTGTGCTCCCACGGCTTCTTCGTTTTCCTTCTGATTTAAAGGGCGGGTTTTCATCCCCAAAGAGAAACCTGTAGAAACTCGAAGAGAAGAAAAAGTGAGCCTGGACCCGGAGCTAGAGGAAGCTTTGGCCAGCGCCTCGGACACCGAGCTCTACGATCTAGCAGGTGAGTCCTCAGTTCTGCTGCCATCAAAAGAGTGAAATAGTCATCCCTGTGCTCTCCAGAGTTTCGTAGGTAAGCTGTGTCACACTTGACCACATTCCAAAAATCACAAAATTTCCATGACTTTTTGCCCTTCCTCAGAGTCGTCTTTCTCAGTTGACTCGGTAGCTCTGTGAGCCATTTAAATTCCCTTAACCGTGGAATCTCAACAATCACAAGAGGTTTATTGTTTTAATAGATTTTACACATGGATATAAAAGCTTAAGTAGTAGAAAAGAAATGACACAAAAAGTCTGTCGTGTCATCCCCCCCAGCCTTCCAGTAGAGTCCCCTGTGCAGTCAACATATGTGTGTGTCTTTTCTTGTCCCAGGGCTGTAAGTCACCACAGGATGGGGGTCCTGGGACTGGCATGTAGGATGGAGCAGCATATGCAGATATCTGGATTCAGCACAGAAATAAAACAACAAACCCACCCACTCCAATCAGTCCGCAGCCTTAGAAAGGAGTCTGCTGTTCATTTCAGTAGATACAGGTTCAGAAAACACCTCCCTGCGGCAGTCTCCTCCTCCTTCCTCCTTCTGTGATGCAGTTACTAACCTCTCTCTGCGGTCCCTGCAAAAGCTGAGTTCCCCCCCCCTCTCTCTTCCCTACAGAAGCTGAGTCCCCCCTCTCTACCCCCCCAGAAGCTAACCCCCTCCAGATGCCAAGCCCCCAGGGGAGGGAGGTCTCACTGACCCTGTGGTTGCTGCGAGAACCCTGAAGAATGCTCCTTCCCAGCACTGCTCACAGGCTTTCCTGGAATTGTCCAGGGAAAAATGAGGGCGGGACTTGGATTTCAAAGAAATGCCAGAGAAAGGAGAAAGAGAAAAACAGCAATCATTTCAAAGAACAGCAATGGGGGTGTCCTCTGGTCCCCATATGCAACACAGGCACATATTCATGCACCCATATGCACAAACAAATAAAAAATGTAAAATAAAAAGGACAGGCGAGGTGGTTAAGTGCTGTATGCAAACCTAGTGATCTGAGTTCAATTCCTAGAGCCCATGTTGTGGAAGGAGAGAACCCGCTCCTGAAAGTTGTCGTCTGACCTCCATCCACATACACACCTGTTTCCCTCCTCAAATATAAGTAGAGTATTTAAAACAAATAATAATCTTGGGTTGGACACAGTGACGTTGTCATGTAGTTCCTGCTATTGGAAAGGCTGAGGCAGGAACGTAGTTGCACTCCGGGGATCAGGGATAGCCTGGCAACACATCAAGACCCCATGACGATCTTTTGTATTTGGGGGTTGGGCCATGCATGTACCATGGCGCACGTGTGGAGGTCGAGGTGACTGGTAGGAGTTGGTTCTCTCCTCGTGGTTCCAATGATTAACTCAGGCCATCAGGCTTGGCGGCAAGTTCCTTGACACCCGAGCTTCACCAGCCCAGGATCCCACCTTTAAAAAAATAGGTAAGGACCAGCAAGATAGCTCAGTGGTAAGACCTGCTCACAGACTTGGTAACCTGCATTGAGTCCCCAGAGGCACACAGGTACAAGAAGAGACTGACTTCTGAAAGTTGTCCCCTACCTTTTTGTCATGGATGCATAGTGTGCTTGCTCTCTATTTCTCTCTCTCTTTCTCTCTCTCTCTCTCCCTCCTACACCCCCCCACACACACACCTTTCAGTCATCATTCCAGGGAGGACATGGTGAAGCAGAGCAGCTCACCTAATTGTAGTCAGGAAGCAGAGAGAGAGAGAGAGCCTCTTGACTTTCCACTTCTTTAAGTTGAAATTTAAAACATTGCATCTCGGGGCTAGAGAGGTGGCTCAGGGGTTAAGCCTCCGCCTTGCAGGCGGAAGGTCCTGAGTTCGGATCCCAGATCCCACGTATAGACGCCAGGCGGAAGCGGGGGCGGCCTGTGCTTCTGGTCCTGGTAGGGCGGAGCCTGTGAATCCCGGGGCAGAAGGAGGTGGAGGCATCCATGGTGGTTTGCGAATTCGTCCGTGGTTCTACACATACACAGACACACACACACACACACACGCGTGCACATACACACACACATGCGCACAGTTGAATAAATAATAATAAAAAAAATTTAAAACAATGCATCTCATTTGTGTATACTACTTCTTTGAAACAGGGTCTCACTAGTAGCCCAGACTGACCCTGGCATTCCCAGCAGCCGGGACTGGAGTCCTGTAGCTCTGGCTCTTATTCTTCCTGTGGCTGTTCTGCCGCCTCCTCTCAGCACACGGCTCGCAGTAGCTCTGGGGCTTTCATTAGCAGAGAAATCTGTTTCCTTCTGCCCAGCCTGAGCCCGGGGCTGCGGCCTGCTCTCCGCCTCTGGGCAGCTCCACGTAACCCGGGAGAGGGCAGCCCATGTGCCAGGCTGACCGTTCATCCCTAGTAGCCTTCTTTTATGTCCTGTGCTGGAACACTGAAAGCAGCAAAGGACAGTGTCTCTGCGGAAAGGAGAGGACCACGCTGGGAGAGGACCGCGGTCTTTCCGGTTTTGTCCATGGGAAGAATGCGATACTCTATGTCTTGTCAGAGCCAGGACCGAGCTCAGCAGAGGCCTTCTGGTGTGTGAGGCGTCCTCATGCTGCCAACCATCATCATCAGTGTCGCCTTTCAGACTCAGCCAGGCGTGTGGTGTTCCTGCATCACAGCACGCAGGACACAGAGGCAGAAGGATTTCTCCAGGGTCTAGGCCAGCCCAGACTACATAGCAAGGTCTGGTGATTTTGGAAGGAAGGTGGTTGGCACCGTACTTACACTACCCTGTGAAAGGAAAGGGGGCTCTGGTCTGTGTGACACAGAGCCTTGTTTTTCCAGGGCTTGTTAACAAGAACCCTCCTAATACGCCGGAAGACTTAACGTTCCTCCTTTGTGTTTCCAGCCGTCCTCGGGGTGCATAGTTTGCTCAACAACCCGAAGTTTGATGAAGAAACAACCAACGGCAAAGGTGGCAAGGGCCCTGTACGGAGTGAGTTGATGTGGAATCTTGGATCCTGGGAGGTTTGGCGGTGTCCCCTGGTGGGGGGAGGGCCGAGGCCTGTGGCCACCAGCAGGGACCCTGGGCTGTGAGCCATCAAACCAGGGGAGAGAGGGACAGTGGCTAGAACCACACGTGCTTGGGAGGCGGTCCAGCAGAGAGAACCGCAGACAGGGAGTTTGCCTGTTCACCGAATGCAGGCACCGCTCTAGAACCCACGGACCAAAGGACAGTTGCTTGTTCGGTTTCTGGCAGCCTTGGGGATCGAACCTAAGACCCCTTCTGTGTCGGGAAAATGCTCTGTCACCAAGCTACTGCCCCAAGGCCCCAATGTTTTAATCAAGAGTGGAAGCTTCACTAAGTTCTCTCCTTATTGCAGGGTCCTTTTGTATCTGACCTGTCAAATGGATATTGCTATCTAATAGATTCTGTCGTAGTCTTAATACCTACATCCCCCAGAGAGTTCTAGCTTACTGTCTTCACTTTCAACTTTTTATCAGTTATCTCTTACATACTTGTGATAAGTTTTTATTGTTTTTGAGTTTATAGTCTCTTTTTAAATGTTATTCCATAGTTTATTTATTTATTTTTGAATCGGTATTAGTGTCTGCTTGGATGTTTATCACCTCGTTTTCATTCAACAAAAGTGTTGACCTTGTGTTACTGGCCAGTGCCCCTCCATGAACCTTACTGGTGTCTGATGGGGTTGGCACAACTTCATTGTCTGGTGAGTCGAGCCACTGATGAGCTGTGCGATCCAAGTGCTGTGAACACAGAGATCTCAGCTTCTCCTGGTCTGTTACCTGTCGCTCTTTGGCAGAGACTGCAGAGCTGCCCTTTAGTCTCAGGGCTTCTTGGCTTGCTTAGTTATAGAGACAAAGTCTTGCTCCACAGCCCCAGCCGGCCTCAGCTTCACCATCTTCCTGAGTGCTGGAATTGTTAAGTATGCTGTGGATTTGTGGTAGCACCGTGTGCATCCAGATCCTTTTTAAGTGACATGCATCCCAAAGGTTTTCTGATAATTTTTTCTGACCAGGGTCTTGTTTTGTAGCTTGGAACTCACCATGTGCCTGACCACATATTCATGATCGTCCCACCTTGGTCTCCCAAATGCTGGGATTGCCAGCAAACACTACCGTGCTTGGCCCCGATCATTGCTTTGGAGAAGTCTTTTTTTCTCTTCCACTCCTTGGCCTCTCCAGAACATTCTCTAGATTAGAGTTCCAAGATGGAAACTGGGGGAAGGTAGACCACAAGCAGGAGGCTAGAGCGGTGCTGAACTCTGGCAACCAGGCGCTGATACAACTCAGTACCAAGCATACGCTTAGAGGTCCTGGTTCAATTTAACACCACATAAAACTGAAAAGAAACTTGGGGATGAAGAGACTCATTATGGGCCCAGTTTTGCATCTCCGACTCCGTGTCTCGTGGCTCTGGTCCGAAAGAGATCTGAGTGGAGCAGCGGTACCTGCCCCACGGTGTCTTGGGTGGAGCGGCGGCACCTGCCTGCCCCATGGTGTCTTGGGTTGGAGTTTGCTTCTGAATTCTGACTCCAGCCCTTGAGACTGTCACCGTAGTTGGGAAGCGTCACCCTTCAAACTAATCACTTGTGGGGAAGTCATCTCTGTTTGACAGGAAAGCCCCTGTGTTTTCGTGTTTTAGATGTGGTCAAAGGTGAAAAAGTCAAGCCAGTATTTGAGGAACCACCCAATCCCACAAATGTGGAAGGAAGTCTGCAGCAGATGAAGGCCAACGACCCCAGCCTGCAGGAGGTCAACCTCAACAACATCAAGGTATGTCCTTGTGGTCGTCTCCTGGCTTGCCCGAGGTGGGAAGCTTCCTGGACACGCAAGCCGCTGCTTCCAGCTTGGGCCAGTCTTGTCCTCGCTGATTTTCAAAATAGGAAGTGAGTTGTAAGAAACATGAATCTTAGAGATCTTTGAAAAGAAACTGAGCACTTGGGTGAGACGCGCCATGTCAGTTACATCTGCTCCATAACAAACGTGTTTTTCAGGGCGCGCTGGGGCCTGGGCGCGCTGGGCCAGCACCCTGACACTCATCTTTTCACTGTTTTGCATGTGGTCGTAGCTTAGAAGGGTCTCCAGGTCTCCATGAGACGGGCTCAGCTTGGAGCCTCCAAAGGATGGTACATGAGGATACCCCCCCCCATGGTGTTGGCAAGCGGCTTCACTTTCTCACACACGGGCCTCTGCAGGCCTCCTCGGTGTCCTTGCGCAATGCCGGGAACAATCACAGAGCAAAAGAGCAAGAAGGAGAGAGTCACGGCTGCCATTGTCATTTCCTCATTTCCGTGTTATTTCACTGGGCACCAAGCCTTGCTGCTCTGGGGGGAGAGAGAGAGGAGAGAGGAGGGGAGCACTGGGAAGGAAGAGGGGGATAGAGGAGAGAAGAGGAGGAGAGCATTGGGAAGGAGGAGGGGGATAAAAGAGAGGAGGAGAGCATTGGGAAGGAGGGAGGGATAGAAGAGAGAGGAAGAGAGCATTGGGAAGGAGGGAGGGATAGAAGAGAGAGGAGGAGAGCATTAAGAAGGAGGGAGGGATAGAAGAGAGGAGGAGAGCATTGGGAAGGAGGGAGTGATAGAAGAGAGGAGGAGAGCATTAGGAAGGAGGGAGGGATAGAAGAGAGGAGGAGAGCATTGGGAAGGAGGGAGGGATAGAAGAGAGGAGGAGAGCATTGGGAAGGAGGGAGGGATAGAAGAGAGGAGGAGAGCATTGGGAAGGAGGGAGGGATAGAAGAGAGGAGGAGAGCATTGGGAAGGAGGGAGGGATAGAAGAGAGGAGGAGAGCATTGGGAAGGAGGGAGGGATAGAAGGAGAGGAGGAGAGCATTGGGAAGGAGGGAGGGATAGAAGAGGAGAGACATTGGAGAGGAGGTAGAGGAGAGCATTGGGAAGGAGGGAGGGATAGAAAAGAGGAGGAGAGCATTGGGAAGGAGGGAGGGATAGAAGAGAGAGGAGGAGAGCATTGGGAAGGAGGGAGGAGGGAAGAGGGGAAGAAGAGAGAATGTGAATAAATGCTTGAGGCCTGTTTTGTTCATTCTCTTGTTTGTTCAGAGAGAGGCTTTCACTCAGTGTCCACGGCCGGCCTTAACAGCCTCCGTATCCCATCTGACCTCTAACTCTGGTCCCCTGCCTGTACCTGCTATAAGCTAGGATGGCAGGAGTGTGCCTTCATGCCTGCATGTTTTGCTCACTCTCATTGCAGCAATTCCTGGCACTTGACATCCTTGCTTTTATTGAGTGCTTGCTGTATGCTATGACCTTGGATGAATACTGAAATTCATTATCTCACTTCAACCCCAGTGACACTGTAAGAGGTTAAGTCAGGCATTCAGCTCGTCTGCCGAGCAGCCAGGACTCACGGGTACAACTCTCCCTTGCTGTCTCCCTCCACAGCGGTTGGTGCTGCGCTAAATGTTCTATAAGACAGTTCAACAGTGGCTGGTGCTGTGCTAAGTATTCTATAAAATAGTACAACAATGGTTGGTGTTGTGCTAAGTGTTCTATAAGACAGTTCAACAGCGTTTGGTGCTGTGCTGTGTTCTTCTATAAGACAGGTCAGCAGTGGTTGGTACTGTGCTGAGTGTTCTATAAGACGGTTCAGCTGGGTGTGGGTGCTAACCTCTGCCATCCCAGTATCCCAGAACTTGGGAAGTGGAGGCTGGAGGATCACAATGAGTTCAAGACCACCCTGGGCAACATGCGCCTCTGTTTCAGACAATACAGTGGTGAATGAGAGCCATCAGTTGTTACAAGAAAAACTCACAGCAGAAGTCACTAGACAGATGTTGTCAGCGTGATGTGCTGAGCTCCAAGCGTCGTGGAATTTAGGAAAGGAAGCTTCTGATACTGTCTAGGAGAGCCAGTGTACAGAAGAAATACTTCAGCTCCGTCTTCAGAGATGAGTAGAACTAACTCAGAGAGGGACAAGAGGAATTTTGGGCAAGGGTGGAAAGCATATTTAAGGGCTGGCAAATCACAGTATTCTGAAAGAATGGTCGTGAGCTAGCCGGGTAGAGCTGAGGAAGAAGGAAAGAAGGAAAGGACTCTAGTCTGGGTGGCCTTCGTGGCGGCTTCCTCATAGGACACGAGGGGGCGCTGTGGCCCGGATAACATAGCTGGGTGAAGTCACCGCAGCATGTAATTAATACAGGGCGGTGCTTGAAAGTTGTGGGGGGGGGCAGTGTTGCTCAGTGGTAGAGCGCATACTTGGCGCCTGTGAAGCCCTGGGTTCAGTAAAAGTTGTGGATTTTGACTAGGGGTGTGCGTGCTGTGCTGTAGGAGGATTTGTAAACTAGTCATGTTTTCTATGCCTCAGAACATTCCAATTCCAACCCTGAAAGAATTTGCAAAGGCTCTGGAGGCCAACACACACGTGAAGAGCTTCAGCCTGGCAGCGACCCGGAGCAACGACCCTGTAGCCATTGTGAGTAAAGCTTCCAGAAACGCCACGCGCATTGCTCGCATCTCGTATGACCGAGCACCCAACAGGAAGCACACGGGGGAAAGGGTTTGGCTCCCACATCCATCGCTTTAGGGAGGTCACCGAGGCAGGAGTGCGGATGAGGCAGCTGGTCAGGATGCTTCCGCAGCCAAGAGACAGTAGCAGCGCATGTCCACGTGCTCGCTCCTGTCTCCATCGTCATCGGCCTCAGACCCCACTGAGGAAGTACTGCTCCACTTGCTTTTTGGGTTCTTTTAATATTTTATTTATCTTATTTGAGAACAACTAAGGGGAGGCGGGGGGGGGGGCTGTATTTATGCCATGGCACACTGGTAAGGTCAGGAGGACTTTCAGAAGTCAGTTCTCTCCTACCACGTGAACTTCTAGAGATCAAACTCAGGTTACCAGGTTTGCAAGCAGAAGCCTTACCCACTGCTGGCTCCTTTATTTTTAAAATTCATTTTGGAACAATGTTCGACCTAGTGTCTCGCTGTGTAGCCTAGTGTGAACTCACTGTATCCGGGCTGCCGTCAGCCGGCTCCCAGCAGCGTCTCTGCCGAGGTCTCCCATCTGCTGGCATTGCAGGCACGTGGCATCATCTTTCTAAACTTGCTTTACCAAAAAGTCTAAAATTTGGTAAATTTAAACTTTTAACAAAATTATGGTTATAGTCAGACATAAAAATTCAGCTCCGCACTGGCAAGTACTTTTAATTGACTGGGTGTCCATCCGCACCACGCTTTCCAAAGAATCAAGATAGGCTTAGCATTTGCCTGAATAAATATTTAGGGCTTATTCTGTGCTGAGTAACACTACTCTGAAGTTTTTGCTTCCACGGTAATATTCTGTGACAATTACTGAATGTTGTGATCCCTGACTCAACTCAACTTGGCAGTACATATTTAAAACCTTAAAGTGTATTTTATTCTAAACTTGGACATGGATTAATGTTTCAAGTGTACTTTAAACAACCAAATATTGAAACCTTTTGCTTGACATTCTGTGACCTAAAATATGAAAAGAAAAATAACGACAGGTCTCAAGACCTGGCTCCGTGGACAAGGTTTCTCTGTGTGAGCCTGGAGACCTGAGTTTGAACCCTAGAACCCACGTGAAGGTGGAAGGACAGAACCCACAAAAGTTGTCCTCTGACCTGACCTGTGGCATGCACCCACACATGCAGCGCCCACACGTGCAGCGCCCACACATGTAGCAACAGCGTTAACATAGAGATGAAGTACCCAGCCCCTGCCCTGCGCGCTGTAGCTACTTTGATAAGAACGTCCCAGCCTGCAACAGTACAGCTCTGTGCTCTTGTTTTCCTCACATCAGCTCTGATCAGTAGTAGCTTCCCCTCACCGGACGCTACAAAGTATATGGATGAGCGAACTGTAACAAAGACAGAGCCACGATTCACCACCACGTCTTCCTGGCTCCACAAGGATCCTGATTCCAATCAGATGCTTTTGCCTTTACGCACAGAGCCCTGCTGCCACACATTCACTAAAATCCGCTATTACAGAGCCCTGCTGCCACACATTCACTAAAATACGCTCTTTATGGGGGCTTGGGACCAACCCAAACTTCTATGCATCAGTCTTCCCCCTTGATTCAAGCTAGAAAAATAAAAGTTACCTTGAACTAAAGTTTTGATTTTAAGTATTCTGGGGCCTGGGGAGATGTCTCATAAGCAAAAGGACGTGAGTTCAGATCTCCAGACGCCAAGTAAAAATGATGGTGGCCTGCAATTCCAGCCCTGGAAGGCGAAGCCTAGGAAAGCCCAGACTAAAGTGATAAGGAGGTAGAGAAATACAGGATGATTCCTGATGTCTCCCTTGGGCCTCCACAGACACACACACTCAAGTGCCATCTTGTGTGTGTGCGCACGCGCACGCACACACACACACACAGAGTAAATAAATAATGGAGTATTCTGGAGGGTCCCAGCGTTTAGAACACATCATGAGAACAACTACCTGTCAGGTGCTGGCTCAGAAGAGGTGTTTGAAGAGTCCTGCTAAGCGAAAGGATAGTCGTGGCCTCCCACCCCTCAGTGTGCAGAGGCAGCATGCTTGGAAAGGCATCATGTGAAAGAACTGAGCTACCAAAGCAGCATTTCCACCAACCATCATTAGATCCCCAAATTGGTGGGTCAAAAGGAATTTTGAATTGAAAACTTATCATTAAAGTGGAAAACTAGTAGTACTGAACCATCAATAAGTTAAATGAGCACTTCAAGGATTCTGAACTGCTATGATTTGGTTACACCTGCCCTTGGGTAGTTTTGTTTGTTTCACTTTGCTTTTTGTGAGATCAGATCTCACTGTGTGTATCCCAGCTAGCCTGTAACTCATTGAGTAGCCCTGGCTGGCCTTGTATTCAAAAAGCAAAGCAACCTCATCCTAAGGCTTAGAACCTTGCAGAAGAGGGGGCAGAGAGAGTATAAAAATCTAAAGATGGGAAGGTCCACGCTGGACAAGACAGTTTATTCAAGGCAGGACTGCTGCATCCAGGAACTCACTGCGGTGAGACTTGTCCTTCCCAGACCTGCGTAATAATTAACATACCAGCATCCCCATCGACTATCAAGGAACACAAGAGAGAGAGCATAGGGTAGAAACTTTAGAACTGGATAAGTGAAGGGAAATGCCCCACCAGTGGGGTGGCCCAAAGAGAGACAACTTGGTATGCCACAAGAGGCCCGAACCCCCACAAAACTAGACAACCCAGAGGGAACCCTGGGGTCCATAGAAGTGGACAGACACGAGAGTGGGAGGGAGTGGGATGGATTGATGAAGGGAAGGGTTGGGGATGGGAGGGAGGAGGGATGGAGGGAAGCAGGGATAAGTACTCAATATGCTTATAAAACTAAACTAAAATAAATTAATAATAAAAAATAACGAAACAGAAATAGGTAGAATTAATTTTAATCTTTAAACCAACATATCCAAAGTATAATTTGACAATACTTGGAATAATGAGGCAAGATTGAGGCCTGGCTAAAAAGTGTGTGTGTGTGTGTGTGTGTGTGTGTGTGTGTTAGAGGCACTGTGTGTGTGTCTGTGAAGACCCAAGGGGACCTCAGGAATCATCCTGGATTGCTGTGTGTGTGTGTGTGTGTGTTAGAGGCACTGTGTGTGTGTTAGAGGCACTGTGTGTGTGTTAGAGGCACTGTGTGTGTGCCTGTGGAGGCCCAAGGGGACCTCAGTAATCATCCTGGATTGTTCCACCTCCTTTTTGCTCTGTGTGTGTGTATGTGTGTGTGTGTGTGTGTGTATGTGTGTGTGTGTGTGTTAGAGGCACTGTGTGCTCTGTGTGTGTGTATGTGTGTGTGTGTGTGTGTGTGTGTGTGTTAGAGGCACTGTGTGCTCTGTGTATATGTGTGTGTGTGTGTGTGTGTGTGTGTGTGTGTGTGTGTGTGTGTGTTAGAGGCACTGTGTGCTCTGTGTGTGTGTGTGTATGTGTGTGTGTGTGTGTGTGTTAGAGGCACTGTGTGTGTGCCTGTGGAGGCCCAAGGGGACCTCAGTAATCATCCTGGATTGCTCCACCTCCTTTTGCTTTGTTGTGAGATTTCCCAGGCTCCACCTCCCAGAACCTGAAGTAAGGGCCACCCCCACTTCCACCTGGAACTCAGGTCCTTCTGCTGGCGAGGAAGGCAGAGGTTTCACTCACCTTGAGCCATCACCCCAGCCCCAGACTACTCGGAAAATACAAGTTTCTTGTGGCACCACCTAGATGGCACAGGAATTGTGTTCTCCTATAATCCTTCAAAGTACACAAAGCAAGTTTTCTCTTCAGAAATGTGCTTCTACTCTGGTTATTCATATGACATTAAAAAATCATGTCTCTGGGGGCTGGAGAGGTGGCTCAGGGGTTAAGTCTCTGCCTTGCAGGCGGAAGGTCCTGAGTTCGGATCCTAGATCCCACGATAGACGCCAGGCAGAAGCCGGGGTGGCCTGCGTTTCTGGTCCTGGTAGGGCGGAGCCTGTGAATCCCGGGGCAGAGTAAACAAGGACGAGGTGCAGGCGGTCCATGGTGGTTCCCAAATTCACCCGTGGTTCTACACATACATACACACACACGCACACATGCACACATGCACAATTTAATAAATAAAAAATATATATAAAAAATCATGTCTTTGCTCCACTGATGTTTTATTCCCACACACGGAATAGGTGCTCAAGTATTTGCTGAACTTAGGTAAGTGCAGACCTAACAGCCCAGACTTGTGTTTAGCTGGTTCTGCCCTGTTCTGTTCAGTATGACAAAGAGTTTTGTTTTTGTTTTTTCAGGATTAAGACTAAGGGACAGGATTCTGGCTTCTGGCCAGGAGGCCCTGCAAGTTCTTGAAAATAAGTAATTGCTCTGTTGTTTTGTTCTCTAAAAATGAAAGTAAACATGGGAGCTGGGAGCCTCCAATAAGGAAGTTGATACCGTCCCCTCTGGGCTGTGATTAAAATGTGTTCAGTCCGTTTTAATTAAAGATGGAGTGCAGGGTAAACACACTTATCCACATGGTGTTCCCCGTCTTCAGCCCGGATCCTTCAGTTCAAACAGCTGTTAACACAGAACTGCTTTTCTTTCCAGCCCAGGGGCTGTTTGGCTCTCAGACTGCATCTGAAGATGTTTTTGGCTGTTGTGACAGAGTGAGGGCTGTTGGCATTTATTGGGTCTCAGAGGCCGATGACTCTGCTGCCCCCCCCAGTGGGCTGGTGACTCTGTCCCCTCCAATGGGCTGGTATGTTGCTAACCGCCCCTCTTGCACATGACATCACCCAAACATTAGCCGTGTAGCTGTTGAGAAACCTGTTCTAGTTTCACGTTGAAATCCTTCTTTTCCTGCTTCCTAACTTTCCTGTCTTAAAGTAGCCTGGAACTTCTGTGATCTACTCCCTGGTAGCCGGTGGGCCTAGCACACTGTCATTCTTCCCGTTGTTGTGTTCGGGCGTTTATTAAGCATGTCAATCCTCATCCTGTCTGTACATCATTTGCCCAAACAGCAAGTGGCGAGCCCCTCAGGGACTCCAGCTTAGCTCATCCGCAGTGCAACCCACGTCACTGTATTCGTAAAAGTTATATGAAATTTTTTGTACTGACGTTTTATAGCCTTAAGTTATTCTAGTATACAGTCAAGATGGAAGACCAATGACATACAGGAGTTTGTGTTTATATTTATCATCCTAGATAACAAAGTATTTCCTTTATGTATGTGTGTATGGGGGTATGTGCATGTTTGCATGTGGGTGTGTGTACACAAATGCACTCGTGTGCCTGTGGAGGGTGATAATCAGGAATCATCCTCCATCCCTCTTCCACATTGCTGTTGTTAGCCTGGTCTCTAATTAAACCCACACTATTAAGACTAGTCTGGTAGCCAGCTTGCTCTCAGGTTTGCAGACTCCGCCTTCTAGGGCTAGAATTACGGGGGAGGAGGGGCTGACACACCCTTTCTGAATTTTTGTGGGGGAATCTGGAGGTCCAGACTCAAGTCCCTTTGTTTTTCCATTATTACTGTGTGTGTGCCAGAGGGCACTATGTATCCCTGTGGAGGACCAATAGTAACTTTGGGAATCATCCTGGATTGCTTCTACCTCCTTTTTGCTTCACTCGGATTTCTCAGGCTCTGCTCACCAGGGCCAGAAATGCAAGCCACCTCCATTTCCACCTAGCATTTTTATGTGGACCCTGGGATCCGAACTCAGAATCTTCTGCTTGCAAGGCAGAATCTTAACCCTTGAGCCATCTCTGTAAGCCTGGTCTCTTTGCTTTTGAGGCAAGGGCTTCAACACTGACTTTTGATTGTTAATGAAAGGGAAGGGAATTCTGTATTCTAATTACTGTCATTCATCTTCTATTTCCAATTGAAATTTTTCCATTATTTTCACATACTTGAGGTGTGTACATTAGCTATCTATACATGGATATATAGACATGTTTTGCATATAACTTGATTCCAAATATTAAAAACCAAGTAGCAGCATTTTTTATTTTGTAATCGTGAATATGAATCTCTGCCCATGGGCCTTATAGCAATAATACTAGTTTGATTCTTGCAGATTTTTTTTTCCCTCTAGAAAGTTCTAGAGTTCTCCCCTCCCCCCTTTTCCTTCTTTTTCCCTGCCTCCTAGGAGTTCTAAAGTTTCACTGGTATGAAATTTTGAACTCTGACAAGCATCTAATAATTTCATTTGGATAAAGACTTGTGGATTTCATAGGCTTTAGGAATTTTTCCCCAATGATTATTTGATACTTTCTTCTCTGGGGCTGTCTTTCTCTTGTCCTAGAATATTAACTCTTAGGTTGACATTAGACCCCTGACTCTTTCTTTTGTGTCTTCTGTCCTTCATTGCATCTTCTACCTCTGTCTGTGTTCATTCCGCATCCTTGTATAGCCTCGGCTGCATCTCCTAGCTCCTAGATGGCTCTGCAAGCATGTTCCTTTCCAGTTGTTATGTGACTCCTGCAGAGGCGTGACAGACCTCTGTTCTCACTAGCCGGGGTTGGATGATAGATCCAAAAACAATTCCACTCAAGTCCAGTTGGCCAACAAAGGAGTTTATTGGGATACTTATAAGAGCATATTGACATGTTGAGGGCGACTTACAGGAGTTAGGGAGTCTAACACCCTAAAAATTCCACCTAGCCTTGGTGGTGACCATGTGACCCTTTCCAAGACAAGCAAACAGAAAAGTTAAAATATTTGGGGTGTTGAAGAAATGAAGTTAATGTGCCAATAAAGAAACCCGAGACCTGAGTTCAGTCCCTGGAAGCCCACATGGTAGAAGAGAACTGACTTCTAAAAGTTGTCTTCTGACCTCCACATGACTCCGAAATCTGTGTGCTGCCTCTCCCCTCCCCACCTTCAAGCAGGCACACATGTCCTTTGTCGCTCTCCTACTCTTCTTTCTTTCCTCCCTCTTCCCTTGCTCCTCTCTTAAATAAATAGATGAATTAAGAAATAAGGTATAGATTGATAGAGGACAACACCTGACAGAGATCTCCAGCTTCCACATGTGTGCACAAATGAGACTCACACCACACACACGCACGCACACACACGCACATACACACAGAGCAAAGCATGAACAACACAGGAAGGCACAGAAAAAGGGAAAGTTCCAGGCTGAGGGTGGAATGCCAGTTAATAAGACAATCTGGAAAATATGGAGGTTCCTCAAGAAACCTTTAAAAAGATGACAGTTTTTTGTTTGGTTTTAGTTCCATGACAGTTCCAGTTTCTAGAAAATTCTTCTTTGATGGCAAAGGGAAAAGCTGAGAGAATGGAAAGTGAACAGGTTTTTCTTCTAATCCACTCACAGTAAAAGGAAAAATGAGGATGATTTTGAATTCTGCCTTTCCTACTTTTTGTGTGTGTTGTACTGGCGACTGGACCTAGGGTCCCACGCCAAGCAAGTGTTACGGGTCCTCAGTTGTCCTTCTAATGCTAAAATGTGTTCCGTTACCAAGTGCAGGTTCTCGCACTTGGAGACAGGGCAGAAGGGCTGGCACTTCAAGGCCAGCTTTGTATAAGCTCCTGTCTCAAAACACCATAAAAAGTCTTACATAAAGAAAAAGATAATAAATCACAATAGTTCTGTTTTGTTTGTATGTGTGAGAAAGAGAGAAAGAACAGAGAGAGGGAGAGAGAGAGAGAGAGGGAGAGAGAAAGAGAAACATGCTGGACTAGCTAGATTTTGTATAGGCCTAGCTGTATCACTGAGGCCTATTCCTGCCCCTGAAATATGCTTACTTTCAAAAAGTTGTCAATCCTGTTATCATTACCTTTTTTAAAAAATTATTATTTTTTATTCAATTGTGTGTGTGTGTGTGTGTGTGTGTGTGTGTGTGTGTGTGTGTGTGTGTATGTGTGTGTGTAGAACAACGGGCGAATTTGGGAACCACCATGGACCATCTTCACCTCCTCCTTGTTTACTCTGCCCGGGGATTCACAGGCTCCGCCCTACCAGGACCAGAAACGCAGGCCGCTCCCGCTTCCTCCCAGCGTCTACATGTGGGGTCTAGGATCTGAACTCAGGACCTTCCACCTGCAAGGCAGAGGCTTAACCCCTGAGCCACCTCTCCAGCCCCGTCACTACCTTTTTTGAAAAAGGTTTCAGGTGTACAGAATTTGTAAGGCAGGACTTTGGGCTAAGTTATTTCACTTGGCAGTAGTCATATCACTTAACAGAGGTTTTCTTTTAAGTACTGTGAAAATTCAATCTTATATTGAGGACAAGAGGTTCATTAAATCAATCTTTAGAAACCCTGATGAGTGTTTGCTTTTGCATAATAAGGCTTTTGCAGATATGCTGAAAGTAAACAAGACCTTGAAAAGTCTAAACATAGAATCCAACTTTATCACTGGAGCTGGAATAATGGCCCTGGTGGAAGCACTGAGAGAGAACGACACCTTGACAGAGATCAAGATCGACAACCAGGTACGATGGGGCATCGTGGGCAAAGCTAGCTGCCATCAAGTGCGTGAGAGTGGGTCCTGCAGCAAGTGGGTCAGAATGGGGTCTTCTAGCTTTCCTGTAAAGCTTTCGGCCTGTGTAGTGAGCGCGAGAACCTGGGGTGTTATATACACACATGAGTGCACATGTGCATGTAGAGGCCAGAGGGCAACCTCGCTGTCCACTTTTTAATTTTTTTTTTAAGACAGGGTCTCCATGAGCTTGCCAACTAGACCAGGCTGGATGGTTTGTGTGCCCTGGGGGTCTTCCTGCCTCTACCTCCCAGCACTAGTTACAAGTGTATGCCGTCATCCCAGCTTCTTGTGAAGTAGGTTCTGGGGATCAATGTTTGCATGACAAGCACTTTACCAACTTTCACAGTCCCAGCCCAAGACAGCCATCTCCATCTTTCTCCTGCATCTCAGCCTGGTGCTGTCCCACCCTCTACCTCTCCTTGCTTTGGCTGGAAGGACAAAGCTGAGTGGCCCAGAGACGCAAGGCATCGATTGATGATCCTCCGTATTCTTAGAAAGGAATTCCAGAAAATCCAGCCATTGGATTGATAACTCTGCGTTCCATTAGTTAGGCATACCTGTTTAAATCTCTTTGCAATGAGATGACTGGAAACACTAGGTAGTAGTTTTGCTTTGCTTCAACCTCAGAAATCACCACTTGCTTTGTTTTTGAGATAGGGTCTCGCTGTCACCCAGCATGTGACTAATCTTCCTGCCCCAGTTTCCAGGGCCGAGAGCACAGGCACACGTCCAACTTCACCTTTTCTTCGCAAATGGTTTCCTGGTGTTTTCATTTAGGGTACCAGCAGGCCCAGCCATCTAGCTAGATTTTGCTTCCAGACAGACTGCTGCACTCACACAACAGTATGGGAGGAAACTTTTCAAGTTTTCAACTTGAGGTCTTTTACTCTTGGACTTGTTTGTTTAGATACCGTGTACCCGCTGTGTGAGTAGCTAACTTTCCTTCTTCCTTCCTGGTCTCCCTGCGTGTGCAACCTGCCACCAGAGACAGCAGCTGGGCACCGCTGTGGAGATGGAGATCGCCCAGATGTTGGAGGAGAACTCAAGGATCCTCAAGTTTGGGTACCAGTTTACCAAGCAAGGGCCCCGGACACGAGTGGCAGCTGCCATCACAAAGAATAATGATCTGGGTAAGTTGGACCTGAGCTGTGCTGAGTGTAGGAAGAGGTGGTTCCTCTGGCCTTGGAGGCAGCGTCTGCTCCTATTCCTGGGGGCTCGGCCCAGCCGTGGTCCTCACAGGCGTGTCCCCCCCCCCATGACATTCTTTCCAGTGTTCCACTGTTCTTCCTTGATCCCTTTCTTTTGGCTTCTACCTTTCCTCCTTGCATGTAGACTGTGACCGCTACTGGACACCAGGGCCATCTCCACTTGGCTTATATTTGACTTCTGACTGCTTTTCTCAGTGCACTGGTTTAAACATGGGGATGTCTGATACTTTGGTATTTTAGCTGTGCAGTGACCTGGCAGCACTGTGTCCAGCAGGTTAAAGAGTAGCTTTTCCGTGGAGGTCCTGTAAGAATCCACGCCAGGCGCCTGGACAGCTCATCTGATCCCAATAAGCACTTTAAAGGACACCAGGTTTTTCTGCTCTCCAAACCACTCTGTTCTGAAGATTGATCCTTAGGAATTTTGTTTGTTTTGAAATAGGATCTTGCCATGTAGAGCAGTCTAGCTTGGAGTTCCCCAGACGACCTCCGTTTCTCTATCCTCTGGCCCTACCTCTTGAGTGGGCAGCACTCCGCATCCAGGATTTCGGAGTTTTTACTCAGATGAGATTTAGAAACCTTGAGCTTCTGCTTGCAGACCCTTGTTCTTCCGGCTGTGGTCACAGGTGAGGTTGTGGCTGGGCACACCTGGAGTCGAGGTTCAGCAGCTGAGGACTCAGCATGCTATAAGGACCCGTGAAGATGTGCAGAAGGCTGTGCTGCGAGTCCCTTCTGCACTTCCTCCTGCATAGATGACTGTCCTAACATCCAAGGTCCCAGTCCCCAAATGGCAAATTCCTCCGCGAGGTCATCGTACCATTTCCGTTTATTGCCTTTTTGATTGAATATTAAAGTTTAAGAAAAGTGCGAGTTATTATTTTTCTAGAGTTAATGTCTTTCAACTAGACTTTAAGGAATAGTCCTTCCTTCGATTTGTGTTTTTGAACCTTTTTCTATTTCTCACCTAGTCCGCAAGAAGAGAGTTGAAGGAGATCGGAGGTAAACATCTGCGTGAAGAAGTGATTTCACCATGCAGCCATTAAAACCAGACACACTCTTTCTCCATGGGACCATGTTATCTAAAGTTGTTCATTTCCGTTAACCATATAACAAATAATTTAATTGATTTTTTTTAGCACTTCTTATTTATCTGGGACTCTTAGATGTGTACAAGTGTTTTATCTGCTCGTGGGCAGAAGTAGATCAATGTGGCTTATACGGCGCTGAATATTCTAACCACTCTCACAATGGGTCGTCTTACTTTCTTACTAGAGCTTTTTGTAATCACGGAAAGGGATGTAGTATATACTATGTATTTTAATGATTGCAAGAGGCCTAGCTCTGTTTACACGCACTGCTTTGAGTTAGGCTGAGTACATCAGAAGTATTCTACTTATCATACAAGAAGTTTGTATTGCCAATTTTTAACTGGGGGAAAAATGTGACCAATTTAGCACAAGTTTTGCATTAATTCCAGAGAAATCACTAAAAAATACGGATCAAAGATCAGTGGTGTTCTCACATGCAGTTTAGCATAAATTTATTAGATAGGTAAATTTATTAGCCCTTGAATATCGTTACAAGTAGGAAAGTGGATTAACACACGTATCTTTCTTGCCCGTTCAACATAAATGAAATGTTTAATGTGACTCTCTAATAGATAATTATTTACAAAACAGTTGTAAGGTTTTTCAGACACGATAGGAAATTTTAAACTTTATTTAAGAAGAGAAAATTTAAAAATTACATTCCCAAATAAACTGATAATAACCACACCGTGGGCAGAGACGCCCGATGCACACTGCACACTTTGACAGTTCTTCAAAGGAGTTGTTGCTTTACCTTTAGTGTAACAGACCGCAGGGTAAATGTGGCATTCTGCCAGTCACAGAGATTCTTGTCATGTGCAGTCATGTGAGGAAGTGTAGCTTTTGTCACGTGACATGACCCATCCTGATGTTTGCAAACGTCAGGGACAAAGGAATTGTCACCGTCTCAATGTTGATCACGTCAAAGATGAAGCAGGGAGCACGGCAGAGCTCAAGGTGGCGACAAGAGCGCAGTGAGGTGGCACCGTGCGCTCAAGAACGCTGACTCGAGGCGCCACTTGTCTTGGATCAGGGAGGCTCGTCTCCCGAGTGAGTCCGGTCCAGTGGAGCTGGCTGTGAAGACTAACCACCCTCGCACCCTCTCCCTCCCTCTTTCCGTGTGTCTCCCTCTCCCTTTCTCTCTCTCCCTTCTTCCCTCCCTCCCTGTCAAGTCTTTTTCTTATTTTCCTTCCTTTAGCTGCTACCTGCAGCACATGGGCCCAATCCAGCTTTTTTTTTGTATCTGTCTGAGTCACTTAGTGGTAGTAAACACTGGGAAAAGGACGCATGGCACTATTTAGTGGAAGAGCCTGTGGAGTCTGTCGTGAGAGCCGTCTGAGCCATCGGTACATCTCACGGCTTTGTCTCTTTAAAACATCCTGTTTCTGTGATTTTTCCTTAATTCTTGTTAGAAATTTGAAACTAGCCATGGTGAGAGCATGTGTGGAAATTAAAGATGTGTTAAAAACCAACACCTTTTTCCGTCTATACTGGTGACGGATACAAGTCATTAGCCATCCCTGGGTCAAATGCATTTGTTTTGGACCTGCCTTCTGATCACCTTGTTGCCAAAAGGACAGTCACAGTCCCAGGGGTCTCTTCTCTGTCCTGAGATTTGGATCACAGTCCCCAGGGGTCTCTTCTCCGCCTCTGGGATTTGGATCACAGTCCCAGGAGTCTCTTCTCTGTCTTGGGATTTGGATCACAGTCCCAGGGGTCTCTTCTCTGCCCCTGGGATTTGGATCACAGTCCCCAGGGGTCTCTTCTCTGCCCCTGGGATTTGTTACAAACCTCTCTGAGGCTGGAGTTCTGATAAACCTCTTCACATCAGCCTTCTCTCTTTGCTCACTTATCCCTTGCCTCCATCCCTACAAAAGCTCGACCTTAGAGAGTTCTTGCTGCTCTGTAGTGAGGATAGCGGACAATCGTGGCAAAGACAAGGAAAAAATCAAGTTTGAATCATGACTATTCTTTTCACATGAAGTCCTTGATGGTATTAAAGCAAGACAATGTTAGGTTATCAAAAACATGGTACTATTCTAGCTCATTATAGTTGAGTCACCTGCAAGGAGTTTATGAGATTAAATATCTGTCACTGATCCGGTTATTTTACTATTTCCCACATTTTTTAAAGTGGCTTTCAAGGTGGCTCTTCATGAGTGTATGTATTAAAGATGAACATTAGAAGACAAACGTATGTTTTGGGAAGCCAACCAGATCTTTTAGTCTAGACTTAATCTTCCATCTCCCCCATGTGTTTCGTGATTGTGGACACAATTAATTCCTTACTATCCATCATGAGAGAGAATAATGTAGTTAAAGAGTTTTTATATGCATGTGTGTTGCTAGATGATTTAGATGCTTGGGATACATGGACAGCAGTTTGGAGAGAGTGCACGCTTTAGATGGTGCGTGTAGATGCTTGGGGTACATGGACGACAGCTGGAGAGAGTTGCTGTCCTAAGCTTGCTGCCATCTCCTCTGCAGTTGTCCAGGTCCGTGTTAAGTGTGAACCACACACCTGGACTTGACTTTCCTGTCACCAGCCTATGCAGCACGTGTACATGACGGCTTTCAGGCGGAACTAAGTGCATCTCCCCATCTGCTTGGAATGTGCAGTGGAAGCTACTTTGTCCTCATCAACATGATCAAGTGATCAAATTCCTTCTCACCCCCCCCCAGTGTATGTGTATGTGTGTGTGTGTGTGTTTGTGTGTGTGTGTGGCTGTCTGTCAGGTATCTCAACAGATATCTGGCTACATCTGGACACCTGATTGAAGGGAGAGGCGCTCTCCCCAGCTTCACTTCCCCTCCCCTTTGTAAAGCTTCTGTAAGCCCAGGATTAGTGGGAACTTACTCCCTGGGCTTTGTGGTTGATGTCGCACACCACCACATCTCATAGCTTTTAGAATGACTTTTAGGAAAAATTACTGACATCTTCTCATCTGCCTCTAGAGCATTTCATCCCCATAGACAGAGGCGAGCGCCTTCCTTCCATCTCTGTGTGCTGTAGATACACATTTTGTGTACAGCGATTGTCAAATACCAGGTACTTGGCTGCATCCAGACCCTGGGCTGAAGGGACTCTGCTTCCCTGCATCTCTCAGGTTGTCGCAGGCTCAGATTAGAGAATCACAGGTCTTGAGGGGCAGGCGCAGTTCACCCTCTTACAGCTCATCTTCCAGTAGAAGCCCAGAAGCCACCAGTGTCTGAACCTCTTCAGCCAACTCCCCCAAGGGAGGACTGGCACACTAAACTGCCAGAACAGCTTTCTTTCGTGGAGACCTGGCCCCTGGCGGGCGCCAGCTCTGAAAAATCCACTGTCCTCTGAATAGCTGCCGCGAGAGCATTTCTGACGCTCTGAGCTTAACATCTGTCAGCTTTCATACTGACACAGTCTTTGGACTTTGTCAAAGTGTTTGCTGTGTTTCCTTTTTCGTGGATGCGATGTACTCAGCTGTCTCCTAGACAAAAGACAGAGGGAGTGTAAGAATTTTGGGTTTGGTAGAGTTTTGTGAGTATTTTAGGGTTGGGAGAATGAACCAAAGTTTGCAGAGTAGACACGTGCTCAGATCAAGCAGAAGTGGACTGAGGGGCATTGTGAATGGCGGCCTCTCAGGTCGGGTTGGGTTAGCTCCACCTGTTCTCCGTAGTGCCATCTCTAGGCTCAGGTTTCCACCATAATCCTGACGCTTCCTTCCCTTCTTCAGTTGATGGCTCAGCAGCTGCTGCTTCCATCTTCACAAGCAGAGAACCACAAGACCCTCACTCTGCTGAGTACTCCAGTTAGTCTTCAGTTCCAGCTGCTCATCTGTTCTCAGCCAAAAGGCTGAGTTGAGACAAGCATAAAGGGAAAATGTAAGCGTTTTACAAGCATTAAGCTGAGCCCACCAGGTAAAACTAAAATCAGCTTTCTGGAACTGACCAGCTGGAGAAACATGTCCAGGTTTCTGAGAGCTTTGTAAAGTAGAGGGAAGGGCTCAGAATTTAAGATGTATGTTTGTCTAATGGCAGGACCAGTCCTACTCAGCCACCCTCTTCCCATGACTAGCAGTCGGGTGTGGCGGAAGCCTGAAAGCTTTAAATTTGTATCCTTGGTATTGATTTGACTCCAGGTACTATTTTAGAAACAGGATACGCATCAGAAGTTGTGCCAGTTTGGGGTGCATTGTTGACTTGCAGAAGGTGAAGGAGAGGGCTAAAGGCGAGGTAGAAAAGAGTAACCAGATGACTGGGCCCTTTCGTCTCTCTCATGGTAATCATTCAGAGCACACGGGCACTGCGAGTTGGTATGGTGAACGGGCACCATACTAACAGATTTGGAGACTGAATCCCGATCCATCACCAACACTTAGCAGGTATATGATCCTGGGCAATTCACTCAATTGCCTGCCAATTATAGACCACCTGAGCTGAGCTCGGAGCAGGAGCAGGCGAGCTGCACGCCCCGTGCGTCCTTAGCTGGGTGCTCTGGGCGAGCCGCCTGCTCTCAAGCCTCGGGCTCCCAGCTGTTCCTTGGGAGCAATATCTTCACTAACTACCTCACAGGATTGCGGTGAGAAAATAGAATCAGATGACTGCGTGCAAACTGGAAAGTACTGAACAAAAGGAGTCACCTGGTCCGTCTCTAGTGATCTCCACCGCTCTGAGTCTGTCTTACCCTGACCAGCAGGTACATCTGGCACATCTGTGGAGGAGGGAGAACTGAAGCGGGGGTGTGAAATGATTTACTCTGAACATAAAGATGAGAGAGGCACCCGTTGGCAGTGGGAGTCATGTTCCAATTATGTGAATGGCAGGGACTCAGGAACAGGCATTGCAGAAGGCCTAAGCAGAGACTAAGAACTGAGGGGAGACTTGGGCACGCCTGCCTGCCTGCCTGTCGTCAGGGAGATGGGAATAGGACTTCAGGGTGGCTGGCAGGCCAGCCGAGCCTGTCCTAGACGCCAAGGATCTCCATGCCTCGGGCTATGCACCTGCCTGCAGCTCTATAGCAGAGGGGGAGGAAGAGGCCATGTTTAGGGCAGCAGCTTCCCCAGCACCAGCAGCGCAGCTGAGGTCAGCATTGCACTGAGAGAAGCACGCGGCATGGCCCAGGGGACGATGGCCCAGCACCTGCACATCCTTAGGACACCTGCTAAGGTGCTTTGTTCATAGCAGGTGCTGAATCAGTGTTGCTTGGACATCGTTTTCCTGCAGCCTCGTAGTGTGATGTTCCCCCTGCAGTCATAGGTATCGAAGCCACCACTTGCCTGGATGCAGCCGTGAGTGGCTCTGGGCAAGCCTCGCCTTCCGTCTTCATGGCGTTCTGGAGACCCCTCCAGACGTGCCCTTAACCCTACTGCTCCGAACCACTTCCATTCTGTCTTGCAGGCAGGTGGGCTGTGCCTGTCCTGCCTCTGCTTTCCCCAGGGATGCTTTGTCAGGGTCGTTCTGCAGACACTTAACCTCCCTCTGCCACCAGCTTTGAGTGACTTCAGGTAGTTCTGAATGAGCAGCCTTTTGAGAAAGGGCGTTTCAGAGGAGATGTCCAGCGGGAGACCATTTGCCTGGCACGGGGATTCAGTCCCCAACACTACAAAAATAGATTTAAGACTTGGAGGGAAGACACAAAAACCAGAAAGGACGTTTTTTAAAAGATTTTTCTCCTTAGTAGCAGTGGAGAGTAGAAAAGGAAATGCAAAGAAAGGAGCATTCTTTCTGGACTTGACATGCAAATGTGTGGGAAAGTGTGCTGTGCATGAAGAAGCCGGGCCAGGATTCACCACTGTGGGTTAATCTCAGCGTCATCACATGGTGAAATGAAATGGATAGCAAATGCACTTCTTGAGGCATTTTATTTTAGTTCCAAATGCTGCCCACAGCAGTCTTTAGTTAGGAATTTTAGATCAGAATAATTTATTTCTCATCTTTGCCACTTTGTTTTTAAAGAAAACGAAAACTCTGTATACATGGAAAGTCATTTTTATATTTTATTTAATTAAGGCTTTATCTTAATTCTGTTTCTATTCTTCATAAAACAAGCAGCATTTTGCTGCACTTAAAAATGTAAAATACTTGCATGCTACATTGTGATGTGATCACTGACCAGTGCACAGGCCTGTGATTCGTGACCTTGTGCGTGTTGTTACCTGCGCTGAAAGCCTCTCCGGGAGGGAAGTGACCCTTTTCTACAATGCTTAACCTGTGTTGGCAACGTCTTGCTAAGCAGTAATTGAAAGAGTCATTTTTCGTTTGGTAACTTTTTGATCAAATGTATTCAACTGATTCATTTATTAAGGGAAAAAGAATACTTTGCTTTTTAAATGTGAAGTTGTACCTTATGTGAAAAGCAAATGCGTAATAGAGAAAAATGTATGAAATGTAAAATACTTGTACCCCAGTGGTAAGGACTCTGTTGGCCCAAATAGGTGCAATTTCTGACTCTTTGAAATTAGCCATCCAGACCCAATGTTGAAGGAAATGTAATCTGTTTTAATTATCCAAGATCTTTCTGTTTCACATACGCCATGTATTTATTTGTGTCTGGAATGGTATTTCTAAATTAAAATGTAAAAAATAGAAATAAATAATTTTAAAAGTGAAAAATGGTTTATCTGGCTGACTTTTAGACAGACTGTCTCTTCAAAATAAATGGTTGGCACTGTACTCTTACAGCAGATGAGCAGAACCATGAAGTGCCTTAAACACAAGGAAGATGTAAGCTAGAGGGAGAAATGAGGACTTCCTATATAAACAAACAACAAAGAGCTACACAGTTGACTAAAACATTAAGCTATGTTAAAATAAGCGGGACTGGGAATGCGGCAACTTTATGTACATATGTATAAAACCACACACCACACACACAGTATGCACACATATACACACCGCATGTGCACATGTGTGCACATACACACACGTACAAGTTTTTTGGGGAGCCTGTTAACCCTGAACACACAAAGAAAGTTATAAAGACTTGAGCTGAAAAAACAGGAACAACTACCTTTCCTGCTGAGTTCTAACTTCTTGTCCTTGAATCTCATTTGCACTTCAAAGGAGCTGGAGATGTAGTTCAGTTGGTAGAACACGTGAAATCTTGGCTTTAATTCCCAGCACCCCATAAAACTGGGTGTGCCAGCATAGCTGTAAACCCAGCCCTCAGAAGGGTCAGATGTTCAAGGTCACCCTAGGCTACACAAAACCCTGTTCTTTTCAATTCAACACTTGTCTAGTTTGAAACTCATTCGGTTACATATTTGAATTTGTCCATATTTTCCTTCCTCCATCTACATCTGTAAAAGAAAAGCAATGGGAGCATCGCGTGGGGCTGTGGTTGGATAGTGTGCAAACGTGGGACCGGAGCGCCGGGCCTGCAGAAGGTATTGCACCCGCCTCTGTCCCAGGTGAACGTCTTCAGTCTTAAGGTGACACAGTTCATGCTGATGAGATCAAAAAGGTAGATAGAGCCACCCCTGGTGTTATACAGCTGTAACCCCAGCACCGGTAAGACAGAGGCAAGAGGATGGTTTCAAGTTCAAGGCCAGCCAAACTAGCTAGGACTACATGGTGAGATCTTGTTTTGTTGTTGGCTTTTTTGTTTTAATTTTTTTATTTATTATTCATTCAATTGTGCGTGTGTGCGCGTGTATGTATGTGTGTGTGTGTAGAACCACGGACGAATTTGGGAACCACCATGGACGCCTCCACCTCCTCCTTGTTTACTCTGCCCCGGGATTCACAGGCTCCGCCCTACCAGGACCAGAAACACAGGCTGCCCCCGCTTCTGCCCGGCGTCTATACGTGGGGTGTAGGATCCGAACTCAGGACCTTCTGCCTGCAAGGCAGAGGTTTAACCCCTGAGCCACCTCTCCAGCCCTTTTTGTTTTAATTAAACAAGAACAAATGATTCTTTCCTTCCTTCTTTCCTGTTGATGGCTCTCATTCTTTTCTTTCTCTCCCTGCCCCCCCCCTTTCATATGGTCTCATGTAGCCAAGGCTTAACTTGAACTCCTGAGTCTCCTACCTTTGTGTTTGATTACAGATGCAAACTAGCCCCCACCCCGCTTCTTCTGCCACTCATTCCCTTCTGGCAGAGCCCACTCTGAGAACTAAATACAGACCGACGCTGATTCAGAAGTCGCTTCTGACCCAACTCTCCTTCCACCACCTTGTCCGTGTTTGCTGTTTCCTGAGTGCTGCTGGGTTCTGGAGAGACTCCTTATAGTCTCCTCTTAAGTCTCTTTGTTAGGCTTTGTTATGATATAGTCCTTCTTGTGGGCTGTTTGATGATTCTGCCGTTTTTTGTGGCTTCAGGAAGAGCCTCACAGCCTGCCTTCCTTCTTTACCTCCCAGCTGTTGACCAGTCCTGCCAGTCGAGGACCATAGTGCCCGTTTCAAGCCACTGTTCTGTGCTGCTTCTTTTTAAAGGCCTACGATAGATCAGATGCCCACAGCCTCTACAAGAGTTCCATATGCCCCAGGGCCTCCGCCGGGAATTACTCAGATGAGTAATTATATGGGGGAAGAGCACACAGATAGATGTGTACCCCAAAAAGTACAGAAGGGCTGGAGAGATGCTTCAGGGTTAATACTGTCTCAGAAGCAGAAGGTTCTGAGTTCAGATCCCAGGTCCCACGTGAAAAACGCCAGGTGGAAACAGCAGTGGCCTGCACCTCAGGCCCTGTGGGGTGGAGTCTGGGAAATGCCAGCACGAAACAAGAAAGAGGTAGAAGCAATCCAGGATAGTCCCTGACACCTCCCTTGGTCCTCCACAGGGACATACGGGCCCTCTGATACACACATAAGGTTTTTTAAAAAGTAAAAGAGACTAATTCAAAAATTGTAGGCACTCGATCTGTTGACCCTAAGCAAGTTTTAGAAAACTGTATTATCCGGTTTGGTGGTTTGTAAGCATATGGCATTCAGCAGTCGTGTCTAAAAGCTAGCCCAGGTTTACTTAGAATGAATGAGAGGAGGCGTGTGGAGGCAGAGGATCACAAATGCAAGGGTATCCCTGGCCACACAGCATGTGGAAGGCCAGCCTGAGCTTCACAAGATCCTGTCTAAAAAAGAATAAATGACAAGGAAATCTTGAGAGGAAGATCATGAAAAAATGAATCCTAGCCTGTGTGGTGCGAATGTCTCTAGCCCTTGAGAAGCTGGGTGCGGCCTGAGCTCCACGGTAAGATCCTGTCTCAAGAAAGAAAGAAAAGGAAGGAACGGAGGGAGAGAGAGAAGGAAGGAAGGAAGAAAGGAAGGGAGGGAGAAAAGGAGGGAGGGAGGGAGGGAGGGAGGGAGGGAGGGAGGGAGGGAAGGAAGGAAAAGCAAGAAAAAAATACACTGGATTTCAGGGAGACACTTGATAGACTCACAACGTTCTTGAGAAATGTGGGCTGCATAATGGTGCAGCTAAATTGTTACATCAGTCATTTTATTTTTGTCTATTTTAAATATTAGAGAGACAGAAAACAGATGCGTGTCCCACAATGTGCATGTGCTGCTCAGAGGACAGCTTTTGGAAGTCAATTCTCGCCACACAGGCGCCAGGATTGAACTCATGTCTCCAGATGATTTTAATTCTTGGCCTTTAGCATTTGGCTGAAATGAGCATTAGATGCACATCTAGAGAAGTCATAGGGTGTAAAAGGGGAAGTTAACTCCAGCTCTGAGCTGGATGGCAGGATGTGCAGAGGTGTGCAGATGGGGCAGCAGCAAGGGCAGAGAGCACTGGAAACCTTCCCACAAGCTGTGCACACCCAGCAGGGGGCAGGGGGGGTATGGGAGATGGGGGGTGCCTCTGATTCCTGCCCATCTGCTCTACCCAACGTCAAGTCTGCAGAACGAAATCCTTACCTTGTAGTTCAGTTGATGTTTTTTAGCTAAAGTTTCCACAATTATCTTAGAAGTTACATTTTCAAAAATGCTGAAGTGTAATGAGGAAACGCTCCCTGAAGGAACCCTTTGATAACAAGAAAGTTGCCACTGGTATTAATTTGCTCACGATGATTCAGTGTGACACACGCTCTATGAGCTGTGCTGGCTGGTGGTTTGAAGATATCACTAATGAGGGTTAAAGACAGTGATTATTAAGTAGGCTGCAGTGTCATCTTATCAACACTTTCACTCTGCCCAACCCTGAAAACTAATAAGAACCATACCCCGCCTTCTCAGTGCTTTCCCTCCCTCTGCACACGGGGCGGGTGCACGTGCAAGGAGGCCCACGTGCCTGTGGAGGCCAGAGAAGTCTGTTCTTCAGGCACCATCCCCCTTGCTGAGACTGCTGGATCTCTCTCGCCCTCAGTAGACTAGGTGGGCTGGCTTCAGATCTCCGGGGACCTGCCTGTGTCCCCCCTGTGGGTTCAGGAGAGCAAGTTCAGATCCTATGTTTATGTGGCGAGCACTTTACAAGTTATGCTGTCTCCCTGGCATCCTTGCTCAATATTTCTCTGCAGCAGGGTGAACTCTGATGGTCCGAAGTGGGCGTGCGTGCGAGGGAGCCCTGCCATGTCAGGGCACCATCAGCTTGGGTCAGTCGGTAGTGGTCAGCGGGTCAGTCTGTAGTAGCAAGGAGTCCAGTATCCTGGTCTGAAGGTATGAGAGTGTGTGTGTGTGTGTGTGTGTGTGTATCAGAGGGCACTGTGTGTCCCTGTGGAGGACCAAGGATCACTTCGGAAGTCATCCTGGATGATCCTTTTGGCTTCACTCTGGAATTTATCAGGCTCTGCCCACCAGGCCCGGAAGTGCAGACCCTCTTGGCCCCCCATCCCATCTCTCCCCCCTTCATGTTCCCTCAGTCTTCTATTTCTGCTTGGTGGTTTTTTGTTTTAAGGTGGAACCTAGGTTCTGAACTCTGGACCTTCTGCTTGCAAGGCAAAGTTGTAACCCCTGAGCCATCTCTCCAGCCCTGTCTGGTTGTTTGAGATAGGAGCTCTCACTGACCCACTGACCCAAGCTTGTCAATTCCGCTGGGTTTATCTGGCCGGTGAGCCTCAGGGACCTGCCTGTCTCTCATCCCTGGCTCGAGGCTTACAAGCGCACACTGCCTGGCCAATTTGCTGTGTGTTGTTCGGTTTTACGATGGGTTTAAGAGCCAACTCAGGTCTTCATGCTTCCAAGGCAGACACTTTCCTGACTAACATCTCTCCAGTGAGCTTACTCTTTGCCCACATTACAGTACATCATCTCCCGTATTTAGTGGATCCACCAATTTACATGACTTCCTGTTCCAGACCCTGACTGAAGGACCAAGACTAGCTTCTTTAGAACACACCTCTCTCCGTGTAGAGAAAAGGGCAATACAGGAGAGAAACATCAACCCTCAAGCTGTTGCGTCGCCACTCATTTTTCTTGCTATTGTTTGAGACGGGGTCTTATGCATGAGCATGAGTTTGTACTCTTTGGAAAGCCAAGCTGACCTTGAACCCTCTAATCTTCCTGCCTCCACCTAACAAGTGCTGGAATACAGGTGTGCACAATGCTGAGCTCTGCTTTGCTCTTACAGGATCATCTTGGGGTCAGCGAGTTGGCTCAGCAAGTAAAGATGCTTGCTACTAAAACTGGTGATCTGAGTTTGATTCCTGGAAGCTACATAGTAGAAGGAAAGAGACACTGCTGCAATCTGTCCTCTGGCCTCCACATGTGGGCAGTGTTACAAGTGCATGCAAATACACACATACACATAGATGAAAAATGCACAAGCATGCACATACACACATACACATAGAAGAATAATGCACACACATGCAAATACACACATACACATAGATGAATAATGCACACACATGCAAACACACACACATAGATGAATGCACACACATGCAAATACACACACATAGATGAATAATGCATCACACATGTAAATACACACACATAGATGAATAATGCATCACACATGCAAATACACACACACAGATGAATAATGCACACACATGCAAACACACACACATAGATGAATGCACACACATGCAAACACACATATAGATGAATAATGCACACCCATGCAAATACACACACACATAGATGAATAATGCACAGCCATGCAAATGCACACACACATAGATGAATAATGCATCACACATGCAAACACACACATAGGTGAATAATGTACACACATGCAAATACACACATGCACATAGAAGAATAATGCACACACATGCAAATACACACACACATAGATGGATACTGTACAGCCATGCAAATGCACACACACATAGATGAATAATGCATCACACATGCAAACACACACATAGGTGAATAATGTACACACATGCAAATACACACATGCACATAGAAGAATAATGCACACGCATGCAAATACACACACACATAGGTGAATAATGCATCACACATGCAAATACACACACATAGATGAATAATGCATCACACATCCACATACACACACATAGATGAATAATGCACACACATGCAAATACACACATAGATGAATAATGCACACGCATGCAAATACACACATAGATGAATAATGCACACGCATGCACATACACACATACACAGATGAATAATACATCACATATGCAAATACACACATACACATAGATGAATAATGCATCACATATGCAAATACACACATATGCATAGATGAATAATGCATCACACATGCAAATACACACATACACATAGATGAATAATGCATAAAGATCATTCCAGCTACTGACAAATAGATTATATTGTGTGGAGACTGGAGCAGTGATGAAAGGTCCACTTTTTACCAATTGATTCAATATTAGGGTCATTCTTAAAACCTCTGGTCCCATCTGTGGTATTTCACCTTCTTAGGTTTGGGAAACTCATGATTATAAGAACTGGGGTTAAACTGGTAACATTTGGCTGAAGAAAATTTGTCACCACATAGCTTTGCTTTAGAAAAAGGAGCCAAAATATAGTATAGGTAATTGTTAAAGGAAAAAGAAACCTAAGTAGTTAACCAAGAAAATATAATCAATGTATGTTCAACACGTTGGACGACTGAGAAGAAATATCATGATTGGTCAGACAGGGCTGAGTCTCTCTGACAAGCTGCCCTGAGGTCCTCTTTCAGCGGAAGCACACCACAGTGTCAGGCTCTTCTGTTTTGCTTCCTAAGGAACTCTGTTTTGTCAGTTTCCTTAAAAACAATGTGCCAGACACAGCAGGAACTGGCAAGCCTTCACCAAAACCTGAAAGTTAGGATGCCAGTGTAATGTAAATATAAAACTGCTGTGGGAGTCGGTTGTACTGATGTGTGCCTATAATCCCAGCATGTAGTAGGTTGTTGTTTGCCTGTATTGTTGCTGATAAATTCATGACAAAACATCTTAAGGCAACGAGGGATTTTATTTGGCTTCTGATTCTTGGTTACAGCTCCTTGTCCAACAGAAGCTGAGGAAACCACCACATCATATTTGTAGAGCCATAGGGCCACCAAAAGAGGGACAATACTTACATGTCTGGCCAGCATGTCTGGCTAAGTATACCAAAGGATGCCAACTCTCTCAAACAGTTCTCTCCATCTTACTCACCCGCCAGGGACCCATCCCGCCCGCCACTGGCTGGGTCTTCCCCATCATTCAATTTCCTGTAGGCATGCTCCAGGATTACCTCGACTACTAATTTCTTACAACTGTGCCCAGAACTCAGAGCCTTCAGTTGCCAATTTGATACCAGTATTAACTCTGACAGAGCTTTAGGCAACAGGATCAGGAGTTCAGGTTAGCCTCAGCTACACAGTGTGTTTGGGGCCAGCCTGCGCTACACTAGGGCTGGAGAGATGGTTCAGGAACAAGGCACCTTCCAGCCAATCTGGAGACCTGAGTTCAATCTGGAGAGGTCCTGTGATGGAAGAAGAGAACCAATCACACGTGCGTGAGGCTCACATAGGCTGCACGAGACAGAAACCACACGCACACGCGCGCGCACACACACACACACACACACACACACACATCAAAGGAATCAAAATACTCATCTCATCCATTCAGCCTCTCATCTCCCCTGGGATGTCATAGAGAATTGTTTTCATATTCTTTAGGAAATAGGCCAGTCTAATCAGCAGTGAAAATCACACTGGTACTTTTAAAGATGTTTAATTAATTAATGACACAGAAAGGAGACACAGACACTCTTGACAAAGAAGATGTGCACATGTGTGTCACGGTGCATGGGTGGGAATCAAAGGCCATTTCTTACCTTTTACTATGTGGGCTTGTAAGCAGACTCCTTATTCAGATGCCTTATCCACTGAGTGGCCGACCCCACGCTGGAATTTGACCAAGGCAACCTATACTTCACTTCCGGTTCTTCAATTGATGACTGCCCCTAAGGGGCGTCAGTTTGCTTTCCTGAGTCTTGGTCTTTGTCATCTGTGGAAATGGAGTATATTATTCTTTGTTGGGTGGTTTTGAGGATTTGATGAGATATTATAAATACTAGCACAATGCTTAGTAAGTATTAAGTATGCAGTAAATAACAGTTGGCTCTAATGCTGTATGAAATTGCTTCAGAATTATGCTAGCTCTAAGAATATTTGAGAAACCGGTCTACATTAATACAGTAAGACCGAGTGCTGTCTTCTACGAACAGTTCCTTCTTTCCTTCCTTTCTCTCTCAGACAGGGTCTCACTATGTAGTAAGTAGTAAGACTGGCCTCTGATCTTCCACTCGCAGCCTCTGGTACTGGAATTTGCAATTAGGCACCAGACCTGCCTAAGGAAAAATCTCTTGAAATGGGGAAACTTCAGGAGCTGGGTGTGGTGATGTTCACCCATAATCCCCACACTCAGGAGGATGAGGCAGGAGGATTGATACGAACTTGCGTTTGGGCTTACAGGTAAGTTCCAGGGCAGTAGGAGCTGCTACTTAACATGACCCTGTCTCAAAAAAAACCAAAACCAAACAACCAAAAAAGAAAAGAAAAGTTCCCTTAGAAACTTAAATCACCAATGATCTGCATTGCTGGAGTATGTGAATTCCAGCTGCATGAGATTCGAGGTGTTTGTTTGAATGAGGGCACTCCCTGTCTAAAGGGAAGAGGTAGATGCCCACAGAGGCTTAACCGTCAGGCAACTCCCTTTCCTGGGTGGAGCTGGAATGTGCCTTGGACATGCACACCAGGCCTCTTCCTGGATGAGGTTTTGCAAGGTGCATCACAACTTAGCAGATTCTCACCGTGGTGCTCCTTAAGGACCAGAGGAGCACCAGGAAGCCATTACGAAGAATTGTTCCCCTCCTCAATGCCCGTCTGCTTCTGTCTTCACTTTTACCCGTAACAGTATAACCTCACTGCCTGTGTGGAACCTGAAGTTGGAATGAGAGCATGGCATGGAGCAGAAGATGCCCCGGATGGAAGCAAGGCTGCCTCACAGGCACTTAGAAACTGCCTGTTGCTATAAGGTGACTCAAAGCAGGATAAAGCCTCCTGTCTCTCCTTCAGTGGACATCTGCTGTTGGGCCACCTGCTTGCCTCACCCACAGGAATGCTAATCGTTCAGGGAATGTGTGTCTAGAAATCTGTGATACCTAGCCAATGTCACTCTCCTTCGAGGCTGAAGACACAAAGGTAAAAATAATTCAGGGATCTTTTTTATCTTTGTTTTTACAGTGTCCTGCTCCAGACCCCCAAAAGGCACCTACAGGTTTCTAGTCCTTGTTCTGAACCTTCGGTCTTCTTGGGAACCAGGAAGACCACCTGAGAACACATGACTCTTTTGCACCGTCTTACAGAACAGAAACTGACCAGGGGGCTATTAGATGACACATGCCTCCTTCTCTCTGTCCTAATTCTCTCTGCTTAAATCCAAAACTCAGGTCTGAAGATGGATGTGGGGCTACCATTCTCCCCTTTATCCGTTCCTTTCCATGTGTGTCAACGGACTACCTTTCTGCCCTCTACCTACTCCTCTCTCTAACTGATATATCGATATGGGTCTTAGTCTGGTGGGGCTGCCAGTCTGGTGGAGCTGCCAGAGTCAGCCAGAGCTTTCGCCCTAAAATTCTTTATATATATATATATATATACACATATATATATTATGTATTCAATGGTGCGTGTGTGCACATGTGTGTGTGTGTGTGTGTGTGTGTATGTAGAACCACAGACGAACTTGGGAACCACCATAGACACCTCCACCTCCTCCTTGTTTACTCTGTCCGGGGATTCACAGGCTCTGCCCTACCAGGACCAGAAGCATAGGCCGCCCCACTTCCACCCGGGCTCTATTCGTGGGGTCTAGGATTCGAACTCAGGACTTTCCTCCTGCAAGGCAGAGGCTTAACCTCTGAGCCACCTCTCCAGCCCCCGCCCTAAAATTCTTTTTCTTTTCTTTCTTTTTTTTTTTTTTTATTTAGTGTGTGTATGTGTGTGTGTAGAACCACGGGCAAATTCCGGAACCACCACGGACCACCTCCACCTGCTCCCTGTTTACTCTGCCCGGGATTTACAGGCTCCGCCCTACCAGGACCAGAAACGCAGCCCCCCCCCCCATCCGCCCGGCATCTATACGTGGGGTCTAGGATCTGAATTCAGGACCTTCTGCCTGCAAGGCAGAGGCTTAACCCCTGAGCCACCTCTCCAGCCCCCGCCCTAAAATTCTTGACACAGCAGCAACGTCAGTGTGGGTCACTGCATTTTTGAGGTGACACATGTTGACTATGACCCGCCCTACCTCCAGTTTGTTATTTTAGACAAGGTCTCATGAGTCTTCGGCTGGCTTCGAACTGGTTATATGGTAAAGATGCCTTCATTCCCATGCCACCTGCCCCAGTTATGGGGAGCTGGGGATGGAACCCAGGGCTTCTTGCATAGTAGGCAGAGTTCTGTCGACTGACCTATGTTTGTCTTTCATGACAAGTTGAAGGAGCTGATGTTGTCCTCGCATTAGAAACTGATGAGACAAGACAAGCCCTCTGATATCATTTATCTTTTTTTAAAAGATCTTTTAAATTTGCTTTTGTGTGTATGTGTGTGTGTGAGAGAGAGAGAGAGAAAGAGAGAGCGAGCGAGCACGCGCAAGAGTGCAATGATAGAGGTCAGAGAACAACTGACTATGGGGAATCTGTTCTCTTCTTTCACCTTTATGTGAGTGGGGTCCACGACCACCAAGGTTTCCAGGCTTACACAGAGTGTATTTCCCTGCTGAGCTATCTTGCAGGCCTACCTGGGTCTCTGAAGGAAACCTGCTACCAAAAAGGCGCTGGATAGGGCTTCTAGCTTCCAGAAGGTGGATGGTGGATAGTTCCAAGAGAGGGAAGTACTTTTCCAGTCTAGATCACAGCTTGGTATCTCTCACCACGCCCTATTGGGTTGTAAAGAGCCTGGTCCGCCACGAGCTTCGCTGTCCTCTCCAGAACTACAACTCCCAGCGTGCTGTGCGCCAGTCCGCGCGTGCGCGTCGCAGGCGCAGGGGGAATCGGCCGCGCGGACTGTGCGGGCGGGTCGCGGGGCCGCGGGTGGATCGGCGACTCCCTGGGCTCGAGCGGCGCGGCGGACCGCGGGTCCCGGAGCGGAGCGGCGGCGGCTTCGTGCGGGCGTGCGGAGAGGTCGGCGGCCGGGCGGACGCCATCAGGTGAGCGCAGCCGGCGCTTTTCAGGAAGTCGGTGCGTGGGTGCGGCCGCGGGTCCCCGGCCTAGGCGCCGGAGGCAGAAGCTGCGCCCGCGCGCTCCTGGGCTGCGCCCCTCGGACCCCCGGGCTGCACCCCTCGGACCCCCGGGCTGCGTCCCCGGACCCCCGGGCTGCGCCCCTCGGACCCCCGGGGCCGCCCCCGCCCGCCACCCGCTCCCGGGCTCATGCTTCCGCGGGGCGAGGACGCCGCGGCCGGGCACGAGCTGCCCCGGGCGTCATCCGGTGAGGCGCGCGGACTCCGGGCTGCCTGGGAGTCACTCGCGGCCGGGCCGTCGGGGTTCGGGACGGACCCGTGTGTGTTGGGCTGCCGGGGTTCGGGACCCACCGCAGCCCGGGACCAGCCTCCTGGGGTTCGGGCCGGCCGCTGGCCCCCGCCCCCTTCCGCTCGCCTCTACCACACCTTGATGGCGAAGGGCCTCTCAGTCCTCCTGGAGCTGGAAGGGACCTCGGAGCGGAGACCACCCTGTCGTGATTGAACTCTTGCTGTCTGAGTCGACCCTGGCCGCAGCACAGCTGGGCGGGCGCCCTCCGACCCCCGACCCCCGACCCTCGGCTGCAGCACAGCTGGGCGGCCCCCTCCGACCCTCGGCTGCAGCACAGCTGGGCGGCCCCCTCCGACCCCCGGCTGCGGCACAGCTGGGCGGCGACCTCCGACCCCCGACCCCCGGCTGCAGCACAGCTGGGCGGGCCCCCTCCGACCTCTGACCCCCGACCCCTGGCTGCAGCACAGCTCGGCGGCCCCTCCAACCCCCGGCCGCAGCACAGCTGGGCGGCCCCCCTCCAACCCCCCGGCTGCGACACAGCTGGGCGGCCCCCTCCGACCCCCGGCTGCGGCACAGCTGGGCGGCCCCCTCCGACCCCCGGCTGCGGCACAGCTGGACGGCCCCCTCCGACCCCCGACCCCCGGCTGCAGCACAGCGGGCTCTGCTGTGCGTTGGCTGGTTTGCGCTGGTTTGTGCTCTGGGCGGGACGGGGTTGTGCGGTTGCTTGCACAAGTCGGTGCATTTCCTTCCTATCGAAGCCTTCGCTCCCACCAGACAGGGACGGACGCGAGGAGCCAGAACACGTTTTTCGCGTTTCTACTTTTCCATTCCCCTTTCCGACCCCCTACCCCCCCACACTTTTTAGTCTTTCCTTTCATGTGTATTTAAGAATCGCATTTCCAGTTTTCCCTCTGCCTCTCTTAAAACCACAGTCAGTAAAACTGTCATTAACAGGAAGCGAGCGCGTGGAGCTTTAAGTCTGTTCTGTGCTGTCGCCCTCGGTTTGTAACATTTTGTGCAACTCATTTTTTTTCCTGAGACTCCTTCAGAATAATTTTTGTCAGATTAAATTGATGAATGAATGGATGTGCCAGAAGGTTATAGAAATCAGCTCTGCCCAGGTTCCTGCTCTGTTGCCTCGCGCTGCAGCTGCGGCGTGGGGTGGAGTGGGAGCTGCTCGCTACACAGTGTCCTTAGGTTCTGACCAAGAAGTTTCTACCAACCCTCAAGGTTTCTTTGAGTCTCATGCAGCTCAATGCTGCCTCAGACTCACAGAGTCGCTGCTGACTTCCAGCTTCTCATCTTCCTCCTCCGCTTCCAAATGCTGGGGTTCCAGTCACACACCCCCACTCCCAGCAACGGTATATCTTGTTTTCTTGCAAGAAACTTTCTTGTTCTAGGTTTTTCACCTGGACCTATGATCCATCTGGAATTATTAGGCGTGAGCAGGGTTTTAGTTCTCTTTGGAGAGAATGTCTTTCTGTTTAGCCCAGGCTCACCTGGAATTCCTGTTGTAACCTGACATAGACGGAACTCAGCAGCAGCCCTTTCCTTGGATTAGCCACTGCTGGATTCATATTTACTCTTTCACATTGTCACATTCTCATTAACATGACGTTATCAAAGCTGGAGTGGGGAGATAGGGTGCCTGCTGCCAAAGCTGGCAACCTAGTTCTCCCATGTGGTGGAAAGGGAGCCCTGATTTCTAAGAGTTGTTCTCTTGCCTCCCCCGTGCACCGGGCATGATCTCTTTCTCGAAAAAAATATATAAACAAATGTGTGTTTCTGTGTGTGTTCACACGAACGTGCTGTGTGCCTGTGGAGGCCCAAGAATGACTTGGGAATCACTTGGCGTGATCTACCTCTTTATTGCTCTGCTCTGCTGTTTCCCAAGGCAAGTCCTGGGTTGGGACCAGGCCAGAATTAAGGCTACTGACATATCCACCAGGCATTGACGTAGGATCTGGACATCCGACTCAGATCCTTTTCGCCCCAGAGCCATTTCCCATCCCGAATGAATGAGGTGGCATTTGGGAGACTGAGACAGGAGAATCTAGAGCTTAAAGCCAGCCTGGGCTACAGAATGAGACTGTCAATAAATACATTTATTGAAATACAATTTTTGTACTTTGTAATTCATACATTTAAAGTAGTCTCAGCACTTGGGAGGTAGAAACAGGAAGATCTGAAGTTTAAGTACAGCCAGGGCTATGCATTTCAATGGGTTTTAATAGTCTCAGAGTTTAGTAACTGTTACACATTCCACTTTAGAATGGTTCTTCACACCATCAAGGAGCCTCTTTACCCATTAGAGTCACTGCTTCAGTCTGCCCGCGGGTTTGCCCATCCGAGTCTTTCTTAGGAACAGAGTCCTGTAGTGTGTGGCCATTTGTAACTGGCCATTATGTTTTTACTCTTTGCTGAGTAGTGGTTGTATCTTGTCTGATAGGCTCTTGACTGTGGCCCACACTGACATGGAACTTGATATATAGGCTAGCCTCAAACTCAGGGAATTCTCTTGCCTCAATTTCTCAAGTACTAATGTTATCGGAGTGAGTCGCCGGCTCAGCAGCCAGCTTAGGCTCTACACAGCTCCTTTTAAGAATTTCTGAAATATTGTAATGTGTCTTTGACAGATGTGCACTTTCTTTGACCGATACATATATACATTCCCTCTGGATACATACTCAAAATACCTACACCCACTCACTAAGGAAGGTGCACAAACACACTAAGACAAACTTACAAACTAAGATAACAGAAAGACAGTAGTAACCTTTTGCAAATAAACAGTTTCATATCTGGGTATATCTAGCTCCAACATTACTATATGTACATTTAAGGGAATACAATTCCTGATGAGGAATGTATTAAAAGATAAGCTGGGGATATGTGATATAAGAAAAGTGTGATCAGAATGTGATAGTTGAATTTGTCCCCCCACCCCCATGTGTGTGTCTACGTGTATCAGAGGCTCTGTGTGCCTGTGAGACTAAGGGTAACTTTTGGAATCACTGGAATTGCTTCCCTGTTTGCTTTGCTCGAGTTTCCCAGGCTCCACCTTCCAGGACTGTTCTGGCATTTTCATGTGGGGTCTAGAATCTGCCCTCAGGACCTCAGGACCCTCTGCTTGCAAGAGGTTTCACCTGAGCCATCTCTCCAGCCCCAATTTGATTTTCCTTTTTTAAATTATTTAAATTTCCTTATTTAAATTATTTAAATAAACCTACCACAGTGTGAGTGAAGGTTGACCATGCGTGTTCTGTTCTCTCCTACCACAATGTGTGAGTGGAGGTTGAACATGTGTGTTCTTTTCTCTCCTACCACAATGTGTAAGTGGAGGTTGAACATGTGTGTTCCGTTCTCTCCTACCACAGTGTGTGAGTGGAGGTTGAACATGCGTGTTCCGTTCTCTCCTACCACAGTGTGTGAGTGGAGGTTGAACATGCGTGTTCCGTTCTCTCCTACCACAGTGTGTGAGTGGAGGTTGAACATGTGTGTTCTGTTCTCTCCTACCACAGTGTGTGAGTGAAGGTTGAACATGCGTGTTCCATTCTCTCCTATCACATAGGCTCCTGAAACTCAGGTTGTGGGATTTAGTGGCAAGTGCCTTTTACCTGCTGAGCCGTCTTGCCAGCTCCGATTTGATTTTCTTTATAAAGATAGGGTCTATGTAGCCCAGGTGAGCCTTGAACTTGCTATTCATGGCTCTTGACTCTTCACCTCCCCCAAGTACTAGGGTTACTAGTGCATTACTCTGCCTAGCCACATGCTGGTTCCTTAAATTTACTTCTTCGACGGGTGATGAGTAGTTCAGGCAGGTTCCTGAGTACAGGACAGTTTTCAGAAGTTGTTTTTCTCCTTACCATGTGGACTCTAGAAATTGAACTCAGGCTTACAGTTTGCCCAAAAGCTCCTTTCTCTCGCCCTCAGCCATCTCTGACTGGCCTCCCCCCATGTATTGATGTCTTGATCAGTTTTTATGTTTCTTTCCCATCCTTCCTCCCGCTCCCTCTAATTCCTGCTGCTTTCAGCCTGGGCTTTGGACTCTGCCTGAGATGTACACTTTCACACTTTCGCCTCTCTGCTGGCCGCCAGCATCGATCTCTGAGCTTGTGTGCGCTAAGCTTGTGCGCGCTAAGCTTGAGGCCTGTTCTTTTGGCAGCTAATTTGACATTGCCTTGTTTTTTAAACATAACCTTATTCTGTGTTTCATTTTCCCAGATAGGTTCTATTAGCCAAGATTTTAGGTCTTAGGAACAGAAGCCCACGTTAGCTGGCTCACTGTGGTATCAGAGTTGGGATTATAGTGGATTGTTACGAGGCCAGTGAGCTCCCAGAACATGAACTATAGTTGGAAAGCCCTGAACCCTACCTCCATCATCTTGAATCTATGGATTGGGTATATTCTGTGGCTCTTCCTATTCTAGGATCTTAATTCTGATTTTTTAAATAGTTTGGGTTACAACATAATTTAATTACTAGATTTTGGGGTCTTCTAAACTCTTGTGTCTCAGTCTAGTGCTTGACCTGCCCCTCCTGCCCAGCCCAGCGCCAGCCCCCCACAGACAGCATCCCTCAAGCTTCAGCTGTTCAATAATTGAGAGTCTTACACTGAGCCACACTGGCCTCAGAGTCCACTGGGTCCTGGGTGCTGGGGTGAGAGGCTCAGGCCACCACACCTGACATTTGTTTATATCTTATTTACAGTTTGTAATGTTTTATGGTCCTGGCAGTTGAACCCAGGACCTTACCATGTCAGGCAGGTAAGTGCTTTGCATGGAGCCGTTCCAGCCCTTTAGCTTGTTTACATATGACTTCTGCTTGCTATGAAGTTACCTGCAGACTTAACAATATATGACCTTTCAACTTGGATTTTGTCTCACAGCTTTCCAAATTATATTTGATGTATCCTTCTTGGGTTGGAAATGTCTCTTGTACCAAACATGTGACAGGTGTGGTGACAAGGTAGTTGCTGGAGCTGGGACATCTGGATCCCCAAGTGGAGGGGTTGACCGCAGGCTGGATGTTTGCTGGACTCACCTAACAGGTCACTAGTGTCATGTGGGTCAGAATACAGCAGCAGCTTCATCAGCTGATGGACTTTGAAGATAGTAATGACTTTATCAGTTAACTTTTTGAGTACTTAACTGACCTCAGACACTTTTGTAAGTGACTTAAGAGCTAACGTCAATTCCGTTAAATATAGGTAGGCATGCTCCTTCCATTTCGCAGATGAGCAGCCAGGGGAAAAAAGTGGAGGGTGCTCAAGATTGTAGAGCTAACGAGACCTGGATCATTTCGGTTTGTTTTCCCTGGAGACAGTTCTTTACGTTCCTTGGGCAGACTGCAGCTCCTGTGGGTAAGAGACTCTCGCCTCAGTCTGGAGTAGCTACAGCCACGGACACGGGTACCATATCTGATTTTTACTTTTAGTTACATGTCATTGTGGGAGTAAAACCAGTTACAAGTTTCTCCTGGGCATACTAAACAAAGTTCTCCATGCCTGATATAATGGAGACCACTTGGGGGATATAAGTTAATTTTTTGTGTGCTATGTCATCAGTTTCCTTCGAGGTTCGTGGGCTCCTGGTGTTACATTAAATTGCTCCTTGGTATTTACATGGATTTTTTCTTCTTCTTCTTTTGATCTCCAACAGTTCCTTTGTGTATGTGTGTGTGTGTGTGTGTGTGTGTGTGTGTCTGTCTGTCTGTCTGTCTGTCTGTCGGTCTGTCTGTCTGTCTGTCTGTCAGAGGGTATATGTGTGCATGTGGAGGCCCAAGAGTGACTTTGGGAACCATCCTTGATTGCTTTTACCCCTTTGGCTTCACTCTGGGGTTTCCTAGGTTCTGCCTTCCAGGGTCAGAGGTTCTGCCTGGCATTTGGATCTGGGGTCCCCATTCAGATCCTTGTGTGCTTTCGAAGCAGTCTTCACCCCTGAGCCATCTTTCCGCCCCCAGCGTCTTGCTCTCTTACTTTTATTCCACTTTCTTCTTGTCATGTGACATAAAAGTTAAAAGGTGACAGAAGTTGAATGCTTTGTACAAGTGTGAAATCACGGAGAACACGAGCATTAAAGTCATGTTCAGGCTCACGCCCCTGTGAGAAGCTGCTGTGCTTGGGGGCTCTTTTTGCCCTATTTCTTTCTTAGTAATGTGGGAATAGTAGTTTTTCCCAAGTTGTTGTTATTGATGTATTATTGTACTATTTATATATTAGGTTACATGCTATATATTAATAGCATGTTAAAGTGCCATGAATATAATAAGTGCAAATAAAAAAATATTCCTTTTTGTCTTCATTGTTTGGAATATAGTGTCTGGTCCCTTGTCAATTGGAAGAACTCCAGCAAAGATGTAAACCGTGGCTGGGGGCACTTGGTGGACTTGCTCAGTGTGTGCAGACCCTCAGTTGGTCCCCACTGCCTCACTAAACAAACCTCAGGTCAAGAAATGAAAGAGATTATTTCCTGTGATTTTAGGATATAGCCGCTTTATCACTTAAAAACAGTTCACTCTTGGAGTGGTAATTTTAGAAGGATCTGTTAGGTCCTTGAACTCTCAGCAGCCTCCTCCTTCCCTGAATTAGACTATGTCGCTATGGCTCCCGTCAGTTCTTTCATTGGCTAGTGAAGGAAAAATGCCCTTTAGCCTCCTTAAAGAATCCAGGCCACAGCAGACCTTGTACCCGAGGGATGGTTCTGAGACCTCCTCCTCTCACCAGTTCTGCTTTCTTGAGCCATCACCATCTTAAATATCAGCTGCTTCTCATCATCTCCACTCCCTCCTCCTCATCCTTTCCCAGAAACTGCCTGCGCTGACTGTGGTTCTCATTGTTTTTGTAGGTTCACATATTTTTTATGTATGTAACTATAGTTTTTAAATTGAACTGATGCATGAACAAAAGCATAAAATTGTCTATATTGTAAGATACCATGTGATGTTTAAGTCAGGTTAAATTTACCTTAAACGGGCTGGAGAGGTGGCTCAAGGGTTAAGCCTCTGCCTTGCAGGCGGAAAGTCCTGAGTTCGGATCCTAGACCCCATGTATAGACGTGTAGACGCTGGGTGGAAGCGGGGGCAGCCTGCGTTTCTGGTCCTGGTAGGGCGGAGCCTGTGAATCCCGGGGCAGAGTAAACAAGGAGAAGGTGGAGGCGTCCATGGTGGTTTCCAAATTTGCCAGTGGTTCTACACACACACACACACACACACACACACACACACACACACACACGCACACACGCATACATGCACAATTGAATAAATAATAATAATAATAATAATAAAATTTTTTAAATTTACCTTAAATATTTGCTAACTCTTTTTTGAGACTTCCCACCCCTGTCTCTGGCCTCTTTGGCCGTTTTTATCTGCGGTCACTGCTGGTCATGGCCATCAGTTTCTTGTTCCTGGGAACTGTGACTTTGCCTGTGGACCAACCTTTCTCTGACCTCTTAGACTTTTCTAGAGGCTGTATTTTAAGGTTTTTTTTTCCCTCTGTCTTAACAGCATGAAATATTTGCACTTTTGTGTCAGGTTTTATGCCTTGTGTCCTGGAATTCCCAGTAAAAATGTGTGACTACCCTATCTGATTGGGTTCCATTCTTCTCCCACAAGAGCAGACACTCCTAACCACACTCGCTGTCCATAGAAATTATTTCACTAAAAGCATGTACACGTGTATCCACTCACTTGTACACGCGAAGATAAACATGGAAATTCGGCAGATAAACTGGTTTGTCCTGTGCATTACAAATTGACAATGACCTTGATCCAATCCTGAGAGGTGCGTGGGGCCTTGAGAGTCTCAAATGAAGCCCCGGTGAGCACAGGGCAGCCCGTTCTCCACTCCCCTGTTTCTGTCTGGACAGTGGGATCCTGTCAGAGTTACTCTCTCAGCACTTATTTTTAAAAGCTGAATGTTAAAATTTGGAAGAATCTTTAGGGACTTTTGTTAATCTTTAGGGATTTTTTCCTAGCTAGGTAGTGCCTTTAATCCCAAGCACTTGGGAGGCAGAGGCAGGACATCTGGAGATCAAGGCCAACCTTTGCTAAATGAGAACCTGTCTCAAAAGACCAGGAAAAAAAATTAGAGTTTTCCTGCACCAGGTCACTTTTGAGAGGATAAGCAAGGAGCCGAGGAACTAAAGCCTCTGCACAGCTGCTTTCCCAAAGACTCCTTTCCAGATTACAAGTCCATTTTCTTTGAAAGCTCGTTCTGTTGTCTATGTCTTCGTAGTGTGTCTGTGTGTGTGTGTCTGTGTATGCGTGTGTGTGTCTGTGTGTGTGTGTCTGTCTGTGTCTGTGCGTGTGTGTCTGTGTCTGTGCGCAGTGTCTGTGCATGTCTGTGTGTGTGTCCGTGCGCGCCAGCCATGGTGAGCATGTGGAGGTCCACGTGGAGATGTTTCTGGAGACTGAACTTGGCCATCAGGCTTATTGTGGCGAGCGCCTTTACTTGTGAACCTCTTGCCAGCTCCCAAAGCCATTTGCTTAGCTCTTACTCCAAAGTCTTTCTCTCTCTCTTTCTTTCTTTCTTTCTTTCTTTCTTTCTTTCTTTCTTTCTTTCTTTCTTTCTTTCTTTCTTTCTTTCTTTCTTTCTTTCTTTCTTTCTTTCTTTTTCTTTCTTTCTCTTTCTTTCCTCCCTCCCTTCCTCCCTTCCTCCCTCTCTCCCTCCCTCCCTTTCTTTCCTTTCTTTTCTTTTCTTTCTTGTTCTTGCTATGTAGCTCTGCCTATCTTAGAACTTACTATGTAGGTGAAGCCTACAAAAGCAGAAGACCCTGAGTTTAAATCCCAGATCCCACATAAAAACTCCATTCCGAAATGGTAGTAGCGACCTGCACTTCAGTCCTGGAAGGCAGAGCCTGGGAAAATCCACAGCGAAGCAAAGAGGAGGTAGAACAATCCAAGGTGTTCCCGAAGTTACCCTTGGGCCCCCACAGGCCCACGCTCAGACACAAACACACACAAAAAAATAAAATAAGAAACTTACTGTGTGAACCCGGCTGGCCTTGAACTTGCATTTCCTTCTGCCTGTGCCTCTTATGGCTGGAATTACAGATGTGTGCCACCACACAGAATAGTTTGTTATTTATTGTAGTGATAATAGGTGGATTGACCACTGGGTGACCAATGAAATCCCCCATTAGGCCAAAACAGAACCAGGGTTATCGAGTGCACTGCAAAAAGGAGCAGGCTGGACACTGGCAAGAGGCCACCTGCAGCCTGAATTTCTTGAGAAAAATGTCTCCACTCACACCTGTGATCCCAGAACTGGGAGCCTGAGCCAGAAAATGCCGTGAGTTTAGACGCCATGAAGCAATGAGTGAAGTACCTGACCGTTCTTACTGCACTGATGAATTTGTGATTTGAAACTTGTTGCATTCATTTCTATGTTTTCATAAAGACATTTTAAATTTTTTAACTGAGTCATTGGGAAAATAGGAATTGTAGGAATCGGCCTTATGGAAAATTCTAGAACTTATTCACTCTGTGATTGAGCTACTTTAACTTTTTCCTTTGTACCTGACGGCACTGGCCTGTGTCGACTTCATCGTTTACTTTCTTCTTTTTTAAAAATAATCTATCTGGTTCTGGGTTTTTCCAGTCACTTTCCTGAAATGCTTTTGTATCTTGCATGACTCAGCTCTCTTGGTTTCCTTCCCCCTTGTGTATTGTTCATCTTGGCAGTGACGCAGTCCGCGTTACTATTTTTTCTCTTAAGATTGAGTTACGAGTTGTTTCTTTGAGATTGTGCCAGTGATGGCTAGAAGAGAAGCGAGCTGTGAGGCTCAGCCACAGATGAGCAGCGAACAGGTCTCAGCCCTCAGCGGGTCCTGTGGCTGTGTTGCAGGCTGAAGCAGAGTCGACTCAGTGGCCAGACTGCCATGGGGTTTACAGAGCTTGTCAAAGTCACGAGCAGCGGGTTTCCAGAACCAGTACCACCTCCTGCCACACCTCACCTGGCCTGGGAAACAGTTTATTTTAGGTGGATATGTGTAAATATGTTCATCCGTTTATTTTGCAGTTAACAGAACATGGTACATACCTGTAATCTCAGCTCTTGGGAGGTGGGGGCAGGAGGATCAGGAGTTGGAGTCAGCCTGGTTTCACGATTCTGTTTCACAAAAAGAGACAGACGAACACAAACCACCAGGCATAGTACTGCACACCTGTAATCCCAGAATTTCAGAAACAGGCAGGAAGATCCCTGTAAATTCAGATAGACCAGGGCATATACTATGTCTCAGAAAAAAGCAGTTCACAAATGGCAGTGATAGGTATATAATATGTGTTGGTTGCGTTAGTTTTATAGTCACTGATTTGAGAAATCTTTTTGTCTTTGTTTGGTTTGAGACAGGTCTTATGAAACCAAGGCTAGCCTTGAACTCATTGTGTAGCTGAGATGGTCCTGAACATCTGACACTTATGCCTCCAACTCCCAATGCTGATGTTACAATTGCGCACTACCACACTTGGTTCAATTTGGGAAATTATCACATGAAAATACCCCCTCTGACATTTCCCATGTTTCGTGAGCTTATTTTGGTGGTTTAGATCGGCTCACACAATCTCCGAAGACACTGTCCTACACTTCACCAAAGTTCTCGTGTGACTAAAACGCTTAGCGTGCTGGGATATGTCATTCAAAATACTCTGATGTCCTGGGGCTGGAGTGGTGGATCAGGGGTTAAGCCTCTGCCTTGCAGGCAGAAGGTCCTGAGTTCAGATCCTCGACCCCACGTATAGACGCCGGGCGGAAGCGGGGGTGGCCTGCGTTTCTGGTCCTGGTAGGGCGGAGCCTGTGAATCCCGGGGCAGAGTAAACGAGGAGGTGGAGGCGTCCATGGTATGGTGGTTCCCAAATTCGCCCATGGTTACACACACACACACACACAAGCACACATGGACAACTGAATGAAAAAAATAAAAATAAATACTCTGATGTCCTTTTGACTGTTAATCATCAGTCTTGCAAATGCATATAACTTTCATGTTCTCTCAGACACATTATGTTCAGGAGTTTTCTTCTACCAGTATTTTCATTTAGGGAAACACTTTTTTTTTTTTTTTTTTTTGCGTGTGTGCGTGCCCGTGAGTGTGTGTGGGTATGTGCGTGCGTGTGTGTGCACGCGCGCGCGCGCCAGGGGCATCTGAGTGTATATTCCTGAGCCATCCTGGATTGCTCCGCGTGCGAAGCATCCTCTGCGTGCTGTGCTCTGGGGTGTCCCAGGCAGTACCTTCCAGGGCATCTGGAGAACTGAACTTGGGTCCTTTTGTTGCATAAGCCCTTGAGCCATCTCTCCAGCCCCAGGAAACATTTGTTCTACATAAGCATTTGTAGTTGGAGGGGAGGCTCTTCTTAATCTTGGTTGCAGAGTGGGTGGTATGTTGTGTTGTGTTGGTATAAAAGGGAAGTGGAGCCTCAAAAGCAGAAGTCCTGAGTTCAGATCCCAGATTCCACTTAAAAACGCCAGGTAGAAATGCCAGTGGCCCGCACTTCCAACCCCAGTGGGCAGAGCCTGGGAAGTCCCAGAGTGAAGCAAGAAGGAGTAGAAGCAATCCAGGATGATTCCCGAAGTCACCCTTGGTCCTCTACAGAGACATACAGTGCCCTCTGACACACACACACATACACACACACATTAAATTAATTAATTAATAAAAAAGTAGAGAAGTATTGCGTTCATACTTACATTCATCTTTTAAAAGAATAATTGATTTTTTAAATTTTTATTATTTATTCAATTGTACGCGTTATGCGTATGTATGTGTGTGTGTATAGAACCACAGATGAATTCGCGAACCACCATGGATGCCTCCACCTCCTCCTTGTTTGCTCTGCCCCGGGATTCACAGGCTCTGCCCTACCAGGACCAGAAACACAGGCCACCTGGCTTCTATATGTGGGGTCTAGGATATGAACTCAGGACCTTCGGCCTGCAAGGCAGAGGCTTTAACCCCTGAGCCACCTTTCCAGCCCTTTAAAAGAATAATTGTTACAGGCCCTATTTGAGCCTTATCTCATGAGCTTTATGGTCTTTTAACTTCTAGTTTAGAACATTTGTGAAAAGGGGAGAGAAAGAAGGGCTGGTCTTGGTGTGGTTCTCCCGCATCTGAGGCTCTTTTCCTGGCGTCAGTATCCTGTTCTCCTCTAGGGTGATGCATTAGATGCCTCGGTCCCTTAATGAACATATACAAATACACATTGACTTGAAAAGAGAAAAAAGTAGGTAAAGTTGAAAAATGAGATTTCAGCATCCAAATTCTATCCCAAAGTGAAGCAAGAAATTGGTCAAATCTGGGTTGAAACTCAAGAAGTTGAAAAGGATGGGTACTGAAGACAGACTTAGGTTGACTAGGCGATGCGATGTTACCCTCACATGGCTTCTTGTAGGTCCAGTCTACTTGCAGGCTTTGCGTGTACTTCAGTGCTTCATAAATTGGTAGTTAGGAACGTTATTGCCAGATGAAGAATGAGTCATAGCTACTTCCTTTGGCTGGAAAGAGGAGGAAAGCCTCAGATTGATCTCTCCTCCATTCGCTTGGAACAGATTCAGTATTTGGGTCGAGGGCTGAACACTGAAGCTTTTCCTGCAGACCTCTCCATATCATTCCTGATTTTATCATAGCATGACGGGGTAGGGGGGCTCTGTACTTTGTTTTCCCCAAAGACTTGTTCATATGATGTCATTTCTGAGTTTTTTTAAGTTTGCAACAATTTTTAGAAGAGCTTTAGCATTTCCTGCTGTACCAAGTCTATTAAACAAACAATCCAAAAATAAATAGAGTGAAAAACATTTGGTTCCCAGAAACTGGGAGTGCAGAGGGCGCGCCTCATCTTCGAGGTGTCCCTGATTAGCCTTGTCTCGGCACGCAGAGTGGTTCTTGTCTCATGGTGCTTCAGCCTGTTGTCCCGACGGTACCAGAAGGACTAGGCTGGGACGGACCTGGCTCGCTCCAGGAGCCAGCAAAGGAAGTGGGCTACTCACATGGGACAGTCTCTCGGGTTCTTATTGGGAGGTGGTTTTTGGAGTGAATTGAGTCATCTCAGAAGTGATATGGCTGCTTTCCACTTTAGCGCTGCCCTATGTAAATGGCTTCTAATTAGTTCTCTGTTCTCTCACGTTTTTGTGCGGACCCTTGAGACTTCAGACTATTTTCTCTTTCTTTTTGTTTGTGAGATCTTCATTTCACATTACCCCCCCTTTCAGGTATGTATGGGGGGACAAACGTGTACACATCAATGTATGTGTGTATGGAGGCCCAAGGCGGGTGTTGGGAACTTCCTCTATTACTTTTCCACTCGCTCTTTTAAGACTGTATCAGTAACCCAGAGCTCACTGCCATCTGAGGCTGGAATGCAGGTAGACCACCACACCCACCAGCATTTACCTGAGGTCTAGGGATGCAAGCCCTGGTCTTTGGCATTTTGACTGCCGAGCATCTTCCTCGATACTGATCTCATTTTTACCAATTCATGATAGTGCTGGGGGGGGGGACTAAGCTCGTCCAGCACGCCTAGGACTCTGGCTTCCATCCGTAGTGTGTGGGCACGCAGTGTGTGGGCACGTGTCCGTGTCTGTGTCTCTCTATGTATGCTGTGTCTGTTTAGATCCCAGATCCCATGTGAAAACGCCAGGCGGAAATGGCATTGGCCTGCCCTGAAGGCAGAGCTGGGAAAACCCAGAGCAAAGCAATAAGGAGGTAGAACAATCCAGATGATTCCCCATGTCACATAGTGGCCTCTGCTACATTCCTACACATACCCACACATACACACCCGTACTACACACACATGGACACCAAAAGGAAAAGATGGCATGAAGAACAAAGGTGGGAAGACAAGCTGCTTTCGCTGGTCTCATCTTGAGCAGCTGTCTAAGCTGTGTGTTCAAACACGTTTCTGTAGTCCTTGTACCTCGGAGGCTGAGGCAGCAGGATGGAGAGTTAGAGGCCAGCCGGGTCCACATGAGACCCCGTCACACACAGTCAGAGTACCTTCTAAGTATCTATCTGATGTGCCACTGCATCTCAGCAGCACAAAGGTAGTTATTTAGACGCTGCCTGTTAAGCTCCTGCCACTGTGGGCTGAGACTGTCATGCAACAGGCTGAAACCCCAAGCCAAGTGACTGTTCCCGTCCTCAAGTAGTTTCTGTCAAATAGTGTATGTAGTGACACAAGGGTAACTAATACTGAATGAAATTTGTGTTATGATCAGTATCGTTTATAAATGTGAGTATTTAAAAAGATTAACCTCTGAGACAGGCAATGGTATGTATAGGGGTCACAGTTTGCTCTATTGTGAGATATTAAGCAGCCCAGGCAGATTTTATGAGATTCTTAAATAAAACTCCCATTTAATTGAGGAATCTGTTACACTATTTGGACATTTTATATACAACTTGTGCTTTACTAATCCCAGGAATAAGCAAATGTCTTCTTTTTCTGAGATGACATCTAGCCATGTGATTCCATAATTTATTTTAATATTATTTTAAAGGAATTTTGTTTGAGTTTTCCAAACCAAAGTAAATTGAAGCAGATAGTTGTGAATTACTCAGCAGCAAACCATGTGCCCTGGAAAGAGGGAATCCGACTTTTTGTGCTGTCGGCATGTGTGTCAACTTTGAAATGTAATCGCTGGATGTTTCCTTCGGCTGGAAAGGTGACCAGCTCAGCCAGTGTCTTCAAGAGCAAATCTAGTGTAACTCCACAGGAAGAGACACCGATGTGTCCAAGCTCGGGTTTCCTGAGCAGAGGGGACCAGTTTACGTAGAACCTGCAGGAAATACAGAACTCCAGGGACTGGCAGACATCATCTGAAAGTCGTGATTGGTTAACTGGGGTCAGTTTGTTCCTGTCAGAAGTGGGTGGTTGACAGTGAATGACTGGCTTGTAGAGGTACCTGTTTCCATGGTTGTAGAAAACACTCTTTTTCAAGTTTGTGGAAACTTTAATTTTATCATGAAATACATATAACTTTGTGCAAATAAGCATACGTTTTCCTTTTTTGCATGTGTGTGGTGTGTGCATGTGCATACACGGGTGCATGTGCTTATGGAGGACTGAGGTTGATCTCTCTCCACTTTATTTAGTGCAGTAAGGTCTTTCAGCTGGATCCAGAGCTCACCAGTCAGATGGGCCATCTAGCCAGCTTTCCCTGGGCATTCCTCGTCTCTGCCTTCCGAGGTTAGAATTGTAGGCAGCGTCTACCTGTCTGGCTTTGACACTGCACTTTGGAACTCTGAACTATGAGCCTCATGCTTACCTGGGGGCATCTGTCCAGACCTCAGGCGAGTGTTGGGTGATAAATGAAGTGAAAGCTGATTATCAGAATGACAGGCTTTAGCCCAGAGTATTCTGAGAATTTCTTGACACTCTTAACAATAATAGCTTCTACTGACTGAGGAGTGGAGAACGGAAAAGAACATAGGCCACAGCAGCAGGCCCTCTAGCCTATGGGGAGCGTTTTAACAATTGTCAGCTTGATTTCTGTGCATGTGGGCTTCTATTCAGGAAGTCCTTGCGTGCGTCCAACTCCTGAAGTGTAGTCCCTACACTGTTCTCTAGTAGTGTCAGAGTTTTAGATTTGGCTAAGATTGGTGATTCACTTGGAGTTGATTTTCGTGCAGGATGAGAAATAAGGATCTCGCTTCATTTTTCTACCCGTACACAACCCGTTTTTCCAGCACCGTCTGTTGACGATGCTGCCTTTCTCCAGTGTGTTTGTTTGGTGCCTTTGTAAAAAAAGATGAGGTGGCTAAAGGTGCATGAACATTTATCTGGGTCTTCAATTCTGAACCATTGATCACTTGTGTGTGTTTGTGTCAGTACCATACTGTTCTTATTACTATGGCTTTGTAGTGTCATTTGAAATTTGATACAGTGGTACCTCCAGCAGTGTTTGTGTTTTTTGCTCAGGATTGTTTCGACTATGAGGGGTGTGTGTGTGTGTGTGTGTCTGTGTGTGTGACATCAGGAATCATCTTGAATCACTTTACCTCCTTATTTCTTTGCTCTGGGATTTCCAGACTCTGTCTTCCAGGATTAGAATTGCAGCTGCCATCCATCATATCCATTTGGCATTTTTACGTGGGATCTGAGCATCCAAACTCAGATTCTTTTGCTTGTGAGGCAAATATTTTAATCCCTAAGCTGCCTCCCCAAGCCTGCGTTGGGATTTTGTTAGGTATTTGCACTGAATCTGTAGATTGATTTTGGTGGTGTGGTCATTTTCACAACATTAATCCTGCCAATCCGTGAGCCTGTCTTTGGTATCTCCTTGAATTTCTTTCTTCAATGTTTTAAAATTTTCATTGTATAGATCTTTCATGTCCTTAGTTAGGATTATTCTAAGGCATTTTATTTTTCTTGAGGCTATGGTAAGTAGATTGTAGCTTTCTTTTCTTTCTTGGTTTCCTCATCTTTGGTATATAGGACGGCTACTGATTTTTGTATTTTGATCTTGTATCCAACTATCTTGCTGCAAGTTCTCAGAAGAAATATAAATGTATGTGAAATATCTTTTTTAAAAATTCACATCTGTAGCAGTCAAGAAAATGCAATGTCTATAATACTTAATGTCTATAATACCCCAGTTAGAATGGCTAAGATTGAAAAAAAATCAAGCGACAGTAATAAGTGCTAGCGAGGACACGGGAAGAGGAGCGTAAGCTGGTGCAGCCACTCTGAGAGCCTGTGTGGAGACACCTCAAAAACCTGAAACAACTCCCTATGCCCAGTACATTCCTGGGCACATTTCCAGAGGCCTCTGCATCACAGCTGCCTTAAAATTGGAAGTACAGAGTACAGGTTGTTTGACAAGGATAATTGGTTTTTATTTTTTTGTTTTAAATCCAGGGGCAAGAAAGGGTCAGTAATTACAGTGCTTGCCTTTCAAGCAAAAAGACAGAAGTATGGTCTCGAGATCCCACTTTTAATTTTGGGCAGGTAAGGCTTGCCCTTCAATATTTCCAGCCTCAGAAGGCAGAAACTGGGAGTTCCCAGGTCAGACTGACTGACCACATTAGCTTTCATAACAAGCTCTGCATTCGATGAGAGAACCTGTCCAAAGGAATGAAGTGGAAGAGCGAGTAAGGACGATTTGTCAACACACACATGTGCACAGACACACACATTACCAGCAGTAATGCCTGTAATCTCAACATGTGGGGTGCCGAGCGAGGAGACAGCCAGAAAGCAGAAGTCCAGGACAGCGGCATCACCAGACCAGCTGCTGTTAAGCAAAGCCAGCCAGCCAGCCAGACCCGTCTCGGGCAGTCCTGCCAAACAGGACCCGCCCACTTGTTGGTCAGTGAAAGGGGTGGAGCTGGTAAAATTGCCAACTGTCAGGCCCCTATAATAAACGTACTTTTGTATGTAAGAGTTGAAAGCACAGAAGGATCCCTGACAGGAAACAGAAGATTGTCAGTTAAAATAGTTAGTTAAAAGATGGATCAGACGGATCATCTTTGTAGGCAAGATGAGCAGGCAGGTCCCAGCCTTGCACCTTATTCTCATATGAGGGTTTTGTAAGGCAGACGACCCCTGTGCATGGCTGGAGTTTGCAGAAGTGCTACATTGCTCGCTTCTCATTTTGCTATGCGTGTTTTAGGTGTCTCTTCCAGTCGCACACCCTCCTGAGTCTGGAAGTGGTGCTCACTGCTGGGAGGGAGAGTCACACTAGAAGACAGCGAAGGTCCTTTTCTGTAGCAGCCTTGACCATCCCCCAACTAGCGGGGACACACCCTAGCAGGCTCTGTCTGCTTTAATGAAACATGTTCACGATGCTTCGTCTTGTCTTTCAAAAGCATATTTACAGCTGGACGTGGTAGTACTGCAGGTATAACTCTAGCACTGGGAAATCAGGAGAGGTCTGCATCCAAGCTACATAGCAAGTTCCAGGTCAGCTTGAGACAAGTAAGGCCTTGTCTCCAAAAAAAGTAATAATAAAATGATAAATATTTTCAAGTAACCCCCCCAAAATTACCAGAATCAAGAGACCATCATGAGGAATGAATTTGCTTATTTCCTCTATATAATGTTGAGTCAATTTTCTACTAAACAGTTTATAGTAAAACTAATGTAGTACTCTGAGTAATCTGAATTCGTCAGTAGAAATTTAATTTGGAAAAATTTATGTTTTATTCTGCCTCTAAAATTCATTTAAATTCTATCAAGTAGCTGTTTAATGTTTTGTATTTTTCTCACTAAGTTTCTTCACTAAGTGAAGGTACAGATAATCCTTGGACAGGAGCTTTGCACGTGTGACGTGATCCCAGATGTGTGGCATGTGGAAATGACATTTCACTTGCCCTAAAAGTAGGCACGGGGAGGATGACGTGATGTTTAGCGTCTTGTTGCTTCTCTCCAGAGCTCTCAGAACGCGGGGAGTCACTGCGCTCATACTGACCACCAAGAAGCAAGTCCGTACCGCCAACCATGGCGCTGCCGTTCCAGAAGGACTTGGAGAAGTACAAGGACCTGGACGAGGACGAGCTCCTCGGGAATCTGTCGGAAACAGAGCTGAAGCAGCTGGAGACGGTTCTGGACGATCTTGACCCTGAGGTTGGTGCTGACGGAGACACATGAAAATCTCTCAAACCGCTTAAGCTGCTGCCTGAGCAGCGCTTCTCTTCGCTTCTCTTCACTCTGGAGCTGAGCGGGGCTCTCTCTGCAGTCTGTCCGCCTCCGCAGCTTTGTGACAGACTGTTCTAGTGTCGGTAACGTCCGTGGCTGGCCAGACGGCCCGACAGGTAAAGGCGTTGCTGTCAAACTTGACACCCGAGGGATTCGCGGATTTCGTGGAGGAAGTTGTCGTGTGTCCTGTGCACAGGCTCATGCGTAGCTGTACACATGCTAGATGAGTAAATGCTGTTAAAAGCTATGGCATTCTCTCCACTGAGAAAACTAGAGAAGGAAATATTTGATGACAAGTAGAAGCCAACTAGCTCTTGGTGCGAATCTAACATCACCTGGTACAGGGGATGTGTGTGTTGGTCTTGATTGAGTGGAAGTCCCTATAAAGGGACACCATGTGTAGATATTTAAGGCTCTGTTCTGGTGGAATTAGGCCGTGTAGGTATCTACTAATCAGCACTTAGAAAAATGCAATGTGTTGAGACACGGCTTTCCTGCATAAGCCAGACTAGCGTTGAACCCATTGCTTTTACTTCAGCTTACTCAGTGCTGGGACACAGGCACATAATGAGCTAGAAAGTTTGTTTTTCAAATAATCCTTGAGCACATGAAAGCTAAAGGGCGAAACGCGACATGGTGGCTCCTGTGACCATCTCGTCGCTTGGAAAATCGGGCAAGAAAGATCCTGGGACTTTCAAGGCCGCTTGACCTGCGTTGTGAGTGCCGGGTCAGCCAGGATGGTGCAGTGAGATCTGGTGCCAAAGTAAAGGCAAGACGGGACACTGAAGGGTGTTTCCTGCTAGCCTGATGCAGTGACATCTGTTCTCAAAGGCAAGACGGGACACTGAAGGGTGTTTCCTGCTAGGTGCTTTCTGAAGAAACTGTGTAGGTGCCTGTTTAAGTGAACATTAACTAAAATTTTAGAGACTTGTTTGTAATGTCTCTTAATCCTGCAGCTGCGTGTCTAACGCCTACGCCGTGCTACTCTCTGTCTTCCATTGCAGTCAGCTCGAGCATACTTGTTGGCATTCTTGGTGGTTCATGGACGCAGTGGCTGACTAATTCTCTTTGGCAGAATGCCCTTTTGCCTGCAGGGTTCCGACAGAAGAACCAGACATCAAAGTCTGCCACGGGGCCATTCGACAGAGAGCACCTCCTTTCCTACCTGGAGAAGGAAGCGCTGGAGCACAAGGACCGGGAGGACTATGTGCCCTACACGGGAGAGAAAAAAGGTAAAGGCGCAATGTGGTCAACCCAGAAACTTCCAGGTAGCTCAGACACTTTATTTACCTTTTTAATCAGTTCAGCCAATAAGTTTTTCTTACATCATTCATCAGTGAAGTTTTACTACTATGTGATTTTGTATGCTATTAGTTCACATTTTTAAATATAGTGGTTACAGAGTACAGACAATGGAAGCAGTCCTTGAAGTAAAATGCCATTAAAAAATTGATGTTTTGTATGTATGTATGTGTTTGAAGGAGGGGAGGAGAGTGCATGTACCCCAGTGCGTGTGTATGGAGGTCAGATGTCACTTTTGGAAGTCAGTTCTCTTTCACCTAGTGGGCATGGGGGATCGAATGAGATCACCAGGTCTGTGCACAGGCATCTCCATGCACTGAGACATCTTGCTTCCCCTAATTTTTAAAGATACCTGTTGCAGTCAGCCTGCATGGCTGCTGATAAATGATAATCAAATGGCTTAAGGGAACAAGGAATTTATTCTCTCTTACGATTACTGGTTACAGTTCTTAGTCCAGCGTGATGAAAGAGCGTGCACCAACACCAGGGCCGAGGGAACTGGCCGCACTACACCATCACCACATAATGGCTGAGAGAGGGACGATCCTTACTTGCCAGACCAGCTTGTCTGGCCAAGTATACAGAAGGATGCCGACTTCCTCAACCAGCTCTCAATATTTTATTCACCTGTTCAGGGCCTAGTCCCATCTACCATAGGCTGGTCCTTCCCCATCAGCCAGGCAGTCTCCTGCAGTCTGCTCTGGGCTTAACCCAACCACTAAGTCTTCACAAATGTGCCCAGAGCTCAAACCCTCAATAGTCAAGTTGACACCTGTGGCTACCCATGACAGTGTCCTTCCTAGGTCACCTTCCTTAATCATACATCATGGTTATGTTTCTAATGTTTCATATCATTATTTTCAGGAAATGTTTCTAGCTGTAACTCATTGTAGTTCATCCATCCATCCATTCATTTGTTTTGTTATATTTATTTTTTAATTTTTACTTATTGAAGGAGGGCATGGGATGGGAGAAAGAAGTAGTACACTCCTGCTAGTCCACACATAAGTGGAAGTCAGAGGACAGTTTTTCAAAGTCATTTCTTTCCACCATGTAGGCTACCAGGATCAAATTCAGCATCAGGTTTGTGAGCAGACACTTTGTATCTTTGAGCTGTTTTGCCACTTTCTCTCTCTCTGTTTCTCTGTCTCTCTCTCTGTCTGTCTCTCTCTCTGTCTCTCTGTGTGTGTGTATTAGTCAGGGTTCTCTAGAGTCACGGAATTCACAGAATGAATATATATATATATATAATATATAGGAAATTTATTGAGTTGGCTTATAGATATGGCCGAGGTAGTCCAACGATAGCTGCCAGTAGTTGAGGTAGTTCAACAATGGTTGCCAGTAGCTGCTCAGTTCGGTAGTCAAGTGGGTGATGGCTAAGGGCTGGAGAATTCCTAGAGTCTTCAGTCTAGCCGACTACTTGGGGGGTGGAAGGCTAAAGGGTCGAAGAAACCAGGCGGCCGGAAGGAAGAGCAATTCCTAGCACAATTGCAAGAAGCATCTCTTCTCTTTCTTGTCTCCTTTTTATATAGTCCAATACTGAGAGGATCCTATGAGATCTTTGGAGGTTGTTCTGATAGGCTCTAGGGTGAGTATAATCCTATATGGTGATCTCAGTTGATCCTTGCAGATGTGGTCTCAGCCCATCTTAGTTAATACCAGGTGTGTCAAGTTGACATCCAGACTTAATTCTCTCTCTCTTTTTCTCTCTCTCTTCCTGTCTCCCCTCTTCTCTCAGACACACATGCACACACTTAAATATGGATTCTTTGAGTGAAACAAAATGAAGTATTTTTCTTTCTGAGTCTCGGTTATTTTGCTTTTAATAAGGATCTCCAGTTTTAGCCACTTTTGTGTGTGAATTTCATTATTTCATTTTTGTTTAGGACTGAAAAAGTTGATTGTGTACCTACACCACACTTTCTTTATCCGTTCAACTATTGAAGGACATAATGGAGAGTTCCCTTTCTTTGATTTTCTTAATAGTGCATTGATAACATAAATGTGTCTGTATCTCTGTGATGTGTTGGTCTAGAGGAAACTAGGAGTGGTAGTTTTTGGAGAAAGGCAAGACCCCGTGGGTTTAATATGTAAGTCCAGATACTGACGTGGAAACTTAAGATGGGATGAACAACTGAGAACAGTCATTTATTTCTTAACTTCCTAACCAATAAACAAAAGTAATACATAACTGCCTTACTTTTCAAAGCAAGTAAATTTGCTTTCAAGATAAAATGTTTACAAGCTAAAGTTACAGCTGAAGAAGCGGGTAGCACAACCAACTAGAGGCAGTGAGAAAAAAGCAGCAGCTAGAGACAAGATGGTGAACTTCAACTTCAAAAGGAGAAAATTATCTAAGATGAACTGACTTGAATTCAGTATATGTTACCAAAGTCACAGTTGTAGATACCTGTCATCTCATGAAAATTAAAATCAAGGTTTTAAAGTATGCACATGTAGGTCACATATATAAAGTTAATTGAGTTCCTTGTTAAAGCAAAGGCAGTTTTAAAAATATTCCTCCTCACCTGTAAGATGGCAATGTTTGTCTTGCTGGGCCAGGCCGGCCTGGAACTCGCCAGCCAAGGCTGACTCTTCATTGGCACTCAATGCAGCGTCTCAGAGTGACGTCGAGCCACATTGTTACGTGCCCCCCTCAACCCCCTACCCCGCCAGGTGTGGTGTGCAGGACCCTGCTCATGCTGGGAAACACTGCCACTGAGCCGTTGTCCTAACTCTTAAGCATAGTCTTCACGGTCAGACCTACAGCATGCTTCCGTTCAAGTCTTGTAAGCAGAGCAAACCTAGGGTAGGAGTCGCATTGTGGTATGTGGTATCAGGAAAAATTAATACGAGTAACTTTCTTACAAGTCTCTGTTAAGAAACTGAATATTTAAAAAATTTAAATGAATAGTGTATGTTTCTTTTACTTATAGATACAATGTTAAAAATGTGTACATTTTTGCCTGTATGTTTTTGCAAGGGAGGGGCTAGACGCACATGTTGGAGTACTTGCCTAACATGCCTGAAGCCAGGGCCTCAGCCCAGCACACACAAACCGGGTGTGGTGGTGCATACATGTAACCCCAGCATTGGGGGAACAGGAGCAGGGGGATCAGGAGTCCAGGTACATTCTCAGCTATTTGTGAGGAATAAGCAAAAAAAAAAAAAAAGAGAAAGACTCGCTGATGTATGTGTGCTAACAATAGAAAGCAAGCGTGGAGGAGTGTATTCACTGTTCTTGTAAGAGCGTAATATCTCCTTTCCCTTCTGTTCACCACGGTAGTCGTCTCAGAGGCACAGGCACTGCACCTGACTTGAGTTTGTCGCTCAGAGAATCATGGTGCAAGCTTTACTATCGCTGCTGCGTGTTGTTTTACCCTTCCCTGGGCTGGTTTTTCCCTTTGTCCTTATTTCATGAATGTTCTAAACCATGACTGCGTCTTACTTGTTGGGAGTTGTGCCACTGGATTCTGTTTCAGCTGTGGACTCGAGTGGTCTCCGCCCTTGAGGGGGGCACTCCTGGGGCACTTGCCCTGGCTGTAGAGGGCTTTTGTCCTTGGTTTTTCCTTCGCCCTGAGAATGGAATACTCTAGACTCCTTCCCAAGAATCCCATACACTCCGCCTAGTTTTACTTACTAAGGTGAATTTAAGCAGATCACTTTAAAGGAAGGGCTTCTCATACACTTTCCAGTTACTTGCAGTTACCTCAGCTTTTCAAGACACTTGCCACAGTCTCTCTTAGAAGTACATTTTGGAGAAAATTTGATGTCTTAATGTGCTAGAAAGGTAGTGATTATACAATCTGCCTGAATCAACAGGATTGTGTAACCGGCAGTGGTAGGTAGTTGCCTTTCCATAAATTCCAGGTAAAGCTGGCTCTACAGTTGCAGCCATGTCTCCCGAGGAGAGTCCAGCTCCCTGGCGTGCACATGCCTCCCTGCCCGGCCTGGGCATCTGTGTCCCCTGACTTCTCTGTCACTTCCCTTGGGTGGCAGTCAGCCAGGTCGACGGATCATCGTTCCTCTTGGAATTGCCTTATAGCAAACTTCTGTGGGTCACTGTACGCAGGCTGGTGGTTCTTGCAGCATTACCGTTGTATCTATAGAGTGCTGCTTCTAACTGTTTAGGGTTGCCCTTGGCGAATCAACCCTTCCATTATTAGTAGATGACTGTCTACTCACTGGTGAATTTTCTTGCTCTAAAATGTGCTTGGTCTATTACTAACAAGCCAATCTTGCTTTGTTTTTGTCAACTTTTTTCCATGCTGAGTTTCTTTCTGGGGCATGAAGTTACCCGGAGAGAGTTTGAGTTTAGATACTCAGTTTTAAGACTTTAAGATGGTTCCCACCACAGAAGCTAGACCTTTGTGAGCTCCCTGCTGCCCTGCAAGCTCTCAGGCTGCCTTACTCTTTTCAGTTATTCTTCTCCTTCATTTGAGGTAGTTTGCTCAGTGCACATGTAGATCTGTGTTCTGCTGAGCGTTCACGGCAGCCTGTCTGCACGGCTGCGGGATTCTCTCTGCAGCGTTCTCCCCCGTTGTCTGCCTGCAGGTGCCAGCAGCACGCCCAGGAGTGGGTATGGGCAGCTTCTAAAGTTACAGCTCAGATGCCTGTAGCCCTGTTTTTGTTTATTTCATTTTGAGGTGAGATATGTCATTTCATACTTGTCTGAAATTGTTTTCTCATCTAGTCATTGATATTCTTACATTTTTTTGCAGTATAGAAAAATTAATTTTCAGTTTAAAAAATTCCAGTTTGAGAAGAGGGATGATGGTTAAAGAATTTGCAGTTCTAGCAAAAAGACCAGAGTTTGGATCCTGGGGGTCCCTATAGTCGTTCTAGGCTAATTTAGAGACTCAGCTTCAAAAGAACAAAATGTAAGCGCGATCAAAGATGACTCCCTGATGAAACTCTCAGGTCTCTGTGCACACGTACACATGAAAGATGGAGATAAAAAGGAAGAATTCCAGCTTTAGACTTTGTGATGTTAAACAAGGAGGTTAAGGTCATTTTGATAGAATGTTGTCTGCTGAAGGGTAAATGAGAAGCCTTTTCCTCAGACATCACGTACTGGAAGTTATGCCACTGCTTGGAAACTAGACATCAAGGGTGCTCGTCTTCACCCTGATAGGACCCTAATTGTACAGATGATAGAGATCCAGGGCATAATGTGCTTCGCATGCCCGAAGCTGCCGACTCCATCCCAGCACCAAAATAAAGAAGTTAGACAGATCAGTGCTGACCTACTGTAGCAGGCAAGAACCAGAGTCACTCCTGGAACTGCTAAAATAGCGACGCCTTGTCAATCCTCATTCTTTGTGTTTACAAAGCTCTAGGACATTGCACAGCAGGTGAAGTGCCTGCTCACAGTCCCTAGAAGCCGATAGGCTGAAAGGAGAAAACTGATTTCAAAAGTTGTCCTCTGACTTTCACTTGTGTGCACATGAACCTGCACATACCCACAGAATAATTGAATGTTTGAAACTGTGAAGTATGAGTTCTGCAAGGCAGCATTTGGTCTTTCTGAGGCTGTTGGACTGTTCTGGCTCACTTGGCTTTCATAGAAATTTTCAAATCAACTTAGTGTCACTTTCTGTAACAACCAGTTTGGGAGTTCAAAGGGGCTATTTACATTTTCTAAAACAACTTAGAACCCTTAGATTTTGTATTTATAGCAGTAAACTTAGATCCTACCTGGTTATACTCTTACAAATTAATTTCTTGCAACATACTAGTGTTAGACTAATCTCGAAGGGACGAAGTAGCATGTGGTCTGAATACCTCTGCTGCAGATGTTCAGCTGCAGAGAAAGATGCGTACAGGAAAGGCAGCACTGCAGCGAGCACATGGGCTGTCCAACTCCCACAGTCTCGGCAAGTTTTCTTATTTGTCTTTTTTCCTGGTAAGATTCATTTTGAGCCTTTAAGATTACCAAAAGTTCATGGATAGGAAAAAACAAGATGTGAATAATGCTTCTAAGAAGTGGACGAGGGTCTTAAAATAAAGTCCTAGGGGCTTCAGATGCCTTTAGTCCTCCAGCAAGATACGGGTAGAAATGTGGTAGCTGGGTGGTTTGTTTTGTTTTACTTAAGATTGATTTTTTACTTTTTTCTGAGAAAAGATCTTAAGTGCCCTGGTTGGCCCTCATACTTGGCATGTAACCGAGGATAGTCTTGAACTTGGGGTCCTCACGCCTCCACCTTCCAAGTGCCGGGTTTATGAGTATGCCAACACACTAGCTGCTGCTTTTTTGTTACTTTTTTAAATCGACAAGTATGGACTCTATTATGGGCCTCAAAGTTTTTGACATGTATGTACTATAGAATGGCATAGTTGAGCTGTCACGAATTATCTCACATAATTTTTAATTTTTTGTGGTAAATAACTTACGTTGCTTTGTCATTGCTCACCATAATGTATTGACTCTCATCCTGTGTGCTGTACTGTGGAATCTCTAAAGACCCTTTTAAAAAAATTTTTTTGTAGCATTTGCTATTCTTGTTAATGGCTACAAAATCCTATAATTTTTTATTAATTCCCGTTTTGAAATATTATTAATTTGTGCTCTTATCTTTATTATGTCCTTCTACTTAGTGGTTAATTTTTTAAGAATAGTCCAGACTGATTTCTAACACAGTGTGTAACAAGACTGACTTGGAAGAACTTCTGATCCTCCTTCCTTTTAAGTGCTGGGATTACAGTTGTGCATCACCACATGCAACCCTTCTGTTCCCTTTTCTTTCATTTCTTCTAGTTTTACAAGCATACTGCGTAGTCGTGCCTGCTCCCTTCCTCCTCCTCTTCCCTCTCCTGCTCTTCCTCCCTTCAACTCAGCCCTCTCCTTCCCACCCTCCTGTCTGTCTGCTTCTATGGGTTCCAGGGCTCCCTTTGGATTATCTGCTCTAGTGGAGGCTTAGGCCTCTGTGGCAGACCAAGTGGCCTTCCTTGGGTAGACCCTCTGGGAGGGGCACTCCCTCACCTGTCCAGCCTAGCCCTGAGGCTCCACCCGAAGAACTTTTAAAAATCAGCTGCCCCAAGCAACACATCAGACCAACTAAATCCAGAGTGTTTGAACATTGGAATTCTAATTTTTAAATTGTTTTAACTTTATTTATTTATTTTGTGTGTGTGTGTGTGTGTGTGTGTGTGTGTGTGTGTGTGTGTATCAGAGGGCACTGTGTGTCTCTGTGGAGGATCAAGGGTGACTTTGGGAATCATGCTGGATTGCTTCTACCTCCTTGTTGCTTTGCTGTGGGATTTCCCAGGCTGTGTCCACCAGGGCCAATAAAGCAGGCCACTGCTATTTCAGCCTATCGTTTTTACATGGGACCTAAGATCTGAACTCAGGACCTTCTGCTTGCAAGGCAGGGTCTTAACCCCTGAGCCATCTCTCCAGTCCTGGATATTGGAATTCTTAAAGCTTCCCGCTGAGTCTAGTGTGCATTCAAATTTAGAACCGGCCATCCACAGTGGGAAAAGCAGATGAAATTGAGCTTATGAGAATGTAATTATCTCTTGGTGGCACTGAAAGTTAGGCCCACTGAACTACATACGCGCCTTTTGTCTTTGATATTGGGGACTCACGGTAACCACATGCTACCACTGAGCCGTCCCTGCGTGCATGTACGTTGATTGTAGTATAACATCTAAGTAGTACTACTGATTGTCAGAACATAATGATTGAGATTCACCTTTCTCTATAATAATTCACCTTCATCAACCAACAATAAAATTTTTCTAATCACCTGAACTTCAAAGCTACTAAGAAAATCAGTCAGTCTTATGTACTGCCATAAAGATTGGCCCTAGTTTGTGGGGAGGGAGGATTTCGTGATAGAAATGTCTAAGACTGTAAGTCACCAGTTTATTGGAAGAAGCACTGACTTCAGAGTTTGGGAATTTATTTCCTGATATAGCTCAACCGTACACCAGCATATTTAAGTTTTACTTGTAAAACCACTGGCCAGAGTTTATCACCAAATTATATTTGGCAAGTGGGATCGCTTACTGTGCTCTAGACAAGTACCCAGAGAGGAGCAGAACACAGACCCTGCCTCTGAATTGCCCATGGTAGAGGGACGCGTGGGAGTGGGATGCAGGGACGCTGGGGAACTGTGCGCACACAGACGTGCTTCACTTAGCTGTAGTGGGGGCCAGACCCTGTTGTGCCTCTTTGGAAACTATTCACAGATGCTTATTTCCTAGCCACCTTTGCAGCTGATCGTCTTGAACACATGACCGTGTGACCTGTGGAGGGCTGTGGCTTAGCTTTACTTATCATACCTCATTGTGTGGGGTTGGCAAGCAGAAGCCCAAGAGCACAAGACCGATGAGAATGGGAAAGGGTAGAACTGGGTCCTTGATGTTGGCGTTGAGCCTCTGAGAACCTAGAGCCTTCACGTCAGCTTCACGTCAGCTTCACGTCAGCTTCGCGTCAGCATCAGATAATTCCTTTCTATTAATTTTTTACCTCAGTAAAATTTATTTAAAATACATACTCTAATTCAGAAAAGGATAAAACCTTTCCCTGGAAACATGTTCACCTCCTGCCTTTATGTCCTTCTTTTTTTAATTGACTATATATAATGTGAGTAATATAAGAAAATACATTTAGGATGTGCGGATAGTTTCTTGATACATCGAGCTCCAGTTCCACGTGATTACGAGAGCCCATGATAAAGCTGAAGAACAGCGGTTTGGCCTTCTCCTGTAAGACCGAATCAGTTCATGGTGTGAGCATGCGGAGCCTGGCCATGGGAGGCTGTCTACATTGTGGGCACAGACAGCCCAACCCATGAAAGGCTACTCGTGTTGGAAGCACACGGATAAGGAATTCAGAGTTTTGGCAAGCAGTGTGGTGTGTCGGGCTTCTAACCGTTCAGCTACTCACAGGTCAGAGCACTGAACATATAAACAGGCCTGTCTCCTCTCTGCTGCCATCTGACACACATTCAGCAAGCACATTCAGCAAGCAGCCGCACATGCAGTGCCCAGGGGCAAATACTAATTGTTCTGAAACAGGGTTTTATTCATCTCATGCTGCCTTGAAGTCGGTGTGTGACTGAGGGTGACCTTGAACTTCAGGCACGCGCGTGTCACAACAGTTCTATGTACGGTTGAACCTAGAGTCTGCACGCCAGGCAAGCATTCTCCCAACTCCACCCGTTCCAGCCCATGGGCTCTCATAGCCTCTGGTCCTGCTGCTTCATGACTGGCCTGCGGGTCAGCAGTGGCCGCTTCGCCTGAAAAGTAGATTGTATCAGATTCCAGCGATTGGGATGCCTGTTAAGGCTTGGGAGGCATAGCAAGAAAATGCCTTACCAAAAATCTTCTGATTCAGATGCGGAAAGTTAGAAAAGCTCTCACTGTGTTCGTTTTTCTGCCCTTTTGACAAATATGAGAGAAACAACCTCATAGAGGAAAGACTTGCGATACAGCTGCAGACGTGTCAGCCCGTTGACCAGCTGCTTCACCTTGGTGTACAAGGTGAACTGGAGCATCAGGATGAGATGCTAGAGCAAGATGCTCTTCTGACGGCAGCCAGAGGCCAGGGCACGCCACAGCGCACATCACATGAGACCAGGGCACGCCGCGGCGCACATCACACAAGAGAGATCAGAGCACGCCGCGGCGCACATCACACGAGAGAGACCAGGGCACCCTGGCAACTTGCTTCTCGTAACTGGCATTTCCACATCATACGAGTCCATCAAAAATTGGGCACAGGGGCTGGAGAGGTGGCTCGGGGGTTAAGCCTCTGCCTTGCAGGTGGAAGGTCCTGAGTTCGGATCCTAGACCCCACATATAGACGCCAGCGGGGGCGGCCTGCGTTTCTGGTTCTGGTAGGGCGGAGCCTGTGAATCCTGGGGCAGAGTAAACAAGGAGGAGGTGGAGGTGTCCATGGTGGTTCCCAAATTCGTCCGAGGTTCTACACACACACACACACACACACACACGTATACACACACGTATACACACACAATTGAATAAATAAAGAAAAAAAAAAAAGAATTGGGTACAGCCTCATGGGCCAGTCATCTCCCAGTGACTGACTTCTTTAACTGGGGACAGATTTTCAAAACATGAACCATGGGGCTGGAGACATGGCTTAGGGGTTAAGCCTCTGCTTTGCAAACAGAAGGTCCTGAATTTGGATCCCAGATCCCATGAAAAAAAAAAAAAAAACCTCCAAGCAGTAGTGGTGACAGTCTGTACTTCTGGCCCTGGAAAGCAGAGCCTGGGAAACTGAACGCAAAGCAAAAAGGATGTAGGCTACTCCAGGGTGGTTCCCAAAGTCACCCTTGGCTTCCACAGGCACACACAATGTCTTTGATACACACACTCAAAATAAAAAAATACGTAAATAAGCCTTTTGGGGATACTTCTAAACCAGACAAAATATGCACAGTAACAACCAAAATATTCAGAACAAGCTAAATATTTCTACAAACAGCCAAGGACAAGAATTTCTGATCTATGGTCAAAAACAAGTCTCCAATAAAAACCCTCAAATGATCCAGATACTAGTGTTATCAGCCATGAACTTGAAAACACCAGAGAATCTGATGGAAAAGTATGTGCAGAGATGGGGAAAGGACTTTTTGCTTTGTGTTTTGAGACAAGGTCTCATTTGGATCAGGGTGACCTTAAACTTTTTTTCCTTTTAGTAATTTAAATTTTTTCCTGTTTTTTTCTATTTATTCCTTTGTTTCTCCCTCCCTCCTTTACCTCTTCCCTTCTTTCCCCTCCCTTCACCAGTCTGTCCTGCTCCTCCCACCTTCTTATCTGTCTGCATCTCTGAGTCCTCGTTTTAGTAGCATATTTAAGAAAAGGAAGGAGGGAGAAAGTGAGATGGGAAGCATGTTGTTCTCTACTGTGAGGACTCTGGATTGAACCCAGGTCACCAGTTTGTACACAGAGAGATCTGCCATCTCTCTGGCCCTGACCTTGAACTTTGATCCTTCTGCTTCTGCCTCTTGTGCTACAGTTAAATGCATTTGTCACCATGCCCAGCAAAACAGCCTTTTTTTTTTTGAGTAGGATGAAATAGATGCTAAATATAAAAATGTAATATTGGGACGATAAAATAGCTCAGTAAGTAAGATAACCTATTTTCACACTGCTGACCTGAGTTCTGTCCCTAGAAGCCCGGATTGTGGACGGGGAGCTGACTTTTGAAAGCTGTCCTCCATCTAGTGTGCCGTGACATTCACGAGTTTGTGCTCTCTTCCCTCAGTGCCCAAGTAAACACATCAGAAGTGAAGGTTTTTAGATGGACTTAACAAAAAACACTTGGCCAACCGCACTCAGATTCTGTAGTTCTGTTTGGATGGTACAGAGATTGCTTATCCTGAATTCTGATCCCAGGTCCATGTAAAAACACCAGCGACCTGTACTTCTGGCTCTGATGGGTGTAGCCTGGGAAAGCACAGAGCAAAAGCAGAAAGGAGATAGAAGCGATTCAGGATGATTCCCAAAGTCACCCCTATTCTCAACAGGGACATACAGTGCCCTCTGATGCACACACACACACACGCCTGCATGCTATTGTGTGTGCAAAAAATAGATAATAAAATAATACTGCTCAATACCACTTAGTTTGCTTGTGCCCTGCCCCTCCTTGGGGGTCATGATGGGCAGCGAGATGGTGCTGCCAACAAGGTCATTCAGGCAGTGAAGCCACATGCTCGGTAGTAAGATTTCCTGACCAAAGAGGCGATCCTAAGCTCTGCCTTGGGAACTTTGAAATCTGCGAGGCTGTTGCCTCACACCATGATCTCACACGTTCTAGAAATCACCAGACACTGGCGTGGCAGGGTTCATCAGACACTACAGAAATAATGAAAACATTACCTCAGAAATACAGACGCAAACAGAAGAAATGGGATTTATCCAACATGGAGGTCCTGAATAATCATTGTGACTATGGCTTGTCAACAGGCAAAAGAATTATCTTTATCATAAGAGCATTCAAATGACAAATGAACCATGTATTAAACAACCTTAAATATTCTACAACAAGGGGCTGGTGAGGTGGCTCAGGGGTTAAGCCTCTCTGCCTTGCAGGCGGAAGGTCCTGAGTTCGGATCCTAGACCCCATGTATAGAGGCCAGGTGGAAGCGGGGGCGGCCTGTGCTTCTGGTCCTGGTAGGGCGGAGTCTGTGAATCCTGGGGCAGAGTAAACAAGAGAAGGTGGAGGCGTCCATGGTGGTTCCCGAATTTGTCCGTGGTTCTACACACACACACACACACACACACACACACACATACATACACGCACACACACTCACAATTGAATAAATAATAATAAAAATTTTTAAAAAAATATTCTACAAAAAGAATGAAACAATGTGATACTTTTAATTCCTACTAAGTTTTTAGGTAATTTTAAGTTTTCATGACTCTTGTGAGTGGAGAGGTGACTTGGGGTCTCCTGCGAGAGTATCTTGTTCCATGAAGTGTCAGGACTGCATCTTAGAGCGCCGCTTAAAGACCTGTCCTTAGGATTCAGATGCCGCTGAAGGTGTGTGCAAACCCTGCAGTTAGGCTTAAAGTTCTGGATTCGTGCATCTGCTACTTCCCAAATGACCATCACAGTTTGTAGCTTAGAAATAAGAAATTAGATTCTATTTTCTCTTACAGGTTTTCAGATTTTTTTTAAAATGCAGTCTCACTGCGCAGACAGGCCTGGCATTTGCTGTGCTGTCCAAAGTGACCCCAAGCTCTTCCTCTGCTGCTTACTGTCCCAAGGGCTGGAGTTTCAGGTGTGAGCCACACGCCTCGCCGACTTCGTCTGTGGTGCTGTCTTTATCAAGCAGGTCAGCATGTAGAATCTCTCTCTTCAGGACGAGAGCTCAGCACGGTGACTTGTATTCCAGCACTGTGCGGCGGAAGCTGGGGGAGACCACAGTTTCTGGACCTGGCGGCGCCACGTTATAAAACCCCATCTCAAAACAAATGAAAAGCAAGAAAGCAGGGCCAAAGGAGTCTAGAAATCTATTTTTATTTCTAGAGATGAAAATTTTTCTCACTCTTTTCTTTGTAACTTGTCAGCCTAAATATTGCCATGGAAACAGCAAGTCTGTATCAAAGGTGGAAAATACCATAGATGTTCACTGCGACCTTCCCGTCTGTTTCACTCACATTTTTACTGATGTTTGTTGGAAAAGGTGAAAATAGCAAACATAATGAGTAACGGGTTATTTTATTTCACAGGGAAAATATTTATCCCCAAGCAGAAACCTGTGCAGACGTTTACAGAAGAAAGAATCTCCCTGGATCCAGAATTAGAAGAAGCTTTGACAAGTGCCTCCGATGCAGAGCTGTGCGACCTCGCAGGTATCTCTCGGCCATACTCATGGCGTCTGTCCTGGCTACAAGGAGGGGGGACGGTCAGGGCCACGCGCTTGGCTTGGTGCTTCCCACGGTCGATCCCATATTGAGATTTCTTTTGCACTAATGAAATCTTAGTGTCTGACATCGCTCCATGTTGCTGTACTTAGTGTTTGTTGGATATCTCTTCGTATTACTGTACTTGGTATCTGTGGACATCTCTCTGTATCACTGTACTTAGTGTCTGTGGACATCTCTCCGTATTACTGTTCTTAGTGTCTGTGGACATCTCTCCGTGTTGCTGTACTTAGTGTTTGTTGGATATCTCTCCATATTACTGTACTTGGTGTCTGTGGACATCTCTCCGTATTACTGTACTTAGTGTCTGTGGACATCTCTCAGGTTGCTTTACTTATAGATCTTTCTACAGCGTTGTCAGTTGCTGGGGCCCTGTCCTGTGTGAGCACTCAGGACATGTGGGGTCCTCTTCTGTCCTGTCGTACCAGTGGGCAGTCAGCTCGGAGCTGTCCTTGCCACCCTCCCAGCTCTGCTGAGGTGCTGTGGACCCTGCGCACATTCCTGAGTCTTGTCATCCACACTGCCTACTCAGCTCCCAGACCCGCATTTTCCTCAGGAGTGTGATGTGAGGGCTCTAAAACAGCATGTCTGGAAGTAGTGATGGGTCTCGGAGAACCCAGAGCCAGTCAAAGGTCTCAGAGCAAGTGGGTATCCTGAAGGACCGAGGACTGGTCATTTGTGAAGGGATCACAAGGTCTGTGCCTGATTTCTTTGAGAGAGAGAATGTCAAAAAGAAAAACCAAGTTTAAATGTTTTTAAGAAATGCTACTTTAGTCTTAAAGAACTTAGCAGTACTTTTGATACTGAAGTCTCAAATAGAGTTCAGGGTAACATAGTGGCTAGAAAGTATGAAAGGAGTGAAAGTTGTTGCAGTTCCAATGCGGAACCTCAGGTAGGCAGCAGTGAGCAGCTCGTCAATTTTCTCGTAACCACTAGGTGGAGCCAAGCGTAGATTTGCCATTAGGGTCAGCCTGGCTCAGCTAGGTCTAAATTACAAGACGTAGGAAATATTAAGTCCACGTAATAGCAAGATTGTTTTAACAACTTGATGAAAATCACTGAGAGACTGTTGGTAATTTGTAATCACCACCCCCCCTTGGTTCTTTAGTCTTTTTAGATATTTATTTGAGATAGAAAAAGGCACGCACATGCATGCCATGAAACATGGGGGAGGTTAGAGGATACCTTTTGGGAGTCAGTTCTCCCTTTCTCTCATGTGGGCCTCTGGGGCTCAGACTCAGGTTGCCAGGTGTGTGAGCGTGCAGCCTACCCACCTCTTCCTGACCCCTACCCCTTGTTTTTGACTGTAAAATCTAGCTTTTATGTAGTAGGAAGATATCTGGAGAATGTTAAGATTATTATTTCTGAAGTTTCTGTTTGAGCTCTGGTGCTGCACCTACGGCCTGGCTTCGTAGGCCGAAGCTGTAGGATTCGTGCTGAAGCTCAGATGAACACTTCCTCCAGCGGGAGCAGCCAGGGCTTAGAGGCCAGGCTCAGCACTGCAGCAGAGCTCCAGCTTAGACATTAGGCCTCGAGGCTTCATGACATGAGAGCACTCGTCTGTCCTTCCTTGCAGCTATTCTTGGGATGCACAACTTGATAACAAGCTCGCAGCTCTGTAACATGGTGGGAAGTAGCAACGGTGTCGACCAAGAACATTTCTCAGGTGAGTAGTTAAAATGCCTTGTGAATTCTAAGCCCTTATTAGATACATTTTGTTTTCTCCATGTATAACTACAGCATTTATTTACCAAATACTATATCTGTATGCACTTGAAATCCAAGTTTGATAGTGCCTGTCAGAGAAAGCCATCAAAAATAGACTCTTTGGCCAGGTGTGGTGGCACGTGCCTGTAACCCCATTTGTGAACTGGTGGTGGTAGGACCGGGGGTTTGAGGCCAGCCTAGGATACATGAGACCACTACCTCAAAGAAAAATCAAAGGGACAAAAAAAGAGAAGAGAAAATAGGATATTTAGTACTTTATTCCTATGTATGTGATGCAACAAGAGCCACTCGACAGGAAGCAGTAGAATCATGGACAAAGTTGGAGTTTTCGTGGTTTTAGGTTTTTGGTGTTTTTTGTAGATTGTTTTCGAAATGCTGAGGATCTGACCCAGTGCCTCAGGCACGCTGTCAGCTCCTTGCACTGAGCGGTGTCCCCGGCACCGACGCTGTCAGCTCCTTGCACTGAGCGATGTCCCCGGCACAGACGCTGTCAGCTCCTTGCACTGAGAGGGTGTCCCCGGCACAGATGCTGTCAGCTCCTTGCACTGAGAGGGTGTCCCCGGCACAGACGCCTTAGTTTTTTGTTGGCATTTTGTTTTAGGGTTCTGGTTTTGAGAAATTTATGACAGCTGTGATAAATTTTTTTTCCCACATACAGAGTGTTTTTGTAGCATAGTTAAATGTTGTATAAGTGTATACAGTAAAAAGTAAATGCCTCTATAGATAGACATTATATTGTCTAGTCCCTACCTGTTTTGACAAGATGGTATATGTCCTTCTAAGCTGTTTATAGAAATGTATATATATTATACACAAATTGTCTTTTTAAAAAATTTTTTCATTTTGTGTGTGTGTGTGTGTGTGTGTGTGTGTGTGTGTGTGTGTTAGAGAACACTGTGTATCCCTGTGGAGCACGAAGGGTGACTTTGGGAATCATCCTGGATTGATTTTTGGTTTTGCTCTGGGATTCCCCAGACTCCGCCCACCAAGGCCGGACATGCAGACAGCTGCCATTTATGCCTGGCATTTTAATGTGGGGCCTGGGATCTGAATTCAGGACCTTATGTTTTTGAAGCAGAGTCTTAACCCCTGAGCCATCTTTCCAGCTCCAGTTGTCTTACTTTTATAAAACTGATGTTGTCGTGAATACTGTAACTTAAATTTTTGATAATGCTACTTTATTGACTTTATTTTACTTTTTTTTCCAGCTCTTACCATAGGCCATGTGGACTATTCTGACTTAACCCTCACAGCAATTCTGTGAAATAGGTGTTATCTTTCTTCTTTTGTGTGTGTGTGTGTGTGTGTGTGTGTGTGTGTGTGTGTGTGTGTGTGTGTGTGTTGGAAGGCACTATGTGCCTGTGGAGGCCCAAGGATGACTTCAGGAATCACCATCAACTGTTTAACTCCTCTTTGCTTTGTTTTGGGGTTTCCTAGACTCACTTTCCAGGGCTTAAAGTACAGGCTGTCACCATTTGCACCTGGTTTTGTTTGTTTGTTTGTTTTTTCCACGGGACCCAGGACCTGAACTCAGGACCTTCTGTTTGCAAGCAGAGGCTTAATCCCTGAGCCGCCTCCAGCTCTGTCTGGCCTTGGTGCCCAAGATTAGCAGGAGCTCTGACTCGTGTGGTTGGCACATGCAGGCTCATCTTGTTCACACACCTACACAGTGCTCCCTTCATAATGTTCTGTAATTTTTACTTTCAGAAATGCTCAAGCATGAAAGAGAAAAATGAGGTGTTCAGTTCCTGCCTGCAGCTGTTCCATTAATGTTTTGCTAGCCTGTCTTCTCCCCTCCACCCAAGTCTTTCCACCTTTTTTTCTGAAGCTTTTTAAAACCCAGATCTTCTCTTTTTGATTTCTTTACACTCACAGACATATCTCTCACACAAAGGCTTTTATTTTAACATAGCCACCTTATTAATCTGTTATTAAGATTAAATGACTATTTACTTGACAGGAAGATTATATACACGTATGAAGTCACGGGACAAACTTTATTATCAGGATCAGCATTTACTTTAGATCATCTAAGAACACAGTCCACATTTCCCTTACTGTTTAAAAAATAATTGGTTGAAGCCAGAATCCAAATAAGGCTATATATTACATTTGGTTATTTTCAGTCTCTATTTCTTGATGTCCCTGAAACTCATTTCTCCTTGACTTTTATTTCATCATTAGACTGGGATATTTTCCAAATTAAAATGTCCACAGTTGGGATTTAACTAATTACAACCTCATGGTGTTGTTTTTCTATCTGTTCTAAACGCAGGTCAGGGGCTAATCAGACTTGGGTGCAGGGATTTTAATCTGGCAGATTCAAGGGGGTTGGCAATAGTAAATTACAGTAGTCACCTTATCAGATGTGGTCTTTATCTGTGGAGCATGTTGAGGGTAACCAGTGGGGACCCAGGTATGCTTCTAATCTCAGGCCAAGCAAGAACATTTCACCTAAGCCAGCTAGGCTACAGAACTGACCAGGAAAGAAGAGGGCTGGGCACAAGAAAGCAGGGAAGGAAGACTGGTCCAGGTGTTGGCAGCCTGGGCGATCCACTTACAGCTCCCTGCGAAACTTTTACCTAATGACAATCACTGTCCACTGTATACTGATCATTTCATTAAGGAGTAGAACTCTAGACACACCTGTGTATGAAAAGAGGTTCTTCTTGGTTTTATAAAATGTAGCAAAATCACTTTTTCTGTTGGTGGAGAAGTACTGTGCTATTTCTCACAATCTGCTACTCTGAAGAAGTAATTTGCCCCCTCTTGTTGCACTTCACACTTTTTTCCTTTCCATGTCTTTTTTTTTTTTTGCGTGTCCTGCCCACTGGGTTCACATGGGATGCTAGTTCTAGCAGGTGTCTGAGTCCTTGCTGGGCACAGATGGCTCATGAGTGTAAGTCATTGAGTAAAGAAGCCCCCTTCTCTGTCGGCATCAGACTTAGACAGTCCTTTGGGAAAGTCCACTGTTTCTTGAGATCGTCCCTAATCCCTGGTGAAATGTTGGTTCACTCACGGCTGCACAGATCTGGCAGAAGTGGACATCACTTCAGTGAATTCTTGAGTGTGGCAGCCCTGCACCACCAGAAGAGACTGATAGCAGGACTCCCTACCCCAGCTCTTGTATTTTTACTGCCCCCTCTTCCACAAGATCCCCTGAGCCTCCACAGTCACTTATTCAAGTGTTTGGAGGTCGTTTACCATCAAGTCTTTGTAGATAATACCTAGGACCTGTGGTCTTCCCTTCCATAAGTATCTGGCTAGGTTTACTTAAAAGGCATGTGTTCCTACCAAAAAGCAAGCCTTAAAGCCTAATAAGCAGTTGGTTACCCCTGAACCTTACGTGCCACTATTGCACTGATGGGTGTTGTAAATAAATGTCCACATATACAGAATCTTTTAGCAGTGGAGAGCGAACTTTAAATTACTTGTGTATGTATGTAAAGAGAGAGTAAGAGAAATTACCAGGATAATGTGCATCTAATCTCAGTACCAACATCTTAATCAACTTTTGCTGTATTCATTTCCAGATGTGGTAAAAGGTGAAAAAATTCTTCCAGTATTTGATGAACCACCAAATCCAACCAATGTTGAAGAGAGTTTAAAGAGAATTAAAGAAAATGATGCTCATCTCATTGAAGTTAATTTGAATAATATAAAGGTATTCTAAGTATGCAAATGTAACAATATTGAGGTTGTGGTTTGAGTCAACAGAACCCAGGACAGTATCTGGACAGTTTCAATGAGTTAATCTTAATTCTTTCTGATAAGGTGGAGATTTTTTTTGATACTGTACTTTATTCCCACATTATTCTTTTAGTATTTCATACATGAATCTAGTGAATTTATGGTATGTTCACTCTTTAATCCCCCTCCTTTTCCTATTACAACCCTAAGGCAGAGTTTTTGCTATTAATATTATGCTAATCTAGGTTCCTTCAAAGTTTAAAGAGTCAGTCAGGCAGGATAGGGTAGTATTTTTAACTCATCTTTTAAAGAGTTTATCAAATAAAAATCTAAGCCCAGGATTTGGGCTGTCGATCAGCCCTGGAGGACTTCTCTAACCTGCCAAAGTTCAGTAACCAGTATTTGTAGGATAGAGTGTGTGTAGGTGTGTGGGTGTGTGCGGGCGTGTATGTACATATGGGGGGGGTAGGCGTGTATGTGTATATATGTATGTGTGTATACGTATGTATATGGGATATGGGTATATATATGATACATATATGTGCGTGTGGGTGAATATATATATATATAATATATATATTTGTTGTGTTGAGTATCTTTGTGTCCGTGGGTGTCTGTCCTACAAATTATAGTAAAGTACTGCCCACTTTAAGAAGTTTAGACTTTTGAGTTTGTTTTAAGTTAGTTTAGGATATTTTTACAGTGAAATTCTCCCGCGTAATTTTCAGCTGAGCTTTGGCAGCAGAGGCTTTGTGAGATGTAAGACATGAACCCCTGAGGCAGAAAGACCTACCTACTGGGGAGCACAGTGTTGTGATGCGTTTGCAACTCACCCACGTTACTGTGGTCGCATGGGCTGATCCTCCCTCATGAGATGTTCTGGAGTTGGTCCGTCCATGCATCAGTCAGTAGACACACAGGTTGCTTCCAGTTGGGGGATGACACATTTGCATACAAATTTCCTGAGGGAGTGGATTTCCTCCTGCCGTGCGGGCTCTGGGGAGTGAACGTAGTTGTCAGGTTCAAGGGCCTTTACTGCCGAGCCCTCCTGCCGACCTTCATGGGGTTCCTGGAATCACATAGGTTATTCTAAAAATGGAGACATGGGCTTTCTGGATTCTAAACAGAGAAACTTCTCTTTGCAATAAAGAAAGAAAATAGGGGAAGAGTAAATTCTTGAATATTATCCATTGTGTAATAATGTTGTAAATTCCTCATTTTAAATCTTAATTTCTCCAAACTGTGAAGGGACAAGAGAAAAGCATCCAGAAAGTATGTGAACTTAGGGAAAGTTCCCTAGTGGAGGACAGAATGTCTTAGAGAAACTGTGTCCTCAGTAAGTTGCTAGTCTTGATTTAAAAAAAAAAAATCATGTTTGTCTCTAAGTAAAGCTTGATGATCTGGATGGGACTTAAAGTTACAACAGCAGTCAGAGAAGTGAGCAACTTCTGTATGTGTTTTTCTTGGCCAATCTCCTTTACTATCTTGTAACTAAGTGACTCAGAATGGAATGTCACCTGCCTCAGGCCTCACACTCAGAAGGGATATAGGAATTGGAGCCCACTGGATAATCAGCATTAACTTCATGAACTGAAAATAATTATAATGCTGAGGACTAAGGTAACCTAGCCAGGACTTTTTTATTATTTCTGTGTGTGTGTGTGTGTGTGTGAGAGAGAGAGAGAGAGAGAATGAGAATATGCAAAGGACAACTTCTGTAAGTCACTTCTCTTTCACCATATGGACTAGTGGGAATTAAACTCAGCTCCCCGAGTTTACAAGCAGATATCTCACTCACTGAGCTATCTTGCCTGCCCATGTTTGTATACTTTCTCAATTCATTGTAAAGCAGAAAGTAAGTATAGAATGTGTTTGGTTAATGGATTGAATTTCTGAAAACTAAAATGTGATGGTGTTTCACATTGTTATCTTTCAAGAATATCCCAATTCTAACCCTGAAAGAGTTTGCAAAGGCTTTGGAGACCAACACACATGTGAAATGTTTCAGTCTGGCAGCCACCCGGAGCAACGACCCCGTTGCAATCGTAAGTACCCCTGGGACTGTTGCAGCTCTCATGGACCCAGGCTGCTCACTGTGCACAAGAGGCTAGCCGAGGGCTGGAGAGATGGCTCAGGGGTTAAGACTCTGCCTCCCAAGCAGAAGGTCCTGAGTTCAGATTCCAGGTCCCATGTAAAAACGCCAGGTAGAAATGGCAGTGGCTTGCACTTCCAGCTCCTGATGAGTGGACTCTGGGAAATCCTAGAGTGAAGCAAAAAGGATATAGAAGCAATCCAGGATGATTCCTGAAGTCACCATTGGTCCTCCACAGGGACAGACACACACACACACAGACACACACAATAAATAAATAAATAAGTTTAAAAAAAGAAGCTAGCCGAGCTCCTGATTCCCTGCCTGTGTCTTCTCAGGACTGGGATTATAGGTGTTTGCCACCACACTTGGCTTAAACTGGTTTTTTTTTTATATATATATATAAACAGAATTGCTTTCTTTTTTCTTTTCAACTGGTCTTTTAGTTTATTAACTTAGACAGTACTTCATATACCCTCTTATGATTTTCTTTGGTGTTTCTTCTGTTTTCTTGAGACGGGGACTCACTGGATAACCACACGCTGGCCTGCTTACAGTTCATGATTTTCCTGCTTGGCCCACAGCTGAGTTTTTCAAACATAAATGGGAGCACAGTGTCTTCCTACTGTGAGAAGCCCTGGTTTTAGTTTACTGCTTCTCACCAAAAAAAGAAAAAAGGAATCACAGCACATGCTGTTCTGTCACTTGCTTTCACACTCATCAGTATGTCTTAGAGACCTTTGTTTGCAAATGCATAAAAGTCTACTTCCTCTTTTTCTGTGGGCATGTGTGGTGTGTTGGATGAGTCCTCTGGGTTTAATTAGGGACTCGGACTTTCAACAACCAGAACATCAAACATACTGATTCCCAAGACCATCTCTGGACCTCCACTGGTATAAACACTCAAATGCACCCACATCCATACATGCGCATACCCCAGGCACACACACAAATAAAAATTAAAAAAAGGTTTTCTACAGAGATGTTGATGAAAGGAGTTTCCTACAAACTGGAGAGAGAGTCTGAGGCACCGCAGGAAGAAGCGGGACCTCAGGGTGACAGGCATGAGCGCGTCATTTGTGGTTTTTCATGTTGCTGATGAATGCGCCCAGACAATTTAGCAGAGGTTTCACTCCTCCACACAGTTTGGCAGTAGCTCATAGTCCAGCTTGGCAGGAGAGTTCGTACAGTATCAGGAGCCGGGATATCCGTTGTAAAAGGTAATCGGGAGCAGACATTCTCACTTGCCAGTCCATGGCTTTCTAACCTACCAGTGCCTGGGGATGGTCCCTGTACTCATGGGCTGGGACCCTCCGCACAAACAGTCTCCACAGACTTGCTCAGCTACGTGCTTAACAACCTGCGAAGGTTGCTTAACGACCTTCAGTTGTCAGATTGACACGTGTATCTAACTGTACGCTGACCAACAGAAAACAGCATGCGAACAAGGATTCTAAAGATGTGACGCAGTGCACACATGAGAAGTTGTGTGATCCCTGTGTGCTGGGGCTAAAGCGGGCCAGAGAGAAACCTAAGTAGTAGCACTGTTAATGTGTGTTTGTGGCACACGCTGGCAAGAATGGGTCATCACATCTAATCTCCAAAGATGTCTCTGATTTCTAGGCTTTTGCAGATATGCTGAAAGTGAACAAAACCTTGAAGAGCTTAAATGTGGAGTCCAACTTCATTACTGGAGCCGGGGCTTTAGCGCTGATCGATGCTCTGAGAGACAACGAGGCGCTGTCAGAGCTCAAGATCGACAATCAGGTCTCTGTTCCGCAACAGCAGCCGGAGGAAACTGCAGCCTCCTGCCAGGAGGGTCTGGAGAAGGGGCCTGGGGAACAAGTTTAGAAAGGTGGTAGTGGAACGAGTGTCCTCCTTTCCTGTGGCTGTGACAGATAGGCCGAGGACGCAGTGCAAGGGACAGAGGGTTTGCACGCAGCAGGCAAGGCAGCAGGAGAGAAATGACACTGTGCTTGGGGTCCGCTAGCCCCCCTCTTTTTATGCATTACAGGATGCTCCCACGGTAGGTAGGTCTTTCTGCCTCAGTTAGCCTGAACAGACCATCCCCTCAGGCATGCCTAGAGGCTTGTCTTCCAGTTGGCTCTAGAGCCTGTCAGGTTGGCAACTGACACTTAACTTTCTCAGGGGACAAGGAGACTTTTGGGACATCCAGAACGTTTATACAAATGAAGGTGAATACACAGCCGCTGTTCTTAGGACAAGAGAATTTAAATGACTAACTCTTTTGAGCTCCATGTTCCTGACTTTTACCCTGACTTAGTCCATTTATTTTCAGTTCTGTGGTAGCAGAATCCACATATAGGAAGACTGTTCGAATCTGAAGTGGTAACAGTTTCAGATACGCAGAAGATGGTAGACTGAAGGCAGGAAAGAGCAAAGCCCTGGTGTCCTGTGCTCTGAGCGCCATCTCCTGTCTGTCATCAGCTAGTGCTGATCTAGGCCCCTCCGCCCAGGTAGTGGTACGCGTTAGAAGTAGATGTTCTGGCCACAGTGGCTATTAATTTCATGTGGTTTTCCATAGCAACCATATTACTTAACATTGCTTCCAGAAATGTGTACAGGACAAATTTTCCACGTTCGTGGCAGCTCTTGAGACAGGATCTCAGCTGTGTTGTCTAGAATGACCCTGAGCACCAGCATTTGTCCTATCAACTACTGAGCAGGGGGCACTGTTGTGGGTACTGGTGGGCTGGTGCCTTTGCATTTGAGACAGGGTCTCATGTAGCTCCAGCTGGTCTCACCCTCTCTGAGAAACTGAGGATGGCTTTGAACTTTTGATTTTCCTGCTCCGTCTCAGGATGCTGGGACACAAATGTGGACCCCATACCCGGCTTTATGGTGCTAGGGATTGACGATGCTTCGTGTGTGCTAGACGAGGGTGTTACCAGCCAAGCCACATCCCCCACCCTTGCCCGTCGCTCTCAGCACACCCACCCTCACGGTGGCAGCTCGTGGCATCCATTCCGTTTGGTCCTGCATGGTCACGGATTGACCTTTGGAACACTTGGTTCTCAGAGTTGCAAAATCAACAACCTGTTAACAGACCCAAGTATCATAGGCATACGAAAGTCTTAAGTCTTCATTGACCTTAAAAAAATGTTTTCAGGTTTATTGATACTTCATTGTTCCTGATTCTTCTAGAGGCAGCAGCTAGGAACGGCTGTGGAATTGGAAATGGCCAAGATGCTCGAGGAAAACACAAACATTCTTAAATTTGGCTATCGGTTCACACAGCAGGGGCCCCGAACCCGGGCAGCCAATGCCATAACCAAAAACAACGACCTGGGTAAGTCGAGCTCTGGCAAGTCAGGTTTCTACGTGACGTAAAGATAAATTAAGGGGGTCTGGGAGACGACTTGGCTGGTGAAAGCATGCGCCGTGCAGTGGGAAGGTCTCGTTGTACCCGGAACCCACACCAAGGCCAGAGCTGGAAGCACAGCCTCTGCAATCAGTGCTCGTGGGGAGCTGTGGCAGGCATTCTAAGGCTCGGGGACTAGCTGGCATGGGGCGCAGCAGAAGGCAAGGACCCACACACACGCGCACAACCTCAAAAAAGAATCTGTTTGTCTTTTGTGTTTCTAATTTAATGTGTGTATAAGTGTGTCAGAGGGCACATATGTCCCTGGGAAGGACAAAGGTGACTTCGGGAGTCATTCTGGATTGCTTCTACCTCCTTGCTTCTCTCTGGGATTTCCCAGGCTCCGCCCACTAGGGCCAGAAGTACCATCATTTCTGCCTGGCGACTTAGTTAGACATCAGCCAGGGCGCAGTGATTGGGCGCAGCGAGCCAGTGTTCTGGGACAGCACACTTAATGCTTTAGGTGAGGCCTGCTGTAGTTAATGCTCTGTCTGGTTATAAATTAGTCCTCATGGGGCTGAAGAGATGGCTCAGGGGTTAAGATTGTGTCTTGCAAACAGAAGGTCCTGAGTTCAGATCCTGGGGTCTACCAGGTAGATACAGCGGTGGCCTGCATTTCTGGCCCTGGTGGGCAGAGCCTGGGAAAACCCAGAGTAAAGCAAGAAGGAGGTAGAAGCGATCCAGGATGATTCCCAAAGTCACCCTTGATCCTCTACAGGGATACACAGTGTCCTCTGATACACACACACACACACACACACACACACACACACGTAAATAAAATCTCTTTTTTTATACATTTATTCTTAATAGGTACACCAGTTCCCTCCCTCCCTCCTCCTCCTCCCCCCCAAACACCCTGCTCTCCCTCCCCATCCCCCAGTGCCTCCCGCCCCAGTTCCCAGAGAGTCCTTTCTTGTGCATGCCTGACTCTTCTCTGGGCCCTCCTCTCCAATGATGTACAAGGACCCAGTGGCATTTCCCTGAACCCTTTCCTGTGTTCCCCATAAGCATAGGAACACTACTGTGGCTGTCAATCCCTTGTCTCCAAGGATCTTGGTGTCTTTAGCAGATGCTAGACTTTGTGGGGTCAATAGTGTGTTGGACATTGCAAATAAAATCTTTTTAAAAATTAGTTTTTATGGCTGTTAAGCCTCTAAAAAGTGATTAAAAGATTTTCAGTATCACGGGAAAGGAATTTGCCCTTTTTAATCAAACAGATGCAGACAGAAATTCAGCTTCATTTAATGAAATATAATTGTAGCTTTAACCCTGCTTTTATTAAACTGTCTGTTCTGTACTGTGCTGACCAGCCTCCCTGTTTGATGTAGCGTCTAGTGTGTGTTTACAGAAAATGTGGGGGGGTGCGTCTAGTGTGTGTGGTGGGTCTGTGGTGTGTGGGTCTGTGGTGTGTGGGTCTGTGGTGTATGTGTGGTGGGTCTGTGGTGTGTGTGTCTGTGGGGTGTGGGTGTCTGTGGTGTGTCTGTGGTGTCTGGTGTGTCTGTGGTGTCTGGTGCGTCTGTGGGGTGTGTATATGTTTGTGTGTCTGGTGTGTATGTGTGGTGTGTGTCTGTGGTGTGCACACATGTTGGGCATCAGTGTCTTGTAGTTTTTCCACCTAGTCTTTTGAGCAGGGCCTGCCCGTGAGCTTGGCGCCCACAGATGTTTCACTGGCTGGAGCCGGCTCATCCAGGGACCCTCCTGTCTCCCTCTCAGTGCTGACTTAACAGGCTGCACAGGACACCCACAGCCACGTGGGTGCTGAGGTCTGCATGCTGTTCCTTGTGTATACTGCAGGCATTCCTTGCTGAGCCACTGCTTCAGCCCCAGAAGTGACTGTCCTTTCAGAGTAGGACGCTTACCACTGAGATGGTTCGCAGCGTGCACTGTAGACAAGAGAATGAAAATTAAGGTTTCTCAGGAACATTTTGAAGTGGTTCTTTTAAGTCTCATCCGTATTTGAGTTTGTGTCGTTTAGAGTTTCTGGGGCAGAAAGTTTCCCATAGGGAATTCTAACTGTGTTTTCCGAAGGGACAATGGGATGTCTGGTTGTGCTGTTGAGTCTATGAGTCACGGCAGCCACGCCCCTCTGCCAGGCCAGCTCTGGAGAGCACTCTGCCTAGATTCCCAGCAGAAAAGAAGTATCCATTTGTTGGAGTTAGGGAGGTCTAGACAGAGAGGGAGAGCAGATGAGGATGGTTTCCTGCCCTGCTGCATGTGGACTCCGAGCAGCGGAGTGTGTGCAGCCAACCAAGCCCATAACCTGCTGGGAACTTTCCAGCCATGGCTCACTGCTTCCCTCTGATCCGAGTAGATTTGCAGACATGGGTCACAATACAGGTATCTGTGGAGTGGGGAACTGCATGGAGAGACTCAATTGTGAGAGCAAGCGGGCTTCTTACATGTTGAGAATTGCAGTGAAAATTGCAGTGGACTTTGAGGACTCCCGTAGCAGGGAGCTGAATCTAAACTTCCCGTAAGTACTTGTGGAATGAGCACGGAATGAAGAGGTAGCGCAGCACACGAAGAGGGAGTAAGAATACGTTTAGAGATGGGGAGCGGTGGTCAGAGCTCAGCAGTTACAGCACCTGCACACAGCCCTACATTCTGATCCCCAGACCCACATACAGTGCCAGGAGGGCATTGCGCCATCTCTCATCCGCCCTGAAGGCAGCGCCGGGGAAACCAGAGCAAGCTGGCTGGCCAGTCGTCTCTCGGAATCCAGGTTCAGCTAGAGCGCCTGTCTGAAAAAAGAACAAGGTGAAAGAGTCAAGAGTCCACCTGATACCAACCTCGGCCCTCTGCCCACCCCAACGCACACATGCATGCGCCCCACAAGCTTAGAAGAGAAAGCGTGAACACACTGGAGATCAGCTGTTGTGACACACTGCAGCCTGATCTATGCAACCAATGAACAAGCAGGACTAAAGAAACCAGAATCCATAGCGCACGTCACTGTTCTTGGCTCTCCGTGGAGCGAAGCACGTCTTTGACGGGTCATTGCTCTCACTGTTCCTTGAAGTAGTTCAGCTCCACACTGCTGCAGCTAGCGGCGTCTTGGCTATAGAGGAAAGAGGTTGCATGGTCCACCTTTAACGTGCACTGACTCTGAGTCCAAGCTGACTCTCCTCGGCTTGCCACATGTGGCTCTTGTTTGCTGAGTTCTGCTCTGTGGCTCTTACCGTCAGCATTTTTATGACACTTTAACCTCTGAAATAGTTGCCAATACCAGCCAAATTCTGCCTGAATTAATTACATTATGTTCCCTCAACCTCCTTCAAACCCTTCTATCTATTACCATGTGTGTTTAAGGTTTCTGTGGGATTTCCCCTTAATAGTTCAATAAACACATGAAACTTGCTACTCATTACTATGGACTAAAATTAGAGTTGGCACCATGAATAGATAAGTATAAAAATGTTTGTGGGGACTTATATTTTCTAACTATATCCAGCCAATGACTGGGCACCTTTTACGCCCACCACTGTCTATGGCCAGGGTCAGGAGCCGGGCTGCTGGCTCTGTCGTCAACGGCCAGTTAGGCTTTAGAAGGAAACAGGCCCTTGCTGATTGCTTCTCCAGACAGAGGTGAGCAAAAAAATTAGTAGACGAGACTTAATCGGGGAAAGTTGAGGAGATAAAAGTATCAAACCAGTGGCACAAATATTTGCAGATCGTCTAGTAGCCAGATTCACTCTCCGCTCCACAAGTGTGGCGCTAACCAGTCCCCAGCACCGCTCAGCCGGCCGTGGTGGAGGATGCATCCGTAGTGCCGGTGCTGGCCAGGTTCTCAGCATCCCGCAGCTTGTTCCAGCTTAGCCGATTGCCAG